>CM053785.1:319232663-319897663 GCA_028749045.1 Cupressus sempervirens | reverse complement strand
ACTAACTTCTCAGCACCTAAAAAGGGTGCCTCAGCCGCAGAGTTGCATAAAGAAGCCCAAGATTTCACCTTCAACTCAATCTCCATTAACAATGAAGAATGCTTATCCATGATCTTTGATTCCTTCTCTTTGACGGTGCCTAACTCCCTGAGCTGCATGGTAGCAGAGTCCAGATTAGCCTTGAGGCCTGTAGTTTCAGTGACTACAGATTGCATAGTATCACATAGAGTGTGATTCTCAGATTCCAACAAAGCCAATCGTTCGACAAGTTTAATATAGAGTGAGGTTGACTAAGCAACTACACTTTGTAGGATAACATTAGCGAACTCCACTATAGTCAAGTGATCAACGAGTTGTTGGAGTGTAATAGGATCAGATATGGGTACCATGGCTCACAAAGAAGAAAGGTATGCTTGCAAGAAGAAGGTGCCCCTAGAAACTCACAACATTACCACAGAATAGGCATTTTATCAAATAGTTTACAGATAGCTAACTATACCAAGAGTTTAGCATGTCATGTGTCATGATTCCACAATAGAATTCCACCAAATACCTCCACACAACTCAAGAGTGTATAAATGGAAGTAAGTTTGAGACCAAAATGTGATGCACAATCCGTCAAATAGTTGGCACCCAATAACCTGTTTGAAGACATTGACAGTTGGCACCTAACTAGAAGTTTGGCAATTTTCCCGTGGTAGAGTCCCTTTATAGAGAATGTGGAAGGAGTGGTGCAAAACAACAACAACGGCTCCCAAACGGATCACAGCCAGGGCAAGTGGAGCTGAGTAGGTAGCAGCAGCTCCTGAGCGACACATGATGGTGGCTCACGAGCGGAGGTAGAAGGTAGCGGCTACAAAGGGCTCATGGGCTCACAAGCTGGTGGCTTGTCCTTTCTATAAATATATTATAGATAACAATGAGATTGTAGAACTATTTATCTTATCTTATCTTATCAAGGTAAAGTCAAGGAGTCAACTTCAAGTAAAACGGCTATAGTTATTTGTTAGATTATATATATATATATATATATATATATATATATATATATATATATATATATATATATATATATATATATATATATATATATATATATATATATATATATATATATATATCATGGAGGAGAGTTATGATAATAGATGTATCATTAATTTTGATATTCCAATTTGTGGAGGTTAAAACTTATAATTGTTGGCTGAAATTGGAGGAGATTTTAGTTTCCATTTGGTTGTTAGTAGATAGTAGGAAGGAGCTTGAAGTTTGTATTCTTCTATAGGTTGTCAAGAAGCTCAAATTTGGAAAGTGTAGAGTTTTTTTCATGTATTTTTAAAGTAGGTGTTGGATGGGTGTGTTGTCTTTTAATGTTATATTGTAGGCTGAAATTTTATATTTTTAAAGTTTTTTAGCCTTTTTTTTTAAAGAAGGATTTAGAGGAACTTATAATAAGTTCATATTTTCTTGGATTAATTTTATAGGATTTAAGATTGTTATGATGTATGGAAGCAATTTTTTTCTTATCGATTTTAATGGATTGATTGCACATAATAAGAAATGAACTCTTTTTATATATCAAAGTGCATGGTTAGATTTTTTATTTTGCTTCTTTTCAGTTTTGACTAATTGATAAAATAGTTATAAAATTGAATAGTACTATTTAAATTGTTGGAATTCAAGTTGCAGATATTTAATTTCATCCAACTCAACTCATCTAGATGTAATCTTCCATAAAAGCTCAACACATCCATTTTGTTGTTCTTTATAATTTTCAAAAAAATCCCTAAGAAAGCTTTCTTCTCCAACTTCCCTTAATTGTTTTTTTTCAATATTCTTCTATTTCACTTTCCTCTTTATTCAATAAAATTTCGTACATTTTTGATGGCCAACCTCACCTCATTTCGTATGTCTATTTCTTATCAAACTCTCAAAATCTCTCTAACATCTCTTTTCTCAACATTCTCTTCAATACAAAATCTTTAAAAGTTTCTACATGACCCCAATTGATGCACATACATCACTCCCTCCACCTACACTTGAAACAATCCTATCCTTGTGTGGACTATTTCATGTTTTCCAACTAACAAGACAATCACCTTTAATACCAATTGATGCAACAGATGAAACTCTCTTACTATAACTTCCAAAACTCTGCTTCTATTTTAAAATGGTTTAATTTTGAATCAATTGCATAAATATACTGAAAATATGTGGTCATATGACCCTTCAAAGGCATCTCACTTCACAAGGTACTGTTTTATATGAATCTTCTTACATCTCTTAATTGATTTGTGCAAAGGTTTATAAAGTCTTCTCTACAAATCCTTTTTGTGATTATTTAGCAATCATTTAGATCCATGTCATTCCATAATGAGGCATGTTGCCTGCAAGCCTAACATGCCAGAGGCTATGAGGCAATTTATATGAACTCATATAAAGTGTTAAATAGTCTAAACAATTTATACTTTTATTGCAAAAAGATACATATAACCTGAATAACTTATATTTTTATTGAAAAAAATACATAAGTTATATAAGTTTTACCATAGATGGCACTTTCTGACAAGAAGGTTGTAACCACAAGATGGACTGATGGGTGATCATACCTTGTTCCAAATCTCAGGCCACAGTAATGTAGAAGAGTTGGACTTTACATTAGCCAAATGCAGTTGCTAAAAAGTCCTTCCAAGACATTTTATGTCCATCTTTAGGTATCATGTAAACATGGAATTTTATGAGATCAATTTTTTTCAAATAGACATTCTATCGACTAGTTTATGAGCCTTGACTATATACATTTCCATACGTTATCTACAATTTCAAGTCCTAGGAAAAAAAGGGAGAAGATGAATACGTCTTATAAGAGTTGTAGGCATGGAAAAGAGAAGTCATTTCAATCAAGATTCATAATAAAAATAGATCCAGATTAAAAATAAAATAGAGATTATTTAGAACATTTTATTTCTTACAAAATTTTAAAACATTTAATATAGTGTTAGTTGCATTGGTGTTAAAAATATTGATGTTTCATTATCTTACGTTTTCATGATAAGGATGGTAGGGGATGGGGACGATTTATGCCAAATTTTTTTTGCTAGGTTTAGAGACGATAAGATAAGACTATACAAATATAAGAAATACATAAAATATATAGGGCGATTTGCATATATGCATTACATTCATATGAAACATGTATAAACTATGCCATTAAATATCATTAAACCTTAACATACAACATTTTAATGGAAACTCAATGTTCAATATGTATTTACAATTTGAATTATTGTCAATGTTCATGTAATAGTAAAATAATAACATAAAAATTTGAAATAAACCCAATAAAATTATTTAGAAGTCATTGTTAATAGCAATAAGAACAATAACCCACCTCCCAAATTGAAACACAATACTATCATTTAATTCCAAAACTACACGTCTGACTCATTATAAGTGGACTATATTACTACAAAAATGTCTTCTACACAGTTATGATCATGATATCGGGCTATTACAGTAAGATGGTACCTTGATACAACCTCCAATATTCACCATATCTTCCACAAAGGAATCAAATCGAGCCAAGAACAACCCATCATTAATTTTTTCCCATAAAATGACATTGAACTACATGTTCTGGGTCTGTAATGCAATTTTTAGACTTTACCAACATCTTGCAAACAATTTACTAGATGATTCTAAGTGTGTAGCATGATTGTACCACATTCTTAATTTCACGATTCTTAATATAATGTTGTCAAATAATAATTAGATGATTGCAAATAGTAGAAATTAACTACCAAATAGTAATAAACATGTCAGGATGACTTTGGAAGGAAGGACCCTCTTAGAAAAAAAAAGAAAAAAAGAGGATTTTTGTAAAAGAGGAATATTTTTTCAGTGTTGACGTTGCCTATCTAAGTAGGGGCATTAATTCGTCCTAGGGACAACTGTCTGCAAGACGTATGAGCACACCAAAAAAAATTTCCCAAGTCCCCAAGTTTTCAAGATGTTTCTTGTGAATTTTCAAAAATGAGGGATGAGGTGGGGATGTTTGGGTCATAAAACATTTCTAGTATGGAGATGATGGTTTTTAGGTCAGGGACACGTCGTTGAATAACCCTAAAAAATTTGAAAATTTTAATGGATGAATTGAAGTAATGAGATAAAGATTAGAGCTAATGAGCATTCTAACATAACAGACTTGTCAAAATGTTATAACATCTTTAGATCAAATCTATAAAAAGGTTTGCACTTAGGAGTTAAGATTGAGAAAAATAGAGATGATTCAAAGCATTTAATTAAAGATTAATTACAAATTACAAAGTTGATTCAAAATGAACTAATATTTGCCAAAGAATAAGTGTTGTCATTAGATGCAACAAAGTTCTAAGTAGATTAATAACTAAGACCTTAGCATGAAAGAGTGTTCAAATACTAATAAAGAGTTTTACAAATAAATAAAAATTAGAATATATTAATAGCTTAGTGACAAACTAATTGACATCGTCTTTAGGTAGGTATCATACTAAATGGTCACAATGCTTATAGAAGATTGGACAAATAAATATGTAGTATGTGACACTATAAGATTAGTAAAAACAAAATGATATTACATCATATTGTATCTTTTCTTTTAGAGGATATTCAAATCAAATGAACAAAACTTGAAGTTGACTCCTTGACTTTACCTTGATTAAATATAAAAGATTAACCAAACAAGAGATATTTGAGTCAAATTTTATAATTAAAAAATCAAGATTCTTTTTTGGGTTCTCAAATATAAAGTGGACAACACTATTCAAAAGATAATTTAATCCAAAAGAATATTATTACCATCTACTACTTGGATGGATTGCCTAGTTTAATATATATTATAAAAAATGTTTATCAATTATATTAAGAAAAATATTCATTCATGTCAAAAGAAATAAAATAAAAAATAGATGGATGAAAGAAACTATTTTTTTGCGATTGGTATGTTGTTATGGTTAAGTTGTAGTAATCTTCTTATCATATTCAAACCCCATTAAAATATCATTAATAAGTGTCTAGATAGAAATAATGCTAACATCATCTTCTTCAAATAATTATTTGAAGATGAATTATTTTAGAGCAGTATTTCAAATAATTCAGCTTCACTTTTGACCACAAACAAAAAGAAAAGGAAAAAGTTTCACAAATAAAATAGAAATTAAAAAGATAACAGCTCGCCTAAAAAAGATTGGACATATAAATATGTTGTATATGCACTATAAGATTAGTAAAAAAAATGGTATTTCATCATATTGTGTATTTTTGCAAGGATTTTCAAATAAAATGAACTAAAATCTTGAAGTTGACTCCTTGACTTGAACATGTTTACATATGAAATAGTAGCAAAAATAATAGACATTTCAATCAACAATTATGATTAAAGTGCCAAGATTTTTTTTTAAAAAAAGATGTCATTCAAATATAAATTGTTGAATGCATTTCAAAAAAAGATAATTGTATCCAAAAGAATTTTGTTACCATATACCACTTTCATGGATGTCTAATTTCATAAATATCATTTAAAATATTTATCCTTTATCATATTTTTAAAGAAAATTATTCATTAATGTCAAGAAAAAAGAAAAAAAATGGACTGATCAAAGTAATTGTCCTTTGCTATTGATGTTATGGTTAAGTTGTAGTACTATTTTTACTATATTCAAACCCCATTAAGATGTAATTTATAAATACCTAGATAAGAATAAAACTCACATAATCTTCTTACTTTTTGTTAGTGGTCACAAGTGAAGTTAAATTATTTGAGAGATGAGATAAGATAAATTTATTAATGTCCAACAAGAGACCAACGAGGATCTAAGAGACTAGAAACAGTACAAAGGGAAAAACACTAGCAAAGAAAGCATTGTTTCAAACAGTTCAACTTACCTTGTGACCACAAATGAAAAACATATATGTCTATAAGTAAAGTTAAAATTAAAAAATCTTGATAACTTAATGACAAACAAATTCACATCATCTTTAGGTACCATACCAAATGGACAACTAAATATGTTGTCTACGTACTATAAGGTTAGTAAAAACAAAATGGTATTACATCATGTTATATCTTATTGTAGAGGATAATCAAATCAAATTAACTAAACTCTTGAAGTTTTGATATTAAAGTAGCAATAAAAGGGGGGTTAGTCCTTAAGAAAAAAAACAATGGAAAAACCATTCACAACATATTGCCAACTGTAAGGAAACTTGGCAATAAAGAATATAACCGTTTCCACATAACCCATAATAGATCTAAAATAAACACGAAAATAAAATCCACATGCAAGAGAATAGACAACATACCCACAAAATTGTGACACAAGATATACCCTAAGAAACCCTCATTGAGGGAAAAACTCAGCCTCCAAAAGCATCCATCATGAAATGACCCCGACTATAAAGGGCACTAAATCTCGATATTGTACTGTGGCAATTCGTCAAATAATTTGCAAACAGGGTTGTTACGAATATGGTACTAGGGGATTCTCGTTATGTACTAAACAATTGAATCTGTGCTACTCTGATCTTGAAGGCGAAACACATAGAATGGGCAGGTGATAATATCTCCTTAATTTATTAAAAATATGAAATTTCGATATTACAATAGCTAAATATATAAGGAAGTGCTTGAAACATGAAAAGTTATGAAGCACCAAGACCTTGTTCTGCTGCCGATTATCATGACTGATTTGATCTGCATGCATGAAGTTGACCGATGGGGTTGCCGTTCACAAGCTGCTGTCACCATTTTGACCCGCGCGGAATTGCATTTCATCTTTAACAACAACGTTCGGTTATAAGATGCTGAAATTTTGCGGGAGAGAATAATGTATCTCAGACCCCGTATTATATAGTTCAGAGATTGAACTCAATGCGCGGCCCACTAATGAGAAGAAACCAAACCCGCAACAAATGTCCTTCGTTAATGACCCAACTCTGATCCGCCCCTGGTACTTACTATAGTTTCCACTCAATCACCTCCATTTTCTTTTACCCACGTTGATGGTAGACGATATGTTTACTTGAGGACAAAATCGCCTTAGTCACTAGATAGCTCACAAATTAGACATCGCCGGCCCAAGGTAGAAGACATAACAGTTCGCAATTGAGATGGCCGCTTGGCAGGTGTGTGCGATCTAATATTCGGCTAGCCCCTGTGAAATGTCAGTCGCTCCCCAATACATGGATACTGAGTGCGTCTACAATAATTATTGTAAATTGACCATTTTATATGCTTTGAGTGCGGCAGATTCTGGTATGCTGACTGAAGTTTGTCTACCAAATCCTTCAATGACAGGTCATCCTAGCCTGACCTGAAAATCGCATGTCAAATAAATCGATGCCTATAATGTCTTCAGCTAGTTGCACTTTCTTGTCATGTTATTCTGGAATGAATCCTTGACCTGAGGTTAACTCCTTCCGAATTCTTTCCAACTCAGAGATAAATCATGAAATGATGTCAATCTCTTTCCTCGCTGATCCTTGAATAAATAATGATGCAAAACCATTAAGTTGGCCTTAAGCCGCAAGTAATAGCCCTGATGAAATGACTGTATTGTCACTTCCAATCTGCAATAATTTAGATGATATTCCACACCCTCAAAATTGCGTACCTATTGAGAGTTATCGTTCTCAATGGCCAACTAATTGCAGAAACCCTAAGTTCCACAATGCACCTGTGATTGAATCACAATCTGTAAACAAGAGAGATAAAACAACTGCTTGATTCGAATGGAGCCCCGGGGTACCTATTTATTCTTTTCTCTCCATCCTCTCCAGAGACTTCTAGAACATTTTTGATCTTATCCCTCAAGTGACTTTATTAAATATTTTTATAATCCAAGTCACTTTATTAAATATAAAGTTATCTTTTAATATTTATTTATTTAATTAAAATAATTAATTAGTCGTCCTTAAAATATGCATTATTTTAGACAACCAGATTAATTAAATTAATTAAATTGAACTGTCACCAAAAATGGGGACATGACAGTCCGCCCTTCCTGAAATTGCTTGTCCCCAAGCAATGGCTGAACCATGAACCAATCAGTCTGCCTGGGTCCCAAATGTAAATCTGTATGTCGTCCCAATCCTCATCATACTCCCATGGAGAAATCCTCAATACCAGTATCTGAGAAACTGTACTCAACATCCAAACAACTGACAACTCTAATGAAATTATCTGAAAACCAACTGTAAATGTCGGTAGAAAAAAGCATTCTGCGGAACTCAAGCCAACTGAAACATCAACTCTATCAAAACTCAAGCTCCTGTCAAAATGACACCTGCACCCAACTGCACTGTAGATATGACAACAGCCATAGGTACTTGAATCACTGCCATCAAATCCAATCGCTGAAAAACTACACCGGGCGTGTCGATGCTGCAGGCTGAGTAACTTGCTACTACCAATTTTATTTTCAAAATATGGTGCCAATCTATCCCCTAATGGATGGTAAGAAACTAGAGCCAATCTACATCTGCGTGAAATAAAATCTTCTATCTCTGTGTCAAAAGAAAAATGATGAGCGTACCCTACCGCATAACGTCGATACGAACCTCCAAACTTTGCTGCTGGCTCATCATCACTGAACTGGGAATCAACATATGGCTCCAATCTCTGACTCTGAGTGACTGTAAGTCGGATAGGTCCCTGTGCACTCTGCTCAACAAACCCCTCCTCGAGATCCCTGTGAGGTAGCATAGTAGAAAGGACCCCTATAATCTTCTCAACCAATCTGTAAATAACACTAGTATCTTGGATGAGAACACCCTCTGTCACTTTATGCGAGTCCAAATGAACACATGCACTATCCAGCAAATACTCCATGAGCGGTTCAGTGCAGTAAAAATTATACGAGGAAACATTAACATACTCCCCTTTACACCACAGCTGGTCCTCCTGTAAGGGTGGCATACTCAACTGTACCACACTGTCATCTGTCTGAGAAGAATCAATCTGGAGACTTGACTCTACTGGTATCCCAAACTCATTAGGATCAGCGACTTCCAAATCCTGGACATGTGTGTCAACCCTAACAACATGCTCTTCAGTAGCAACTGCAGGAGTGTACTCACCATCATCCACCTCAATAGTCAAATGAACTGGGTCTGAGGCTTGTTTTGACCGCAAATGCTCCAGCTCCATGGTTACCTCCTTCAACTGAAACTGCGACTTCTGTAGATCTTGTCGTGTGTCCTCTAAAGCCTCAGTAGTCGCTATGATATCTTGGGAAAGCTCACTCACCTCCTCTTCACGATCCAAGAGTGCCTCATAGGCTGTACTCCCCCACTCAACCAAGTGATCACGGTCGGCTACCAATCGTAAGTAATCCTGCTTCAAAATTCGGACAGCTTCACTCAAGGCATGAATCTCTGCCAAAGAAAAATAACCACCGCTGGACTCATCTATCATAGAAGTACCCCAACCATTAATGGCCAACAACTGATGAGCAGTATCAAAATGCTCACAAGCGATAGCAATGTCTCGCTTACTAACTTTCAACTGGCTAGTCACATGATGGCACTGGCTAGACTATCTTCTATAAACTCCCTCTGACGCATTGTCTAAAGGAGTATCTTCAAAGATACTGGTCTCTGGATTATTACCATCCATATTTTGCGAATCAACTCCAAAACTCATATCAACATCCAGAGTGTCAAAATCTGTAGTACTGCTGTCTAACGCCTCTGTACCCAAAGAAATTGTCAAGGAAGCTAAATCTTCAAAACTGTCCACTTCATCCTCCTGGGTGTCATCAAGGCCAAAACGATCCTGGGACTCATCTGTACACACTGTCAAATATGAAAAATCTTCAACACCTTCTAGCAAGAACGATCGTCTGCATATATGAACCAAACCCAACAACGGTGTATAAAGACTAATACCAACATCGGTCAAGCTGCTGGCACAAAGAAAGACAACACCGGGTATTCTGCTAATCCAGTCCATGATAGTATTTAAACAATCACTGCTACCATTAAGTGTTCTCCAGTCAATTGAATCCCAAACGCTGCTGAAACATTCTTGAGTCCATATCCGTAAACAAGGAACAGCTGGTAACTCAAGCAAACTACTTACCCGAGTAATGTGACCAATACCAACTAACTCCTCATATTTGTTTGACATTGTCCTTGTATCCTAGATGTGAATGCAAGATGAACTCGTAGTATTATCAGCAACCTCATATGATCCCTCTTCTGTCAAAAACTGAGTGCAAGATGAACTTAAGCTCAGCTCCATGTCGTGCTCATTCCCATGTCTCTCCCAGTCCTGTAAAGCCAAAGGAGTATTTACCAAGGTTGCTTGATTGTCCTCAAGCTCACGAGAAAACTTGGAAACTTTCTCCTCCTTCCTCCTCAAGGCATCTGAATAGTCTTTGGTAAGGCTAAGAAGATGGTCACAGTCTGATAGAAGATGTAAATAGCTTGACTTCATGGTTCCCATTCCTTCACTAATTGCCTGTAAGTCAAACCAAGAAGATTTTGCCTGAACTCCCTTATGTCTTCCTTGTAACTGAATCATTCGGATGTGCTCTTCTATCATCTCCCGCATCCTGTCATGATGAGATAAAGAAGCCACAATACTATCTTTGCTTACCTTCAGCTGGCTGGACAAATCTTGTGAAGTATTACCAGTTTCATCCTTATGTGACGAAGCATCTAACTGAGCCTGGTATTCTCTCTCAGCAAAATCATGGATACTCAGTGTTCGCTCAACTTTACTTGGTATCTCACCATCAACATCCTTATCATCATCTGGACTCACTGGTCCTGTTGCAACCAAACCATCCTGAGTACCTGAGACATCACCCTTTGGCAGCCTGTATACAACTGTATCAACTTGAGTACCAAGTTGACAGTTACTATCCATCAGCGTAATATCCTTCACCACTTCTTCCTGTGACCGAACTGAAACCTCTGACCGGTTGCACACTTGTTTCTCGAACTCTTCATTAAGGTTCCTACTAACATCGCCCACTGTATCAGCTAGTGCTTTGCGAGAAGATTTTCCGAATCGAAATCCAGTTGACTTATTCACCTTAGTTGGGTCGGACAGCCTGTCAATCATACGGTGGTGCTTAACCAACAGTTCAGACATGTTATGTCTGATTTTCTTGAGCTCATCCTGAATGCCTGAATAGTCCTCCTTTCCACAATTCCGACTCTGAATACTATGTTTATTACTTGACCAAGATTGTGTCCTCGGAGACTTTGTGTTGTACCTGTCCATCTTGGTTGAAGTAGAGTGTTGATCACTCATGTAATTCGGTTCTCACCCCACAGGATGGCAAGAAAATCGCTTTGATACCACTGAAATGACCTCGACTATAAAGGGCACTAAATCTCGATATTGTACTGTGGCAATTCGTCAAATAATTTGCAAACAGGGTTGTTACGAATATGGTACTAGGGGATTCTCGTTATGTACTAAACAATTGAATCTGTGCTACTCTGATCTTGAAGGCGAAACACATAGAATGGGTAGGTGATAATATCTCCTTAATTTATTAAAAATATGAAATTTCGATATTACAATAGCTAAATATATAAGGAAGTGCTTGAAACATGAAAAGTTATGAAGCACCAAGACCTTGTTCTGCTGCCGATTATCATGACTGATTTGATCTGCATGCATGAAGTTGACCGATGGGGTTGCCGTTCACAAGCTGCTGTCACCATTTTGACCCGCGCGGAATTGCATTTCATCTTTAACAACAACGTCCGGTTATAAGATGCTAAAATTTTGTGGGAGAGAATAATGTATCTCAGACCCCGTATTATATAGTTCAGAGATTGAACTCAATGCGCGGCCCACTAATGAGAAGAAACCAAACCCGCAACAAATGTCCTTCGTTAATGACCCAACTCTGATCCGCCCCTGGTACTTACTATAGTTTCCGCTCAATCACCTCCGTTTTCTTTTACCCACGTTGATGGTAGACGATATGTTTACTTGAGGACAAAATCGCCTTAGTTACTAGATAGCTCACAAATTAGACATCGTCGGCCCAAGGTGGAAGACATAACAGTTCGCAATTGAGATGGCCGCTTGGCAGGTGTGTGTGATCTAATATTCGGCTAGCCCCTGTGAAATGTCAGTCGCTCCCCAATACATGGATACTGAGTGCGTCTACAATAATTATTGTAAATTGACCATTTTATATGCTTTGAGTGCGGCAGATTCTGGTATGCTGACTGAAGTTTGTCTACCAAATCCTTCAATGACAGGTCATCCTAGCCTGACCTGAAAATCGCATGTCAAATAAATCGATGCCTATAATGTCTTCAGCTAGTTGCACTTTCTTGTCATGTTATTCTGGAACGAATCCTTGACCTGAGGTTAACTCCTTCTGAATTCTTTCCAACTCAGAGATAAATCATGAAACGATGTCAATCTCTTTCCTCGCTGATCCTTGAATAAATAATGATGCAAAACCATTAAGTTGGCCTTAAGCCGCAAGTAATAGCCCTGATGAAATGACTGTATTGTCACTTCCAATCTGCAATAATTCAGATGATATTCCACACCCTCAAAATTGCATACCTATTGAGAGTTATCGTTCTCAATGGCCAACTAATTGCAGAAACCCTAGGTTCCACAATGCACCTGTGATTGAATCACAATCTGTAAACAAGAGAGATAAAACAACTGCTTGATTCGAATGGAGCCCCGGGGTACCTATTTATTCTTTTCTCTCCATCCTCTCCAGAGACTTCTAGAACATTTTTGATCTTATCCCTCAAGTGACTTTATTAAATATTTTTATAATCCAAGTCACTTTATTAAATATAAAGTTATCTTTTAATATTTATTTATTTAATTAAAATAATTAATTAGTCGTCCTTAAAATATGCATTATTTTAGACAACCAGATTAATTAAATTAATTAAATCGAACTGTCACCAAAAATGGGGACATGACACATCACCATGTATTATTCAGCAAAAATACCATTGCAATACAACCATGGAAGCCTTCATGGCCATAGCCACAACCGAGCAAACTATGTGAACAAGCATGAATCCACACATCCCATGCCATGCTTCCAACTTTCACAAATGCTCCCTTGGCTAACCTGTCAAGCCTTGTCCCACTCGACTCTTGCCTTTTGTCTTCTCCTTATCACTCTACAACAACTACCTTGTGGCTGCTTATATAGTAGCAAGTCCCACAAAACCACCAAGTGGTATTACATAAACCATGTGCTACCTAACCCCCTGAACCCACATTTAATATTAGGCATTTAATTCTTTTCCCCAATATTAAATAATTACATAAAATATTATCACAATGTTACAATACAACTCATCAAGAATATTCCATGGGAATCTTTACATGTTGCACGTCCATCTAGGTACAACATTACATAATAATAAAATAATAATAACAACAATATTATGCAATGTGTGCAACACCCATTATCTCAACAATCTCCCACTTGTTGTATACATTGCATAGGGTCAATCCGTAGCCACATAAATGAACAAGGGAACAATCCCTCCCAGCACATCCACCATCATGGATCAAAATACACCAAGTGCTCCATCTTGGTACCCGCAACAAAATCAAAGTATCTAGCATCTCGAACATTAATGATCTCACCTCCTATTATGCCACTTCCACTGGATATACATAGAAGACATCCAAAGAAAAAAACACCCAACCTGTCGCATTAGAAGATCATAAAATCTTGTACCAACTGAAATGCCAAGCACAAAAATCTGATCCAAAAGTAATCACATGTATCCGTAGTTGTCAAAATATCCATAGCTGAAATAGCACCCACAACAAGTGCCAAACCCATCCAACTATCCATACCTCAAAGGTATAACAAGTGAATCTCATATCACTGACATATCCAATCTATAACCTGCAATCACAAGCCTCAAGAGCAATACCTGCCACATATATACCAAGAAGCTCCCACTGCAAAAGATAATGTCAAATCTATAACCAATCCACTCAACACATCTCAAAGAAGTGAATCCATGTAGTATCAAGGACATCCACAATACATAAACTAATATCCTGCAAGAACAACTCTCATAGCAAATCTCCAATGCTCTCCCAAGTTCTCCACAATCAACAAAGGAAAGAGATAAAGGAATAACCATGTCATCTCTCACATGACATACATGAGCACAAACAAGTGATCACAATCTCTAACCAATCTCAAATCCAATATAGGCAAAACTAAACATCTAGGAAGATAACCAAAACCAGAGAAACCATGCAAATCATAACCTGTATCATGTCCTTCTACACACACCTCTAGATGTAAACTGTGCAAGTATGATCTCCTTCATAAAACCCCAACAAGAAGCCTCAACAACACCCAAACCATACCATATAACTAATCATGGATGTAAGCCTCTCACAAGAAGATCAAACTCATAAACCATTCCTAAACCAAGGAATATGCCCAATATAAAACCATCTCCCAAACTCAACTAGCATAACAACATATGCACATGGAGATAACCAATGCTAAACCATCTCTCAAATGAACCCTCCAGAACTAACTCATGTACCATAGCTCAAGATCTATATCCATGAAAAACAAGCATAAATATAATGCAACTGAGAGAAACAATGGGCTATACCTCTCAAGTAGCAAACTGCCGAGTAGACCAAGAGTGGGGAATGAGAATTCTCATCAAGATACCCAAGTCTCCAACCAAGACTCATCTAAGAACAATCTCCTCTCAAGTCCATATCAGGTGACTGCCCCTTGGACTTCCTACTAAAACCATCAACCGTCCCAACAAATACTTCTCTAATCCAAGAGAAATTAGCATCACCATCGTCTCTAAGTATCCATGAGCACCTGTAACCAATCAATCCATGCCAACTCCAAATGCAACATAGCAATATCATGAAGTATCCAGCTTATGATCAGTGTACTCAATACCAAGAAACTAAACCAAGATCAATGTCAAAGTTCCAACCATGGCCTCAAGAACATAAACATGACAACATGATCTTACCATCTCAACCAAAGAGATAACATGCTCCACATGAACATATCATAACATGTCACAACTCTAAACACATATCAAGAGTATACCATGACATAATAATGAAACCATCCACATACTAAGGATAACATGCCAAATAAAAAATATAAACCACACCTTTGCCAAGAACCCTGTGAGTCCTCAAGATGCAACCATCTCCACACACCATGAAGAAAACCATCTCCGCATACCATGAAGAACCATCTCCACACACCATGAAGATAACCAAGAACTCCATGAGTCCTCAAGATCTAACCATCTTCAAACACCATGAAGATAACAAGTGCACCATACAAATGTCAAAGACGCTTCTGCAGCAACAGAATCTAAGACAAACCTCCAACATCTGCAAACACTCAATAAATATATCAATGCCAAAAAACTCCCACTCAACTATGGTACCAAGTCACCTATGGCATCATAAAATCCATCTCCTATATGAAGATCCAAACTAAACCAAGAACTAATCCTGCACTGTCACCCCATCACTATCACAAGCTCCCACTAAACCGCGTATCCAAGCTATCCATGACATCATGATGAAAACCCATCCTCTAACTATGAGAACCAACCAAGGCATCAAACTATCAAAGAACTCAAAGTGCACATCATGAGCTCCTTAAAAGAAACCAAATAACCATGATCCTCAACTAAGAAGATATACCACCATAACTATATCAGAAATCCAAGCTAATGAACATCAAAGATGTACTTGTATATCCAATCATGTCATGCCAAAAATCCATGACACCATGATCACATGCATGAACCGAGCATCTATCTCTCAAAGTGTCTAACCTGTCAGCATAGTCAACCACAATCCTCTACCATGACTGTACCTGGTAACAACATCTCATCCCTTCTACATGAAGATAAAATCATGTGACTTAGGGCATAGCAACCCAAATCCAAGCCACCAATCTGAATAGGCATCACTAATGAAAGATCAATGGGCAAAGACAACCCATAACCAAGCTATAAATGCAACTTGTAAGTATAGACCGCTTACAACACTGCACAACTTGTAGATCCAACAAGTCATCATACATATCCAAACCAAACACCGATAACCATATCATCATGAGACCAATCTGAAATATGAACTGATTATACAATGACATAAAATCTTAAATCTCCAATGCCATAAACTCACCATGTTACCATAGTCAAAATATATCTATAAACTGTTCAGATCAATATATCACCAAGTAAATCATGCCAAACCTGCACCAAATCTGAACCAATGTGTAGAGCTCTCCAAGAGCTTTCCATTGACTACTCGAAGTCCAAAATCCAACTCCGTATGCCCAAGTTATGCCCCAATTCGTGCTCAAAATAAACAACATTTGTCTTTAGGGCTCTTAAAACTTGACAAAATCTCAAAATTATAGAAACAAACCTACACCATGTTGTAGTACTCTGAATTAGCTTTCCAACGCCTAGAAGAACTCTGAAATTCAATATTCTGAGAGAAAGTTATGGTTGTTTTACTAAGACAGTCTTTTTACCATTTCCGGTATGATTTTTCATTTTTAATTTTTTCAGTGACGAAAATTCGAACGGTATTAAATTTGACGGCCATCATGGGCTGAAACTAAAAAACTCTTTCATTTCCTCTTAACATGGCCAAACTAGGGCATATTATATATCAAAATTTATGGAAATGTCAACCCGGATCCAATGGTGAGGTCTGTTTTTACCCAAGAGGTCATTTCTGCATGCTACCCCCCAAAAACCTCATTTTAAATGAAACATTCAAAAAACTCTTTTGTCCAACAATTTCACATGCCCAAATATTTTAACATCCCATCATAACAACAAATCCAAAACCCTCAGACCTGCAATAAATCATTCATATATCTTGCCCTTTTCTTTTATCCTCTCATGCATTTTCGTGGATTCAATCTAGGGTTACAATAATAAAACCATAGCTCTGATACCACTTGTAAGGAAACTTGGCAATAAAGAATATAACCGTTTCCACATAACCCATAATAGATCTAAAATAAACACGGAAATAAAATCCACATGCAAGAGAATAGACAACATACCCACAAAATTGTGACACAAGATATACCCTAAGAAACCCTCATTGAGGGAAAAACCCAGCCTCCAAAAGCATCCATCACCATGTATTATTCAGCAAAAATACCATTGCAATACAACCATGGAAGCTTTCATGGCCATAGCCACAACCGAGCAAACTATGTGAACAAGCATGAATCCACACATCCCATGCCATGCTTCCAACCTTCACAAATGCTCCCTTGGCTAACCTGTCAAGCCTTGTCCCAGTCGACTCTTGCCTTTTGTCTTCTCCTTGTCACTCTACAACAACTACCCTTGTGGCTGCTTATATAGTAGCAAGTCCTACAAAACCACCAAGTGGTATTACATAAACCATGTGCTACCTAACCCCCTGAACTCACATTTAATATTAGGCATTTAATTCTTTTCCCCAATATTAAATAATTACATAAAACATTATCACAATGTTACAATACAACTCATCAAGAATATTCCATGAGAATCTTTACATGTTGCATGTCCATCTAGGTACAAGATTACATAATAAAAAAATAAAATAAAATAACAATATTATGCAATGTGTGCAACACCCATTATCTCAACACCAACAACTAAATAACCAACGCATTCAAAACCTCTTTCCTTAATATCAAGAACCCCACCCCACCATACTTGCACAACCAAACCAAATTCATAACCTGATAATAAGTCCAAAGTATCAGTAGCTGGACTATCCTAGCAAAACTTGAACATATTAAAGAAAACATAAAACCACAAATGCCTAATTTTTGTTTTTTCCTTCTCCTTCCTCTTTTGCAAGACCTTAGTCCAATCATTTGCCAAGAAACCATACAACTTCTTAGAGTCCTTTGTGTCACGACCTTCCACCTTCTCCTATTGGAGTAGTTGCAGTGTAGTAATTTCTGCATCAGTCACTTTCTCTAAGGTACCTTCTAGGTCCTAGTAACCTAAACATTTGCCTTTAGGAATCACTGCTTCCTAAGCGTACAAAACATTAGTGTTAGATAAAATCTTATCTTTTCCACTTTTCCCAATCCTCGCTGGAGAGGTAGCAGACATCAGGGAGGTGTTAGTGGTGGTTTGAGTGGCAAGGTGGGCCGAGGACGTGAAATCCATAGTGTTCATAGTGAAACTTGTAGACACATGGGTCAAGTCCCGACTAGCTTCTGTCTTTTTTATCTTCTCCCAAAATTGATTTTGAGGTCTCCTTTGTACCATCATCTTCTTCCTCCTCAACGTAATTATTCCTAATAGCCTTCTCTTTCCTTCTTGGCTTCTTTTTCTCATTGCCATCAACCCCGACTCCTCGCCAACCTCCAGATCTCTACAAGCCATCTATTTCTACCTTACATGACACTCGGATAGTCTTCTCGACCACTTGCAACTTCCATCATTATCTTCTTCAAAATCAACTAGCTCAACCTCAACATTATGTTCAATTTTGAGTTTTTGAGTTTTACTTTGGGTTTTATCCAAGTTGCTTTTTTGTTTTTGAGTTTCCAAAGGGAGTGTAGGATGGGGACGACTGGGGAATGGGGGGTGCAAAACATCCACCACCAACAAACCTTGGTGGATTCTACGGGCTTAGGGCATCTTGCAAAGCAATACTATGGGGAGTATAGAGGGCAAGGTGAAAGTTATAATAAGTCTTGAAGTTAACTCCCTAACTTTACCTTGATTAAATATGAAAGATTAGCAAAAATAATAGACATTTCAATCAAAACTTATGATTAAAAAATCTAGATTCTCTAGAAAAAAAAGGTGACCCTCAAATATAAATTGGACAACACCATTCAAAAAATAGTTATTTATAAGATGTAGTGGTGTTCTTACTATATTCAAACCCCATTAAGATGTTATTAATAAATGTCTAAATAGAAATAAGTTTCTCACTCATCACCTCCCAATCTACCTATAATTGAATGTCAAAAATAATTATCCTTCTACAAATCAAAATTGAAGTTATTTATCAAAGCTCGACTATTTAAACTATGCCGAGTCCTCTCCATCAGATCTAAAAATGATTTGTACCACAAACAAATATTAGAATATGTATAAAAAATGGTTTAGTGGGTGTGGGCTTATTGCATTTGATTTCTCTTTTTTCTTTTGTTACTAAATTCAATAACATTCTTTCAAAAATTTATTCATTCACTGCATTTTATAGCCACATCATATAGTCTCTCACTTTGAGATTCCAAGACAGGACCTCCTTGAACACTTTCCAGCCAGCTCTATGATTTCTCACCTCTTAATCGAAGGAGCGATTTGAATCTGAGACCTTAGTGGACTACCCATAACCTCAAGCCATCTCATCTACTTGTGTGGGCTTCCTTATGTATAAGGTCCAAATAAACTCGAAACTAATAACCTCCCACATGAAAAACTCACAATTATCATTGTGTTATAGATTCTTACCTTTTTTTCTCCTCTTAGATGGATTTAAAGCGCTGTCCATCCAGTACGTTGTCCTAACTAAGAATTCTGCTCACCAAAAAAGCAAGTTAAAGCTGAAAGTCCATTGGCAGGCGGTTAAGGATCTACTTTCTTAATCGTAGAGACCAATCAATGCATTCAAGATGGAAGGAGAACCCATTTATCGTGCATATTCTAGTTGACATCAACGGCGCATATAAAATACGGTCTATTTGATAATTATAATTTCGGTGCAGATTTTTCGTTCAAAATAAGGAAGTTATTTGGAATGAAACAGTTTTAAATAATTTAAAAATGAGTCACCTCTTTATCAAATATAAACCAGCCATCAAGAAGGCCAGTAGTGGTTGAGCGGCAACGTCTATACAGCCACGAAAATACACTTCCTTACGAAGGAGAGGACTCAGAATTTTTTTTGAAAAGTTAGAAAAAACAATGTAAAGGGAGTGCATTCTCGTGGCTGTATAGCCACACGCGTGGTTGAGCAGCTTTTTCTTACTGTTATGTTCAGAAAGCTGATTGGATCAGTGGGATTATTTAAGAAACTGATTGGTTCAGCGTATTGGTACATTTCTTTTATTATTGTTGTGGTACTAAATGTTGTAACCTGCCTTGTATAGTGTGCTGGTTGAAACAGCTGTTCTTTATTGTTGTTTTTCGCTTTCCTGTGCAGTCTTTTTGTTGGACTCTCAGTTTTCTCTTGAATTGATATTTGGCTTGATTCAATATATAAAATTCAGCATAGTATAACAATCAGACCAAGCTAAGAAGTTAATGCTAGAAAATGAGGAAAGCTAAGAAGATAATGCTAGAAAATGAGGAAAGCTTAAACCAAAGATGAACACAAAAAATGGGAGTCCAACAATAAAACATTCCACCTCAAATAGAAAAACTCAACATTCTAACAGCTCCATTAAAAGTCAATTATATAATCAGACTCCATTAAAGAAATCTTCAATTTATCCAAACCATAAAAGTTCCAAAACAAAAATAAGTCTGTCCCAACATGTATGAATCAAAGAGTTAATTTCATATGAAAAATCTAAAAATCACAACATTTAGAACAATGAGGGATTTGCTACCCCTTTGTCTATTCATTGTATTAGAACATGTGTAACTAAAATTATGATCTTTCAAAGTTTTAATATATCAATTATAAAAAGATTTACAACTGGTATATGGAAAATCTGAAGACCACTCACTACATATAATATTATATGTTATCTGCTATCCATGTGCATTGAACATATTAGGACGAGTAACTAACTCGTGGCCTTTTCGAAGTTCTTAATCTGTTGAATCTATTAAGATACACAACTCTGTTATTTTTTCTTCAATTTATTTTAAATTATTCTTTATTATATTCTTCATCCTGATGATGAATCACTTGATTCAAATGTCTGACTGTCAAAAAAATGGTTTAGAAAAAAAAACTTAAACCTCATATTAAAGCATGGACTGAAAATTTTAGTCCATCTATTATGTTCTTAATATTAAAACGGGGCTGAAAATCTTATTGCATCGATCATATTCTTCTCTTAATAAATTATTTCATTTCACAATCTTCCTCATCGTCACACTTGCAAGCAATTGTATGATCAAAATTTATCAAATGTGGCATCCTTTAATATGCCAGCCATTTGCTAAAGACGATTCACATGCCATCATCAGAATGAAACTATGAATGGTTTTCTGACGAATTTCACCGTCCAATAGTCAAATCCAGTAAAATTTTATCTATGTTGCGTAACACAACTACTACTAAATAGCATAGCTCCTAAGATTCATTGCCTCCTTATTGCATGGACTCTACTCTGGTAGCTCATGCTTTCAAGGCTTTTGAGACATATTATTGTGACACGCATAACTATCTCAAAAGTATTACATTCATAGTATTGACATAGCAATGTAAGTTACTTTCCTTTAAACTATTTAAACTATTTAAGCCTTCCACTGATAAACAGTATAATATTTTACACACCATGACAGTTAGCTTGAAATCACTAAATTTCATCCAAGAACTGCAAAACTTATAAAATGGATATACAACTATATTAATATATATTAGTTAGCTTCACTGTTCAAAGAAGCCTTGAGTTATCTTTACATTTCATAGTACATTAAACCCATCCAAATACAATTCTTTCTAAGAATTATGGACACATATTGCTTCCATCTTGCTAGAAAGAGATAAGGAGATGGAGTATCTCATGCACTCTGAAACATGGCTCCTTGAAAGACACTTAAAAACACACATTACTTGTTAATTCTCCAAGGAAAGAGACAACGAGGTGGTGTCTCATGCTTTTAGAGAATATGCAACATTTTAAAGTTGCAAAATTTATTGAATAATAGTATAGAGCTAAATTCAAATCTAGTTGAGAGCTTGTTGAATCTCTCAAAGGCAACTTTACTTTCTGATTTTCCAAGCTCAGGAGACAACGAGGTGATGTCTCATGCTCTCAGAAATGCTGCAACACTGCATGGCTGCAAAATTTATTGAATCTGATATAGAGCAACCCATAGCTGGACAAGGACTTCTAGAGTTGTGACAGTGCAAGGTCCATGACATCCACAAGAAAATCTGCAGTGCAAAACAAAGGATATCATTAAATATCTTGGTTCCCCTTAAGTTTAAACCATGCCAAAACACGTCCTCTTATCATTCACCATAATGAAGAAAACAATCTCCCAGTTAAAAACTCTTTATTTGCCATATCACTGTAATATGATGTTAGAGAAATAAAAGAAAATGATTTGTGGAGTATGATGCCAAACATTGATTCAAAAAGATAAACACAGTTAAGCCCAGAAGTTTTCAATACTTAAAGTGGACTGTGGAACCATAATGTCTTTTAAGAAAATGTACCTGAATCTTCCTTTGTGAAGCACATCGGAGGCGTAATTCGAAAGACATTTCCATACATCCCTCCTTTTCCAACCAGCACTCCCATGTCTGCATGAGCATTATAAAGCATACGGTTAATCATGTAATCAAAGCCACATATTGGTCAATAACCTTGTTAGCATGAATAATGGGCACAAGAGATTTTATATTGGAGGCCAATGGCTGATTACCTTTCAGTTTTTCAAATACAACTGCAGTTTCTTTTTGAGCTGGTGTTTTCGCAGCTCGGTCAGTTACCAGCTCAACGCCAATCATCAAACCACGCCCCCTTACATCTCCTATAACTGAACCAGAAAATTATATTTTAGTTATAGCTGCAAGGACTCACCTCAGCATGCACAAGGCCAATAAAAGGAGAAAATCAAATAAAACCTGCTTCAATTGAAATTTTAATTTGAGGCTCCTATGCATAATAAGTACACTTTAAGATGTATAAGTACATCATACATTTCATTTTGAAACAGAACTAAAGCAATTGGTACTCTAAAACTGTTCATTTCCATTTGCTGAATTTTAGGAAGACTACTAGTTCCCATTGAAACACACAAAAGTAGCCATAGGAAAGAAAAACAAGCCAAAAATGAAAAGCACTGCCAAAAGGAAAGAATAAGATAATAGCGTTTTCTGTCAATGAAAAACAACACCATGTACACAATGGAAAACAACAGACGTCTTAGTCGTAGAGATGTTCAAAATTCAAAAAAGATGGAGGAGCATTAATCCATTGCTAACTTAAATTGAAAAAGGAAGTCACCTTCATATTTTTCTTGAAGCTCTCTTAAACGGTTGATTAAGTAAGGCCCCACAGAAGCACAGTGTTCTTGTCTCTTTTCTTTATCCAGGACCTTTAAAACAGCATGGCCACCAGCAGTACAGACTGGATTTCCTCCAAAAGTATTAAAGTGACATCGTTGTGTCAGCACTTTAGCAATTTCTGGAGTAGTTACAACTGCTCCAAGAGGAAGGCCATTCCCAATTCCCTGCCAGTTACCAACAAATTTATGGCATCATTCACAAGAGTCTTGAAGACTATCAATGTACTACAATGGAAACTTTTAACTTATAGATCACCTTAGCCATTGTAACAATGTCAGGGATAACACCTTGTGTTTCAAAGCCCCAATAATGACTTCCCAAGCGACCAAAACCAGTCTGAACCTCATCAGATATGCAAACACCGCCAGCTTTCCTGACACTCTCGTAAACGGGCTTCAAGTAGCCAGGTGCCATTTCTACTGGTCCACCAACACCCTGAATAAAGAACTCCATACAAAGAATATTATTTCATATAACATTAAGGGTAAAAACAAATCAAAAACACTCTATTCTAGTTGTGAACACCCTTCATTCTTGCCCATTTACCAATGGGATACATGTTTTCTTTTAGAAAAGAAACCAATGCAATAAGGATATCAAAACATGCCTGTATAGGTTCTGCAATAAAGCCAGCAACACGACCAGAGGTTCCAAAATCAATTATGTCTTGGACATCTTCAGCATACTTTGCGCCATCAGAACCAAATATACCACGATATGGATTTGGGTTGATGGCATGATGAACTCCAGTCTGCAAAAATGTTAATTGCTTGGGATTTATTCTTTGTAATTCTGAATCTGAACTGTATGCATATACCTTCTAGTAACTTAAATCTTCTAATGCAGCTTCATCATCATGGGCTTTACTCATGCAAACTAACCTTAAGCAATTGCACATACTATTTCACATTCAAAAGTCAAAATATCTTGATGCTATTACATTTTTGGTTTTAGATTTCACTCCCCAAGTAACAACTCAAAACTTCTTGTGAGGAGATAAGTGGAATTGTAACTTTAAGTTTCCATCACAGCTTCGACTTTGAATAGGCCTCATGCAAACTAACCTTAAGAAATTGCACATACTGTTTCACATTCACAAGCTAAAAAAACTTGACGCTATTGCATTTTTGGTTTTAGGTTTCATTTCCTAGCAAACAACTTAACATCTCATGAGGAGAGTAGATCTAGTGGAATTGTGCTTGTTTAACAAGCTTTATAAACATAAGAATTTGGTTGACAAACCTGAACAACATTATATTTCCATTTGCTCTGAGCTGTCATCCCCATTGTGTTTGCACTCGAACCATGATATGAATTTCTCACTGAAATCATATCATGATTACCAGTGTACAAACGAGCCATCATTGTTGCTAGTTCATTGGATTCTGTGCCTGAATTTGTAAAGAAAACAACCTGCATGGAATCAAGAGATTAGAGTTGAACATTTGAGCATATCTTGCCTAAATATGACAGTCTGGTATATCTATATTGCAAACAAGCAGTAAATATTAAATGATAGAAAATACAAAGTGTGACATACAAATAAAAGTGTACAACTATCAGCAAGACAAACTGGTGTAGAGCTAGAATTAAAAGTACACCAGAAAATTCTGGGTTGATGTGAATTACAACCCAAAACACTACTTAAAAAGAGTCATTGTAATCACAACTGCTAAATTTCATCTAGCAGAATTGTATTATATTCCAACTCCGCTTATTCTAGAAGGATATCCAGTACATATTGAAACATTTAAAGACATGGTAATGTTTTTCATTGTTGTGCCAAACATAAAAAGAATATTCTTTGCATGATAAAGAAATACATCTGAATCCAATACCTTATTTTATATGCTTGGCTTGAAACTGTTAAGTATGAAAGGGCTTCAAAAATAATTTATTTAATTGAATATTTAGTTGATCTCTCCAATAATCTCATAGCATAATAAGTCTGTATCATGCCTGATCTGAATATGATGCTGTTCAAGAACACTAGGAACTTTTGAAAGGTGCATAAGATCAATTGAATAATTAAAACGAGAGTACCTTAAGATTTCCAGGAAATTTTTCAGCTAATGCCTCTGCAAACTCTGTAATCGCATGATGAAGGTAGATTGTAGTAGTGTGCTGCAAGAGTCTAGTCTGCTTCACAATAGCCTCAACAATATCAGGGTGACAATGTCCACAGGACACAGTCACAATGCCTCCGAAAGCATCCAGGAATCGGCGTCCATTTTCATCAAACAAATACTGCATCTTCCCTTCAACAATATTCAACTGCCAAATATATTTTGAGAAAAATGGTTTATGAGTCACCCTAATATGCTGAACATTTAAAGCTAAAAATGATTAGGAACTGCTAAATTCAAACAAGAACAAAATCACTCAATTATCTTTTACAATCTTGTGCATAAACAGATATAGTTTTCAATTCACAAAGAGAGTTTGAAATGCTTGAGATCTTTTTCATCCTAAATTAGTAAATATATCAGAGGTGTGGTAAATTGTCCTTCAAAGTCATGAGGGAATACTCAAGATCCCATCATCAATGAAAATTGAGAGGAATCTTTCCATCAGAAAGGCCAGGTAGTTAAGTAGTCTGTGCTACTGTGTCACAGCAGAGCAGTTGTCTTGGTTCTTGCTAATTATCTAGGCTCAAGCCAAAGTGCCAGTGCTACTGATAATGCAGGGCAAAAGTGGAACAAAACTATGTATAAGTCTTTGGGAAATTTACAAAGAATTCTCAAGCCAAATGAAGCTTGATAATGTGCATTAAGCATAACCAAAGGGTAACAAACAGAGATTGAGAACCATCTGGTCCACCAATGTGGATACTCCGACAACCACATCTGATTCATTCCATAAAATGTTTGAGAATCAACTGAGAATAAATTACAGTACATCCTAAATGCACCATACGCATGGAAATGAAAATACAACATACAGCTGAGCCTTCAGACCAAAAAATAGGCAGAACAAGAGTGCTGCTCAAAACATAAGCAATCCAGGCAAGAGGCCAGAAATCGCTGATGTTTATCGAAGTCACCATAACTGGCAGAGGCTGTAAACACGGTACAACATGGTCCCAGGGAACCTGCTTTAGGAACTATTTCCCTGGGGCAGGGAAGAAAATAGAAGCCCCTTCTTGTTAGGCTCGAAGTTTTTGGGGGTTTGGAGTGAGGCTTGGAATTTCCCATGCCAGCTTAAAAGATTATACTGCCACCTCATTCATCTCTGGTTTTTAGATTCTTGTCAGTAAAATTCAGGATCACTTTTGGAAGGATATATTAGCATTAGCTTGTTCCTAAAAAAACCATGAGACCCCCAGCTTCCTAAAATTTTGGAAATCAAAGTTTTACGCTTGTCCACTGCTACAGATTTCATAGGACCACCTGCTTCTGATTGCTCCTAAAAACTATCAATTAACACCTACTACAATATTTAAGGAGGCCTCCTCAATGGAAATGCTAAAATAAATGAGAAGAATCACAAAAAACAGAGTGTTCACCCAGTCATAACTACGACTCTAATGAGCAACTTATCGCTTCCAAAAGGTGACCCAATTATTATGGTAGTAGCAGATTCACTTTTTTTTAACAGTAATCAAGGCTGACCCATGAAAATCATCAGTTGCTATATCTTGCCCAAAACAAATTGGAAGTGATTTCTAGAAAATCACATGAAGGAGCATGGGAGGCAAGCATGTAGGCTGCGACCCAGCTCACCCTAAAATTCATCGCCATGACTCTTGGGTTGATTCTTCTCTACCACTGATTTGGACATGCAAACAAATAACAAAAATATTCAATTAAAAATGCTTCTTTGGATCCTTATTTAGCTCTAAATACAGTGCAAAATCTGAAGGTCTCAGTTTCAGCAAGAATCCCAGAACATCTGATCTGCCAAAATCAGAAAATACAGGAAACAGTAAAGAAGGATTGACAAAACTGTTTTCAAAACAATATATTTTTTTATGAACAAGCATATAATAAATCAAAGCTGGCTAAATGCAGGAGTGCACCCAATTATTAAAAATACGAATATGGCTACTGACAACAAGGCTAATTGAGGACGTCAGATATCAAAATAATAAACCATTTAACAGGGACACAAAAGTAAAGTGTTACACAATCATCCAATCCATGCATTAAAATTTGAGGAAAGAAACATTCTATAGTTTACACTGAAGCTGATCAAGCCATACCATCCACGGAAAGATGCAAGCTGGTAGCTAAAACCAATCTAAATATATCTAAAATCAGAACTCTACATAAGTTTTCAAGCCTCTAAAGCAGTCAAAGAAAAAGAGGTCATCCACGAATACACCCTTCGAAAATTACAGAGAACTTGACCTTCTATGTTATGCTGGGAACCGATCAAAACATAAATTCAAACTTCTCAAAGAAATAACGAAAGATCTAAAAACACAGACCCTCTAAAAGAAACAGAAGCATTCCAGCTATCCAATAAACCATTTGAATCTTTAAATTGGTGAAAAATAAACTCTCCATTTGTTGCATGTAAGCTGATCGAGGTAGTATTACGAGCTCCCTTAAGAAAATAAACGGTGATGCCGTAAACCCAGCTGATATGTACCACATTTCTAGATTTTAAAAAAGTTCAAAAAGGGCAAAACATATTGTTTAAAGACACGAGATTAAAAGACAAAGCACTATCCGACAAGTGAAACTACGAAATTATTGTTCATCTAGACTTCTATGGGAATAATAAACCTTTCAATACCCCTACTGAAACTAGGCCTTGTACTGATCAAGCCATACTTAACAGGGCTTTTGAAGAAGAAATTGAAGGGCATATAGCTAAAACTTGAAAGGCGTAAAACACAAAATGAAAAATTAGAAAGCATTCTTCCATACCCATTAATGTTAGAGAAATAAAGGTCGAATGGATTTCGTCGTAGGCATCAATGCATTAGATAACAGAAACGATATGACTAAACCAATTCAATTGCCAATTGCCCTAGAAATTTACGATAAACTCAGTCGCAAAACCATCACATACACCGATTTAAAAAAAACAAATAAAGAACAGGGAGATGGACCTTCAATGGTCTGCATGCCAACTGATTAAGGCATATTACTTACAGGCTTTTCATAGAAATAGAACATGGAGGGACATAAATACTTCTTCCGCCTCTGCAAGATATCATCAAGAAATGGACCATTGTAAGGTTGTGGTTTGTAATCAAAAGGAGGCATCTGAGGAAAAGAAATGCCATGGCTTTCTTTCTGTTCTACAGCAGTAGAGATGCCCACCCCTCTGCTGCTCAAGATGTCATTTATCCTCCTCTTTAACAAATTGTTACCCACCCTTCGACCAATATTCAACATTTTTTTGGTTTAACAGAACACCAACCTAGCAGATTTTGAACTTTTCCAAGACTGCTCAGACGCCCTCTTCCTAAATTTTATATTCGAGATACCCAATTCCTCCTAAGCTTTGGGAGGCTCTGAAAATAAGGACACTTTTGATTTCAGAAAACAGCAAACACCTGGATACTGATTTTGATTTTTCAGTACCCGATTGCTGTAAAAGCATGAGAAGTGAAAAAAGTGAACGAATCCTTAGAGCCAGCCCAGAAGCGGAGATTATCTGTCATCCCAAATCAATCTATGCAACTATATAGAGCTCAGAATGATAAGATCATCTTTACACGTGACCTCGTTTCAAAACAAATCACATGATTTTCTCAATATATTAATTTGAGTTTTTATTATGTTTTTAATTTTCTTTTTCCCTTTGCTGCGTTAGATTTCAACAACTTTTTGCCACTTCCCCATGCCTTGTGACAAAGATGGGCATTGTCTCAAGACAATAATGTCACGCCTTGTAGGATTGTTTAACTTATACGATGATGTAGGACCTTTTTTTAATGATAAGATGGTTCCCACTATTATAGACAATAATGGGAAGCACATGTAAAGTGGGATCAACCACCACCAATAGTTAATTGACACAACAAAAAGCATCTTTCCATATCAAACATCTAGGGAGTAGGGACGAAATATAGTGGAAGATGTTTATGGGACAAATAAACTATTATATCTCTCCTTCAATTGGATTTGAGCAATGTGGGACTTATTTTTATTGAAAAATGCATGCATAGGGCTTCTTAAAAATAGTCTTTGAGTATATTTTGTCTATCAATTAGACTTCACTAATATGGAACTTATTTTTATTGAAAAATGCATGGAAAGCATTATAAAGGGGTTTCTTTAAAACAATTAAAGAATAATGAGGGGTCACTTTTTTCAATAGGTATGGCCTCTTTTTCTCCACAATTCATTTTCATTTGTTAAAAAATAAGTGCTCCCGGATTAGATGTGCATGTTCAAAAATATTCTTTTTTTTGTTTCTCACAATTCACCATAGTGTTATAAGCTTTATTTCAACTAATCATCATTGAGTATTTTTATTTTTAAACGTTTTTTCAAAAAAAAAATTTGTAAAGATGTCAAATATTTAATTTTTGTCAATGGGTCTTTGGTCTACTGGTAAAGTTGAAAGTTCTTAAAGAGCCCACTAGGGATCAAGTCTTGTTGAGTGTGCGGCTCCAATATTGAAAAGGGATAGAGGTCGAGATCATGCCCTGGGTGAATTTGGCAGAATGGATACTCCTTAGTCCTTGGCTCTTAATCGAAGAGGTTTAGCTGTAAGGCTCGTGCTCCCGTATCATGTAGGTCTAATTTGAATTTTGTCTTTCTTTATCTTATAATTTAGCTCATTTTTTATTTGAATGTTTTAAGTGATCTAGATGTGAGAGTGTGATTGGTTGTTTCTTCTAAATAATATTGGGTGCAATAGTGTTTAAACTGTTTAATGAATTAGCAAAAAAGAACAAGAATAGAAGTAGTATTAGGCATAACACAACTTAAACAAGTCCTTATTGTTCTTATCCACACATCCACTTCAAACATTTTACAATTTTCTCAAATGAAATCACTATCTACTGATTTCAAATATTTTTGGGGGATCAACCATAATTAAAGAAGTTTTGTGAGTTGGCCATCTCAACACAAGTCCCAAAAGTAACAATACCACCACCTTTAAATCAAATCTTGAACTTTCATTATAGGTGATAGAAAGTGCAGAGCACAAGGATGGAATCATGGTTATATGGAGCACCAAAATAGCTAAAGGAGTCATTAAAATTATAAGTGAAAGGAAAATACAAACCTAGGAAGACCTCTAGAACCAATATACATCTTTAATGTACTATGTATTCTATAGTTCTAAACAAATTCAAAACACATAACAATGTGTAGAACATACTATAACATACTATTGGAACACACTAGCTCTAAGGCTTTATTAAGGAGTCCATATCTTGCTCTTCTAGAGGAAATGTAACAACATAACCCTGCAAAGAATAATTATCCTTGCTTCTCTCTAAAACCCATACAAAATTAATATAATATATGGGATTTACAAGTTTGACTCAACTTATGGACCAAGCTAAAAGAGTTGGAAAACCGTATCTATATCAAGTATTTTCCTAACACCTATGGGAATGCAAAATTGACACTTTACCAAGATTCTCTAACTCTCTTATATGCCTCCAAACTTGAATACTTCATTTTTTTTTCTAAAAATAGCTATGGTTGATGTTCTTATACATCTTATAGCTATCATACAATCTATCATAGTTAACCACCCTCAGGGTTGTAAGAGAATCTACCATAACTGACTATAAATAGTTAATTCTCTCACAATGCGCCATAACCCAACTTGGGCACCCATATTCTCTATCATAGATTCATTTTAACAAGTGTCCAACCTATCATAGGAATTCGACACAACCTATCATAAAATTATGAGTGAATAAGGTTTTTTAAGATGTTGACATATAGAAGAATATCTCTCTACTCATGTGGGACACCTATTTTTCCCATGTTATGATGAAAATTACATTTTTTTGTCTTCCATGTTTGCCTTCTAACATGAATACAACTTACTTCTCCGTTCCACACTAGATAACACAATATAATGAGTAATAAGTTATAATTTAGGCATTAAGTAAATAAATAAAATTTTAGGAATGGATAAGTTTGGGACATCTTAATTTCCAACAATGCCCACTTGTTGATCACCTTGCCATGACCAATATGAACAATATTTAATTGCAAAAATGTGTACAAAGAGATGTATCATCATATTCATTCATGAAACGACATAAATATCAAATATGATCTCATCACCTAGATCTAATGAGTGCTAAGTGTTCATTTATTCTCGTGAGAGATGGATTCATGTTGAATCACTACTCATGAAACATGGGCCAATGAGTTTGACTCAAAATTATACAATTAAATCCTGATAGCAATATCACAACAATGATCTCATGTTCCAATGAGATATCTATAATAACATTTAAGGTTTCCATCACATCGATAAAGAAGTCCTCTCATCCTCCAACATATCATATGTGGAAGAAAGAATAGGCTAAAGAAACAACAATCCAAAAAAAAGTATCAAATCCATGTGATAAAAAGGGTTACAAGCTACTATCATAAACTCTATTAGAAGCATCAATATATCCAACATCAAACACATTAATAGAAAAGAACTCTAAAGTTCATAATATCCTAGCAAGAAGAATATCAAATATAAATGTTCCAAACAGTTATTAAAAAACCTTGACAAATTGTTAACCTCCAATAGTTTTTTTAAGGCATGATTAGTTATTAAACCAAGTAATAATCAAAATAGAATGAAGGTAAACCTTGTAAATGATAAGAAAATCATATCCTTCTATTAACATAACAGAATTTTATGTCTAGTAAGATATCCTTCAGACACTCAATGAAAGCTTCACCAATGCCCAAAAATTCAATCATGATAGAGAAAACAAAACATATATGTTAGATATAACCATCATGAATGCAATCTTCTTCAAAACAAGGAAGATCAAACTCAAGAATATTCATATATCAAGAAATCAACCTAATAAATCTCTTAAACTTTTTATAAATCAAAGAAATAATCAAATGCTCAAGGAGACAAACATTCCAAGCACTCCTCAAATAAATCTTATAGAAGTAGCAACCATAGTTCTAGACCCATGTCCATGAGAGAGAGAAAATGTGATGCATCTTAAAATTGGAATATATTGTTCAAATGACTATCCATTGAGTAGTACAATATTGGGAATGGTATTGCTCCTTAAAGATAGATCAAGTCTCATAGACTTTCTCCATGAACAATCTTCTCTTAGGTCCAACATGTCCATGCCAAGGATGAAGGATCCTCAAATTTTCTACTAAAACATTTGGAGTAATTACATCTCAATAAATGTCTCACCTACTATCTCAAAGTATCTATGAACACAAACAATCAATAAATCTAAGCTAAGCTCCATTACAAATGACCAACACAATTAATACTAAGAGAACCAACTCGAACATTGTCAAAGCTCTAACCATGAATCAAAATAAGGTCTCATATCTTGCAAGGACTACCTGTCGACCACTATTTATGTTTATGATGTCAAATATTTTTATATCACTTTGCATGTGTGTGTTAGATCTTTAGTGATATTTGATGTTGCTTTATTGTTATTACCATGCCTATTGATAATGCTAAACTTTGTGACTTTGAGCATCTAAGTATATCATGTTAGTTAGATTGCTTTGATTACCTTCATGTTTATTATAGTATAGGATGATTCTTTATATTTATGGATTTTTTTATCCATATTTGCATGTGTATGGTTGATGTGTCTATTTATATTTTTGGCCGGTTTGTTTAATGTGGTTGAGGGACAAAGTCACAGTCACTTGCTTGCGAGATCTACATGATGTACTGATCCCCCATTGTTTATTTTATATATACATATTTGCACATTCTTTTCTTTTATGCAAATTGTAGGTATCAAGCATTGACTTCCCTAGATTGTTAGGATGAGTGTGCCCTATCACACTATCTCAATGGTAAGAAAGGGGAGATAACAAAAAGGTCCAAATCCCAACCTAAATCATCATTGTCCTTAAATAGTGGACAAATATCTAATGACTACCAATCTGAATTCATCAAGGTGAAGTTAATTTGTGAACCCTTCCTTTGAGCGTGATGATTATTTTGAGTTAGTCAATTTTCATGTGTTGTAGTCATGTGAGTCTTGATATATGACTACATGGTGAAATTAATTTATGAAGATTAATTATAATATTACAAATAAATTACCTTATGAATATTCTAATATTAGACATTAGGACATGTAATTGTTAAGGATTAGTTAAATACCATTATTTAATTAAAAAGTCTAATTATTGAAATAAAATATTTAATTAATTATTAAATCAAAACTCAAATTAATTACATAACAATACCAAGAAGTTGCTTTGTTTTATATATAAACAAGGGGCAGAAGCTGAGATTAATTATTTTTACTTGTTGAGATTAATTATTATTTGTTAAACTCAAGTAGACTCAAACCCCAAGGCCTTTTATATGAGAGGCTTCAACTTGTCATTGTGCTATAAGCTATTGACTATGTTGCATATTATATTTTGCTAGATTTATTAATTATAAATTTTTAACATTATCGCGCTAAAATGTTAATTATAATTAAGTTATAAAGTATACTTTTTGAGTGCACAATAATTAATTAGAATTGAATGGTTGATTCTAAATTTAAAGGTTGAGTTACTAACTTACCAAAAATAATGGTTCTAAATTACGAACTCTTTTATTATGCATGGTTGAGTTAGGAGATTTAATCAAAGGAGTATTTATTAAATAATAATTCTTTTCATTTTACACAATCAAGCTAAGTGAACTTTGATATTTATTAAAATTTGCTAAAAATATTCATATAATTAAAATATAATTTTTTTTATTATAATTATAAAGTTTAGTTAAGTAAGACAACTAAATTTGAATAATATTAGTAAATCTTTTAAATTGATTGTTTTAGGGTTTTGTTTATTTCAAACCTTAGGTTTTGAATTTTTCTATAGATTAGATGTGATTGTAAGCTTAGGAGTTGATTACTATTAGGAAGAATGAATTTTAATTGATTGTTTTAGGGTTTTGTTTATTTCAAACCTTAGGTTTTAAATTTTTCTATAGATTAGATGTGATTGTAAGCTTAGGAGTTGATTACTATTAGGAAGAATGAATTTTAAATTTTTTGGAGGAAAATAAAAACTAGTTCAAAGTGGGAATTTTTGGTTGAAAATATGTTCTCTTGTCTTTTCAAATTGCTTCATTGTTTTAAGGTAGGGTTTTGAACCTTTGTAATTTCAAGTTTAAAAAAAATAGAAGAACTTTAGTTTTTGGGTTGGAGTTGGTCTCTTTATTTTTGAAATTGATTCTTTGAGGTTTTCTTTCTTCAATTTCACTTTTTATCTTCTTCCTTTGAGTATGAGTTTTCATTTATTATTTTTCAAAAATTTCTATGTGATTGTTAAAAGAATTATTCTAACTAGGATTTTGGTGTTTAAGGTATGCATATTATTCATAGAATTGAATTTGTTTTTTATTATATTTTTAGAAAAAATACTTTTAACAAATAACAACTTTTTAACAACAAAACTACAATACACTATCAAGAAATGACACAAAATTAGACATTAAAAGTAGTGTTTTTTTTTTTTAAATAAAATTTTTAAAAGATGTTTTTTTTGGGGGAAAAAGGGGTAAAAATTTATTCAATCAAATCCAAAATCCATATCATTACCTCTACCTATACCCCCAATACCAGCATTTCCACAGTTCCCCGAGAAGAACCATGCATATTAATCCTCAAGATCCCAACTAGGGGAGGAGTCCACCTCCCATCCCAACAAACCCATTGCTTGACATGGCGAGGTCTTTTTCGAGAGTACATCTCCATTTATTATCACCTAGGTTCAAATTCCTCAAAATAGCATGATCACTAGGATCAATACTTTCACACATATCACACTTTGCAAAAATAGTCTCCTGAAGCCTATTACAAATCATCGTCCACAGCTAAAAACTTCCTAATTTGGAGTCACCAAAAATTTTGTAGTTCCTCTCCAACCAAAGGTTCCAGAGAATGAAAATCGGCTCAATTTCCTAAGCTACCTATAGGAAAGAAGTCTTCATTGGAGGTTTGCCCAAACTTTCCCAAAAGTCAATTAGAGAGGTAACATGAATACAACCATGGCGCCAAGCCTCCCACCATCTATGTCATATCTCTCTTGAAAAAGGGCAAAGAAAAAACAAGTGAGAGGTACATTCCTCATTGTTCAAACAAAGGATGCAAACAAAAGGTCCCTAAAAACCTCATTTGTGAAGATTCTCCCAAGTGAGGCATTTCTTTTGAGCCAAAAACCATAAGAAAAAATTATATTTGGGCCAAGAAAAGTTATTCCAAACCTTCTCCCACCAGTGCACCTTAGCTAAACCATGTAAGTTCTAGTCAAGTATAGCATAGCCTTGAGCCACAATAAATTTACCTTTTGGGCTAGGACTCCAAGCCAAAACATCCCTCACATTAAGGGAGCTGCGAAACCTACTCTCTAAAGCTTTAGAAAGAAGAACACAATCCTCATTAGAACCACCCATGGGCCACTCCTAAGGGTCCTTCCAAAAATTCACCTCCACTTGACCCATACGCTTGATAGTCTTAAAATGCTCCACTTTAAACCATCTAGCATTAGTAAAAATATGGCAAAGAGGTTAAAGCTGTGGGAAGCTAGAGAGAATGGGAGGGTGGCCATCTCAAGAGTCTTGCCAAAATATAGCATTTGTGTCTCTGTTACAAATCCAGAAGAGACCCTTCTTAATAAGTTGGGCTCCCTTCTTGAGAATGTCCCAAATACAAGAACCTTTACCCACCAAAGCAATTCATGGCACATCAAAGCAATCAACACCAAGAAAATACTTGTGGGCAAGAATCTTGGCCCAATCTTGATCCTGATTGTTGCACCACTGCCAGTACAACCTGGCAACCAAAGCTATGACAACAAGAGCCATCAATCTAAGACCAAGACCTCTAGCATGCTTCAGCCTACACACAAACTCCCACTTGACTAGGCTCCACTTCAAGGATAGAAGGCTGCTAGATCAAAGGAATTGCCAAGATAAATCATCAAAATCCCTCACAAAATTGGAAGTGGGGACTTGAACACAACACCTATAAATGGGGAGAGACTACACCACAATCTTAAGGAGAATGTACTCTCCTAGCATAAGATAACCATCTATAAGTCTAGTGACTAACCTTACTCTAGAATTTATCCAAAATCCCTTGCTAGTAGCCTCTATGCTGAGATCCCAAGGGCAAAGGAACCCCAAGGTACATCAAAGGAAGGAACCAATTTGAAATCTAAGAATTCTAGCAATCCTACTCTGAATAAGCCGAGGAGTATTAAAGAAATAAATGGAAGACTTATCATCATTAATTCTCTGAATTGAGGCTTTCAAATAGATATCCAATTTTTTCTTGAAATTCACTGCCTCACTGAATCTAGCCATGCCCAACAAACCAGTGTCATCCACAAACTAAAGATGAGAGTACGAAGGAAAATTATTTTGCCAGCTCCAACCTTGGATAAGACCCTACCTCACCTAAGATTTTATAAATCTACTAAGACCCTCCACCATGATAATGAATAAATAGGGAGATAAAGGGTCCCTTGCCAAAGTTCTTAAGAAGGACAAAACAATTCTAAACATAACCGAGAAGGCATTCCCTCATACCACCAATCTAACATAAGGTATAGTAGAGATAGGTCTCTTAACCACATCAAATGAAATTTGAAAGAGCAATTTTTGGTGACTTTGTAAGAGGTGATGGAGAGCTTAATAGGCCAATGGTTAGAGCCTCTCCAGTCAAGAATTTCAAAATGGGTGATCCACTTGTTATTTATCCAATAGTAGGAAACCAAAAATTTATCAAGCTTTTCTGAGTTAGCCTTAACACCACATCTTCGATTATTCCATGTAAAGACACCATTGGTTGGCTTCATATCAATGAGATTCAAGGAACCAATCATATCCCTGAGCAAATTTGAAGATGGGTCCAACCTGGCTAGTCCCCCTTGTTTTTCATCTAGACTAGTAACAACATTAAAATCTCCAACCCTAATCCATGGGAGAAATGGGCCCAAGGACCAGATGAATCTGATATGAGCCCATAAATGGGAGTTACCTAAAAAGTTAGTAGGAGCATAAAAATTGGATAAATGACACCTTTCTCTAGTCTCAAAACTAGAGCTAACCAATGAAATGGAGGTCACCATCCCCTACCAAGAGCCCTAGTGCCAGATATGTGAAGCACAATTAGCCAAACCATCCATTGTAAGCTTAGTTTCCTGAATAAAGACCACACCATGAGACTGAGATTTAATTAATGTGTGAACAACCTTTTGTCTAGGGATGTTGTTCAACCTCCCTACATTCAATGACAAAAAAATCATTTATGGGGGTGGGACAAGTGAGAATCAATGGGTTTCATAGACCCAAACTCAACCAAAGTATCACCTATGATCTCCACCTTATGTTGATTAGTCTTCCTACCACTCTTTGCCAGTTTATCTAAAGGCCCCTTTTTGAAGGATTTCTACTGAATGACTAAGAGAGGAGGAGCCTTATTACCCTTTACAGAATCTGAAGTCCCCTTAGAAGTAAAGGGATCAAGAGCCACTAGAACTGAGCCCTTCATACCCTGTGACCCCCAAAGGTTTCCAAAATCCTAAATTTGGGGAAGCAAATCAATTACCAACTATCTAGCATGTTGGTCCCTTGAAGATAGAATATGATCCTCCTTCTATGCATCTTCAACTTGTACCTCATGCTGACCTTTAGCCCTAAAGAAGAGCTCAACTAGAGTACCTCCTCTTGGACCAAGTCACCAAGAGCATCAAACCTATTAAAGGTATCATCAATCTGTTTGTCCATCTAGGTTCTCTTCTTACCTTTTCCTATGTTATGAGACTTAACCTAAATAAATCCCTTGCAATCAACAAGTCCATTAGATAAAGGAGCCTTCCCCTTGTCCACCCTAGGAGGTCTGGCAGTAGCCAATGGGGAAGACTTATTCTTGGGACATCTGCGATTTAAATGACCATATTCATGAAAATTTTTGCATCTAAATGGAATGGTCTCATAATCCAACTGTTGGATCTAGGAAGATGATCCCATGCAAATCTCCACAGAATCTAGCAATAGATTATTTAAATCAAATTCAACATAAATATGAGCAAAAGACATTACCTTACAATCTTGAGTGTTTGTAGCCAAACCCATAGGTTTTCAAAGAAGCAAAGAGATTGAGTGAAGAATATCTTCCCTCCAAAATTCTAAAGGAAGCCTTGGAAAGTGAACCCACACAGGAACTCATGAGGGGATCTCCTCAATAGTATTAAAGCCTGTGTGCCAAGGCTTGATGAAGAGCCCCACCTAGTTAAAGAAATAAGGGCCTCCTTCAAATGCCTTATTCCTATCTGCCATGCTTGAAAAGATAACCAGAAAATAATTATTAGTTGCTAACAGAATCTCCATATCTCCTTTTGGGTTCCACACCCAACATGCCTAGGATTCCAGCACAAGAAAAGAAAAGTGAAGGCCTAGAAATTTGCAAATAAGGGCATGATTGCACCAGTATTCAACATCCTCTAAAACTTGTGTAGGTTGAATAACCAAAACTGGTTGGTCCTCAAATCTTTGCAAACATCTGTTAACTTTTCTTAATCAAAACATCCCTTTAGGAGAGGAATCACCTTCCTTAGATTGGGATCTACCAATCAGATCCTTATCATTGACATGCAATAGAGAAGATGGCTCACCCATCTCCATATCTCCAAAGGAAATCTGAGAAGAGGCTATGCCTTGATCCCCTATGCAAATGAACCAAAACTCAAAAAAATAGGAAAGAGACAGGGCAAGAGCCCCACAATTGCAGAACACCATAGGCCCCCCAACAAGAACACACGAAAGGTAGATATTAGACTAAAAATGCCCACCCACAGGCTAGAAAACAACCAAGACCATTGTCTAACCAACACACATCCCTACCAACAAAATGACGCCCTCCTGAGAGTAGTAAAAAAGCTTGCTAGAGAGCATAGATATAGACACCAGACCCAGGTTGGGCTAGGGCACACAGGCCCTAGAGTGAACTAGACCACTATGGAACTGGATTTTTTGAAGAAGAGTTGATATTCTAATTCTTTAAAAGGTGTGTTTAACTAATACTATTATTTTATAAATTTAAATAGTTTTAAAAGAAAAAAATGAATTAAAATTTTGTATACATTCAATAAGATTTTTTTTTAGATGCAATACATACAAGGCCCCTTCACAATGACAAACAATAGTTCTATTACGTGTTCCTTTATGCAAATGACTATTTAAAGTTTTTATACAATAAATATTTTTAAACAAATTATGAGTAGTTTTTAAAAAGTGTTCTAATTTATTTTACTTTCATGTTTAAGAAGTATAAAACTCACATAAATCACAAAAGCCTTAATATGATGATTATAATGAAATCTATATCCTATGTAAAAATGGTTCAAATGGTAGTTGAACAATTTTTCTATCCCATATTTATTCAACACTGAAATTACTCTTTTAAGCTTAGCAGCTCAAGTCAAGAAAATTTCAAAAAACCTATCTTTCTAAAGAATCGAAGTGAAATTTTCCTAGGCTCTTATTTTTAGGGCAAATTATTTCATTTATGTTCCAAAAATTTTCTTTTTTAAAAAAAATTGTCCATTAAAAGAAATGAAAGTAACCAAAAAACATCTAGTGGCTTCAATGTAACATTGCAGGGAACTCCTAGCACAAGACAAGGGAAAAAACACAATGTACTAAATGCAATGTATATGACTCCTAACAGGGTCACATCCCTTTAAAAGGAACTTATATATTAGTACATTATCTTGTAGGTATCATCCCTTTGATTTTTTTCCCCTCTGATCAAGTGTTTCTGTAGAAAACAAATCATTGCGTTACAGTGTATGGTTTCTTACTGTTATGCATCATTGTTTCATTTGTTGAAGATCTATTTTAAATAATATTGGTTTGTTAATATTGACCTGATTATTGAGAGGGGAGGGATGAATTAGTAATTAACAAATTCACTAATTTAAATTTCTTTGAACTTTCAACATCAATACATTCAATCAACAACTAATGTAATTAAACCTTTCAAAAATATGCAACCACAAATAAATTAACCATATAAAGTAAACATCATGTTTATTTCATGGAAACCTTATTTAGGAAAAAACCACGATGTGAGATGATCCTCATGATATTTGTACTCTTCTTGAAAATATTGTGCGAAGAGCTTATCTAGTTAAGGGTTATAAAAGCATTATTAGGTGTGACCTAGTTAAGGGATTTTCCTTTAGACCTATTAGGATATTTTCTCTATTAAGAGTAGCCTAGTTAGAGGAATTTAAACACTCTTGTTGGAGGATATACAAGAATGTGTTCAAGCTCACCCTACTAAGTTATTTCACCATTATAATGGTTGGAAAGAAAGAAATAAGATGATCTATAGAATTGCACTACCTTTGTATGATCAGATCCTATTAAGCTTTGAAACTCTTTGTTACACCATATACTCTTGTTTGGCTTGATCAAATTTGATTCCTTCACTTGTTCTATCATTAAATCCTTCTTTAACTCACAATCATCAATTAGCTCCTTCATCAAATTTCCATTATGTCGATTGTTTCCCACAACCTTAGCATAAACCCTAGATCAAATGATCCAGATCAAATTAGATAAGATATAATGCATCTAATAACTCATAAACCATTTTTCTTTGTGTGCATTGACTTATAGTTGAATTTCATCTCGGAAATTAAATAAACTGTTTTGATTAAAAAGAAACTTCTTGAAGACTCTTCCTTAAACACATACCTCAAGGAATGTGATTTCAATTTATTTTTACAAATCATTGAAATACCTTCCTACTTCACAAAAAAATCATTGATCCCAATAACACTTAGAATCTCTTCACTGATTTATAGATCTTTGTCACATGTTCAAGATTTTTTTCTTATTTACCCATTTATACTATTAAAACCACTTCCAGTCTACCAAAACACCTCCTATCCACATTATAAGTTTCTATTAAATAATCATGGAATCTAAACATTGTTAATAATCATAATCTATGATTGATCCAATAACTATGTTATCAATATGAAATAACATTCAAATCATTTGTTGTCAATAACTTGACTATTTTAGTAGCTACCTAATTTGATCTCATCCAACATAACTAGCTCCATTCTTCATATAAATATTTTCTATCATAAACATAACATCATGACACATAACATAACCTTCCTATAGAATAACAACTTTTGAAATGTACTTCAACTCATACTTTATTCACACAGTATTTGGTAACATGTTGAAAATACCAAGTCAATTAGTTGACATCAATAGCAACCAAATAATTGATTTACATTTCATCAAATCTATAACTAATCTTCATAAATGCAACATGTAGCATCACTGCATCAATCATGCCAACATGGTTTTATTAATATTTTGTATCAACCAATTCACCCCCCTCCCCCTTCCCCCTAGTTGTGTGTGGACTTTACTTCTTAACAATCAGTATCAGAGCATCAAGTCTTGCTTGAGAAGGAAACTTAGGAAATTGAGGAGGTATATGGTTTATAAGAAAGAGAGTCCAAAATTTATTAGTGGAAATTACGATAGTTGGAAGAACAAGAAGTGAAGACATTTTATCTTTGTGGTAATTGACTTCTAGTTGACTCAAGTTCTTGTTTAAAAAGGAATGAGTTATCTTCGAGCATGGATGAGGAAAAAAAGACATTAAGGTCTAACATGATTACAAGAGAGATGTTGATCAGTCCATTATCTAAATCAAAAATCATTGAGGCAAAGGAACTTTACCTAGCACATGATATTTAAGCTAAATTATAAAAGTTATATGAAGGTGATGAATATACAAAGAAAGCTAAGCTGTAGAATAGGAAAACTAAGCCTAAAAATATCTAAATGCAAGAAGACAAGAGTCTTTGAGAGTATTTATAGAGGATTACTAAAATTATTAGAGGGATAGAAATTGTAGGAGGAACCATATCGAAAGGTGGGATTATTTAGAAGATTCATATATCCTTGACACCAGTTTATGAGAATAAGGCCAATTTATGAAAACAAGGTAAATACAACTAAATAAGTTATTCTTTTTATTAAAAATTTTAATAAACAAATGTTATTAGAAAGTTACAAGACTTTAAAGCTAGTAGATTGAAAGATGCCTTGCCTATAGTTGAAAATGCCTTCAGAGATAGTGCACATAATGATAAGAGAACACTAACCAAAATGATGGAGGGCCACACCACTCTACCCACTCACAATCAAGAATGAAACAATATGAAGATAGAGATGAAAAAAAATGCTTCATAAAGAATCCATTAATACTTGAAAATTCACTACAAGAGCTTACACTTGAAGAGCTTCTATTTTTCGAACTTGATTACAAATGATAATAAGCCTTGCTTAAATAGGCACTTCTAACCCAAGACATTACAAACACAACCAATGTGGGATAAAAGGTAAATACAACTACCTTTAAATAAATATTAAATTCCCACCCAAATACAACTAAGCACCCAACAAATATTAAATACATGATTTATCCAAAACCTTCTAGAATTTCTACCTACACACCTCGATTAATGGAATGACAACTATTTTTCTTATTTTTCTATTTACGCCACCTACGCACCTTGAAACTAGACATTCCTCTTTTCTTTTTCTTTTTTTCTCCTTTTTCCCTTTTTTTATTTTTTATCATTTCTCCTCTAATTTTCGTCACTTTTCTCTCTCCTCCAGAATTTTTTTTTTTTTTTTTTTTTAAATTTTAAATTTTACATTCAACACGTCTCCCCTTTATTTTGGATGCAAGATGCTCCTGCATCAGACTCTCCAGGTCCGAAAAGATGTTCTAATAGTTGGAAGAACATCTTTCGGGATTCAGTACATAAATCCCAAACTGGTTCTTCACATATATGTCCTCCAAATCTTCAACTTGCACACTCTTTCCCTTGTTTTTCTTCTTCTCCTTTACATCCACCACAGGCGTTCTATAGGTCTGCTTCCCATGCTGATTTTCAATCTTCTCAAAATCTGCCAACTCAACTCGACTGCCAACACTCAGGTTTCTCCTACCGAGCGCTTCATTCTGCAAAGGAATCAAGGAAAACTTCCTACCACCTTTCTCAATAGTAAACACATTCCTAACACAATCATGCAGAGCCCTGCAATCATATTGCCAAGGTCTACCAAGTAACACATGACAACTATTCATATCCACAATATCACACAATAGTTGATCCTTATACTACCCAATCTGAAAATCAACAAGACATTGCTCTCTTACTTCCAAAGCATGCTCACCTTGCAACCAGCCAATCCTATAAGGACAAGGATGTCTCAATCTCTTCAAACCAAGTTTTTGAACCATCTCCTCAGCAACAAGGTTATCAGTACTACCACTATGTATAATCACCTTGCAAACTTTCCCACCAGACTTACAACAAGTTCTGAACAAACTAGTCCTTTGACAAGAATCCAATGTCTTCTTACCCATTAGTACTCGTCGAGCCAACAAACTTTCTCCTTCCTCAGGCTGATTTTCCTGGACTTCAACCTCATTCACAATAGTAGCTGTCCTACCAATAGAACATTCAAAAGATCTATGCCCTTCTTGACCACACTTGAAATAATTACCTCTGAATACACCTCCACCTGTCCTTCTTCTTTGTTCCATAGGTTTTGGTTCACCTTCTACTTTTGGTTTAGCTTGTACCGAACTATCCTGCTTCTCGTTCCCTCGAGAACTACCTTGATTCTTCCTCTTTAGCTTTTCCTCTGCTCTCAAAGCATACTGATAAGCATCCTCCACTGTGGAAATATTTAGCATACCAACCTCATCCTGAATATTGAATCTCAAACCATTAATATACCGTGCTACCTTCTCCTTTGACAATTCTCTATGCCCAGACCGAATAGTCAACTTGTAGAACTCCTTAGTGTAATCCTTCACAGTCATATCCTTCTGTTTCAAATTCTGCAACCTCTTAAACAATTCAAGTTCATAATCAGCTGGAATGAACTTTTCCTTTAACTTAGTCACCATCAATTTCCATCTAGTGATCTTCATTTCATCTTCCTCTTCTCTATCTCTTTGTAGTTCCTTCCACCAAAGAGTAGCATGTCCCTTCAACTTAGTTTGTGCCAACCTTACTCTCAATGGATCTTCAATACCCTCAAGCTCAAAGTAGTCCTCTAATTCACTAATCCAATCAATCAGGTCTTCAGGATTCAAAGTACCTGAAAAATTAGAAACCTCCATCTTATGCTTCAGCTTCAACTGAGATCTAGGTTGAGCAAACTGAGTAGTCCTAATTCCAATAGGTCTCTCCTCATGATCACTTCTATCCTCACTAGCAGCTTCAAAGTCTTCAGCAACTTCGTCATATCTGTCTTCAGTACCCACATTCCTAGGTACAACACCCAAAGCACTCACAATTTCAGCAATCATGTCACTCTTCATCAATGCAATCTCTGATTTGACCTCTGCTCTTATCTTCTCTAAGATTCTTTCTTCCATCGCTTCACTAAGGTCATCATTTTCCTTGGGGTCCAATCTTCTTGGAGGCATCTTCCAAAAATTTAGCAAACCCTAAGCAAAACAAATCCACCAATCTAAAAGATCAATTAGCCACAAGATCAACCTTCTTTGCAAATCCTGGTGTAAACTGCCTCACGTTCGGCAATCTGTCCACACACTCAGGAACTCCTGCTCTGATACCACTTGATGGAGGGCCACACCACTCTACCCACTCACAATCAAGAATGAAACAATATGAAGATAGAGATGAAAAAAATGCTTCATAAAGCATCCATTAATACTTGAAAATTCACTACAAGAGCTTACACTTGAAGAGCTTCTATTTTCTGAACTTGATTACAAATGATAATAAGCCTTGCTTAAATAGGCACTTCTAACCCAAGACATTACAAACACAACCAATGTGGGATAAAAGGTAAATACAACTACCTTTAAATAAATATTAAATTCCCACCCAAATACAACTAAGCACCCAACAAATATTAGATACATGATTTATCCAAAACCTTCTAGAATTTCTACCTACACACCTCGATTAATGGAATGACAACTATTTTTCTTATTTTTCTATTTACGCCACCTAAGCACCTTGAAACTAGACATTCCTCTTTTCTTTTTCTTTCTTTTTCTCCTTTTTCCCTTTTTTTATTTTTTATCATTTCTCCTCTAATTTTTGTTACTTTTCTCTCTCCTCCAGAATGAAATTTTTTTTTTTTTTTTTTAAATTTTAAATTTTACATTCAACACGTCTCCCCTTTATTTTGGATGCAAGATGCTCCTGCATCACAAAAGTTCATGCACTAGTAGTAGGAATCTTGGAGACTATAAGAAGAAGGAATAAATATAGATGAATCTTTATCTCTAATTGCAAGAAGATAACTTAAAGGTAAGGGGTCATTTAAAAAAAAGACACCTTTTTTTTGTTGGCATGTTAAGAAGATTGGTCATTTTTTGTTAAATAGTCTACAAGAGAATCTAAGGTAAAAACAATACCTTACAAATCAAAAATTCGTAAAGAATGTCTATATGTGAGTTATGAAAAAATTGAGGTTAAAGGAATAAATTTATTAGACAATGATAATGAAGAAGATATTGGATTTGTTTCTATTACAAAGGAAAGTCATTCTAAAAAAGAAAAATCAATTATTTAACATATTGAGAAAAGGATATCAGAAGAGATTGTAGATAGTTGGATCTTCTCATATCACATGAAAGGTGATAAAGATAAATTTGTTGAATTTAAGAGCTATGGTGGAGGTATTGTTAGAGTTGATAATAATGCACCTTGTATTATAAAAGAAAAATGATATATTACTCTTTATGTTAAGACTAACACTGAAGATGTATATTTTGTTGATGGATTGAAACATAACCTATTAAGTGTTGGACAACTTATTGATGAAGATTATTGTCTATAATTCAATGATAAGAAACCTTCAGTTAAGGATAATGTATTTCAGTTGAATCTCACTGAGATAAGTTAATCTAGCTACAAAAATTGATGACAATTGGCTATGGCATAGGAGATTTTGTCACATATATTTTAAGAATACAACAAGTGTAAGTAATTCTAATGTGGTCAGAGATCTACCTGAGATTGTGAACCTTCAGTTTTGATGTGTGATGGCAAAATAGAAAAGGAGTGCATTTCATAAAAAAATATTTACTAATTCAAAAAAGTTGGAGACTATTTACACAAATTTATGTGGACCTACAAAGATAAGAAAATTATATGAAGGTACTTTATTCTTTTCATTCATGATTTCACTAGGATGATGTGGGTTGCCTTCTTGAGAGAAAAATCAGAAGCATTTGATAAGTTCAATATCTTTGAAGAAAAATATGAGAATAAATAAAGTATAAGGATAAAATGTTTAAGGTTTGATAGAGGTAGATTATTTACTTCTAATTGGTTCAATGTATTTTTTAAGGATAGTGAAATTCATAGGCAAACTTCAACACCTAAGACACCATTGCAAAATGGTATAGAAAAGAGAAGAAATATATTAGTGCTCATGAAGAAGCAAGAGAGATGTTACTTGGGGGTAAGGTATCACGTGTATATTGGAGATAAGAAATTAATATTGTAGTATACAGCATGAGCAAAGTTTAGATCAATGAAGGAAGAGGTAAATCACCTTATGAAGTATGGTTTGGTCATACACGTGCTATTTAGTATTTCAATTTTTTTGAAAGCAAATGTTATATCAAAAGAGAATATGAAATAGGGAAATTGGATCTTCGAAGTGATGATGGTATATTTCTTGGATATTCAACTAAGCATCAAGCTTAAATAGATTCTATAATTTGAGACTAAAGAAATTTTTTTAAAGTGAAAATGTCATAATTGATGAAAGGTTTTAGGTACAAGAGAGAAATTTTGAGTATGATTACGACAATGATTCAAATTAGGTAAGTACAAATTAGAGTCTAGTACAAGATTGGAATGTAGAAAATGAATTATTCTTTGAGATTGATGATGTAATTCAAGTACATAATGAATAGCCTTAGAAAAGAACAAATAAAACCTAAGTATGTTGCAAGAAACCACCCTAATAATCAGATCATTAGTGATGAAAGTAGAGGAGTATTGATGAAGTATGCAAAGAGGAGTCTTGGATTAATATTATTAAATAAGTACTTAACAAGATTGAGAAGGACAATACATGGGAATTAGTCCCTAGGCCTAAAGATAAGAATGTTGTAGCAACAAAATGGGTATTCAAAACCAATATGAATGAACAAGGATAAGTGGTCAGGAACAAAGCTAGACATGCATGCAAAGGTTATTCACAAAAAAAAGGTATAGACTTTAAGGGAAACCTTGGCTCGAATAGCAAGATTAGAAGTAGAAAGATTATTTTTGGCTTATACATCTAATAAGATTTTCTTAGTGTACCAGATGGATGTTAAGTCAAATTTTCTAAATGGTGAACTTGAAGAAGTATACATTGAGAAAACTAATGGATTTATTTTGACATAACAAGAAGGCATTCTATGTAGGTTGAAGAAAGCATTGCATGGATTGAAGTAAGCACCTAGAGCTTGGTATGTGAGATTGGATAAAAACTTGTTAAGTTTGGGTTTAAAGAAATATAATGAAAAAAATAACTTAAACTTAAGAATCAATTCGAACGGTTTACTAGATCGAGGTATTTGTATATGATATCATATTTGGAGGGATGAGGTACGTGCTAAGTTTTTTGATGGGATGAAGAGTGAATTTGAGATGTCTATGATTGGTGAAATGAAATAACTTTTGGGATTTAAGTGACTCAAACAAAGGATGGTGTATTTATATTTCAAAATAAGTATCTTAAAGATCTATTAGCAGGATTTTCCTTGGAATATTCTAAACTAATTGGTGCACCTATGGTTACAAGATGCAAGTTGACTACTACTATGAAAACTATAAATAAATCTATGATTGACAGATTATAGTATTTGACTCATAAAAGACCTAACATCACTAATGTAGTTGGAATTATAGAAAAATATAAGAAGATTATAAAGAGACACATCTTGAAAAAATTAAAAGGATATTTAAATATTTGAAGGGAACATTAGAATTTTCTTGTGGTAGTATAGATTTAATGACTTTATAGAATTTACATATAGTGATGTTGTTTGGGAAGGAAATATAGACAAAAGAAAAGGAAAAAGTAGAGGACAATGTTTTCTTGGAGGAAGGTTAGTATCTTGATTTAAAAGTAAAAAGAATTATTGTATATATTAGTCTACACCAGGAGTAGAATTTGTAGTAGTAGAAAGTAATTGTAATGAGACAATATGGATGAAGAAGATGCTAAAGGATATTGGTATTACATTTTCAAAATCTATTATTGCGACAATACAAATACAATTAACATGTATAGGAATCCAATTTTACATTCTAACACTAAGCATATTGTAATTAAGTATCATTTCTAGAGAGAGAAGGTCATTGAGAAGGAAATTAGATTGGAGTATGCTAGTAAAAAAAACAAGTGGAGTAGATATTCACTAAACCATTGGGTAAAGATACCTTTGAGTACCTCAAAGGTGTGCTTGGAATAATTGTCCCATCTTGTTAGAGTAATTGATGTAGGATTGCATCAATTTAGTACATTCAAAGCATATCTATTCATCTAAATGAGATGCATGATACTACTTCTTAGAGGGAGTGGTCACATTTAGAAGAGGTATTTCTAGAGCTCTTATGTAATGATTTTTTAGTATAATAGTGTATGTTGTCACTTGACATATTTTTGGTTGTATAAAGACTTGATCTAATACAAGTTCTTTAATGTAGACGTTCATCAATGGGGAGCAATTTAGAAGAACACATGCTATTTGGCATATTGATACCTTTTCCATTGATTTTAGAGGGGGATAATACAAGTGAAAAAAAACCTATTTATAGGGGAGAAGAATCAATGAATAAACCATGGGGATAAGATTCATGAACCAGAGTTATTGAAGGCTATATATATATATATATATATATATATATATATATATATATATATATATATATATATAGAGAGAGAGAGAGAGAGAGAGAGAGAGAGAGAGAGAGAGAGAGAGAGGATATTAAAAAAAATGTTAAGTGTTCAACAAGTTATAGATTCAGTTCAAATTGATGATTTTTTACCATATGTTTCCATCAAAGCCAAAGAGGGGATTGTTAGGAATAGGGATATTGTTGGCACTTGTATGAGTAGCTTATGTGTTGTATTGATGAATAGTTTTTTCATCAATGACAATAGATATTTGTATGTTTATGATAGACATAATTTGTAGATCACAAGTTGATTATTAGTACAAAAAAGTTGGTATATGAAAGCACTATATATGAAATCTTATATTTTTGTAGTGGGATCACTATCAACATCATGTTGATGTTCATTGGATTTTATATTTAGTTTTGGATGATTTATAGTTTGTTTGGTAAAGAATGGTAGCATACCAATATACAGTGAACAATGACATAAATAGTTGATCATGTTTCTGGTGTATCTTACTAGAGAGATGGAACTATTTTCAATGAAATTGGGATGTGTTATAAGACTTATTCATGTTTCTATCTTTGATATTGAAAGCATTTTGAATATTCTAGAAAGGTCACTATTTTGTAATGTGCAATATATTTTACTAGCAATTGATTGTCTTGAGGAAGAGTTTACTTTATCATTAGAAAATGTGATAATAATTTTACAACATGTGGGAAATATATTTTAATATTTATAATGATTCTTATGAAGGTGTGTATACCTTATTTTGGACATATGTGACTAAATGTACATTGGAGAAACTTTAACTTGCTGACCTAGTTAATTATTTGTAAGGGGTATAAAGGAAAGATATTTTCATTGGTTAGAAATCATCACATGCATCATGTATGCTATGTAGGATCAATGGATGCAAAATTTTATGCTATATGATCATAGTAGAGAAGTGATGATATTGGATGATTGAGTTGAGCTTCAAAGGAAATGTTTGAGCAAGTTGCAAATGAGTTAGTTCATTATTTTTTATATGTTATCCTAAAAGATTGTCTTTCACACTTGGTGGAACATTAGGCAATGGGTCTACTTGCTTCCTTTTAGCCTTTAACAAGTTTAGAAACCTCTAACAATGGTTTAAGGTATCCTAACAAAGATATTTCCTCTAATAAGGATAATTATAATGAATGCATTGTATATGACTCCTAATAGGGTCACATCATTTCATAAGAAACTTATATATTAGTACATTATCTTGTGGGTACCATTCCCATCAAGATTTTCCCTTTGATCAAGGGTTTTCCTAGTCAACAAATCATTGTGTTATGGTGGATGGTTTCTTTCTATTATGTACCATTATTTTATTTGTTGGGGATCTGGTTTATAAGTTTGGTTTTAATTAATATTTTGTATCAATTGATTTTCCCCCAGTTGTGTGTGGACTTTACTTGTTAGCAGTATGTATAAAACTAGAGGTAGGGAAGGAGTGAGAGGAGATATGTACTGAGAAGGAGAGAATATAAAGATAGGTAGAAAAATAGAGGATAGAGAGAGAGGTAGGGAGATAGGGAGAGAGAGGTGAGTTATAGAGGATAGAAACTATGTAAAGTAGGTAGTAAAGAGGGGTGATACAAATAAGAGTAAAGGGTGAAAGACTAGATAGGTTTAGATATTGGGTAGAGAGGGGGAGAGCTAGATGGAGAGGTCAATAAAATTTTACCAATTAATTATAATTTTACTATCAACTAAGTTATAAGATCTAGATCTTTGGGAGAGAGGAGAGAGTAAGACATAGGGAGGTAGAGAGGGAGGAGAAGGAGAGTGATATGATCATAGATGAGTCTATAAATTGGTGGAGGAAAATAAAATGATATAGAGAGATAGCAAGAAAATGATGGTAGGCTAATTATTGAAAATTGATTAAGCCTAAATAGATAAAAGATCTAAAATCTATAATATCCATTATGAACCATAGATATTTGAAACCATTCTCAAACATTCTCAATATATATATATACATAAATTTAACTTGAATTTTAAGTTATAATATTTCCCCCTTCAATTGTCAGAGAAAAATCTAGTGGATTCCATCAAATTTTAGATATGTTAAAATTAACTTTGATGGTGCATCAATGGGAAATCCAGGTAAATTAAGTGCAAGTTCTTGCATTCAAGATCATTATGGTGATGTGCTTGCTATTAAATTTGATCCCTTGCCTTTGGGGTCAAACAATATAGTAGAAACATATGCTCTCTTTCTTGGTCTAGTTTTGGCAAAATAAGGGGGTTTTCAGCTAATACAAGTTGAAGACAATTTCATGGTTATCATCAATGGTTGCATAAAAAGAGAGTCACACAACTAGAAGCTGGCCTACATCATCTTATATGCATGCTAAAATGGTCATCTAGACTATGGGTCCCAATTCTTCAATTCATCAATTTCCTAAATCAATGCATCACAATATTTTATTGAATCAATTCAAATAATTTTCCTTGATCAAATTGCAATTAATTTAATTATATCAATATTTCCTAAGGTTTGAACATTTCATCAATAATCTTATTTAATTAAAAGAAAATCTCTCTTTTAATTAAATAATTTTATCTTATTTAATTAAAGTCTCTCTTTTAATTAAATAATATTTTCTTATTTAATTAAAATAAAATATCCCTTTTAAATAAATTAAATAATCTTATTTAATTAAAAGAAAAAATCTCTTTTAATTAAATAATTCTATCTTATTTAATTAAAATCTCTCTTTTAATTAAATAATCTTATCTTATTTAATTAAAAGAAAATCCCTCTTTTAATTAAATAAATAAACCCCACTTAAAGCATGCTTTTTGATGAAAATGAAAATAAATCAAATAAAATCTTATAAAGATTTTTTTTTTGGCGCATATGTCTAAGTGGTGGGATTTTTTCCTCTTACTCGCCTTTTTAGGGATTTATCCTACATTTCTCTTGAGGATGCATTCCTTTCCACACTTTTCTTAATAAGGAGCCCTCTCCTTCTCATTTAGATAGATGTTAGTTGCTATAGTATTGGTATGCTACAAGTTTGGAGAGCGATTTTGGAGAAGGAGTTTGAGCATTAGGATTAGAGCCTTAGGGTTTGGACATTGGAGCTTCATTGCAACTTCTCTCTTCTTGTCTTCTTCTCTTATGCATCCATCACTTCCATCATCATGCTTCATCCTTGCATTTTCATATCAACTTAGAGTCATATTTACTTCATAGATTAATCTTGCATTGTTATTTCCTTTCATAGATTAGATCTCCTTTGTTGCATTACTTTGCATTGTTATCATTTAGATTGTCTTGCATCTTCATTTCCATGCATATTTTGATCTTTGAATCTCTCATTTTATGGTGTACTTGTATGGCCACAAACTAGGTCAAATTGAGGGTCTCCATTACAAACCCTTGCACTCCATGAATAGAGAGCTATGAGTCATCATTTAAGACCTCATTCTTGAGCAATCTTGGATATAATGACTCATAGAAGTGTGTCAACATTTTATCACACATTTTTGGCACCCACCATGGGTAACCCACCATTACATGTTGATTTTGGCTATTTTTGGAGCTAACCCCCTTGTGCAGATTTGTTTGGAGATGAAAAACCCTAGATCTTAAAGATATGATCATATCTCCCAAATGGTTTGGTGTTTTGGTTTGAATATTTTTTGCGAGTTGGAGAAATATCTGAGAAGCTTTGGTTAAACATTCAAATTTTTCCAAGCTAGTTCATATTTAAAAAAAAAAATTCTCTATTTTTCATGAAAAATCATTTTTGAGCGTAAATTAGAAAATTATTCAAAAAGTTCTATATTTTTGAAAAGGTCCCTAAGATCTAAATAGGGCTGTTTCTTTGTGTTTTGATTTTAGAGCTCATATGAGGGCTCAAGCACTCAATTTACAAAATTTGGTCTGTTTTGAGAAAATGGGTCCCTATGGCACAAATAAAAATATTTTTCTAAAATTTTGACATTTTTTGAAAGGTTTTGATTTTTTAATGGGGGTCTCTTTTCTATATTTGGGGTTTTGGGTCCGAATTCATGGCATATAGGTCCAATCTTGTTGACTAGGTAATAAATCAAAATTAAAAAAAGGGCATTTAATGATTAACTTGCATTTTATTTTGACATGGTTCAATGCATGATGCGAGTTTTTATTTGATTTATTTTTTGGTTATTTTTACTCCTAGCAATCATATTTTGAGACCTAACCCTAGAATTTGCATAAGACATATCTATCTTGTATTGGTTTGCTTAGAGCACTTGCTTGGTTCGTTAGATCAGTGGAGTGATATGCACACATTGCTTTGGATTTGAGGTATTCTTAAACTGTGCTTGCAATTTTTATTGCACATGGCTTTCTCCATGTAGTGATTTGATCCATCATTTGGTTGGATTTCCAGTTGGAAAAGATCTATAGCATCATAAATTGATCCTGGCAATTGCTCAATAAGCATTTGATTGGTCAAAATCAGTTTTCTATTTGTTTATTCTGCATCTTTTGCTAGAAATTAGCCAGGGGGTTTATTTGGCTAATTTTTGAATTCCAAATTCATTCTCTCTATGAATGATTTTTTGAAAAGGATGAAGAATTGAAACATCGCTATATTTATTTCTCTTCCGACTTTTTCTTCCAAGTGTACTATAGCCCCAATATAAAATTTGGACTTTGGAATTAAAGTGAACCTCTCATGTGTTTGGCTTGAGTATTTTACATACTTTCATAATTCATATTTTGATTGGTGCTCTAAAATTGGACCCAGATTTGCTTTCTTGCATACATGTTTCACATAGTAATTAGGCCCTATGAACACTATTTGTGGTGATCTTGAGAAAGTGGGCTTCATTCACTTGCCTTACATGTGAAGTTCTTCTTGATGATAGATTCCCTTGTAGGTAGGGAAGGATTTGATATTATTTCATTGTCTCGCTTGGTTTGTCTTCAACATTTGTCGGTACTTTCTCTCTTAAGATTGGTAGTGATTGTTCTTGCCTTTCCAAACCTTAGTGAAGTGATTTCAAATTAGTGTGTTAATGAATCTATTTGATATGTTTGGGTGAGGTGAAGAGGCTAGAGGAGTATGCTTTGTTCCCTTTTGGGCACATAAGAAACTTAGAACCCTTGAATTCAAACTAAGTCCCCATGTGGTCCTATTTTATGAGTATTCCTTGATTAGAGAGGGTTAACCATAGTGGACACTCCCTTTATTGAGAAAATCATGTGGATGGAACCTTAAGTGGTAGTAGCCACTTTCATCATGGTAGTAACACCCACTATATAAATATTCTTATGGAAGAAATCTCCACGGGTGTAGTCTTTGTTGGGCTATCAAGTTTTCTCAACATCTTTGATTGATTAAATTCTTGGAATGTGTCAACCTTGGTGTGCTGGGATTGGATTTCACCCACTTAAGATTCTAGGAGTTGTAGAGTTGACCATTACTAAAAACCATAGTGTTGCCCAAATTTTCTTTTATAGGACTATGTGCGTGATTGGAAAGCATTTTGAGAACATACACATTAGTGGTTCTAGGGATTAGATTCATACTAAGACACTATTCTTGTTTATGCACAAGGTTGCTTTGTCCCTTGCCCATTGCTTGTAGATGTTTGCTTGAACTCCTTGAGTGTTATCTTGTGTGCCTAACTTATGATAAAAATCTTTTGATGAATCTAGTTGGTCAGTTAAAATAAACAAGAAAATTGAGTTCCCAAGTTGAAATCTTTCTTGATTTGTTATTCTATCATTTCCAGTCATCCTTGGTTGATCTGGTTTAGATTAGGTCACTTACCATGTTGTTGGAGGCTTTTTGGTGAGTTAGAAACCATTCTTGTTGAGAAGATAAACCTTTGGATTCTTTGATAACATGCTTGGAGAGTCTTAGTAATTTCTTGTCCATTCACTTCCATTCAAATTCAATTTTAATTAATTATAACTTGGGTAAATCATCCTCTTGATCCATATGTGCTAGGGTATTCACCCAAAGTAGGGGGAACCTTTGTGGTAGTGTTGGTTTATGCCTATTTCAAAAATTATATCTTGTCATCTCTCTTTTGGACAAGTGAGTGCTTTTATTATCCTAGTTTGGTACTAACATTTCTTAGGGTTGTCCTATCACCTATTGCCTTTTCTTTCATACTAATTACAAGATATCAAGTAGATCAAGGAAATCAACCTCAAGTAGTCTTTAACCAATTAACCTTAGTTCAAACTTGCCAAAGATGTAGGGGAAAAGAACTTGCATTTGATCAATCACCGAGGAACAACTCAAAAGTTTGGTTTGATCCCAAGATTAACTTTAGTGAGTTGAGTACATTGCTAGAACCTTCTTGCTCAAATATGGATATGATTTACATGATGACTCGATGAGAGAGGGAAGAAATGGATGAATACTTTGATGATATATTTGAAATACATCGAGATATCATTTTGTTTACCAATTCCTCTCATGAAAATTGACCAGTCTCACCCCTTATCTCAACTAGATATCTGGATGCACACCAAAGGGGTGAAAGAGATAAGAGGAAAACCTATCAAGAAGAACAATCACAACATTAAAACCAAGATGATAAACCTCATGGCACTCATGTGAATGCAACATATGCCAATAACTTGTTTAGACATTCAAGACCAAGTTCACCACTCAAGACACCTTCAAGATACATGAGTGAAAGACATAAGAGAATTAAACACAAAAAGAAAGCCTTCCTAGATGAAAAAGCCACAAAGGAAGAGAAACTTAGACTCCTAGAGTTGAAGAGACAAGGCTTGTTGGAGATAGAAAGGAAAACCTTCTAGGAAGAGAATGATATACTCTTGGCTCAACAACTTAATGGTCATTTAACAACATGCCTGTTGGTGGTGGAAAAAAATCTCCTCCATCCACCCCTCCTAATACTCCATGAAGTGGAAGATGTTCAAGAACACCTTCACAATCTCCTAGCCCTAGAGGAAGAGGGGATTCAAGAAATTATCATTATAGGAGATCAACACCTCCTAGGATTTCAAGACAACCTTCACAACATGTTCACCATGGTTCACAGTATGGAGAAGGTAGTTCAAATTTTGACCATGACTCTCAAGATTTCATGAGAATGCAACAAAAATTCTTCTTTTTAAGAGTGTGTGGAGAGGTATATATATCAAAAAAAAGTTGCATTCCTAAAGAAGTTAATTGATAAGGGCACTAAAGTTCCCTACAACTATGATGTAGACAAAAAAAATTAGGAGGAAAGATCTATCTTTGGAAGAATAGTTTAATTAAGTGAAGAGTATGGTGGACAAGTTCATGGCACCTAAGAGTTCCTTCTCACTTGATTTGATTTGTCCTAACCATTTTGATAAGAGTGTTGATATGAAAGACTTTCATAGAAAGGTTGAGATCCCCCAATATGATAAGTATGATGGGAATGGGGATCCAAGTGATCATGTGCACTAGTTTTATACCATGAGCTTTAAATTTCATCACAAGGACTAGTACCTTATGAGATTGTTTCCAAGTAGTCTTAAGGAATAAGCAATATAATGGTTCACCAACTCCTCCCGCTAAGACTTTCAAAGAGCTTGTTCAGAGATTTTTTCAACACTTTGCATATAACCTTTCAAGATCTATCACCCTTTTGGACTTGTGTAACACAAAGCAAAATCAAGGAGAATCCTTTGTCACTTTCTTGCAAATATGGAGATGACAATGCTCTCACTACTCTAGGACTATCCCTAAAAAAGAGAAGATTGAAATCATTATTAGCAACATGATTCCTGAAATATGGTAAGAAGTTAAGAAGATGTTTTTTGACTCTTTTGACATGATGGTTGAAACCACATTTAAAATTGAGGATGTTTTGAAAGAACAAGGAATTTTAGCCAAACATGGAAACAATAACAACAATGGCCAAAGTAACAACAACAAAGATAAAGGAAAGAATTCATATTGGAATAGAAATTAACAAGTGATCAATGATGGAGTGGTGGACTCTTCCAAATCTAATGATCAGGGTATCCTTCATTTGTTTAGTGCTAGTCAACAAGGAAATAAGCCAAGATACCAAGATAGGCCAAAGGGAGAAAGGCAAGATTTTGCAACATTTGGTGAATTATATGATGAGATATTGACAAAGCTTATTGCTTGAAACTTGGTGTGTCCTTTTGATCTCACAAAGTTATGTATTCTTGAGGTTAAGCCATGGTGGTGGGATGAGAAAGCCTATTGAAATTTTCACAATGGTATTGGACATAATGTTGAAAACTATGGGAAACTAAAGCATATCATTCAAGATCTTATTGAGAATGGTAAGCTTCAAGTGGATGGATTGAACACTAATTCTGATCACATAGCCTTCAAAGAACCTTTTCCCAAGTATGATAAGGCAGAAACCTCTAAACCTAAGAATGGAAAATATGAGATCAATTACACTTACGTGAATGCATAGAATGTTGTCAACATGCTTGAAGTATTAGAAGAGAATGTCAAAATGATGAGAAATAAAGATCCTTATGGTTATAACCTAGAAATGGACTCTCCTCCTATCTTTGATGAAAAACCCATCTTGGTGCTAAGGGGTCCTCACTCTAGAATTTCATCTCAAAGTCTTAATGTTGTCACACAAACTCAAGGTCCCCTTTTCATTAGAGGACCCAATTCAAGTCAACCAAGTAAGCCAAAGAAAGTGACATCTAAGAATTTTACCTCAAAACTAGCAGTCAATCCTATGTCAAACTATAGTCTTGTTGATTAGTTGCAAAGAACCCAAACTTAGATTTTGATCTTTGAGCTCTTAGAGTTATCTCCAAGATAGAAGAAAGTCCTTGAGGATGCCTTTCACACAATGAATATTCCTAATGACAGTACGCTCTGATACCACTAATGAAGGTACAACTCTGATACCACTTGATAGAGGGCCACACCACCCTTACCCGCTCACAATCAAGAAAGCAACAATATAGAAACCAAGAAAAAAAAAATGCTTCACAAATAATTCTATTATACTTGAAAAATCCTTGCAACACCCACAAGATGATATGACTTCTTCAACATAAGAGAAATCCTAAATAAGAGTCTTTACACCTTCTAGCTTCTACTTCTCAAACTTCTCCTTGAGCTTCCACTCCTCAAGCTACTCCTTGAGCTTCTCCAAGCTTGATTAGAAATGTTCATATGACTTGCTTAAATAGGCACTTACCACCCAATACATGACTTATCCACAACCTTCTAGAATTCCTCCACAATTTTTTTTTTTTTTTTTTCCATACAAGATGCTCCTACATCAGACTCCCCTGGTAAATAGAAAAGTGTGTCCCACACTTTGATGCCAAAAGAAATATCTACCACCATCTTCATCTTCACCAAAGGCTTCCGCCTCAATAGGGACAACAAAACCACCATGCAAATCCTCCACATCTGCATTACTCTATCAAACACTAGAATCTCAACCATCCAATCAACATGCTCATTCCCAGGAACAAACTGAACATAATGCTTCATTAGCAAACTCCCATTCACATCAACAACTAGTGAATCCACACCAGTAGCAACAAACCCTCCAACAACTAGATCATCCACCTCCAAGTGCTCCATAATCTCCATGTCAGATTCAACCAACTGATCATGAAAACCAACCTCTGTCCCAACATCAACAACATTAGGAATATCTTTAGCAACAACCTCTAGTTGCTCTACAGGTTCTGCATCAGACTCCACAAACTGATTAGCAAAACCATCCTCTTCCACCTTGACCTTCTTAGCTTTAGCATCCAACCGAGCAAACATCTTAAAAAAATTCCTCTCCACTATATCATGGATTTTCGCAATCATCTTAGGGTCCAATCCTCTTGGAGCCATCTTCCAAGATCTTCGTAAACCCTCTGCAACAAATCCTTCCCACGCTCCTTGTGACAACCTTGAATTGTTTGCAATTCAGATCGCAACCTGCCACCTCGCACGAACAATCAGGAACCACATCACAAGTCTAAGACAATGGATTTGCAATCCACAAGCTCTGATAAACTTTGCCCAACCAAGGTCCTGGTACAAACTGCCTCACACTTCGGCGATCTGCTTGTACACTCAGGAACTCCTACTCTAATACCACTAATGACGGTACGCTCTGATACCACTAATGAAGGTACAACTCTGATACCACTTGATAGAGGGCCACACCACCCTTACCCGCTCACAATCAAGAAAGTAACAATATAGAAACCAAGAAAAAAAAAATGCTTCACAAATAATTCTATTATACTTGAAAAATCCTTGCAACACCCACAAGATGATATGACTTCTTCAACATAAGAGAAATCCTAAATAAGAGTCTTCACACCTTCTAGCTTCTACTTCTCAAACTTCTCCTTGAGCTTCCACTCCTCAAGCTACTCCTTGAGCTTCTCCAAGCTTGATTAGAAATGTTCATATGCCTTGCTTAAATAGGCACTTACCACCCAATACATGACTTATCCACAACCTTCTAGAATTCCTCCACAATTTTTTTATTTTTTTTTTCCATGCAAGATGCTCCTGCATCAATTCCCAAAAATTTGGATGTTGATCGATTCTAGAACATGGTTAATCATATTACTAGCCCTAATTACCTCACCTTTTCAGAGGAAGATGAAAAATCTTTGAGCCACCCACATAATCTTGCTCTCCATATTGAAGTCATGATTCACAAAACCCATGTTAGGCATGTATTGATAGATCGGGGTGCTGGGCTTAATATTTGTTATTTGAGTCTTTTAAAGATGTTGGATTATTTTGAACAAGTCATAGATAGTAGAAGAAAGATCACTATGAAATCCTATGATGAGGTGAAAAGAAGTTCAAAGGGGTTGGTCATCCTTCCTATTAGCATTGCCCTATTGAGAAAAATGTTTTATTTCAAATAGTTGACGTTGGTCCCCTTGCATACAATATATTACTCAGTAGACCATGAATTCATGATATGCAAGCAATGTTGTCTACTTATCATCAGCATGCTAAGTGCCCTTACAATGGAATAGAGATTTGTATACCTAGGGATAATACTCTATCTCAATTTCAGTGAGTACTCATGTTCCCCTCAATAGAGAAGAAAATGATTTTGATGCAACTTTAGCTGAATGTAGAGACAAGTTCAAATCAATAGACCTTGGCATGGGAGGGTATCAACTCAACTTCCTGGCAACATTACCAAGTTTTCCTAGGACTTATGGAAAATATTCACAAGAAATGAGATATTCCTCTTTAGCTATGACATTATTTGACACATTTGTACAATCATCAGTGCCTATTCAAGATGACAAAGAGGACGTAGTTATTAGAGAATGGATCTATAAAGAAGAGAAATATATGCATAATGAGAACTTCTCTCCCTCTCCTAAAGCTTATGGAAGAGGGTAAACTTTTGTTAAACATATGGGCTATCTTGGACATGGCCCTCTAAGTCATATATTGGATGCTAGAGCTGAACCCCTTGATCTTGTTCTTTTTGGATGCAAGTCTAAGGAGACAAATGGCCTAGGATTTGCAAATCATAATAAGAACACTACTCCTATTCTTGAAAATTTAGAGAGTGAAGATGAACCAGAATATGTACCTAATTTGGAAAATCAACAAGATATGTCTAAAGATTGTGTTCCTTCCACTAGTCTCCTTTGGGAAAATTTAGATAGTGTAGTCTCTCATGAGACAGTTGCAATTGTGGAACAAAATGAATCAAGTTTAGATAGTTTAATGAAAAGATAAGGTGTTACCCTTGATGATATTCAAGCTTCTACATAAAGGCACCCCAAGCCTTCATGGTGTAAGAACCCTAGTAGAAGTTCATCTCAATGAGTTCACATGAGTATGAATGGGATTCCTTCTCAAAGCCTTCCATAGTTGACATAGATGTTGATGTCATCCACTATTATATTTCTCAACATGAGCTAGTTGATGAGTCACATGTAGGATTAGAGGATTTGAACTCACATGTTTCCTTAGTGGATGATTCTTCACTTGTTAGGATGAATTTTGATTTGGGTAGCTTAGGAAGTTACTTGATGGACTTTGACTTTTTGGTTACCAAAGATGAAACCATTCACATTCGCAACCTTGAACTAGTCACTGACTTACCCCTTATTCATGCCAACCTTATTGATTGGTCACAATGCTATCAAGAACTTGAGTTCTTAACATTTCAAAATAACTATGAGATAGCCTATTACTTGAATGCCATTGAAACCATAGTCTCTTCCACTAGTAAATTAACTACCAACATGGTAGAGCTAGACATTAAGTATCTTAGTCACAAACTAAAAAGAAAAGAAAAGAAAAAGAAAAAGAGTTTTGATGGCAAAAATCATTGTGTGGCAATGTCAAAACCAAAAAAGTAAAAAGAAAGGATGCATCCAACGGTGAAAACTTCTCTGAGACACCTAAGGATGAGGTACTTGATTATCTCCCTAACTATTTTCAAGATAGATCTTTAGTACTTATTGAACCAACACAAGTAATCAATTTGGGTATGGATGAGACTCCATAGATGGTACAGTTGGCTCAGTCCTTGTCACCACAAGAAAAGAAGCTTACACTGAGTTCTTATGGAAAAAAAAGATAAATTTTTCCTGGATTTATTTAGATATACTAGGATTGGACACTAATCTTATCATACACCACTTATCCATAGCTCCAAGTGTCAAACTAGTTAAGTAGAAATTGAGAAAGATGCATCCTCACATAGCCCTCCTAGTGAAAGTAGAATTAGGGAAACTACTTGGTACAAAATTCATAAGGGCTATTTACTATGTTGAATGGATATCAAACATTGTACCCATTTCAAAGCATGACAAAACCATTCGAGTTTGCACATATTTTAGAGATGTCAATAGAGCATACCCAAAGGATGACTTTCCACTTCCCAATATATACATGACAGTGAATATGACTGTGGTTATGAGATTTATTCCTTGATGAATGGTTTTACTGGATACGATTAAATTAAGATAGCTCATGAAGATCAAGAAAAGATTGCATTCACTTGTGCATGGGGTACTTACTATTTAAACATTATGCCTTTTGGATTAAAGAATAAAGAAGCCACCTACCGATGAGATATGACCACTATTTTTCATATTATGATGCATAAAAGCATGGAAGATTATGTGGATGAAACCTTGGCCAAGTCTAAGAAAAGAGACACACACTTAGATGACTTAGAAGTCATTCTAGATTGCATGGAACAATTTCAACTAAGGTTAAATCCTAAGAAGTGTGCATTTGGAGTTACCTCTAGAAAACTACTAGGATTCATCATTTCAACAAAATAAATAGAGGTAGACCCTAAAAAAGTCTAGGCAATCATGGATATGCCACCTCCTAGAAATATTAGTCAAATGAGGAGTCTTCAGGGACGTCTTTAGTCCATAAGGAGATTTATTTCATATTTGGTAGATAGAGTTCAACCTTTTAACAAGAGCTTACATAAAGGAGTCAAATGTGTATGGAATGAGGATTTTCAAAAGAGCATAGATCAAATCAAGAAGTACTTGGCAAATCCTCCAATTTTAATGCCTCCTATTTGAGGAAAACCATTTATTCTATACATTTCAACAATAAAATATTCCTCAAGGGCATTACTAGCTCAACTTGATGAACATGGGAAAGAAAGAGCAATATACTATACTGGTCGTACTCTTGTTTTATATGAGGTTAACTACACTAGTATTGAGAAAGCTTGCCTAATGGTTATGTTTGCTTCCCAAAAGTTGTGACATTACAGGCTTGCACACACTATACACCTCATAGCAAAGATAGATCCACTCAAGTATTTACTTGGTAAGGCTTCCCTCACAAGTAGAATTTCTAAATGGATGATGATCCTTTTAGAGTTTGATATAGAGTATGTTGAGCATAAAGTGATCAAAGGACAAGCCATAGCAGATCAATTGGCTGATTTCCCAATACAAGATAATGCACCTATTCAAGTTGATTTCCCAAATGAGTACCTCATGTATATAACTAAAAGAACGTGGAATATGTTCTTTGATAGATCCTTTATGTAACATAGTTTGGGAGTTGGTGTGGTATTTGTTTCTCCTCATGGGTACATGATTCCTAAATATTACAAGTTATTATTCCCATGTACAAACAACATTGCTGAGTATGAAGCTTTAACAAGTGGACTTAAGATGAGCATATAATGGAGAATCACAAAGTTACATATTTATGGGGATTCACAACTGATAATCAACCAAGTCAATGATGAATATTTAACAAAAAATGAGAAACTGGTACCATACAAGTAGATGGTTGTTTCCTTGAGATGATATTTTACATTTGTTACATTTCAACAAATCCCTCAAGTAGAAAATAAAGCAATTGATGCCATGTCTGCACTTGCTTCACTTATTTAGTTAGAGGAACATGAATCCAGATTTGAATTCCTGGTGGAAGAGCTACACCATCCTATCTATGACTCCCAAGAAAGTCATGTTATTTGCACCCTTGTTGGTCATGTGTCATCCTATTATGGTGCCACTTATTCATACCTTCATGATGGTATTATACCTAAAACCTTTAACTTATATGAATGCTATAACCTTATTCAAAACACCTCTTTCATTCCCTTATCTCTAGTGATTTGTAGGGGAGGGGTCTACTTGAAACGATTCTTAGATACTTAGAAAAGGAATAATCTGATCATGTGTTAGTTGACATCCATGAGGGCATCTATGGGAGACATTTCAATGGTGTTTCCATGGCTTGAAGGTTGCTTAGGGAAGGATAATATTGGCCCATGATGCAGACTGATGTAGTAGCTTTTGCAGAGTCATGTGAAATGTGTCAAAAACATGGTAACCTAATACATGGTCCAAGTAGGGATCTCACTCCTTCTATTTCTCATTGGTTGTTTCAGTGCTAGGCCTATGATCTTATTGGGTAGATTAATGCCAACTCATTAGGTGGACACAAGTTTATTATCACTGCTACTAATTACTTTACTAAATGGGTAGAAGTTGTACCACTTTCTATTGCCTTAGGAAAAATAGTCTCTCTATTCATTCTAAACCATAACATTTGTCGATATGGAGTTCCTTCTAAGATTATTATCAACAATGGAGGCTAGTTATAAAATAAGGACCTTAAACAACTCTGCAAGAGATTCAAGATTAAATAACATCGTTCCTCCATTTTCTTTTTGCAAGGAAAAAGATTAGGCAGAAGCATCAAATAAGGCCATTCTGAAGATCCTACATAGGACAATTCATAAGAGTGGTAGAAATTGGAATTTACAGAAAAATCCAACTTTGTGGGCCTATAGAATGAGTATTCATACTCCTACTGGGGCTACTCCTTTTGCCCTCACATATGGCATTGAAGAAGTGTTATCTTTAGAGGTTGAGATTCCTTCACTTAGAGTTTCTCTCAAAATTTAGCTACAAACGAAGACTACCATGCCATGAGACTTCAAGAGTTAGAACTTATAGATGAGAAATGCAAAGCATCATTTGACCATATGAGGGTTTATCAAAAGCGCATGTCCAAAGCCTTCAACAAAAAGGTTTGCCCTAGAGAATTCTGGGTGGGAGACCTTGTCCAATGTGAAAATCCTAAGAATCAACAATGTAGAGATCAAAAGGAGAAATTTGAACCTAATTGGCTTGGACCTTACATCATTACAACATCTTTTGGGTTTGGTCCTTATTTACTATCTATAGAAGAGGGAGAACAACTCCCTGATCCTATCAATGTCTTGCACTTGAAAAAGTCTATTCATGATGCCCAGGGGCATTCTTTAAATATATTTATTGATTCTAAATAAATCCAAAAAAATTATATTTTTCAAAAATGCAAAAAATGACATATTGTCAAAAATTCTAAAAATAAGAAAATGTCCTGAAAAAATGATCATCTTAGTAAAAACCTAGCAATAAGTGCTTTAATTTATGTCCAAGAAAATAATACATTCCAAAAAAGAAAAAGAAAAAGAAAAAAATAATTTCAATAAAATCCAAGTGATAAAAACTTGGAAATGGGCGCTACTTGAGACCTTTGCACCCCTATTTCTTAGTGCATGTCTTCGACACTTAGCCTTCCTCCATCATGCCTTGTCCTTGTTGCCTTGGTTTAGAATTGGTCTTTGTCTTTGTCTAGGGGGCATAACTGTTCTAGCTTTGGTCTCTTGGATGCATTAGCCTTTAGGACACCTCACAAATGGTGTTTTTCAACACCACTCCGACTATATTTTTCAATACAACCCCTGACATCAAGTATTTTTCACCACTTATTGGTTTGGTCTTAAATTTTTCATGCGATCTTACCTGCTTGCAAGCATTCAATCCTTAACCTCACAACTTAGTATTAGTTAATACACTTAAATTTTTAAAAACACAAATACTTAATGCTTGAGCCATGCCATGATCTTTTCTTTGTGTGTTGATTGTTGTTGATCTTCATTGAGTGTCCTTGTCTAATAAGTCCCTCCAGCATGCATAGCTAGAGGACTTGGGACATGGAGCATTTTTTTATTTACTTTCTACTTGTGGGTGTGCTCTTGGAACTCTAGCGTATCTCTTGTTGTCCTCTTGAAACACTTAGGAGATTTGAGGCATCCTCATTGACTATTTTTGCACAACTATTCTTATGGTCATCCCAAAATTTATGCCTTGATGCAAGCATGGTTTTGCTACATTAAATTTGATAAGCTAACATCGGAGTCATCTTGACCTTTATGTCTTTGATGCTTATGTTAGAATCTTTCCACATTCCAATATGATATAAATCACATTCATATCTTCATAGTTGCGCTTGTGACTAGTGATGCTTGTGTAATTTTTTGATGTCCTCTAATACTGACCCAATGATGAAAATAAGTTTCTTAACATTCTCTAATGAATGATGAACACAAAATCCTATGTTATAGTTGCTCTATTACAAGTAGACCTTTGTATTTTCATGTACCTTGCATTGTTAGACTTCATTTTTAGGTTTCATTGTGAGTTTGAGAGGGTTTTCCTTCATCTTTCTTTTGGACCTTTAATCAATTATGGTCATGTCTTGATCTTCATTTATTTATATTCTTTCGTGATCTCAATCAAAATTTTCTATCTTAAACAATTGATTGATTTTGAGGCATTCTCTATCTTGAGTCAAATTCTCTTTCTTCTTTCCATTTATTTCCATCTCTTCCAAATTTCTATCTTCCATTTTCTTTCACCCCACTTCTTTTCTTCTAATTCAACTTTGGGGCATAGTCTTTCATGCTTGAAGATCTACCTTGGTTCTATGATCCTTATATTTTTCATTTTACATCAAGAACCTTATGTTTAGTTCAATTTGATCAAATTTATCAATTTGTATTTTCTCCTCTATTTTATTTTGATTTCAATCACGAGGGGGCGATACCTATCAAACTTCAATCCTTGATTTATCTTTATCAATCTTTGTTCCACTTGGGATAGCCTTGTCTTTGTCAAGACAAAATTGTTATAAAATTTTTTATTCTTTGTCCTGATGTGTTCCTAAGTTGACCACACATCTATGTTGTTTTGTGATCCCAAAATGACCTCACACTTCAACTGCATTCTTTGACTACATGTGTTCCTAAAATGATCACACATTAGTCAAAGAGGAGGAAATGTATGAACCCTAAAATGGTCACCTAGATTATGGGCCCCAATTCTTCAATTTATAATCAATTCTAATAATTTTTCTTGATCAAATTACAATTAATTTAATTATTTCAATATTTCCTAAGGTTTGATCATTTCATCAATGATTTTATTTAATTAAAAGAAAACATCCATTTTAAATAAATAAAATTATCTTATTTAATTAAAAGAAAATCTCTCTTTTAATTAAATAATTCTATCTTATTTAATTGAAGTCTCTCTTTTAATTAAATAATATTTTCTTATTTAATTAAAAGAAAACATCCCTTTTAAATAATTAAAATAATTTTATTTTATTAAAAGAAAATCTCTCTTTTAATTAAATAATCTTATCTTATTTAATTTTAAAAAAATCCATGTTTTAATTAAATAAATAAGTCCCCCACTCAAAGGATGTTTTTTGATGAAAAAAGGGAAATAAATCAAATAAATCAAATAAAATCTTATAAAGATTCCTTTTTTTTGCACATATCTCAAAGCGGTGGGCTTTTTTCCTCATAATGCCTTTTAAGGGATTTATCCCACATTTCTCTTAAGGACACATTCCTCTTTAGACTTTTCTTTATAAGGAGTCCTCTCCTTCTCATTTGGATAGATGTTAGTTGCTATAGTATTGTTATGTTGTAGGTTTTGAAAACAATTTTGGAGGAGTTTGAGCATTAGGGTTTGAACCTTAGGATTTGGACATTGGAGCTTCATTGCAACTTCTCTCTTCTTGTCTTCCTCTCTCATGCATCCATGGCTTCCATCATCATGCTTCATCCTTGCATTTTCATATTAGCTTAGAGTCATTTTTGCTTCATAGATTAATCTTGTGTTATTATTTCCTTTCATAGATTAGATTTCATTTCTTGCATTGCTTTCCATTGTTATCATTTAGATTAGCTTACATCTTCATTTGCATGCATATTTTGATCTTTGAATCTCTTATTTTATGGTGCACTTGCATGGGCACAAACTAGGTCAAATTGAGGTCTTCCATTACAAACCCTTGCACTCCATGAATAGAGAGCTATGAATCACCATTTGAGACCTCATTCTTGAAAAATCTTAGATATAATGACTCATAGAAGTGTGTCAACACACACCTCCAACACATCTGACATCTCCTAGACACTTTTGAAATTGTTCTTATTTCACACACCCTTCACGAAGGGAATGCCCTTGCTAATTATCTTGCAAATTTGTGTTGTGACAGTTGTTCATATGATGAAATTTATCCAGCACACACTACTAATAATAATGCATATTTGCAAAAGTTGATTATTGATGATAAGAAAGCTTGCAGTCGTCAAGGGTGATTTGGGTTGTAATGCCACTATTTTATGATAGAGAGGTTGATCACTGATTCAGGACATACATATTTCCATATTAGGGTATGTTTCTACATCTTGGCTTTAGTGGTCTGTATTTTGACTTCCCATGAATCAGCTATTTACTTCCAATGATATCCAGTCTGAACTCTTTATTGGGACATTGATTTGTCCAGCTGTGTATGTGCAAAGTTATAAGCTCTTTATATCAACATTATTCTTGTCATTACGATGCACTAAATTTCAGAATAAAAAAGGATTTCTCATCCACAAATTTTTGGCGATGCATCTCATGCAATTTGATTCAAGTGGACATTTTATCGTAATTGTAGAATTGGAGAAATATTTAGTTATTGATGGAATTTGGTGTTAAGGAAAAACCAAAGCCTGAAATGGAGCTACTTACCTTGGGTTTTGGACAACATTTTATGTTTTATTGGTTTCCAACTTGGAATGTACAATATTTATCTTTTTGGTTGGGCAATTGTAAATCAAGGTTCTCTTCTAGTAATTGTAATGACAAGGATTCCAAGTTTTCTTACCTAATTCTTTGGATGAGTATATATATATATATATATATATATATATAATGTTGGTCAACCCACTTTTGCTGGAAAAAAAGAAAGATATAACAACATGTATTTCATATAGCTTTAATTCATAAAAATATATTTACATTTTTCTCTTTTAACATAATGTATACATGTTATTCTTAATTAGAGAAACATGCATGTATTTTTTCTCATAAAAATGCATACATATTTTTTATTTAAATAATACACATGTATTTTTTATTCAAGTAGCACGTATATGTTTAGGCTCATTTTTTATTCAAATAACACACACCCTTAATCTTATATGTTTTTGAAAATCTTTAGTAGTTTATAAACTAAATTTAGAGTACTACTATTCATATTTTTTTTGTATCTTCAAATTTTGAGTAGATAAGCATCAAATTGTTCTTCCAAGTTTAAATTTACCTTGTTTTAAAAAAAAGTGGTACTTATACTTTGGTTTTTCTCACCATCTTGGTTCACTTCTAGTGTATGTGTAGCTAAGGGATGTATTTCATGTTTTGGTGCAAGAAGTCCTTGAGCCTTGGTTATTGTACTTGATTATTTGTCTTTTTTATGCGTGTAATTCACAATTGTATGTTTAAGTGGGAGACTGTTAGGATTTAGGTGACACTAACCTTGCAAATCCTTATATGAATAATTTTCTAATGTTGTTTGTTAGCTACCCATAACATATGGAACCATTTTACCAATAGTGGTATGAGAGTTCATGTAAAGATGATGTTACAGACACCATTTAGACTTTGAGAATAGGAAAATATACCCAAGAACCCCATTGGGAATATTATATTTTAAATTTTTTGACACATATAAGGTGTTCTAAGTGCATATATTAAAATAATCACATATGTCATAGGTTACCACGAGTCACTATGAGTGCATTTATGATGGATGATTTTTGTATTGGTCTAGTTTGATGAGATGCCTTATGGTAATTGTAAGAGCATTTGTAAGTGGATATTTTGGAATACATGCATGATTCCAAGAGGGTGAGTTGTATGAATTTTTATCATACTTTTTTGAAATGTTTTTTGACACATGGTAATGTAATATAGTGGTATTTTGGGCCTCCACAAGTCTATGTATTAAGGGACTTTAATATAGACATTATAGGATTTTATTTGTGTATATAGATGTTGTTAGAATGAAAGAGGAGAAAGAAGAAAAAATTATATGTAATCTCTATTTAATGAAGATAATACAAACTATAACATAAAAATTATAGGTACAATGAATATCTAAGATAATGATTATAATGTGTATATTGAACCCCTAATTTAAGATATAAATTAGGGGGAAAAAGAGGGACCTTCAAGCATAACCTTCCAAAGGGCCCAAATTATATTGACACCACCCAAAATGGATGTATAGGGTGGCAATGCTGAATCCAAGTTTGGTGCAAAAGCATCTTGGGTGTAAGGCCATTCTTGAATCACCAAAAATGTTAATATTTTGTCTTTTTAAATAAGGGTTGTTTTAGTGCACAATATCTATTTGTAGTAACTTGGTAAATCAAGCTTAGAATTTTTTGATTTCATGGGTGGGGATTCATCTTAGATATATCAGTCTGCTACTTGAATTTCATTGCAATAACATCTACATTGGTGAAGTTAATGAGAATTTTTGGTACAAAATCTTTGAACTCATTTTTGAAGGCCTTAGAAAATTCTAGAACCTTCTTTGGTGGTGGAAAATTGTCTATATAAAGAAGGCCCATAGGGTTGTCCGGGGAAATTCAAGGTGGTTATTGGTGGATCTGGCTTATAAAATATTGTGAGGAAAGTATCCATGCGGCTCTATATGTTATATTTCTAAAGTTTGTAATTCTACAACTTTCTATTGTTTCTATGTTTCTATTATATGTTTTTGTGATTAAGGGGATCACCCTTCATCAAGTGGTATCAGAGAAGGGTTTCTAGAAGATTTCTTCTTTGGTGTGGATGTCTTCCAGCTTTGTGAGAAGTTCTTTTTCCAGAGAGTAGCTTTCATGATTCATATCCCATTTAATGATATTATGATTAAGAGTTTTCAATTTTTCTTCAATCAATATTTTTTCTTTGAATATATTATTGAAATGTTGTCTATTCCAGCTTAACATCTTTTCTTTTATAAACTTTAGTTTAGAAATGAATATAAACATCTTCGATCCTACAAAGTCAGCTTGTGACCACCAAGTCTTAATGTTCTCTAGAAACTTTGGATCCTAAAACCACATTTTTTCACATTTGAAAGGATTTCTGATTGGTTTTAGAGGTTCCAAAAATTCCAAGCAGATCGAGAAATGATTCGATCCTACATATGGCAGTATTGAGGCTTAGTAGTTAAGATTACTTTCTAATCGATCTCCTAGGATGAAGAACCTGTCCAATTTTTTTGCAATAAAATCATCGTGCTGTCTTCTATTATTCTAGGTAAACATCCCATTCTTTAGAGGAATATCTATCAGACCCTATTTAATAATCCACATTTTGAATTCTAAGGAGGAACGGGAGAGGCATTGTAATCCTCTCTTCTCATCCAAACTTATTATGGTATTAAAGTCCCCACCTATGACAATACTACTATCTTTATATTTTGTGAAGAGAGAACTTACTTTGTTTCAAACTATCTATTTTCCAATAGGACAGACTGGGCCATATATATTCACTAAAATAAACTTCAGATTTGATTTCAAACTTTGCACATTAACACACAACCAATTATAACTGTGTTCTAAACAAAGCACTACTACTAATTTTGGATTCCATAAAATTCCTAAACCCCCTGAAGCTCCCCTAGCTTCTATGAATATAGACTACCAAATTCTTAACGATCTAACTAGTTTTGAACCCTCATCTAGATTTAGTTTAGTTTCTTGAATTATGATTATTTTTGAGTTAAATTTGTTTAAATGTTGTTTTAATAACCTTTTTTTTGCTAGGGGTGTTAAGACCCCTAGCATTCCAAGAAGTTATCCTCATGGTGCCTTGGGAAGGCCCTTCCTCTTCCTTATGTTGAATAGGTTATCAATTTTTATCTGTTCTTTGCCTAGCCCCTCTACTTCTCTTAATTCTTTTATAGTTTTCTTGCCTCTCTTTCCTTTAACTTTGCCATATCTTGGTGAGCTTATTCCCTCTTGATTTACCTGTATTCCAAATTCTTGTTGTGTCATGATCTAACCCTAAGGAGAAATTGATATGGAGTTCCTATTGTCATTGAGTTCTTCCTTTTCTAGTTCCCTATAGAACTTATCTGCCAGTTCTTCCAATTCCTCTTTCCTCTGGTTTCTGCTATGATTCTGATCCATATCTGTAATGTACAAATCTTGACCTTCCCTTAATGTCTTTCCCTGTATACAAGTTTTTCTCCACATCTCGTCCTCTGCTTCTATTCTAATAATGTCCCTTCTCAGATCCTCTGTCGTGTAATCTTTTCCTCCTATCTTTAATTTTTTTGTATCAGTTTTTCTTTATCAACATTTGAAGTGTTCTCAATACTGTCAAAGTTAAATACTTTGATAAGTTCCTCTGAGAGTTTTTCTAATTCCTTTTCATCTTCAATTAGATCTTCTTGTTCAAAAGGGGGAATCAAATCTTGACTTAGAAAGTGCTACACATCTGTGAGAATTGCCTCTTCTAGTGCTCTATCTTTAACCCGCATAGCTATCTGGTCCATCTCTAGAGTGAAAGGAGAGGAAGTATGATCCCCTAGGGCCTGCCAAAATTTGGATATTCCCATGTGTTCTTTAGTGCTAGGAGTCAATAATTCTGCTTCAGCCACTATAAGAGGAGGAAGCAGTCACTGACTTTGTTCTTCTGCTATATGAGAAATCTTCTCCCTTCCTGTCTCTTTTGTTGAAAAGAGGAGATAATTTTCCACTTCTGTAATATCCATCTTCTCATGCTTATCTAGAGCACTTATTGATCTCGATCCTGATCCCTCTTTTCTTTTGTAAAATTCTTCTATCTTATGAGATGATTCTTTGTTATGACCAATTTCTCCTTCGGATCCTATCTTATTTATGATTTTAACTAGGTCTTCCTTATCACTCCTCATTATCTCTTTTTGTCAACCCTACTCTCTTTGACTTACTATGACATCTGGGTCTGATGTCAAATTGACTGGACCTCCCAATTCCTTCTCATTAGTGCTCATTACCTTCTTTTCCAAATATGTTAAGGTAATGTCTAAACATGTTCCTTGCTCTATAACATGAATTGTTTCTTCATTATGTAAGGGGGCAGAGTTTTTTCTTGTCTCAGCCTCATCCTCTGTAGTATTTTGTTGCTGTGATCTGATTATGTCTTGTCCACTACTGCTGGCATCAGTTCCTTTTTTCTTATTTTTTAAATTTTTTTTGAGGAACTGCTATCTTTCCTCCCCCTTGTATTTTCTTTGAGATCCAAATTAGGAGCCACGAATGACTCCTCTGATATGTCTAAAATGATGCTATTTTTTGGGATCCTCATCCCTTCATGATTAATTTGTCCCTTCTGATTGAAAGAGTGGAAGGACTTCTTACATTGCAACCGATTTCTGCTATTTATTCTAGAACTTAACCTTGGGAGTTTGCAACTGAAATTCGAGGTCAGGGGAAGGATCTTGGATCTGATTTTATGTAGATCATCAGATATCAAGATGTCCATTATTTTACCTTTATATATTTGAAATTTAATTTCATATTTAGCTTTACTAGTTTCAATTTTCTTTTTAAATTCAGACTGATGTTTGATGTTAACATTAATAAGGATCTTAATACTATTACAGTGAAAAAAGGAAGCATCAATGGCTATAACTTCACCAATCATAGAGCCAATAGAGTAAATAATGTCTATATCAGAGGGAGAGAAACCATTGTAAACCATGTGGGGATCATATATTTAACATAATCTAAATGAAAATTATGAAACCAATCTACAAATTTAACACAGTGTCCATTGAAGAAATATTCAGAAGCAAAAATAAATTCTTTCTTAACCCATTCTTCTTCACATTTTAAATATAGTGTGTTATCAGAGTGATGAAAAATACTTACCTGTTCCTAACAATTTTCCTTCAGCTATTTCGTTAAATGAGGGAAATCTTTAGAGGGGCCATTCCAAATTGCAAAATCCCCATATTTACCACAATCAGACCAGGCATCTTCTATAGCTTCGATGGTGATACTAACAGGTTTGTCTTGGGGATTCAAATGGGGCGATCCTGGAATTGTCTTAGGGTTAGGTGTCAAAGAACTATTGGAATTCTTGCAGTGGTGGGGAATGTATGAAGAAGAGGACTAGGGTGGGAGTTGTGGCTCTTTCGAAGGGACCAAGTCCAACGAGCAGTTGTTTATCTACTGAGATATAGGTTTAAGGGGCTTAGGCTACATGTATTTAGTCAGGTTAAAGACTCAAAATTGGTTTTCTAGAAGGTCTATGGAAAAAAATGGGAGGAGGGCACGAGTTATTGATCCTCTTGTGATATCAAAGGGAGCTGCTGGATTATCTACCATACCATGATGGCTACCATTCCCACATTGGTCCAGCTTTGCTCCCGTTGGTCCTTCCAAGGCCCTGAAACAATTGGCTATGGGGATTTCGAATCTCGCATCTACTATTTTGTTGTCTTTGTAAGGGGATTTGTTGTGGTCTATACTCAAAATTCCCCACTTATTGATTTCAATTGCACATCTATCCCTGGATTGCTTGTTTCGGTTCCACTGCCTCCATTTTGAGCCTAGAATTCTTGCATGATTCATGTTCGCTTTAAACATTTTTTCTTTCATTTTTATGGGTTGTTATTTTCTCCAATGACCATTTTTTATTTTATCTATTATGATTTCTAAAATTCTATAATGAATAGTTTATAAAAATGTTAAAATAAACTATGAAGATGAATAGATTTTCTATATATATATATATATATATAGAAAATGTTTATGTTTAAAATGTAAAAAAATGAATAAAGTGAAAAAAATTAAGCAATTAAATAGTGCTAAATTAGATGAAAAATTAATTTCATCATAACCATTACATATAAACTATTACTAAAATTATAAATAAATAGTTTAAGATTGAAATTGGTACCTATTTCTTAGTTTTAATTACAATAGATATTTAAATTAATATATTTTTTAAAAGTCATTATATAATAACTATAATACTAGCCATATGATAACTATTTTTTATTCAGTGTTGATTAAAATATGTTAATTCAAAATTGTAATAGAATTTTAAACTAAAAATTAAAAATCATTTTTCTTAAACATTAATCAGATTTAAATTATATCTATTAATTTAACTCAAAATTAAAAATAAATAATACTAATTTAACTATACTTACTTACATAACTAAAGGCAAGTTCTTAGCCACTATGTAGCCCTTGTTGTACTTGTCATAGGCAAATACTATTGCATTCACTTACCCTGTCAATAATAAGACATAATAATTTTTCTATTAAACAATTATCTCCAAGGTTTATCTATATATTTATAATTAAATATAGTATATAATTTCTTTTATCTCAATTTTTTTTTTTATTGGTAAAGGCGAGAGCCTTGATTATTCTTTTATCTCAACTTTAATAGATTATTTCAATTGGTCTTATAAGAGCCCCCTTTTTGGGAAGCTTACCATATTGCTTTTCTTGTGGTCAAATATTAGGTGTATAATTTATTAAAGTGCATTTTAACTTTATACATTAAAAAATAATAATTTTTTATTTTATTATTTTTTTTCATTTTTCTTTAAGTTAGTTTTTTGATATACAATTTATTACATATATTATATTATTATTATTATTAGTTTAAAGAGTTTTTAATGATATACTACAACACATATTAGAAAATCTAATATATAATTTGATATACAATTTATTACATGCATTATATTATTATTATTATTAGTTTGAAGAGTTTTTTATGATATATTGTAACACATATTAGAAAATCTAATATATAGTTGTACATTCACTTAGATAGAGATTATATAATATCTAATTATACTAATTGTACATATATTAGGTGGGAAAAGGTTATAATATAGATCATTTTCTATTACTTTAACAAAATAATCCAAATTAATTTAGATGAATATTTGTTGTAAAATTTATTAGTTATTATTCATTTAGGTAGAAATTATATGATATTTAAGTAAAACTTATTATAGATTCATTTATATATGATTAGTTGAAATTTGACAAGGTAGTTTTTTTTACTTTGAAAACTAGAATATCTTTCTCAATAAAGAAATACTAAATAGAAATAATCTATAATTTGTCTTTTATATTCAAAAAATTTATAGATTGGTTTAAGAAGAGATTATTTGTAAATTTTTTCAATTGATTGGTTTAGCAAGAGATTAGTTGTAAACTATGGTAATTGTTGAATCATGTGATATTTTAAGTACAATAGTTCTACGTTCATTTTACTAAAAATTAGCAAATTGTACAACTTAAATTATATTAGAATTAATTCTTAACTATTATGACAAGTAAGTACTAGTAGCACTTGTTGTATTTGTCGTAGGCTATACTATTGCAATCAGTTGTGCTTAAGTAGTGATTAAAACTTTTGATTTCAACCAATTATATTGAAGTATTTTTATATTTTATTGGGTCAGTGCAAGAAGTTGGGTCTCACTTTTGGCCAAAAAGTGGAAGTGTTTTTCCTGTTTTTGAAATTTTTTGTCAATTGATGTCAAAATTTAAGGTATTTAGATATTGAATATTAAAAAACTCTAGAAATAAAATTTTTAGTGTTCGGAATCTAGTTTTTGAATATGGAATTTATTTGTGCACCCATATGATAGATTATTTTTTTGGTATGGATCTTTAAAAGCCACTTTTTGAAAATGCCTGTTTCAGGACCATACCATGCTCATGTACGGACACCATAATTTGACACAAATAAATGAATTTTTGCAAATCCTTTTAAAGAGAGTTACCTAATACACCTAAGATTGATGACAATATTTTTTCTTAATTTTTTATTGAAAATTTTTATTATTATTAATTATTAATTGGCTATAAAAGTAAATTTTAAAACCTCTCGTGTACGGACCACATAATTTGATCAAAATCTCCCTTTTTTCAAAATTTTTTTTTTTACATCAAAAAATTGTGTGTAGATTGATGACATATAAATTAATTTAAGAAAAATTATAAAATAAAAAAGTTATTAAAGTTTTAGTGAATGTCACTTTTTAACGTTTAGGAGATAGTTTTGATTAATAAATAATGGAAAAATAGAAAATAAACTAATAACACTATAAAATTCACATTTTTGAAATCAGAACAGCAAAACCTATAATGGGTTTTTGTCTCGTCAAAAAATTCAATAGGAATGACTATAAAAAAACTACGACAATACTAGAAATTGTCGATTAAATGCCTTAGAAAAAAAATGAGCACAAAGGCATGGCTTGGTGGGACCAAGCCTATGCCATGCCTTTCCCCAAGGCAAAACCCCATGCAAAAGTTGGGAGCCATACCAAATTCCCGCTCATATCTCATGAATCGGGCACCCGATTTGTAATTCACAAATCGGGTGCCCGATTGCTTTGAACCGTTATATCGACTTTTTGAAAATCGGGTACCCAATTCTTTTAAAAATTGGGTACCTGATTGATAAACGGGTACCCGATTTTTAAAGAATCGGGTGCTCAATTTTTAAGAAATCGGGTACCCATTTTTGATGTACCCGTTGGGTCCCAAAAGCTGCCCCATCGACCCAATTTCAATGATTGAAATGATTGAACAACAGTTTCGACCTGCAACACCAAATTTTGTCACGCTTATTCTATTTTATTATCCTCTTATACAATTTGTAGGCTATTGATTCAAATTCAAAATTGGTGCAAACATGGGATCAAAACAACGAAGAAAGAAGAAAGCAAGAGTTCTGACAGATGAGGAGATTACAGCAAATAAAGAGAATGAAGCACAATGTCAACGAGAGAGAAGACAGAGAATTAGAGACTTGAACAATGTTTCAAAGGAGAAAGACATTGAGGATACCACAATGGATGAAGAAGTCAAAGAAGAGAACCCAATACAAAAAAATTCAGGTGCACATCCTAATCATGCGTTCAATACAGGTGTGTCTCCAAACCCTTGAATTTTCTCTCGTGATGAAATTGGTGATCTTTTAGAAGAAAGTTACGATTTAAACGATTTAGATTTTCTTCATGAGAAAAAATTGTCAAACGATCATGCACAAAACACTCCAATTGAAATGCTTGCCCCAAAAGAAATGCTAAGAAAATTTGAAAATGATATTCAAATCCCAAATAACAGTGAAAACAGTAAAGTGTTTGAAAATAAAAATTGCATGAATGTAGACATGGAAACACCAACTATTGAAAAAACATGTCCGGATGATAGTAAAGTGTCTAAACATAATTTTCATATTCCTAATGATGTGTTAGATAATCTTGAGGGATTGGTTTCATGGAGACAAATTAGGACACATGCTAATAGATTGTATAGGCATTTTTTTTATAATAAGAAATTTGGGTTTCAATGTCAGCTAATGTTGCAACTAATTAAAATGTCCAAAATGTGAAAAGTAATGAGAAGGTTGGAAATGTATGCAAAACCCAAGAATAAAAATGAGTCTTTAAAACAAGTTGTATCCACTGTTGCTAGTGCCTTTGATGTTATTGAAAAGAGAAGTCGGTCTAAAGATAAGAATGCAGCACGACGAGCAATAACAATAGCTTTAGTTAACAAATCAACATCTGACAAAAGATTGATTGCCAACATAAGTGGATATCTTAATGTGAATCGTAAGACATTAGAAAGAGCTGTAAAGAGAAGGGTTAACTTTGAATGTGATCCAACAAATATTTTATGGACTTCTAGTTGTAGACTCCCGAGATGTGATATGAAAGTTACTAGTGAAATCAAAAGTTTGATTGAAAATTTTTGGCATGATAATACAAGAGTATCACCTAATTCAAGAGATGTTCTTAAATTGAGAATTGGGTCAAAAATATGTGATCCACATCCTAAACACCTTTTGGACATGACTCAAACTAAATTGTTTACAAAATTTGTAGATGGTAAGTTATTAAATATAACCATTAGTCAAAGATCTTTTGAAAAGTGTAAACCATGGTATGTAAGGATTAACAAGGAAAGAATCACATGTTGTTGTAAAACTCATATTCAATTTCGTTACCATTATGATGTATTTCAATCCATACGTGGTACCATGCATAGTAAAGAAATGTTGAAAGAATGTGGTATAAAAATACCACCTCAAACTATAAAAGATTTCATATTAGGTTTGTTTTGTAAGCCAGCTAATGATCAATACTTTCTTTTCAATGCATGTCTTTCTAGTACATGTGATATGTGCGGCAATCTTTCTTTGTTAGATGAATGTTTGCATGAAAATGCTTTGACTACTTTTGGACAACAATTAGTTGAGGTAAAAAGATTCAAAACTATTGAATATCTATTGAAGGATGGGAAGTTTGGAAGAAGGTGTGATCTAGTTACAGATAAAGTTAGTTGTCATGCATTTATGGATGAGTTTAAGAGTGTGATCAAACCAAAATATGTTAAACACTCTCAATATTTTAGATGGCTTGATGGACAATTTCACATATGTAAGAATACATTTACAATTGGTACTATACTTTCAGTTGTTGAATTTGTAGAGAACTACACGCTTGCACCGCAAGAAGAGGTAAAACCACAATATTACAATTTAGTGCAAGTAACAATTTATGTTCATATAGTTTATAGGCATGCACCTGATAGTACATAGGAGGATCGAAAAATATTGAGAGAGTACCATTTTTATTTAAGTGATAATAAACTCCATTCATCTGAGTTTGTCCAATATTGTTTCAAGGTCTTTTATGATAATTTAAAAGAGAGACAAATTCAAATGACACAACATTGGATATGGTCAGATAATTGTACAGGACAATTCAAGAATGCTAGAATGTTCTAATGGTTGAGTAGGACACATAAGAAAACTAACACCCAACATGTGTGGAGTTTTTTTTGAGGCTGGACATGGTAAAGGAGAACATGATGGTGCTGGTGCATATGTGAAGAGAGCCCTTAGTAGAGAGCAATTAAAATTTGAAGAAAAAGCTAAATTCAAAAATGCACATGAGATTGTTGAATGGTGTAACAAATATTTATACACGGGATCAAGTCAAAAATCTACAATCAAACGTTTCTTCTACCTAGTTGAAAAAAATAATATCGCTTCAAGATATGATTGTGATACAATTAGTGGTTCAACTAAATGGCATTCATTTAGGAGTTCAGATTGTAACACTTGGACTATATGGATTAGGGAGCTTGCTTGTTTTTGTCAATTTTGTCTTGTAGGTGAATGGAAAGAATGTGAGAATACAGAATGGGTTGAAGATTGGAAACAAAGATCATTAGCACCTACTAAGATGCATTTTGAAGATGATATAGTAAATGAAGGCTAGAATGTTACTTTTGCATCAGAAGACTATGATTGTATTTCAAACCTCATAGAACCTAGTATGCACAATTTAATTAGATTTTTTTGCGATCTCATGCTTCAATTTATATAATTTGCATATGTACATGAGTGATTAAAGTATTTCTATACTTTATCTTATCTTGTAGGACATGTTTATGTTGTTATTACACCTAGCGATAATGATGAACAGACTGAGTATTGGCTAGCTAGATGTGTGGAACCTAAGAAAAAATTGACATGTCATCAAGTAGACGATGATGGTTTTGAGTATCCCATCGGGTCTGTTGTTGTAGTTGGCACCTGGCCACGTAGATACCTAACAAGAAGAAATGGTTTGCCAGCATTTGAAGACTACCAAACCGAAAAGAAGATTTTACACTATTCTCATTTGGTTGTGGCAACAAATATCAAATTAGAAAGATACAAAGGGAGACCCGCCAATAAGGTATTGTGGACAATTTCAATGGACGAGCATGAGACAATCATAGATGCATTGCAAAAGAGAGATGATGCAGATAGTACAGTGGAATGACTACTTTTAAATCAAACACATGTAAGTTTTTTCATTATTGTATTATTTATATATATATATATGTACTTATATAATTTAATTACATGTATGTTTGTGTTGTCAATACCAATTTAGAGAACTTATATACCTCTTATTCAAGTCTCAATTAAAATTTAAGCAAATTTAAATGTTAAAGTGGATCGAACATCAACATCTTGTGCAATTTCACATAGTAAGTATATACAAATTACACATATATTTACATAGTTCAGATACCTTAAATATTAATTTATGTGTTTATTAACATGTGTGTTTTTGTTTTACATTTTTATTTTATAGGACCTCATTTGAAGAGATGTGTTCAACCAATTTTATGTTTCAAATGAGTTCAGTGAACTATAAATATATCATTGACATTGTCTTACATATATTGTGAAATATGTTGTACAAACTAATTCAAAAATGAGAGTTTACTTCTATTTGAAAGTTAAAGGTATGTGCACTTGATAAATTATTATAAATTAATTGTCAATTTAAGTAATGACCTCCTATTTTGTTCCATTACTTTTGCATTCAAGCATGTTTAAATTAATGTTTGTTTGAAGTTTGAAATTACTATTGATTGTAATATTAAAAACAAGTCACTTGCACATGATAATTTAAAGATCATTACTCATTGTATTGATTATATCTTTCATTACCAAACAACACATTAAGATCACTTATGATGTACATTGTTAGGTATGTTATCCATACATGTGTGTCTTAAGGGGAAATGGGAGTCCTAATAAGTCATTATGTCCGTTATAGGTTATGATAGGTATTCATCTGTTTACTACCACATAATAGGTCTTATTAGGTGATAATGAGTCTTACATTACCAAACAACACATTAAGATCACTTATCATACATTGTTAGGTACGTTATCAATACATTTTTTAATTGAGTAGGTCAATTTTATTTGTATGAATCTCAATGCATAAATTTGATGTGATATTTATTCAATAATGCTCTATAGATAGTTAAAATTATTGTTCATCTTGCATATATACTTACAAAATGTGTCATATGTTCATGAATAAAATATGTCAGAATAAAGAAAATGGTTTGAATATACTTAAAACATGGTGAAACATAGTAATATATGTACTACATACGTAAGCATGATAACAAATCGTAAAAAAATAGTACATGGTCTAACATACATCATAACATGATCTATGAAGTAAAAAAATACATGATCTAACATACAGTTTTAACTATCCTAACACAAAGTGTACATACATCATAAATAATATATATACATCATAAAAACCCAATCTATAGGTGCCAAAAAGACCTAATCTATCTGATCAAATGTCCTCTTTGCTCCATGCGAAGAGGACTCAGATGGATCATCATGTGTAATATGAGTTGTCTCGTCATGTCGGACACCCTGTGAGGTAGATGTATCACCCTGTGTAACATGAGGCATGTCTCATCGTGTACTTGCTTAATTGAAATGGGTCTCAAAATCTAGCTTGCAAATAAATTAAATATTCACTACATAATAAAATAAATTATACCACATGAGATGGGTGTCCCTCAGTAACGGGAGGAGGCACACTATCAAAACTACCAAATGCAGCAGTGGTGAGGTCCTGTAATTTACAATACATAATTTTTTTAAATTTGATTTTAGAGCATAATGAACTATACATTATGTACATAAATCACAATACTAACCTCAAATGACAATGTAGGTACCTCTATCTGGCTAAGTCCTGTGCTCTCACCAACACTCGTGGTGACGTAGTCCTAAAATTATGGATACATAAACGTTTAGTCAAAATTAAATATACATGAATAATTACAAAGTACATAATTTTTACACTACATTTTTTATATACTATAAATTAAACATGTATATATAATGTATATATCATACCTGAGTGGTAGCCAATGTCACAAATGTGTCTATAGGTATGCTAGCACGATAATCATAAGATGGAGTCAAAAATAGACTATATCGAGGCCTGTATGGATGAGTATGATATCCATGCTCCTGTTCATAAAATCATAACACATAAAATATATATACATGTGAGTCAAAAATTTTCAGATTATAAGTTAATAATAATGTACGTACATAAAAATAATACAAATTATTTGTCTTCAGTCAAAAGTTCATACCGCATGTATTTGAGGCTATGCCTCAGTGGTAATTGGAGTAGGACTTGTACTAACATCAGTATGTGTAGATGTAGACAATCCCTACAAAATCAAATAAAAAGAACATATGAGCACATGTTATTAAATTAGAATTTGAATGTACATTTTTACAGTGTAATTCAAAGTGCATACCGTATAAGGGATGCCAACATCTGTAGGTCTCAGAAAAGACTATACTACCTCCTAGGAGGAACACTATCATCCATCCTCTGTTATTTGAAAAGTACAAATTAATATAGTTAATACAATTGCACATGTATGTAGAAAGTAAATAATTATGTGCACTTTATATTTATATTGAAATTAAAATTTTACTTGCTGCTCTTGACTCTCTCTAGGCTCTCCTTGCTGCATGAGGTCAACAAATGATGACACATCTATCTCGTCACTACCATCACCACGGGCAGCATATACATCATCATCAAAATCTACACCCTCTGCATAATGGCCATCATGTGTGCACCAAGATCACTCTAGGGGCCTGTGTATATGCCTCCACAGCTAGTACAAACATGTCCAAGTGGAGGAGCATGTACCACCTGCGTCCACTGCTATACTAAATTGCCCAAAAGGGCACTCAAATGGGTAAAAGCAGATGAAATTGCATGATGATGGTGAGGAGCAGGCACAACAGGCACAGAAAGAGGTACAAGGGGCTCAACTCGCCTACGGTTTCTCATTCTGTCACTCAGCTTTGCCACAGGCCTATCCTGAGGCATCCCTCTACCAACCCCCTGAAATGCTTTCATATCAAAATAGTTGGGTTTCAAACCCAACTAAAACTCAGCCCATAAATTCCTAAGGAAGTTCATGGGCACCTCATGGTTAGCATGTGGTGGATGGTCAAATACCATCCACCACTGCTCCCAAAAATGTGCTGCTATGCGCAGATGTGTACACCACCTAATGGAAATATGAGGCTTCTTATCACTAATTGGTTCAACCGTCTTAGGGTTTACAAAATAATGTTGAAAATTTCCTTTACCTATATGCAGGTTATAAACCTCTTTGTATGATAAGCCATCAGAGTAGAAGGCACGCATGCTTTCCCTCCATGATCTAAATGAATCGATGTCTAAATCAAAATAATGAATGGAGTCAACCACGCCTTGCATGCTATCTGCAAGACATAGTAGGTGAGGGGGGGGGGGTGCCTCTCACATCGGATAGTCTCTATATCACTCATGAGGTTGTTGAGGTTATGCCTCATGGTCTTGCAGAGCTCATCCGCGGTGGGTGGTGGAGGTGTGGGTGGAGGTGGAGGTGGAGGTGGAGATGGAGGTGGCGGAGGTGGGGGTATGGGAGGGGGAGGGGGTGACGGTGGGTCCATCAAATATAATCTGCATATATATTTAAACAACATAAAGCATAAAACACATCAAAAATACATCAAAACATAATACATGACAAAATTACTATTTAATAAAATTTAAATCTAAAATTTATCAACTAGATCTATATAAATGCGCATATCTTTATTAAAATCATATCAATTAAATAAATAAAGTTAAACACTTAAGTCAAATTAAACATTAAATACTAAATTTTTAAGTATGAACTCATTATGGATTATACATGTTCATGTCTCAGGATGAAACAAAGTTAAGATTATGACAAGGTTATGGTTTACAATTTTGTTATGTTAACAGTTTTCATGATGGCTAAGCTTAAGATTATTATAATGATTGCGATCCTTTAATGTTAGGGAACTTACCTAGGATTATGGTTTTAGTTAAAATTATATTTACCTGTTTTGGATATTTATTATGGTCCTAAGATGAGAGTTAAGGTTACAATTATCTAATGAAAGCTTAGAGATAGAATTATGATTTGATTAAAAAATATTTATGATTGTAGTTTGAATCCTAACTATTATCCACTTTTTAATGCAAACTATAAGTGTAGATCATGTCAGGTAATGAACTAATTTACATGTGAACCCTATCCCTAACCATATAATAATCCCAATTCTAATCATAATCCATAATTCATTACCTTATGAAGCTTTGACTATCCATTTTATTGCCAGAGTAATCCCTTGGCTATCCACAAAATGGTCCTAATAGATTTATATAGAAGACCAAATTGATTTAAATAAAATGAGCAGGAAGAAGACAAACTTACACCCAATATTCAAGGAGAGAATCTTTTAACATACTTGAATTCTACCAACCAAAGTGAGATAATTAGAGTTCCAGTTGTTGAGTTTTCCAAAGATTTTCTTGTTGATATAAAGACACATTTCATTTATATGTTAGGGTTTACTACAAATGGAATCCCTAGGTACCTAACCACTTAATTATGAAATCTCCATCCAATACCATATTTACTACACAAGGTAGGGGACTCAATATTTAGCCCCAATAAGATAGATGCAGAGACATAAATCTTACTACCTGATACAAAGAAAAGAGGTCCAATTTGATCATTAAATGACTCGTGTTGCACTCTTCTAGCTTGAAAAGAATACAAATATATTATCAACAAACTATGTACATTAGATACTTATTAATTATTTGGAGAGTAGATCCTCTAACTTTTAGAGACAACTGGTTATCTCTAAAGAGATAATGTAATGAGTTAATGTTCAACAATAAAAAATAAAGAGGATGCAAGAGGACACCCTTTCATAATTGATCTAGAGAGTCCTAAAAATTATGATCTAACCCCATTAATTTCTTTACTAAAACCTTGACACCAATCATAAGAGAGGACACCATTTGACATTTAATATTGGATGGAGGGCTTGCAACATCATCATAGTGAAACTCCATTCCACCCTTTTGTAGACATTTTCATAATCAATTACTTGAGCATGCCTACACTCTATCCTAGAAATGTTTCTCAATCCAAAGTCTTCCAATAGGTTATCAAGTTCTCCAATATGCATAAATATCCTTAACAAAACACTTTTGTGTAGGGTTAATGATCTTGGGTAGGATATATTCTAGTCTAGAGGCTAAGACCTTGGCAATAATTATTTTGTATGATATGCATTTAGGATTGTCCTGTCTCTAATTTTTAATGAGATTCTTATCTCCTCTTACTTGACCTAGAGATTTTATGAGCCCTCTGTTGATCACTTGATCAATTTTATGAGTCTTCCATTGATTACTTGACGTAGGGATTTCTCATTACTAATTTTTTGGATGGAGTTGATTTATGATAGAAATGGGTTTATCACTTGGAATAATGCATCTTCATTCTAGGAATGATGGTTCTCATTTTATCCCTATCTTCTAAATAATTTTGAACTATCATTGTCTTTTAACCAAAAAATTGATAGTAAAATTAGGAAAAAGATCTTACTATGTATATCACTAGGGGGTGGGTACTTCTTTTTATATAATAAGGCAATATTTTGTTATGTGGTCTTCCATTCTACAAAGGTAATAAACATTTAGGCTACCCATCCAAGGGTCTAGTCCGGGCTCCTACTTGCACTGATGTGGACACCTCCACCTCTTGATGGTCAGGGAGGGTTACTTAATTAGATGCCTGATTCATTCAAGTCTCTTCTAATTTTTTTATGATGTATCATTTTGAGACCTTGATATCAATGTTTAATTAGTTTTAGGATTAGGGTTCAATTTGGTTTGTACTGTTTGATTAGGTTTACATGCTTAGTTTTCAATTAGGACAAGAGTTAATAAATTGAATTAAGTTTTAAAGTGCTAAATTTGGTTTTAGATATAGAATTATAGAATTATAGTTAGAGGTTTTAGATTAAAAACCAACATTAATTCAAAAAAGTTAGGTTTGAATTTTTTTTTAAAGTGTTCAATATATTATTGAGTTCTAGTTTAGGGTGATTTGGTTTAGTCTTAAGGTCAACGTTTAACTTGGTTCAATCTTCTAGGGTAATGGTTCAATTTGGTTAATGGTTGGGGAAAGGATTTTTAAGGTTAAATTCAAGGTTTCTACTTTTAAGTTGGGATATATAATTAGGTTTATGTCATGGTTTAATTCAATTTCGTTTATAAGTATAATATTAATTAGTTAAGGGCCAGGGTTACCTTTCAATCTTAGGATTTGACATTTATAAAATTAGTACTCAAGGTAAGATAGGAAAGTTATTTAATTATTTATATATTACCTGGTGTAGGTTTTAGCAAATTAAGATTAAGGTTAAGATGATAGTAAGGGTTATGATTAGAGTTAAATTCAATACAAATTGACATTATAGAACTAATCCTAAATGACGCCCAGCCAAGGGATCCAAAGAACTAATCAAAAGTTTTACTAAGCAAGCAATAACATACATACAATAATTTACATTTATAAAAAACATAAGAGATTGCATTCCTTAATGAGCACATTTACATTTCATTTTTAAATAATTATAAACTACTAAAAGTAAAATAAATAACACATCCACATGAAAGTTCATATTAACTACTTTAGTTCAATCCATTTAAATAATTTATATACATTTGTTTCGAATGCCACTTGGCAAATTAATCGAAATGCACAATCATCCACTGTACATGTCATAGGGTATGAAAGGCTGAAAGAATATACATTTATAAAATAGTTTACATCATCCATTTTTGATCCATGAAACAAAGTACAATACAATTTAAGTAAAATCATTTTAAATACTATAAGTTTTTTGTTTGGATCCCTTGGCGAGCTGTTATGTGATTAAGTATTTTATATATGTTTAGGGTTTTATTTATATGGTTAGGTAGAGATTATAGTTTAAACAATGAATTTAGGTCAAGGTTATAGTTAAAACAAGGTCGAGGTTATATTTATTTGTAAAATTACATGTTTAAACAATAAATTTACATCTAATCTAATCATTCAACATTGTAATAAATACATAAATTAAATATATTTCAAAACATCTAAAATAATAAATTTTTAAATAAACATTTACGAAACTATATTTTAATTAACAAATACAAAAGTTTAAACATTTAAGTTCATTAACAATGTAAATTTACAATTTTATGTACTTATTAAAAGTGAAAAAACAATAAATTAACATACATATTAAATTGAAAATTGAAAAAAATAAAGTAAAATAGTATAAAACATATTAAAATACATGTGTATCAAAAACTAGCAGCAAGGGGGTAGTCGGTAAGGCTGAAAAACGAGCTCCCATATACGTCTCTAATCGGGCTCCCATTTTTGAGGTCATGAAAATGACCTCAAAAATGCCAAAAAAGTGCTAATATAAACTTTTACAAATCGGGTACCCGATTTCTAAGCAATCGGGTACTAGATTTTTTAAAACTCGAGTACCCAATTCTTAAAAAGGCGGGCACCCGATACTTAAGTGGCTTGGGCACCCGATCCATTTTGAATATTGGGTACTCGATTTTGAAAATTTGGCTCGGGTGCCCAAAGCGTAATTTTAGAAATGGGTACCCAATTTTTAAAAAATCGGGTACCCGTTTCTGAGAAGTATAATTTCGCGGATCTGACTTCCGCATAATTGTGACCGAACTTCTTGCGGTCACTCTATTATCACTTTTAATTTTTCAAAAGTATATATGTAAATTTTTTAATTTTTAAAATCATTAAAATCATTTTAATGTAATTAGATTAGCTAATATATTTGAGTGTTATAGGAGCATATTTCTAGGAAACACTACCTGTATTATGAGGCAACATTCTAGAATGCTCGTAAATGTTAAAATATAAGTAAACCTTATTTATTTAGGTTAATTATCCAAACATAAATCACAATAGTATTCCAACAATCAATCTCAACTATTTAACCTTTGTTTTATGTTTAAACCATATAAATTGTTGTTTTACAATAATAAGTAAAATATTAGTTATAATTTTTTTTTACATAAATATTGATATATTTAATTAAATTAAAAAATCAATTTAAAAAAAATGATAGTTATTTTATTTTTATATTAGAAATATTAAATAAAAATTTGTAACGCCCCACTCGGGAACCCAAGAGAAATAAACCTAACATGTTACAATGTTTACTGAACTATTTTTTTTTTTTGAAGTTTAAACAACATCAAGATAACATTAATGCGGAAGCAATAAGAACATACACAACAAATACACATTTGCAATTACAGATATAGTTTCAATTCCTCAAAGGTTCCTTTACGTTGAGTCACATTTAATAATTATTAATTAATTAGTTTAAGTTTCAAGTACAATGTCTCAAGATCATAAAGGAATAACAGATACATAGTCGCATAAGCAAATGCATAAGTATAAACAATACAATGAAAGTACATCCAATCAATAACATCCACTGCACATGTTGCAGGGTATGTGAAAATAGATATTGTACAACAGAATACATGATAACATATATACTTCATCTGAAAAGAAGTCTCTAAGATAAGAAGTAAGAATGATAAAGGTACATCTTCTACAACGAACATCCAACAGCTGGCAATGTGAAGGGGAACCCAAATGGTAAGAAGGCACTACCTCTCGACCTCGTGGTTACCTAGTCAGGCTTCCACTCCCACCGTGCAGGGAAGATAATGAACGATCCACAAACGGCTATCAAACATAAAACACTCCTAAGCATGGAATACCTACTAGCCAAAACTATCTCAAAGGTAACACATACTACTCAAGAAGATAAAATAAACCAGAAAGAAAGAACACTCAATCCAATACTGACATCACATAACCAAACATCATACACAAACCAAGTATAAACCAAATACCAAGATCACAAGATAAAGTCAACAAAAGATAATCCTCCTCAAGTCAAAAACCACATGTCAAAAGTACAACATAATGAATCACCAATCATCATCAATGAAAGTAAATAACCATAATAAACACATCCGACAATAGATACACCACATCTAACAATAAGTACACCACCAGAGATACACAAATCTACAGAGGAGACTCAGGCTACATACTAAGGAGTGTCATCACATGGCTACTTGAGTTACCCTGGACTGATCTCTTAATAGACCCCGGACCCTCAAGCGTTGAGTTACCCTGGACTGGTTACTATGAACCCCGGACCCTCAACATCACACATATGGAAACTAGAAAGCCCTCTCAAGAAGACGAGGCACTCATCTCATTCCCATCCTTAGTCTATACAAGCACTAAAGGCATGGGTAGATCAAAAATCTCTAACTTATCTTTTCAGTGTGTTTCCCCCCATAAATTTTACTTACTAGATTATCACTTATTACATAACTTGCATTAGGTTACCCTGGTACTGACCACTTTGGGTCCCGGACCCCTATGCAAGCCACTCCCAAGTCACATACCTAGACAACCTCTCCTAAGCACATAAAAACACAGTTGTGTCCCATACCACAACACCCATAAAGATCAAACTTGGTTCCTTAACAGGCAACCTGATAACAAGATGGATCAAACTAAATCCAAATACACATAAATGCTCACAAAACAAATCTCATAAGTATAAACTCCAATTTGAATCACAAGAATCATCATAACATCTAGCCACATAATAGTATCCAAGAAATCTCACAAAACCTCTGGTGTACATCCTAGACTGGTCGACATCTAAACAACACCAAAATCCAAAAAGAAATATAGACAGTACATAGAAAACATCATAGTCTCACAGTTGGATTTGATTGATAATATATTGTTGAATTAATGTAAGGTTTCAATTTTTGTTTTTTTTTTTTTTTAAATTTATTTATTTATTTTTTAATTAAATTTTTTTTTAAAATTAATTAATTATTTTTTTTAAATTTATTTTATTTTATTATTATTATTATTATTATTTTATTTTTTTTAATTTTTTTTTAAAAATTATTATTATTATTATTATTATTATTATTATTATTATTATATATATTTTTTAACTAAGTCAAATTTCAATAATTTTGTTTATTAGAAGAACAACCCTTCTAATAAATTTAGATAAATTATTATATATGAAAATTTTAAGAATTTTATTATAATTCTATATTCTTTATTTTATAATATTTTTCTCAACGAACTTCATAACAATATTATTTTAATATATACATATTTTAATAACATTTACGATATTAAACTGATAGGAAAAATAAATTGAACCCTTCGAATGTTCAATCCTAAGATTTTCATTTCCAAAAACAAACCCCTTCCAAATTTAAATTTCTTAATTCCATTTTAATTCAAAACCCAAATTTCAATTTAATACTAAATTTCTTTCAGAAGTAAAACAAGGTTTTCTAAATAGTTTTTCTTTTAATCCCAATTCCCAGAAGAAATCAAATCGCAAAAGATTCAGAAGAAAGGTAGCAAGATTCATTCAATAAAATTTAAGAAAGCAATTTCCAACAAGCACGAAGAAGACAAAGATCCGAAAGTGTTTCTAGAATGGTTCACAAACCCTACCTTGATCTGATGCTAACAATCTGGTGAAACCCTTGCTAATCTGAACCCTTCCAAGCTTCCAAAGATTTCTTTGCTCCCCTTTCCAAAAGTGTGTTCCCTGAAAACCTGTGTGTGCAATAATGACCCAAAAACCCTCTAATATAGAATCTAATTACCTTTTAGGGCTTCTGTCCCCACAACTCTAAAATAATAATTACTTTATTTAATTAATTCATTCATGCACAATTAATTTCCCTTTTAATTAAAATTATTATTTTATTATTCCTTTCATGCACGTTAAGTGAATTGTTAAATTACTTTATTTAACTTTCCACTTTACTTTAATAAATTTATAACTTTTTTAAATCTCATGTGCACATTATTAAAATATCTTTATTCAAGTTCATATTTTTATCTTTTAATTAATTTTATTTTTAACTCATGCATAATTCATGCGAACTATAATCTTTATGATAATTAAATATCTTTTCACTTTTAATTTCATTTTTAGAAACTTAATTGATAAAATATTTATTAACTTAAATAACAATAATATTTAGTATTTATTTAAAAATGCACTCTAAATATATTATTATTAAATTAAATAAATATAATCACGTTCTAAATTTAAACTTTAACTTTTATCTCCAATATTTAATTCTCTCTTATTTAATTAATTCATTCATGCACAATTAATTTTCTTTTTAATTAAGATATTCTTTTATTAATCCTTCATGCACTTTAAATGAATTGTTAAATTACTTTATTTAACTTTCCACTTTGACTTTGCTTTTAAAGTTAATTTATAATTTTAATCTCATGCATACTTTATTAAAATACCTTTATTCAAGTTCACATATTTTTATCTTTTAAATTAATCTCTTATATTTAAAACTCATTCATGCGAACTTAAATCTTTACCATAAATTAATATCTTTTTTCCTTTTTAATATATTTTTGAGCGTTTTAATTTGATAAATATTTATTAACTTAAATAACAATAATATTTAGCATTTATTTAAAAATGAACTCTAAATATATTATTATTAAATTAATAAATATTATTACGTTCTAAATTTAATCTTAAAACTTTTATCTTCAATTTAATTCTTTATATTTAATTAATTTCTCAATTAATTAAATATAATTAAATATTCATAATATCATAATAATTTTCCATTAAATTAAATTATTAATTTAATCTATTAATTAGACTTAATTAATAGAAAATACATCAAACACTCACAAAACAACATACACACAAAAATACTCACGGGTTTTAAAAAGGGTAGACAGTCTGTTACGAGTCCTCCTTGCAGGACAAGTATTATAGGCTTATGGCTAGGATTGGACCTGATCATTATCTTCCCATTCTCACCATTTGAGTATTTGTAATAGGGCACGCTCATCCTGGCAATTCAGGGAAGTCGATGCCCGGTACCTGCATCCTGCATAAAAGCCAAGCATGTACATGTATATAATATATCTAAACTAAACAGACAATGGCGGGGAGTGGTTCATCGTGTAGATCCCGACTAGCAGGTGACTACGACTCCCTCCCTTAACCACATCAAACACGTCAGACAGAAAGATAAAATAAACACACACACACCATACACCTGCAAGTATGGGGTAAGTATAATAATCACAAATCTAAGATCAAATGCGTACATATAATAATGCATCTCTATCAATACAACATAATCATCATTAAAGACATCATGTTAACATTTTTATGAAAGAAACCACATTTACTAACTAGGATCATCAAAATACCATTAACAACACATGAATGAAATCAACTAAGCAATAATAACCGATGCATTTGTAATCAAAGTCATGAAATAATATCATAATAATGTAAATCTAGTATCTCTAAAACTAATCAATGCATAAAATTAGCTTAAAAGAATTTGACAATGATAATAGAATGTGAACTAGGGGCAGGCACTACAAAATTATTTTTAAAAAAAAAGTTAACAAAATTACTGAAAACAATTTAAAATTAGATATTTTAGAATCATTATTTTTTTAATTTAATAAAGAAAGTGGTCCCAAAACCATAGGAAGTAAAAGTCATATGTCCTAAATATTAATAATAGTTAATTGCAAACATTCATCTCCAAAAAAATAAAATATTGTCCCATTTCATTTATTAATAGGTTAAATACTTTTACTTAGATTTATTATCCAAGTTATAACAATATCTCATTTTAATGTCTAATGTCCAATTTAAATTTAGTTCATGTAAGTAATAAGTATCTTAACAATAACATAACACAACCATTTAAAAATTCTTTGTTCATTTTTTATATTAAATATTTCATTTGATTTAAACTCTAAAATTATTTTTTCTACAAATAATATTCTAAACACTAATTCATCATTTTTTATCAATAAAGAAAGTGGTCCCAAAACCATAGGAAGTAAAAGTCCTATGTCCTAAATATTAATAATAGTTAATTGCAAACATTCATCTCCAAAAAAATATTGTCCCATTTCATTTATTAATAGGTTAAATGCTTTTAGTTAGATTTATTATCCAAGTTATAACAATATCTCATTTTAATGTCTAATGTCCAATTTAAATTTTTAACAATAACATAACACAATCATTTAAAAATTCTTTGTTCATATTTTTTTATTAACTATTTCATTTGATTTAAACTCTAAAATTATTTTTTCTACAAATAATATTCTAAACACTAATTCATCATTTTTTATGAATTATATATATATATATATATATGAGATTTGAACCTTGATGGTAAGGATAACAACGCAACAACTTAACCATCACAACATGCCACTATTGTCATATAAAAACAATATTATAGCTTACTTCTATTTATTTAATTATTTCAAACTTTATTTTTATACTATATAATCATTTCATTTAAATATTTTTTTTATCAAGCTTTTATTATTTATATTCTATGCCAACTTACGACAAATACAAGCGACTATGTGGCACTTGTTAGTACTTGCGGGTAGGCTAAGTACTATTGCATCATTTTTGAATCCTTGCTCTTAACTACTTATTAAATAATTTTTTTCCAGCCAATCTGTAAGAGTTAAAATTAAGTATTTGTTTCTCTATACAAAGATTTAAATTTTTTTATAGTTAACATGCACATTTTTTAAGTTTTTAATTTGTAAAAATTATTTTTTGATATTGGTTAAGAAAATTGAATTAGCTATACTTACGAACCATCATTTTTAGCTATACAAACTATTATGTTCTCATATAAGTGTGGATTATGAAATTTGTTAATTTGTTAAAAAAAATTCTAAGATTTTTTACAAAATGCTTATTCCAAATTAATATTTGAAACTAAAGTTATTTTCAATAATTAATTTGAAGAATTTTATATAAGTAACTATTATATATTTTTAAATATTAATTATATTATATATAATTATTAAATCTTTTTAAATATTTACTATATTATATTTAATTTTTATTAAGTTTTCTATTCTTTTTTAACATATACAACTAATCTTTGTGCATTTTTAAAATTATTTCTTATTTTATTTTAATTGTGAATTTTATTGATTTGTTTGTTTATTTCTTTCAATAATTAATATTATATATCTTATAATTATAATTATATAATTTAATAATATATAATTTTAAATAAAATAATAATAAAAAATTAATAGAACTTTAATTTAATTACAATTATGTCTATGTTTTATACGACAAGTACTTAGCCATTGTGTAGCACTTGTTCATATTGCATTAAGCCAAACATATAAAAGTTAAATAATATAAAATAAATAAAATAAAACAATCCAATAATTTTTTAATTTTTTAATTTTGGGCCAAAAGCACACTCATAACAATTCAAGCAATTACGTAGATCTATAAATTGATGTTAATAACAACAATAATAACCATACGTAGTAAGGTCAATAACCGCGCGGCAATGTCAATGATTATAAGTAGAATTGAAAGAAGATTGGCTTACGAAAAAAAGCTCACCAATAATGAGAGTTATTATAAACAATTTTATTATTATTATTATATACAATTCTATAGCATAAATAAGTGAGCTTTTATGTACCAGCTGATAAGGCATAGAGATAAGCTCCATAAATGTGATAAGACATAGAGATTGACAACTTATATCTTTCTTTTTCTTTTAATGCATGTGGACACTAGCAATATTAAACACAATGTGATTTACAATATTATTATTATAGCATATTACAAGTGGATATCAATCTACAAGGATAATTATCATTGTGCCTTTTTAAGCTTTAAAATATAGTGATTTGTTTGATGCCTTGGAGAAGTAAATTTGAATCTCAATGTCCCTTTCCATCTTTTAATAATAATAAAAAACATTAGCTCTTGGACTAATTTACTCGCCACATTATCACATGATTAGAGAAATAGAAATGAATACATGGGGAGGTGTGGAGTACTCTGCTAGCCTATTGGTGCTCTATTATAAGTCATATTAAACAATTGTAGCATTGTGTCAAATTATTCAAATAATTTTTTCTTAGTGCTTGAATATAAATTAAATTAAACACTTCCAAAGAAGTATATAAAGTATAAAAACTTGATAACAATAAAGTTTTTGGTTGATATAGGATGGTCCATGTGCATCTATCAATTCTACGTATTTTGAAGGATTGATAATTAAGATTGTTAGAATTATTGACTAAATTTTATTGTTGGACATTTGGTGGAAGATGAATACCTAGAGTTTATTAGAGGAGGATCGCAGATTTGTGGAATCGCAAATGTTAAGTTAGATGATGAGTAGTAGTCAAAAGATTACCATTATTTGCAATATCTTGATGTTTCTCTCTATCAACACATCACATAACTACCTCATTTGCTAGTCTTTATACAATTACATTGGTTGAAGATATATGGAAAGCAATCTTGTTATAAATTTGATTTTTTTTAAAGGAGTGCTACCTTGTACCCTTAGAGTTTATTATGGAGAGAAACAAGTTTATCCTTAAAAAGAGAAGGAATTATTGGATTGATACTTAGTATAAGTATTGTAGAAGAACTTACAATAGAATTTTTTTTATGTATTTTGAAACTCTATCCTCCATCTTGAAGAATAGTTCATTTCAACCTCTTCTTGCATATGAAGTAATAAGATCATTAGTTGCTCGCTCAGTCACCATATATCTCCCTAAAGCCTTATCAATGCCTTGAAAGAATGGACAAACCCAAAACTAAAAAGGACGAAATGGAAAATGAAGTAATATAGTTATTAAAGGGTTAAAGTTCAAGAAGTAAGGTTTAATCAATAATACATTGGCATCCTATAACCATAGATCTTTACCCCAAATCAAGTCTGATCATTCACCAATTTGCATAATAGAACAAAGAAACCTTAAACACTTGACATGTTTTAGTCAACTCCCTAATAAAGAATTATATTTCTTAGCTAATAATCCATTCAACTCAACTAAGACAAGCCAAAACGAGTTCATTTCACAAATCAGATCTAATTTGTTGCATTTATTTCCTCCATTGATTGAATGATGCCCATAACATGTCATCATATCAAGCCTAATTTATTTATTTTTAAAAATGATTACAAATTTTATGGCATATGGTGGTTTTGGATTAGTATAATTTTAGATATATTTGGTTGCAATTTTATGAGAACAACTAAAAAAATCCACAAACACATTGGATTATTTAGTAGCATTTGCACTTAGTTTACTTGGGATAATGGGAACAACAATGTTAAGAATTAAGGATCCAAAATTGTAAAGACCATAATATGATCATTTTGAAAGTAAGGATACCCTTAAAACTTGCCAGATGCACCTACTATATATTAATGGATATTGATACAAAAAATAACAAATTAGGGTTTTGGGAAGCTTGAGAAGAAATATTGTCTTCTACACCTTAATATATATTATGTATTGTCTTAAATTACAAACAGCCATAATTAGATGCTTAATTAGGTCTCTTGTTAGTTTTCTCAAGTTTTCATGTCTTTTATGCTCGATCCAACCCTATACTACCCATATTTCCAACTTTCTATCTATCTTTCTAAGCCCCAGATTAAATCACATCACATTTTGGTGGGAAGAGGTTGCTTAGGCCAACCTCTTGGTTTTTGTCACAAAATTCGAATTGGGGGCTCATCTCATTGGTTAAGAGAAATTTCTAGATTCTCAACATCTACTCCTTTGAATTTTTCCCCCAAAATGTTTTGAGAGGTATAAAAGAAACCTACCTCTCATCATTTGGACATCAATATTTCATAAGACAAGTTGGAATTCAAATGTTCTCCTGGAGTTAAGCATCTAATTATTATCAAGCAAGTTCTCAAGTATCCAAAGCATCCTAGAAGGAAATAATTCTCCATTGCAGTAGGATTCTCTCTTATGATGGACAATTAGACAAGACACCAATCAAGAAATAAGATCCATTTATGTAGGAGCATTGTGGGTGTAAGGGTAATCTTGCATCACCCAAAAATATTATCATTTCTATCTTTTCAATAAGGGTTATTTCAACGCAGAGTTGTTATTTATGGAAACTTATTATTTTTAGTAAGTTGGTCATATGAGCTCAAAATATTTTGATTTCATAAGTGGAGGTTCATCTTAGATATATCATCCTCTCAGTTGAGTTTCATTTCCATATCATATGTATTGGTGAAGTTATTGAAGAATATTAGTATAACAACTTCGAGCTCAATTTTGAGGGCCTTAGAGGCTCAGAAACAAGGTCAAATCCTGATTGATAAACACTTATGTGGTCATGCACTATAAATGAGATGATGTCATTTCCAAGAAGTGTTTATAATAGCCAACTGGGTCTATGGTTAAAAAAATTATGGCCACTAGAAGTTGGCCTCCCTAAAAATATAAATTATAATTATTTTGAGTTGACTCTAATGTAATAAATGTGATAATATTAGGGTTGGTCAGTTTCAAGGGTTAAGACTAAATTTTGAGAACCTTCCCATGTGATGGAAAATTCCCTATATAAGAAAGGCCTATAGGGAATATTGTAAGGAAAATGTCCATGTGGCTTTGCATATTGTATTTCTAAAAATGTGCAATTCCATACTTTTGGAGATAATAAGAAGCCCGTTTTTTGTTCTTGCAAACTTTTTTTCTTTCTCTATTTCTATAGTTTATTTTTGGTATTAAGGGAAGCGCCCTTTATCAAGTGGTATAAGAGTGGGAGTTCTTGAGTGTGTAGATAGGTCATTGACTATGAGGTAGTTTGCACTAGGAATGTGGTTTAGGGTTTCAATGATAAGAAAACAAATGCCTCTACAAAGGGAACATGGTGTTGGCATAAGTGATCTCTGATCTAACAAGTTGATGATGGAAAGATGGAAATAAGAACTCATGGATTGGATAACAATTAGTTATTTATATTGTTCGTCATTGATGTCAAACTATTTGGCTTAGTGTTTTGACTTGTTACCATATCATCAGATGATTACTATACATGGATCTTGAGAAGGACACATAGGTATGAATGTAATGGGAGTTATTAGGTAAAAACTAGAACAAACAACTTGGGAAGCATTTTAATGGTTGGATTTCTTATCTATGAACATATCTTATCAGAGGATATTTTGGAGATTCTATGTCTTATCGATAAAATGGATCATAGACCTTATTGGAGTAAAGAAGATCTTATCATAGTTAAACAATATAATGTATAAGAAATTCAAAGTCAATATTAGGGATTGCAAAGGGAAGTAGGATGACACATGAGGAATATAGTGGTAACACAATAATCGAGGCAGAGAAGATTCTTCAAGAAGAGAACAATATCACACCAACATAAATAATGAGATGATGGAATCATGATTGTTGGATCTAGGTTTAGGTTTTTACAAGAAAAGTCTACTTAAGGGGAAAGAAAATAATTAGGTATGGTGACAAAGGGTAGTGTGGCTGAGAAGGATGAAGTGAAGAAGAAGTGGATAGAGCTATTGGAGCATAACAATAACAATCAGATTGTGATTGTGTTTGAGAACAAAAGATAGATAATGGTATATAAATGTGTTATGGATATGATGGAGAAATATAATACAAACTACAGATCATTGTGTTGTTGTTACTTTATTATCATTGTGATAGTTGAAATGCCTTAAAAAGAGTGGCCCTTGTCAATCTATTGTAAACCCTTTACCAGGGTAACAACTAACAATATTTTTGTAACCATTTTTTGGGCAAGCATCTAATAGAGTGTATTTTAGAAGAGTACAAACATTTGTGAGCATCGATCTCATGCCATAGTTTTCACCCAAATTAGGTTTCCATGAGATAAATACAATTGTTATTGTTGTGTGAATCTTTTATTATTATGGATAAATGTTTAATGAATACTTAACCAATAATGTTGTTATAGGTAATAATACTAGAATTTGTTAAGTTGTTTGAAATTGGTGATTACTAATTCACAACCCCCCCACCCCCTTTTTAGTAATTAATCCTATACATACAATTGGTATCAGATCTTGATTCCTTGACTTGAAAGCTTAACTTCTTAGGGAAAATATCTCAAAATTGTATAGGAAGGGTGCACCAAAGTTTAATAAGTACAAGGATGAATTTGGAATGTAGGCTAGCAAAATAAAATTACACTATTCAAGACTTGCAACAAGCACATATGAATGCCTTACCAGAGAGTGTGTGGAGCCAACTAGTACACTTGATCAGGCATCGAAAATAGAAAAGTTGATTTGTAAAACTATGATGATAGAATTGGCTAGTGCTGTGAACAATTTGGAGTATGTCACCCACAATACTGGGTTACACTTTTTTGCCTAAATTGACACTGAACTATGAATTTTCAAGAAAACTTTCACATTCAGATGTGAATTGCCATTTAACGGTAAGGAATTTGAAGATGAAGTAAACTAGAGTCCTTTAGGATTTTCTATGTAGATTCTAAATATTTTTTTAAATATTTTTTTTAATTGATTTGATTGAATTAATTTTTCTCCCAAGAAAATTGCTATGTTATCAAAAACCTGATTTTTAAAAAGCGACATTGTTTTTGACACACATAACTTTTTTTCTACAATAGATATCAATATAATTCTTTCGAATTTAGTTTTTTAACATCCATACTAAAACCGCAAAGGTGATTTGATGTCTTTATCATTAGTATTTCATATTTTATCAGAGTTTAAAGTTGACCTAACACTAATTTGGACATACATGGCTTTTGACACATGTAACTTATTATATATTTATCCAATTTCAAATTTTTTTTTTTTGATTGAAAGAGGACTCAAATACAGAGACCATAGTTATTTTTCAAAATTTTTATTCTCTTATTTACTATTTTTCCATGAGCGTTCAATATATAGGTTTATTTTTTATAATGAACCTCTGTTCAATTAACATAAAAAAATGTATACTGAAAAAATTCAAAATTTATCAAATGCATATTCATTAGAAAGCTCATTCTAAGTACTTGAGTCATGGAAAATGACATGTCTTTAGTGCTCCATCTGAACCTAGAAATTGAACCTGGAAGCCATGAAAACAACTAAGAATGTTATAGGCTTTGTAAAAGCCATCTACTTTACTAGTTTCGATAGAAACTAACTTTCTATCGAAACTTTTTTAATACTTTCGATAGAAACTATTTTTAGTTAGTTTCTATCGAAACTAATAAGGCCGAGTTTTCATGTAAAAAATAGTTTCGATAGAAACTATTTAGGATAAATTTTTTTTGCATAGTTAGTTTCGATCGAAACTACCATCAAAGGAAAAAGGAAAAGGAATGAAAGAGAACTTAGATACAATGAGAATACATGATCATGAAACTATTGCTCAGTATTGGACAGGAGTAAAAGAGGTTGTTACAAATGTCAAAGGAGAAGGCAAAACAATTGAAGAAAATGAAGTTGTAAGTAAAATTTTGAGAACCCTACCTAATAGGTATGCAATTAGAATTTATTCTATACAAGAGTCAAGGATAATTGAAAAAAGAAAGATTTCTATTGATTCTTTTATTAGTAGACTAACACTGTTTGAGTTAACTAATTATTACAATAGTCAACCGATTAGTAAAGTTTCCTTTCAAGCTTCAGTAAGTCATGGATACTACAAAAAAGGAAAATTTGTTGATAATGATGAATATGAAGGTCTAGTAGCGAAAGAGAAAGGACTCAAAGAATCAGAATCTTTGATCACAAAAGGTTTCCTAAAAGAAAAAGGTATATACAAAGGAAAGAGTCCTATTGTATGTTGAAATTATAGGAAGATCAATCATTTTGCACATAGGTGTCCCAACAAATTGAAGAAAGAGCATAATGGAGATAAGATGGACAAATACAAAAAACACAAAACATTTGGACAAAAGGGAAAGAAAACATGTTACATAGAAGAGGATGTGGAAAATGAGTATGATGCAAATAGAGATAACAATGATGAGGAAATAGTATTTTTTAATAGTGATAGGATCATTGACAACAATTGCTCTCATCACATGACTAGAGACAAGGATTAATTCCTAACAATGGAGTAGTGTGATGGAGGATCAATCAAGTTTGGAAATGGATCACTTTGCATAATCAAAGGAAAATGTACAAAAAATTTAATTAGTGACATTACTTGTGAATGTTTTTATTAGGTGGATGGTTTGTAGATAAATTGTTGAGTGTTTTTTAGTTGAATAATAAAGGTTTTAGATTTGAGTTTAGCAATAGAAAATGTAAAAATATCAAGAAAGAATGGAAAATTGGTCACTACTAGTAAATAGACAAAAGGTAATCTTTTCAAGTTGAATACTACACTAGGTAATTGTCTAATTGCTAAGATAGAAGAAAGTTGATTATAGCATAAGAGAATGTTTCATGTAAATTTTGATAGTCTAGAGAAAGTAAGTATAAATAAAATTGTTAATGTTGATAGTGAGCAAACCATAAAATGTTGTATGTAAGGAGTGTTAGTTTGAAAAGATGATTTATTCAAGTTTTTCTAGTAAATACTAATCAACACAACATATCTTGGATTTAGTAAACATAGATCTTTGTGGTCCTATTTGCCTTGATGATGTCAATAATGTTCTTAAAAGTAAAATCAAAAGCATTTGACATGCTCAAAATATATAGAGAAAGAGTAGAGATAGAAACATGTAGAGCCTTAAAGTGTCTTAGATCAGATAAAGGAGGTAAATTCACTTCTAATGAGTTCAATGAATACTGTAAGAAAAATGGAATTTTAAGATAGTTGACAACACCAAGAACACCCCAACAAAATGGTATTGTAGAAAGGAGAAATAGATCTATAGTGGAATGTGCAAGAAATTTAAATTAGTTTAGAACAAAGTATCACAAAAAATTTAGAGAGAAGCTATTGGTACAAGAATCTACATGCTTAATTGGGTACAATTTAGTAAATGTGTGAACAAGAGACCTTATGAAATATGGTATGGAAGAACACCCAATGTTAGTTATTTAAAAATATTTGGAAGAAAATTTTATATTAAGAGGGATTAAAGAAGTGCAAATTATGACAATAAAAGTGAGGAATGAATATTTCTAGGATACTCAACTAGGAGTAAAGCGTACAAATGTTTGATCTTAAAAACCGATAAGATAGTTGATAGTGCTAATGTAAATATAGATGAATTCTCAAAGTAAAATGAAGAAAATAATACTAATAAAATTGAAGGATACAATGAGTTGATATGCTTTAAACCTAGAAAGACTGAAGTTGAGCAGACAACAATAGGTATTGATAATGCTCAACCAATAATAGAACATCAGTCGAGAACACCACATTAAGGATAAGTGGATGACAAGAAAGCTCAAAATGTGCAAAATGTTACACCAAGGCATGTATGAATCAATCATAGCCTATTAGACACAATTGGAAAGCAAAATTGGAGGAGTATTAACTAGAAGTCAACTTAGAGCAAGGAACATAACATGTCTAATATCAAAATGGAGCCCAAGATGGTAAAATATGCATTAAGAGATGATGACTGGAAGTAAGAAATGAAAGAAGAACTAGAACAAATTGAGAGAAATAAGACTGGTTCATTAGTTCTTGGGCCTAAAGATAAAAATTCTATAGGAACAAAGTGGGTTTTTAGAACAAGCTAAATAAAAATGAAGAAGTCATAAGAAACAAAGCTAGATTAGTCTGCAACGGTTATGCATATGAGGAAGGACTAGAATATGAAGAAACATTTTCACCAATTGCTAGATTGGAAGGAGTTAGTAACTACTAGCATATAAAGCTTATAAAGGTTTTAAAGTTTACCAAGTGGATGTAAAGTCAGCATTCTTAAATAGAATTGTTGTAGGAGTCTATATTGAACAACCTCAAAGATTTGTTGCTGAAAAAAAAAATATTCACTCTATAGATTACATAAAGTATTGCATGAATTGAAACAAGCACTAAGAGCATGGTATGAAAGATCACACTCTTACTAAATCAAGATTAGATTTGTAAGAACTAGTGATGACTACGATTTGTATCTTAAAGTTGAAAGAAGAAGTAAATTGTTGATTGTTGAAATATTTGTGGATGATATAATATTTAGAGGAGATGATGCACTATGCAAGTCATTCATTCAAGAAATGATAAATAAATTTGAGATGTCCATGATTGGAGAGATAAAATTATTTATTGGATTCTAAGTACAATATTTGAATTATGGAACCTACTTGACTCAGTCAAAGCACATTAAAGAAATACTAAAGAAATTTGGAACGAAAGATTTATCGATTGCAAGTTATCAAAGAAGATGAATCTAAGGAAGTAAATGAAACATTATACAAATTAATGAATTGAAAGTTACATTATATTATTCATAGTGGACATAACATATCTCATGTAGTGGGAATAGTGGCAAGATCATCATCTTGACCTAAAGAGTTACATATGTCAGCAATTAAAAGGATATTTAGATATATAGTGGGTACTGAAGAATATGATTTATGGTATAAAAGGAAAGGATATTATGGTCTCAAAGTCCACACAAATATAGATTGGGCATAAAACATTGATGACATAAAAAGTACAAGTGGAGGATGATTTTTCTTGGGAAATAGATTTGTTTCATGGACTAGTAAGAAACAAAACTATATTCTACAATCAAATACAAAAGCTAAATATGTTGTAGCAAATATTAATTATTAGCAAGTTGCATGGATAAAGAAGATACTAGAAGGAATAAAAGAAACATTTGAAGATCATGTTGTTAATCATCGTGTCAACACAAGTACTATCAATATATCAAAGAATCTAGTAATGCACCCAAAGACCAAGCATACAGAAAGAAAGCATCATTTTCTAAGATCAGGTATAGGAAAAATAAGTCAGATTGGAGTATATTCCTACAAAGGGAAAAGTTGATATATTTTCCAAGATATTACCTAGAGAAAATTTTGAATACTTAAGAGATAAATTGGGGGTCCTACTCCTATCATAAATCAACTAGAAGAGATGCATGTTTCATTAGGTCATGGTAATCTTCACAACATATCTATAGTATGGACTGATGAAGGTGTTGGCTACTCATAAGAGGAGTGATCTAACAAAGGGATACAGAAGCACAAAACAAGAAACAATCAAAGGATGGTTTATCATAGATTTAACACATTTTGCATTGTTGTCAAAGGAGAAGAAGAAAAGTTACTTGAGAAGAAATGAACAATAGATGTATCATACAGGAAGATCATATTGAATGAGAGAGATCAATACAAGTAAATGATTTTATTAATTATCTTATGGTTTTCCATCAATGCAAAAGAGGGAGATTTTTGGCATAACTAATCTTTGATCCAACAAGTTGATGATGGAAATATGCAAAGAAGTTATGGGTTGCATAATAATCCATTATTTATACTATTAGTCATTGATGTCAAACTATTTAGCATATTGCTTTGACTTGCTACCATATCATCAGATGATTACTATATAGGGATGTTGATAAGAGAACATAAGTATGATTTTAAGGGGAGTTATCGGGTAAAAATTGAAACAAAGAGTCGAAGTAGTTTAATGGTTGTATTTCTTATCAATGAACATATCTTATTGGAAAACATATCAGAGATTCTATGTCTTATTAGTGAAAGAGATCAAAAACCTTATTAGAGTAAAGAAGATCTTATTAGAGTTACACATTATAAGGTATAATAAAGTCAAAGTTAGTATTACGGATTACAAAGGGAAGAAGGAAAAAACATGAGGAATATAGTGGTAACACAATAATTGAGGAAGCGAAGTCTGTTCAAGAAGAGAAAAATGTTGTACTAACAAAAACAATGAGGTGATAGAATTGTGATCCTGTAATATAGACTTAGTTTTTTTAGAAGAACATATACTTAAGAAAAAAAATAATTAGATATTATGACTAAGGGTGGTGTGACAAAGAAGGATAAAGTAAAGAAGTGAATAGAGCTATTAGAACATAGCAACAATAATCAGGTTGTGATTATATTTGAGAACAAAAGATAGATAATGGTATGTAATTGATTTATGAAGCTTTAATGGATATGATATAGAAAAAAATGCAAATTCCATATCACTTTTTTGTTGTTACTCAGTTGAAACCCCTCAAAAAGGGTGGTAATAATCAATATGTTGTAAATCCTTTAACATGGTAACACTTAACAATATTTTTGTGACCCTTAATTGGGAAAGCTCCTAATCAAGCATATTTCAAAAGAGTGCAAATATTTGTGAGTGTTGATCTCACAATGTGGTTTTCACGTGAATCGAGTTTCTATGAGATAAAAATTGGAGTTTTTATTGTGTGAACGTTTCATTTTTATGGATGAGTGTTTAATGAATACTTAAATGATAGTGTTGGTATAACTAGAATCAAATGGTATCAGTTGCAATATTGTAAGGTGTTAAGTCATTTGAAATTTGTGGTTACTGATTCACCACCCTCTCAATAATCAATCCTATACCTACACATGACAAAAGAGTTGGAGGTGTGCCATATGAGGTTAGAGCCTTCTAGAGACTAGTGTAAGCATTGCAAGAAGACATTTCTAGCGGGATGGATATTAAAATAAGAGATGAAAGAGGGTGAAATATTTGAGGAAGAAGGAAATGTTGATCAGGTGAAGATATGAACCCAGAGAAATAATTTTTTTTTAAGGCCATTTCCAAAATTGGGAAAAGACCTAAGATTGAGGTCCCCACATTTTGGGAAATATTATCTTAGAGGAATTGGTCAAGAGGATCAATGAATTAGAAGAATATTTTAAATATGACGATATTAAGGATCTTGATAGGGTCAAGTTTGTAAAGGCCAATCTAAAGTGTCATATAAAGATATGGTGGAAAGATATTTAATTAGAGAAAAATAGAAGAGGAACGGAGAAAATCACAAGATGGGATCATGTGGTGGATAAACTAAAGTGATGATTCATTCATGTTGATTACAAGATTGATCTAATAAAGAAACTACAAGGGTTGAAACAAGATGGAAGATCTATTTAGGAGTATAGAAAAGAGTTATATCGAGTCATCATCAAAACAATCCATAGAAAAACTAACAAGGATAAAGTTGTATGTTACCTTCATGGGTTGAGGCCAAGTATTCATAAGGTGTTGTATATGGTTAGAATGAGTAGTATTGAATAAGCATACTAGTTTTCCCTAAAGTAGAGGAAAAATTGAACAAGAAGTTTGAGAGCATGAAAAGTGGAAGAGGCCATGGTGGAAGATCCAACAGATGATCTTCTGGAGGCCAAAATGAAGATCTAGAAAATAAAGGATGAGGCTAGTTGTAGTTAGAATTAGAGGGAAAATAATCTTAATTATTTCCTTATCAGAATAATAGAGATCATAGAGGAAGGATTAGAGGAATTAGAGAACAAGGACCAAAAAGAGGAAATTTCCATGGAACATATTTTCACTATTAGGAAGAAGGTCAAGGGGCTTATGAATGTCCTCAATGCCAAGGAAGGGCAGATAGGAGGACTACAGGCCAAAGAAGGGTTTGACATGTGGATGAAAATGCCAAATCATCACATTCTAAAGATGTTAAAAGAGGAGAAGTCCTAGTTAATAGTAAAGTCATGATGAGTGGTGAGATTAAACCTAAATAAATGAGGATCTTATTTTGTACTCGATGCAAGTGTGAGGATAACTGTCTGATGTGGTTATCGATAGTGCAAGAATTAAAAATTTTTGTGTCAGAGGAGATATTTGTGAAGTTAAATATCAAGAGGAAAAAACACCCATACCCATACCAATTTAGATGGGTGTGGGATGACCACAAGTTCATGGTCAATGAATAGTTCCTAGTGAAGTTCAAGATTGGGGGCTACCATGATGAGGTACTATGTGATATCATACTGATGGATGCATGTCATATGTTATTGGGTAAGTAGTGGTACTTTTATAGGCATGTTGTACATGATGGTCATGCAAATACCTATTCCCTAATAAAGGATGGAGTGAGACATAAGCTAAAGCCATTAAAGGACATAGAAGAAAAGTATGCAATAATGATAGAATATGTTTTGGTAATGGAAGAAAGTTCATATAAGGTATGAGGCATGGAAATATGTGTTTTGATATAATTCCAAAAGCTAGTAAATAAGTAGAAGATGTACTTGTAGAAGTTCTAGATCTATTGGATGAGTTTTTAGAATGTTGTGTCTAATAATGTACATGGTGGATTGCCACCAATGATGAAGATCATTCATCGAATGACCAAACAAGGTAGCACACAAAATGACACCACCATAAAGTGAAGAGTTGAATAGACAAGTATATGAGTTGTTGCAGATGGGGTTGATTAAAGAAAGTTTGATTCCATAATGTGTACCCAAATTATTAGCACCAAAGAAGAATAGAGAATGGATGATCTGTACATATTCTAGGGTTATCATTAAAACAAAAATCAAGTACAAATTCCCTTGCCCTAGATGGATGATATTACAGATTGTTTAAGAAATGGTGTATATTTTACAAAGATAGATATGTAGAGTGGATATCAAAAGATTTAGATCAAAGAAGGAGATGAATGTAAGACTACCTTCAAGAAAAAATAAGGATTGTATGAGTGATTAGTCATGCCTTTTGAGCTAACCAATACACCAAGCACTTTCATGCAGCTCATTAATGGGGTACTGAAAAAACTTTTTGGGGAATTTTTTCATTTTTTACCTAGATGATATTTTGATCTTTTGTAAGACATTGGAGAAGCATATAATGTATATTGTAAGGTGTTTGAGAAGTCAAGGGAAGATAAATTGCTGATTAATTTGAAGAAGTCTAGTTTTGTGAAGGAGTTAGTGTATTTAGAACTTGTAGTTTTAGCAGAAGGTCTAAAAGTGGACCCAAAGAAAGTGAAGGCTATCCTTGAATGGCCTACTCAAAGGGGTGGTGCTGAAATAAGATTTTTTTCATGGTTTGGCTAACTTTTACAAAAAAATTATTAGGAGTTCTGGAAACATCTATGGACCCTTAACTAAAATAATATGAAGGGATAGGAAAGTGGTTAAGTGGAATAAAGGAGCAGATAATTTTTTTAATTTTTAAAACAAAAAATTATAGATTGACCTATTTTAGAACTTCTGGATTTTTATAGGGTGTTTCAAGTAGATTTTGATGCTAGTGGTACTACAATAGGAGCTATTTTGAACCAAGAAGGTAGACATGTTGGTCATTTTAGTGAGAAGATAATGTTATAAATATAAGGTAGGCAAGGTTACTGAGAGGGGAGGGGTGAATCAGGAACGAATAAGACTTTATCTTACTTCACCAATTAATCCATCATATAATACTTTGATCTAATTGCATGCATGAAAGAATGAAAGCAAATAAACATTCATGACAATTTGACACAAGATATGGTGAACAAGAAACCTTCTAATTAGAAAGTAAAACTATGGTGGGGATGATACCCACAAGCTTTAGTACTACAATATAAAGTTAACCTGTTAAGGCTTACAATTGACCACTTTTAGAGATTTTCCCTATTAGGAGCAATAAGGACTGTGAGGTCCACCTTGTAAAATGATTTACAAACATACAATGAAGTATGCACTCAGTTAAGAGATTTAACAAAGACTATTAAGTCTACCCTATTAAAGGATTTGACTGATACACTTGTTAGGATGAACTAGTGGTTGATCTTTGATCTACAACTCTAATTTTCTAGTTGAGATTCCTTGTATTATAATGATCACCTGATTGTGATAGATAATACTTTTTTGTTCCTTATACTACTTGCAACCTTCTTTAGTTCACACTTATGCTCATCAGATTCTCTCCAAATTCCATATTTGGATATGATACAATGCATTACATATATACTAATCTTTACTGTCCCCATCTTTTTAGCAACTCAATGGAGTTCTTAACCTTTACATTCTTTGAAGGTTAAGTGATGAAATAAGGAGAAATTGACTAAATTGGTTTCTTATAAGTCCTTTAAAAAATAAATTTTAAAGGTGACTTTATATTTAATTAATTTAATTTTCTAGAAGCACAATTAATTATTGTATTGCAAGGGAGAAGCTTCTACAACGTGCATTTTATAGAAATACAATTAATTATTATATTGGAAAGGGGGAAGCTTCTAGAGAATGAAATTAAATAATATTTTATTTACTTCTAGAAGGGTGAAGGAAAAGAATAAATAGAGGCGAGAGCTTTATTTTTAATCATATGATTATTGTGAATTGCATTTGATATAAAATTGGCAGAAGAAACTAAGGTTTCGAATTTCAGTCAGCCATTGGAGACCGCCAACTCTTCAGTGTTGCAACCATTTGAGGTGGTGAAATATCCACTGAATTTGGTATTCAAGAAAACTTCAATTCAAGAGTTCTATTTGTGCTTAAATTGGAGCATACAATTATTGTTGGTTGCTACAGTACACAAGATGATGTCGTGCTACAATACTTATGCTTGATTCATCTCCATCCTTGGGCATCACTATTATCAGGTTCCTCTTGCAACTATTAGTAGTTAGAATTGTAATTTTTAGACATATGATTTTGCTATGATAATCTAAAATTAGATTTTGGCATTACTGTACTCATTATTGTAAGCCCATTTGTCTTGGTAAACTCATAGCAACATTGTACATGAGAATGAATTCAATAAAGGGAATACATGTTGCATACCATTTTTTTGATGAAATTTCCATCTAATAGCATATAGGATCAGCATAATAGTTGTATGTCAATTGGCTATAGCTATGCATTACGTATCTAGCTTCCATGTATAATTGAAAGTACCAAAAGAACTGCACTTGCATGTTACTTCATTGTAAGAGGCATTGTAATATCATTTGTGAACATTCTAAATTTCTTAGCATTGAAAGGAAACATACAAGTTTTTGACAATATTAATTGAGCTAAAATTAGTCAATTTAGGCAAGGGATACTACATTGGTATCAGAGTTAGGTTCTGCCATCCTGAGGGTTTAGCAATCAAAAGCCACCTAGGGTTGGCTCTCACAGATTTTTCACTATTAGGCAAGCTTTTTTTGATAGTGAACAAGATTTTATCAAGCAACCAGGCACCATGGGTGCTAGGAAAGAGCATAGCTCACCAGGAGACAAAAGGAATGAGGATCAGGAAACAAGGGAATTTTTCAGAGCAATGGTTATAGGACATGAGCAAATGGCTTAGGCTTTGTAGGCACTCACCACCATGGTTAAGCAAATGAACCCATAGGACATATGAAATTTGGAACAAGGGGATAACAAGAGTATAGTGGGATCACTTAGAACTCATAAAACTCTTTCCAGAACAACAAACAGGCCCACACATCCTACTTTTGTTAGAGAGGAACTAGTACAGGAACCAATAGAGGAATTTGAGGATGAGACATTTGTAGATATCCTTATGGATGCAAATGATGAATGAGAATTATTGGCACCATAGGTTTGGGAGAGGATGACCTTTGAATGCTTTGTAAATTAGAGGAGAGAACATTACAAGTCACTTAGATAGGATAGGAAGCCTAGGGTTCAAAATAGTGAGCTGAAGAGGGTTACAGGCAAGCTTACTATGCCTACATTTTATGGGAGTGGTAAGATGACAGATCAAGCTTGGATTCATAAGCTTGATACATTCTTGGCACTAAGGCCAATGACAGAGATTGAAGCTATCAAATACACCACTTTACATTTGAAAGGAGTAGCACATGATTGGTGGTACCATGGTATGGTAACACTTCAGCATAATTAGGTGACAAAGTACCAAGACTTTGTGGATAGATTGGTTAAAAGATTTGACAAGAAATATCTAGAGGTTTACTTCTAGGAATTACCATAGTTGAAACAAACAAGCAATTTGGAGTATTTCATTAGTGAATTTCAGTAGTTCGTAGTCATGGTGCCAAACATTTCAGAGCGTAGATTGATATTTCTTTTCATTGAGGGCCTATTTGAACCACTCAGAGGTTGGATAAAGGCATTTGATCCCATTTCTTTACAGGAAGCTATGAAAAAGGCAAGAAGTATGAAACATGCAGTCCCAACAAACAAATTTCAGTCCAAAGGAGCATCTTCTAGTAAAGATAACAAACTATTTTGTAAAAAACCAGAGAGGACTGATTTTAAAAATGATTCTAAAAAACTCCAATACCTTTTGATAGGGAAACATAAAATGATTTGAGGAAGAAAAAAATATTTTTCTACTATAAGGAACCCTATGATGAAAACCATGATTGTCCTCTTAGACCAAAGGGAAAAGCTAACAGAATTATGTGGGCATACTATGAGGAATCAATATTAGATAATTCAGACTAGCAGTCTGATATAGAGGAAATAGATGGTGAAAAAAAGGAAGACAAGGTTGAAAATTTGTCTAAAATGGAGCCCATGGATGGGGAAGGAGATGAGCTCATCTCACTAGTATTAAGTAGGAAGGATCATTTTGAATGAGAGGAGTACTTTCTGGAAAACAAGTTATAACTTTGGTTGATACCGACACCACTCACAATTTCATTGATTCTAGGTTGGTGGAGAAGCATGGCATACACACAAAGGAGTTTGGGTGAATTAGAGTGAGGGTAGCTAATGGCTATGTCCTCAATTGTGATCATAAGATCACTGGACTCCCTTTGGAAGTTAATAATCATGCCTTTAGGTAGATGGGAGATATAGATATAGTCCTTGGGATGAGTTGGTTGCATGATATTTGTGAGTTCACTCTTAATATCAAGGAGATGGAGATGAGGTTTAAAGTGAATGGGAAGACATAGATTCTTAAGGCAATCAGGGACAGTGATTTCAAAATGGTCTCTTTCTGGAGGATGGCTAGATTGATTTGACAAGATCAAGTAGAGTGGGAAATATAGTGCATGTTAAAGCTATCATAGGAGGGACAATAGAAGACTGAATATCCTCCTAATATTTAGGAGCTTAGAGTAAAACACTAAGGTGTTCAGTGACATTCCACCAGGTAGACCACCGGACAAGGGTATTGAGCACATCATTGAGTTAGAGGAGGGGGCTAAGCCCGTCATGATTACATCCTACAAGCATCCAAAGAGTTTGAAGGATGAAAATGAAAAAAAAAACCATAAATGAGTTACTTGCTATGAGCTACATTAGATCAAGTAAGTATCCTTTTGCTTCTTTAGTGGTGTTGGTGAAGAAAAAATGATGTGACAATAAGGATGTGCATTGAGTACATGGAGCTTAATAGGAAGAAAATTAAAAATAGGTACCCCATTCCCAAGATCAATGAGTTGATAGATGAGATTCATGGAGCTTGCTTCTTATCAAAGATAGATTTGAGATCAGGTTATCACCAAATTAGAGTTAGAGAGCAACACATCAAGAAGATAGCCTTTAGATGTCATTGTGGCCATTTTGAGTTTGTAGTTATGCCATTTGGGCTAACTAATGCACTTGCTACTTTTTAGGCAACAATGAATAGGGTTTTCCATCCTTAGTTGAGGAAATTTGTACTTGTCTTCTTTGATGATATCTTGGTGTACAGTAGATCTTGGGAGGAGCACTTGATTCACCTTGACACAGTGTTGGATAAATTGGGTAGAGAGTCCTTGTATGCAAAGAAGTCAAAATGTGATTTGGGTATGACAAAGTTGTTGTATTTGGATCACATCATTAGTGTAGAAGACATATGCATGGATCTTGAAAAGATTTGTGCCATTGTAGAGTGGCCTTCACCAGTGAACCTTACACAGTTGTAGGTTTTTTGGGATTATGTAGTTTCTATAGGAGGTTTGTGGATGGATATTCTAGGCATGCAACACCCTTGATAGATTTGATGAGAAAGGGATCTTTCTTATGGACTCCTAAGGCACATGAATGTTTTGAGAAATTTAAGGATTTGATGACTTCCTATCTAGTGTTAGTGTTACTATATTTTAGAAAACATTTTGAGCTACAATGTGATGCTTATGAGTTAGATTTTCTGGTAGAGAGCAAGGTGCACAATGTTTTTCATGTGTCACACCCCAAAAAGATGCTCAGACATCATATTATTCCTTCTATAGTACTGCCACCCTTGGATAATGAGGGAAAATTGGTATTGGTGCCAGAGGCTATCATTGATTTTAGGGAAAGAAACTTGAGGTAGCATACTATAAGAGAGTATTTGGTGAAATGGAAGGACCTACCAATAGAGGATGTGACATGGGAGAATGAGGAGATTTTGCAACATCTAGGCTTGAAGTTTCTTGAGGACAAACAATTTTAGGGAGGGTGGATTGTAATGTCCCCATCTTTTTAGCAACTCAATGGAGTTCTTAGCCTTTACATTCTTTGAAGGCTATGTGAAGAAATAAGGAGAAATTGATTAAATTAATTTCTTATAAAGTCCTTAAAAAATTTAAAATAATAAGGTGAGTTTATATTTAATTAATTTAATTTTCTAGAAGCACAATCAATTATTGTGTTGCAAGGGAGAAGCTTCTACAGAGTGCATTTTCTAGAAATACAATTAATTGTTGTATTGGAAAGGGGGAAGCTTCTAGAGAATGCAATTAAATAATATTTTATTTTCTTCTAGAAGGTTGAAGGAGAAGAATAAATAGTGTTGAGAGCTTCATTGTTAATCATTTGATTATTGTGAATTGCATTTGATATAAAATTGGGAGAAGAAACTAAGGTTTCTAATTTCAATTAGCCATTGGAGAATGTCAACTCTTTAGTGTTGCAACCATTTGAGGTGGTGAAATATCCACTAAATTTGGTATTCATGAGAGCTTTAATTCAGGAGTTATATTTGTGCTTAAATTGGAGCATACATTTATTCTTGGTTGCTATAGTACACAAGAATGATGTCGTGTTGTAGTACTTATGCTTGATTCATCTCCATCCTTGGACATCACTATTATCAGGTTCCTCTTGCAACTATTAGTAGTTAGCATTGTAATTTTTAGGCATATGATTTTTTTGTGATAATTTAGAATCAGATTTTGGCATTACTATAGTCATTATTGTAAGCCCATTTGTCTTGGAAAACTCATAGCAACATTGTACATGAGAATGAATTCGATAAAAGGGAATACATGTTGCATACCATTTCCTTGATGAAATGTCCATCTAATAGCATATATGATCAGCATAATAGTTGTATGTCAATTGGATGTAGGTATGCATTCCATATCTAGTTTCCATGTATAAGCATTGAAAGTACCAAAAGAACTACACTTGCATATTAGTTCATTGTAAGAGGCATTGTAATATCATTTGCTAACATTCTAAATTTCTTAGCATTTAAAGGAATCATACAAGTGTTTGAAAATATTCGTTGAGCTAAAATCAGTTAGTTTAGGCAAGGGATATTACATAATCAAAATTACAACTTACTGGAGTCGACTACAATACCAATTTCATCATAATCCACAAAGTAGGCCAAACTGTTGTAACTTGGGTTCTGAAGACAAACTTGGTGATATTCTAATACATAAAAAATACTCTTAATGCTCAGAAATAATTGGTACTCAGTTGAACTTGAAGCTTGGTCCATACTAATCACTTCCAAGTAGCTTGAATTCAGTCAGCACTGTGTGACTTGTTGAACTTTGAGAAATTTGGTAGCAACTGGATCACTAGGTTGACACTGCATGATTCAATCAACACTAGATCCACTTAACCCTGTGAGCTCCATAGATACCATTGGACTTGGTTAACACTATAGAGCTCAATTAACACTGCAATCTTCTTCACTTCTACTGACTAGCTTGGTAGCCTCTGCTACGTTTGGTTTACACTAAACTTTGTCTCTAAAGCTCGGTAAACATTGTGTAGCTTGGGAACTTTGCAAATTGACTCAGGTATTTGATAGACACTATATTCTAACTACTTAGCTCAGGAACAATTAAATCACTTGGTTAACACCACAAACTAAATGATAAGCTTGGTAGCAACTGTAGAACTCGATAGCAATGCAACCAATTGGCTAAGTGTTGAGTCACTGACACACAAATTTTCCTTAATGTCATCAATCTCCCCCTTTGGCATTAGTGACAAAAACACTTATCAAAATAGAAATCCAATCATTCAATACTATAAGTCAAAACTTCCTTTTCCATCATTCTGTGTCTTCAACTCAGTTTTGACTTCCATCTGCTGTGGCTCAGTAACATACTTTATTTTTCTAATTTTTAAAAATTGATTTTGAAAAAGTATTTTCTACTTATTCATACTACGCTATACTACTCACCCATACATATATCTCCCTTATATACATAAAAATGGAGTATAGTATACTTCTCCTCTACATATTATATATACTACTCCCCCTTTTTGACATAAATGCCAAAGGTGTATAATAACTATATGTTAATACCAAAATGTGACAGGAATTTAGAATGTACCTTTAGAATAAATACCATTGTCTTGGCCCAATTTCCCTGTAGCAACTTGCTTGCATGTAATGTAGTCTAAACTTCTGTTGATAATTCCATCATGTGATCAGCTATTAAGAAGTTATTATCATGGATGAGTGTCTTTGCATGTGCAATATTTCTATGCAATGCATCCATGTTTGGAAGAATCATGCCTTGGATTTCTAAAAGTGTGGCCCTGATCTTGGCTTCTTCCTTTAATAATTATGCTTGCAGATTTGTCAGATATCCAATCTTTGAATAATGTGTAGAACTATGGCTTGGGTCAAGTGATAGCTAGTGTGCACTTTCCTTTATGTCTTCATCTATCTTGGAAAATTTCTCCTTGATATCCTTGGTAAAGATAGATGTGTCATTTAACTTGAAAAATAATAATACAACATTGTTAATAGATGTTTGTAGTGTTAGCAGCTAACTCTACTTGATCTATTCCAATTATTTGTGCAACTTGTTCCAACACTCTATTCTCAAACTTCCTTTCTGCTCTCTGAAGTAGCTTCCCTTTTCCATTCAAGTCTTCATTGAATTTTTGGACAATTTTTGCTAATTGATCAAGAATAGGTTGAGTACCACTGACCTTAATACTTAGAGCATCAAGAAATATGCTCTTTATGTCTTCAAAAATTTGATTTTCTTTCTTCTTCTCTTCTCTAAGCTTTTGTTGCTTAGCTCTCTTTTTCAGTAGTTCTCCCATGGTATTCTTTTGATCAAGGGTGAGGGTAGAGATATCCCAATTTGGAATAAGTATATCCTCATCCATAACAATAGCTTCAGCTTGTTTTCCCTTTTCCTTCAGAATGGTGGAAACAATTTTTTTTCCCTTGTCTAGGACTTTAGTACTCAATTGAGTCTCTTTCTCGACTATCATTGTACTTGCTATAGATACATTTGGAATGGAAACAACTATAGAAACTAAAGGACTAGCAACAAATGTTAAAACAACACTAACAATAGATATACCATGTTGTCGCTTAGTGAAGCTTGATGATGGAGGACCTTGTTGCTCAACAGATGAAGTGTTGGACACTTTTGTCATGGTAACATTCAATTGAATAGATTCAGAGCTTGGTTGGGTGCTTGGTGTAGTAGTGGTAACCACAACCAACTTAGTAAAAGTTGTCTTTGAGATAGATTGTACTAAGGCTATGCTTAGAGAGTGAGGAAATGAGGTCATGACTGCTGCTACAATTTTCTCTACATGAATCTCCTCAATACCTTGTATCTTTGGAACACTTCCTCTAGTATCTTCCTATTCTTCCTCCTCATCATCCATATTGACATTATCAAGTTCATCATCTTTTATTTCCATGTCCTCTTCCTTATCTTCATCCTCTTTATCAACAACATGAACAACAAAGTCACTAGGTTGTGCAACTTGTAAATGTTCTTCCATGCTATTTTAGCTATCTTTACTACATATTCAATGTATTTAAGCAGTATCATACAATTGTTCAACTTGAGAGTAAACTTCTTTTCATTTTGCTTCAAGCAATCTTTAACTTCCTTCTTACTAAGATCGGGCATGAGTTGCTTCAAGGTCTACTCAAATATGTCCTTGGCTCTCTTCTTTTCATGCTCCCATCTAGGTTTTATTGGTTTCATAAGCTCATTAGGAGTCTATTGTGCAAAATCATCAAGCAACTACTTGTATTTACCTAACTTGGTCATAATAGCATCCTCAATCTTCCTTTTCTCATCTGCATTCCTTGTCTCATACTTAAGGAATTTAAAACATGCTATACAAGTTCCTTCTTCCATCTTCTTTAATCTTTCTTGAAGTGTAGGTGTAGTTCCCTTGAATATTATTTGCTTGGCTTCATCTTCACCTAGCTTCAATTTCTTCCTTGACTTGGCTACCCTTCTAGTGAATACAACAAGGGATGGCTTGGTAGGTCTAGTTATGATAACCTTTCCTTTCTTACTTATAGGCTCTTCTTCCTTGGATTTTCCTTCTTCTTCTTCATCCTCTGCATCATCTTCTTCAATATCATCACTTTTTCCCCTCGCTTTCTTTGTGCCTTTTAGTAGCTTTTCTACTTTTTTTCTTCCTTTATTAACTACTTGAGGTAGCTTAATCTCAAGCTCTATTCTTTCCTTAGCTTCATCAAATGTGCCAAAGTATGTAGCTTTGGGACCCACAGGCTCATTCAACAGAGCCTCTATGATATCCTTGGTGTCATAAATGTTAATCTCATACTCTAGAAGTTTAATCCATGACACTCTAGGTCTAACTACCTGGATAAATACTTTGTCACAGTCCACTATGAAACATATATCATCTTTATAATCTTCAAAAAATTTCTTAGGGATCCTATATCTATTATTCATATTCTCCTTGAATGTTTCAACGTAGTTATCCATGATTCAAAATTTTCATCTATCTCTGCTATATACACATTAATTTGATATAAAATAGGAACATCTTTCCTCCATACTATTGTATCTTTGGAAGGGAAGAATTTATGAATGAAGAAGAATAAACATGTTAGAAGAGATCCAAACTTACATGGATTATTATTTGAACCTTTGATGCTCTTCATATTCTTTTTGAATTGATTCAATAGCAACTTGACAAGGTTGAAGGATAGGTTATTCTTCACAACCTTGTAAGTGAGATTGACAACTTCACATACACACTATTTAATATGCTCAAACTGTAAATCTTATGTGCAATGATATGAATGCAAAACTTCAATTCCATGTTAGTTTCACTACTAATCTTCATTTCTATTCCATCCCACTCAGCAAGAGTTTACTTTTCTAGTTCAATCTGACCTAGGGTTTTGGTTGTCTTCACTTTATTTAGCATTGGGAGCCCGGTGATTCTATGAATCATTTTCTTGGTTATCTAAATAGGTTGATCCAACCATAACTCCCCATTATGTACATGGCTCAGAATATATCTCATCTGCTTGACTTGGAAGTCTCTTGGCATATGAGAGATATGTGTCAAGCCCTTGGTTTCCAAATGCTAATGTTTGGGTTTCAATGCACCATCCACACATAATTCCCTAAATACCTCATTCATTTCTAGGGTTTCAAGTTCTTAGATTGAGCAATGATAAAAAGAACAAATGGTTTGTACAAGTAATAACTTAGGCAAAATTTGTGAGTATGCACTAGCTAGGTCGAGCACCTATGAAATCGCTAGACTTAACTTGAAATTTGGTGCCTTGCACTTGATTTCATGAATCAACATTTTAAAACCTTTCTTGAATTTTTTCCTTAGAGACGTCATGCTTAGTAGGGTTTATAAAAACTTTGAAAATCTTTCAACAAAAAACACTTAAATCCTTTGGAGGCTCTAGATTTGCTCTTCACAAATAGCTCTAGAAATTCATAGTGAAACAATGCATTCAATTTCTTCCTTTTAACAAATTTCAATCTTTCAATCATTAATGCTTTGTACTTCATACTTGCTCGATGATAGGTTTTCTTCCACTTGGTTTAGTCTTTAATGCTTGAAAGATATCTACAGCTTGATAGAGTCACCATCACTTGGTAGGAACTACCAACTTGAGTCTACAATAATATGTAACCCGACCTTGCTTAGTAAGATCTCCTACTTTCCATTATGCTCGATAATCATTGTGCATCTTGAATGTTGATAGGATCATTTAGCCTGCTAGCTAGAAATGGTGTTAGATTTATTCTTCCAAATCATAGCTCTAGTGATCTCCATAGGGAACTAAGTTGAAGTGTTTGGACCACCCAACTCGTTGACTTGGTTGTCATTCACTTCATGATCTTGGTTTTCATTCTCTAGAATTTTGTATACCCATTGCTGCCTCATTCGCTTTATGATATTGTCAGCTTTGACTTTCTTTTCATCTCCAATACTATACAGTTCTTGGCAAGATGTCCAAGTTATGTATAAATAAAACATATTTTTATAGTATCTCTTTTCCTCATATGATGTTTCACACGATTTTTTCCAATGTACCCAAATTCACCACAATAGTGATATATGCACCATGTATTGTAATCCCATTCAAATATCGCTTTCACAATTTGTTCTATTGGGTTCTACTACTTGGTTTTGCATTCTGAAGATTTGTATCCTTGTTTCTTGCAATTGTGACATTTACCTTCAAACTCAGGTTTCTCTTTACATTCACTTATTCTATGACCATGCTTATTGCAACTATAACACTTTCCATTGAATTTTTCTTTACCATTACTCCAACATTTATTTAATGTATGACCTATCTTACCACAATTATTACAAGTAGGTCTTTGATTCTTTTAAGCTCCTTGCTAAGATGATTCACCTTCTTCTATGTATCCTATTTCAGCTTTTGCCTTTGTGTCTATACTGACTTTGTTCATTGAATTGATTCATGCTTTCCTAAGATTTCATCATTCTTTCATAGGTTTTCTTTTCAGTGTTGAGATCATTATGCAATCTTTCATTCTCTAATCTTAGATTCATAAGATCTTCATTTGCATTGGTGAACTAATCAATGAAGTCTGCTTGTTGAAGGGATAGTTGCTGGATTTCATTGTTCTTTTCTTCTGTCTCTTCTTTTCCTTTGTCTTTTTCTTCCATGACTTCACATAATCTTCCTGATTGAATTTCTTGTTATCTTTTCAACTTTCTAACTTTTTCATGAAGATTGGAATTATTTTCTAATAGATCTTTGATTGCTTCATCATCTTTGTCTAAATTTATTTCAAGATAAATATCTTCAATTCTTTCTTCAGTGTAGAGATTGTCATTAATTTGTACTTCAAGATCTTTCCTTCTTTTCAATGATTGAGAGAGTTGCTCCTTTTCTTTCTTGAGTTTCCCAATAGCCAATTCAAGATCCAACTTCTCATTGTCAATAGTCTTATCGAGCTTGTATACCTCCACTGTCTTTGATCTTTTTTTAAGTTGTTAAACTTATAATGTGAGAACCAAATATGCTCTAATACCAATTGTTGGAAATATAAGGTAGGAAAGGTTATTGTTGGTCATTTTTCCTTCCTACCAGAATCACCACATTTGAATTTAAAAGAGAAATGGCCACTCCCCATTTAATATTCAATGTCATGTAAATGTAATATCATAAGGTTAGGAACTGAAGAAAAAGGGCCTATGATGCTACGAAAGTTTTTAAGAGTGCACAAGGAAAGGTGGAGGCTTGCGATATTATAGTGGTTGTAAGTTTGGGAAGCCCAAATTATGAAGTTGAGATGCTGCAATAAGGGGTCCATTGTAAGGTTGTAATAGCCAATGTCATCATAAAGTTGGGAAAGTTAAACATAACGTTTATGATATTACGATGTGGTGTAGAATTGGTAAAGTGAAAGGTTAGGTCCTATGATATTATGATATGGCATATCATCGAAAGGAAAAGTTAAAAGGTTCATGATGCTATGATGTGATCAAAAGATTGTGGGGCAATTTTCAAAGGTTTCTAATGTTATGTTGGACTCGTAAGATCGAGGAATTGCAACATCAGGAGAAAGAAAGAGGAGCGTTATAATGCTGCAAAGTAGAGGATGTCATAAGATCAGGAGAAGAGAGAAAGACTTTAGATTCTATGCTAGTCAAGTGGTCAAAGGCCTTAAAGGGTTCATCTTTGATGTTATGACAAAAGCTTTAACCATAGCATCAGGAAGGAGAAATGTTAGTGATATGATGATATGCTAGAACAACCAAAGAGCATATCATAAGATTAGAGATGCTTCATAGGATCATGAAAGGAAAGAGATTGAGCTCCAATACCATGAAAGTTAGAGGGATATTGTCAGATCAAGGGTGTCATCAGATCGTAGTGCCAAAGATAAAGAAATGAGATCTTACGAAGCTACCAAATTTTGTAAGGTTGTAAAGGGGATTTTTCTTGGTTTTGATGTTATGCTTGAAAAACATGTGGGGTTAGTTATTCTGAGGGGTACCAAGTAGGTGCTGAGGTGGATAAAGTAATATGGTCAACTGCATGAAGACTTTGTTGGGGTGGCAAAGGGAAATAAGATTATTGGCCCACGTGACCCATCTTGGTTGCAGAATTTAATTGACTTTTTGACCTTGCTAATTCATCGAGTCAGAAGCAAGAAAGATAGGGTTTCTTGCATGATTCGATCTTCATGATCGATTCCAACCACTTTCCAATGAATGATGCACCCAGTGAATGAAGGAAAACACTCCACCATCTTTGGTTCTATCCATCTACTTGGTCAGAGTAATTTCATGGCATCGTTATGTCTTCTCAAGGCTCTATTTTGGCAAATAATTGGATTTCATTGTATTTGAATCTGTACCAGGATCAAATTTTCCCCAGATCTATATGATTATTCTTTAAAAAATTTAAGATAGTGGTTGTGGAGTGACTCTAGTTAGAAATATCTCAATTATGCCTGAGCTATAAATGTAGATTTTGTAATTTTTGTAAAGGTCGACTCTTCTCTATTTTCTCTGATATTGCTCTACAAGTTTACTATAAATTCCCTTTGCCTCTGAACTCATATGACATTCTACCTTATCTCTTCCAACCATTGATTTTTTGTGCAAGACTTATTCAACTCTCATTAGTGTATTGTGGATATTTGGAATCTTGCATGATTGTATCTCCCTTTGGCCTATGAATGATATATAAGTGAATTATCTTTTTCCTTGTGTCATTTATTTGGGTTTTCTAATTTGCATGTGATTGTTTATTAAAAAAAGTCTGTATGTGTATATCTTTGGTGTCATGATGGTTCAAAAGTGCATATATGGGCAGAGATTAGTTTGAACATTCTATTTTGGTGCATCACCCCCTTAGGTTAGAAGTAGGTAGAGTTTCTTTCTATGCATTCCTTCTCCTTTTTCCTCCCCAAGAGTAGTTAGGTGCACCTTGATAGTAAAGGAAGACAACCTTCTCTAGAGATTTAACCTCATAGTTAAAGTCCCACAACTTGGAGGTTGTTTCCATGTTTCACAAGGTTGTCCTTAGGTAAAAACTTTGGACAAGGATGCAACCTTTTGGGAAAACAATTTTTGGCACTCCTGGTGGGATTATATTCATAAAATTTCAATTCTACTAGTGTCAAAAGAGAAAAATTTCAAGTTGATGCTAAGGAAACAGTGTTGCTAGGCCTTCAAGAGGCTCATCCCACAAAGCACTTGGAAAAATAGTGCTGCTCTCAATGTTTCAGGCCTTCAAGAGGCTCATCCCACAAAGCATTTGGAGATTCTACACCCTTCACATCTAGTTCAGACTAAGTTGCAGTGATTCATGCCCAAAGCTAAAACAAGGGCATCTTCTAGAGGTAATTTTTAGTATCAAGAACTCTTATTTTCAAATCCTAGAAGAAGAAAGACTAGAGTATCTTTATCACCAGTTAGGAGTACAATACAACAAATACACCTACAAGGTCCATCTCTACTCTTCTTGTTGTTAGATCTCAGCCTAGGTTGTTGTCAGCTCATATAAATAGACCATTATTCCATATGGCACAGCCTAGAGCTCATGCTTTTACCACCTTTAATGGTGGAATTCCTCTTTTTTTGGCCCAAAGACATTACATACTAGTATTTGCACTTAAAAGTATACTTAAATTTAGTGGTGAAACTTCTATCTCTCCCTTGGAACATATTCAAGAGTTTGCAAATGTCTATAATATCCATGGTATTATAGAAGATGATGTGGCTATTAGACTTATAGCTTCATCTTTAAAAGGAAAAGCCCTACAATGGTACAAAATTTTATCACATGGTTCTATATTAGATTGGGATGGATTAGGAGTAGGACTATGTAGACATGTTAAAGAAAAAAGTGACTATTTGTCACTTTTAGAATAAATGACTACTATAAAAAGAGCGCCCCATGAATGTATCACAAATTTCAATTATATATTTTAAAAAACATGGGACAGAATACCTACTTCAGTGAAGCCTACCCCTGGTAATGCCTTCTTACATTACCTCAAAGCTTTCAATAGTGGCATTGCCACCATAATCCAAACCATGGGAGGAGACACTTTTCCTAATGCTTAGGAAATTATAATAATGGAAAAAAACATATTGGTACAAGGAGGAAAGTTATCCCCAAGGCCTCCTATTCCCTTCTTCCCTCATGTCCCAAATCACCAACCAGTAATGGTCCCTATTTCCACAAATTCTACGTCACAGTCCCTTGATCTAGTCCCTCAAGCTTCCACATCTTCAAATGGAATAGATGAAATCAAGGAGATGATGCAGTCTATGATGTTGAACATAGATAAAAGATTGCAAGGCCAATAGAAGAAATTGGAAGATCTTTTCTCAATGATGCAAAAAGTGGGCATCAAAGTGGTGATGTTGGAAAGGAAGAAAGCTCAAGGTAGTAAGGCTCATCAATTGCAATATCAAACTTTGAACAATAGTAGGCCTCCAAATCATAATTATGGAAATAATTATTTTTATTAGAGTAGGTAGAATAGTCATGCTTCTACCTCAAATGCAAACCAAAATAGGGTCATAGTCCGTCAAAACAATATGACCCAAGATCAAGATTTTTGTCCCTCTTGTAACTACTCCTATGCCTATTGCATGTGTCAAAAGGTTGGATCTTATTTGGCCTTGACCATTCAAGAGCTTGCAATAGGACAATCACACAAGGAGGACCAATCTAAAGATGCCTCATATATGCAAAGAAGGGGTGATTGCTCCTTTATGAATCATCAGGTGGAGGAACATTGTAATGTAAACTAGGATTCCATTGCTCACAACACTAGGAGAAAAATAAGAGCTATTGAAGATGCTCCCCCTCCTCCTCCTAATCAAGATTCAACATCAAATGAAATGCCTCATGTACAAGCAGTAAATGATCAATCAAATACCTTTCAGTAGCAAAGGAAAAATGATAACAGAAAGGATGTGAATAGTCCCCAAGTTGTTCCATCTCAACATCCTACACATGTAGCCCCCAAAGCTTCTACCAAAGAAAATAATGCATCATTCAATGTGGTAGATTAGATGAAGAATAAAAATGTGAATATTTCCATGTGGGATGCTATTGTTACTATACCCATGCAAAAGAAGTTGTTGCAATAGGAGTTGGGAAGTATTGAACCAAAGGATCAACCACCTAGCATGGAAAGTGCCACAAGCATAGCACTACCATCAAAAGAGGTAGAAACAAGTAAAAAAGTTAGACCTCCTCCATTTTATCTTTCTCTAATTATAGGGGATACACTAGTCCACAATTTTATGATTGATTTAGGGGCTAGTAGTTCAGTGATGCCTAAGTGTGTTGCCAATGCATTAGAAATGAAATATGAACCCATTGTTAGGGATGTATTATAGTTGGATGGTAGTACTATCAAGATTGTAGGAATTCTTAGGAATGTGGAAATGTCCCTACATGCATGCCCTAGTTGTATTGTAGTCCAAGATATATCAATTGCTAAAGTCAAGCCACATTTTGTCATCTGTCTTTCAAGAGACTTCACTGCCCAAATAGGTGGTTACATATCTTCTGATTGGTCATATATATATTTTATAACAAGATGTGCAACCAAGGATTCAATTAGAGTAGAGCCTCTAGCCCTCCATCATATTGAACCCTACACCCCTAATCTCATCTATATGAATTGCACTATCCTAGAAATGGATGAGAATGACATAGTGAATGAGCCTGCCACTTCTCTAGCAAAGCTATCTGATTTTCTCTTAGATGAATGGGCTAATGCATATAAATTTGATCCCATATCAAAAACCCTTGAGACAGGTCTTGGTACATACTATGTGTCAAAAAAGGACACTCTTGTCCTAAACCTTATGAAAACCAAAGAAGACGTGAGTGGGGTATGGAGCATGTACTTTGATGGATCAAGAAATAAGAATGGATCAGGGGTCGGTGTGATGTTGATTTCTCCTGCACAAGTAAGGTACTACTTCTCTTTTGGGCTTCAATTTAGTTGTTCTAATAATGTGGCCAAGTATGAATCCTTGACACAAGGTCTCCTACTTGCTCAAAAAAGAGGAATTCATGCCTTAAGTGTATATGGAGATAGTGAGTTGGTGGTTAATCAAGTGAGTAATAAAAATATCACCATAAATGGTTTGCTCAAGTCTTATAAACATAGAGTGTGGGATTTTCTTGAAAGTTTCAATGCATTTAATATTCAAAGTAACCCTAGAAAAAAGAATAGATATGTTGATAGACTTGCAATATTTGCGTGCATCTTATGATGTGCCAAAGAGCCTTGAAGCTGAAAAGAGGCAAAAAAATAGAATTGTTGTAATACCGGCAATCCTAGATAATTGCACCAATTGGAAAGTGTTTGAATCTAATGAGAAAATTGTAAGCTTCTTGCAGAATGAAGTAGATTTCTTAGAGAGAAACTAGTCTAAGTTACATGACTAGTATGGAGATCAAATCATCAAGCCCAATTACAACAAATTGCCTAAGGGTCTCATTACCTTAGAGAGTGTTTTCAACCCTGATGACCAAGCAAGAGGTAGAGTCATGAACCTAGCTGCTAACAAAGATGACTATACATTAGTTGTGGTTATTGATAGAAAGACCTTAAACATGGGGAAGGCATGCTCTGAAATTAAACAAGAAAGTTTTATTCATCTATGTCAAGAATTTAATGATGTATTTTCTTGGACATATGATGATTTGAGGGTTTTGACCCAAGTTTGTTTTAGCATACAATAGATCTAATCGATAATGTCAAATTAGTAAGACAAAAATAGAGGCCAATGAATTCTAATATTGAACCTTTAATGAGAAAAGAACTATCCAAACTTATAGAATCCAATATCATTTTTCCTATTAAGCACTCTTCATGGGTAGCCAATCTTGTCCCTGCTAGGAAGAAGAAAGGAGAGATAAGATTATGTGTGGACTTTAGGGATCTTAATAAGGCTTCTCTTAAAGATCACCATCCCCCTCCTTCTTTGGAACAAATTCTATCCAAGGTTAGTGGATCAGAAAGGTTTTCTTTCTTAGATGGTTTTTTAGGCTATAATTAGGTGCTAGTCCAAGAGTTAGACATATGTAAAACAACATTCACTACCAAATGGGATACTTATGCTTATTTTAAAATTCCATTTGGACTAACTAATGTAGGTGCCACATTTTAGAAGGTAATGGAGATGGACTTCAAGGGTGTGATGTAAATTTTTTTATTAGTCTATCTTGATGATATAATCATTTTCTCAAAACATGTAGTAGATCATTTTGATCATTTGAGATAGATATTTGAAAGATGTAGAGAGTATGGTGTGTCCCTGAATCCCAAGAAGTGTGTGATTTCCACTAACCAAGGAAAGCTCCTATGACATATTGTGTCAAGAGATGGGCTGACAATAGATACAGAGAGAGTAGAAGCAATTCTCTCTCTCCTACTTCCCAGTCATAAGAAAGGATTAAAAAGCTTTATTGGTAGGATCAACTTCATAAGAAGGTTCATCCCTAACCTTTCCTCCATGGTGAAACTCCTTATTACTATGCTCAAGAAGAACATGGTGTTTACTTGGACCAAGGAGGGGAAATCTAATTTTGAAGAGATCAAGAAATCAATTGCACTAGCTCCCACTCTTGTCAATCCCAAATTTGATAGAGACTTCATCCTTTACTCCCTTGGACAAGAATCAAGTATATCAGTTGTTCTAACATAGTTGAATGATGAGAATTTGGAGCAACACATTGTTTTGTTTAGTAGGGGGATTAAGGATTATGAAGGAAGATACAACTATGGAGAGAAACATGTCCTTGTTGTTGTAAGGGCTCTAAAAAAATTCTGACATCTTTTGTCTCATAGCAAGGTTCACCTCTTGGTTCCACATGCAAGTGTAAAGGAGTTTCTATTGAACAAAGATATCCATGAAAAAAGAGTTGGATGGTCACAAAAGTCATGGAATATGATATTGATATCAGGATCACCAAACTCATGAGAGGCAGGGGATTGTGTGAAAAAATGGTCTCTTCTTTTGAGACATCTGAGGAAGTTGCCATGATATTGACAAAAAAACAAGAAGTAAGAAATGATAATCCAAAGAATTGGATAGATGAGATGATGACCTTCTTGATAGGAATTGGATACCCTCAAGGATTGGATATAACTAAAAGGAGATAGTATAGGCTATAGTCAATTCCTTATGTCAAAGTTGATGGTATCCTTTTCAAAAAATATTTTAATGGAGTCCTATTAAGATGCATTGACATAGACCAAGCTGAAAGAATGATCAAAGAGATTCATGATGGTCCTGATGGTGGCCACTTCTCAACAAGGACAACTGGAATGAAGATCATGAGGGTTGGTTACTACTAGCCATCCTTGTTCCATGATTGTCATAAGTATGTAAAGAAGTGTGAAAAATGTTCCTTCTTCTCTAGTAAGAAAAAACTTGCAACTCTCCCTCTTCATCCCATTCAAGTTAATCAACCTTTTGCTCAATAGGGATTGGATTTCATAGGCCCTATTAATCCTTCTTCTAGTTCTGGTCACAAGTGAATTTTAACTGCTATAGATTACTTTACTAGATGGATAGAGGCAATAGCATTAAAGGATGCCACAAAATCTTTTCTTATTGAATTCCTTGATGGAATCATGACCAAGTTTAGTGCTCGTTCAACCATTATTTCAAATAATGCAAAATATTTTGTAGGAGTTTAGATGTGTGCATGGGAAGTTGATCATAATATCTACTTGAGCACATTCTCAAACTACTACCCGTAATGCAATGGATTGGTTGAGTCATCCAACAAAAGCTTAATTAGGATTATGAAAAGGACTATAGAGGAAAATCAAAGATGTTGGAATCAAAATGTAGGGACAACACTATGGGCTGATAGAATAACACCTAAGAGGGCCATAGGAAATTCACCCTTTATGTTTGTATATGTCAGGGAAGCAAGGCTTCCAATTTGATTAGAGATTTCATCCCTAGAACTAGCTCACTAGCTAGAGCTAATTGAAAATGATGCCATGATAGTAAGAATTAAAAAATTGATAGAACTAGAAGAGAAGAAGAAACATGCTATGCGGACCCTAGAAACACATCAGCAACAGGTGAAAAGGAGTTTTGATAGGAAGGCCAGGGTTAGAAGCTTTAGAGAAGGTGATTTGGTATTAAAATGGGATATAGATAGGGTAAAACTTGGGAGGCACTCAAAATTTGACACACTATGGAGTGGTCCCTATGTGGTTATCAGTTGCAAAGAAGTCAATGCTTTTCAATTTAGCAAGCCCAATGGTGAAATTCTTCCCATTCTAGTTAATGGAATATATATTAAGCCCTACTTCTGATAAAGGATGAGTACTTCATGTATATAGTTTAGGATAGTTTCCTTTCTTCTTTCTTATTTTCCAATAAGTGCACGAGCAAATGTGTTTTTGCAAAGCTTGCAAAGGATTCTGGTTCCTAGTTCCAGTTGCAGAGTTCTTGTTTTACAATCAAAGGTAGGATTTTCAGTGTTTTTCTATCACAGAGGTAGGGCTAGGGTTTCATAATGCATAGGATCCACTTTTTTCATGACTTTTTAGCTCAATGAATTTTTTAGGTCACTGATCTATGCATAGTAGGCTTACATCCCCCTTGAGTTGCTAGAATTGTTGGTCATTTTGCCTTCCTACCAAAATTACCACATTTGAATTTAAAAGAGAAACGGCCACTCCCCATTTAATATTCAATATCATAGAAATGTAATATCTTAAAGTCAGGAGCTGAAGAAAAAGGGCCTACGATGCTACAAAAGCTTGTAAGATTGTACAAGGAAAGGTGGAGGCTTGGGATGTTACAATGGTCATAAGGTCTGGAAGCCTAGATTATGATAGTGAGATGCTATGACAAGGGGTCCATCATAAGGTCATAATATCCAAGGTCATTGTAGGGTCAAGAAAGTGAAACATAAGGTTTATGATATTAAAATGTGACGTAGAATTGGTAAAGTAAAAGGTCAGGTCCTCTGATATTGTGACATGGTGTAGCATCAGAAGGGAAAGTTAAAAGGTTCACGATGCTATGGTGTGATCAGGAGATTACAGGGAAAATTTCAAAGGTTTTTGATATTACAATGAACTCGTAAGATCATGAAGTCATAAGATCAGGGAACTGTAGCATCAAGAGAATGAAAGAGGAGTGTTACGATGCTACGAAGTAGAGGATATGAAAAGATTGGGAGAAGAAAGAGAAAGACTTAAGATTCTACACCAGTTGAGTGGTTAGAGGCCCTAAAGGGTTCATCTATGATGTTATGATAGAAGCTTTAAATATAGAATTGGGAAGGAGAAATGTTAGTGATATGATGATATGCCAGAACAACCAAAGAGAATATTGTAAGATCAGAGATGCTTTGTAGGATCACGAAAGGAAAGAGATCGAGATCTAATGCCACAAAATTTAGAGGGATATCATAAGATCAAGGATGTCATAGGATCATAAGGCCAAAGATGAAGACATGAGATCTTACAAATCTATTAGATTTTGTAAGGTTGTAAAGGGGATTTTTCTTGGTTCCAATCTTATGCTTGAAGAACATGTGGGGTCAGCTATTCTAAGGGGTACTAGGTAGGTGCTGAGGTGGATAAAGTAATATGGTCAATTGCATGGAGACTTTGCTAGGGTGGCAAAAGAAAATAAGTTTATTGGCCCATCTTGGTTGCAAAATTTAGTTGATTTTTTGACCTTGTTGATTCATCAAGCCAGAAGTAAGAAAGATAGGATTTCTTGCATGATTTGATCTTCATGATGAATTCCAACAACTTTCTAATGAATGTTGCACCTAGCGAATGAAGGAAAACACTGTTAAAGTAATTTAATAGCATTGTTTTATCTTCTCAAGGCTCTATTTTGGCAAAATATTAGATTTTATTGTATTTGAATCTATACTAGGATCAAATTTTCCCCAGGTATATATGATTATTCTTTGAAGCATTTCAGATAGTGGTTGTGGAGTGACTCTAGTTAGAAATATCTCGGTTATGCCTGAGCTATAAAGGTAGATTTTTTAATTTTTGTAAAGATCAACTCTTCTCTATTTTCTCTAATATTGCTCTGCAAGTTCACTATAAATTCCCTTTGCCTCTGAACTTATATGAAATTCTACCTTATCTCTTGTATTGGCATCTGAGGGACAAGGATTTTTTTTTGTGGTAACTGATTCACCCCTCCCCTCTCAATTACTCCTCTTACATTTCCAACAATTGGTATCAGAGAAGTTGGTACTTGTAGGAAAAGGTTTTAAAAACCTAAGCTAAAGATTAGGATGTATTATAGAAGGGAGATTTCCAAGCTTAACAGAGAAAACTTTTCAACATGGTAGGAGTTGATGAAGCTTCATATATCAAGCATCAGTGATGTTAGTGTATTCTACCTGAAGAATGTTAGGAATAAGGTGTCTCAACCTTGGATAATTCCTATTCTTATTATTTGGTTTGTAAATGTATCTTTTGAAAATAATGTAATTAGGTATGAGTGTACATGTCTAGTTGGCATGTTGATGTGTCACTCCACTTGTATGTGTTGGCATCTTGAATTGTGTGTAAGAAGATCATGGCTCAAATGGTTATGACAGATTCCTATGATGTGTAAAAGCTATCTCTGGAAGATTTGATGATGGGTGAAGAAATGAAGACATGTGGAAATTGATCATTAAGTACTATACACTCGAGTCTCCAACTCATGTGCAACGTTTGGGCCATCACCCTAAAAAAAATTTGGGTTCCTATTTTTCAAAGAATGGTAAAACCCTAATATGGTTGTTTCTTGGAAGTTTCCCTAAAAGAAAAAGCACATGATATAAGCATTTGTAGGGTTGTAGATAATAGAGAGAGAAAGTGTATTATTGGTATGGTATGTTGCTATCGAAGTGGTCTTTTGAGTCTTGAAAGAACTTGCATTACAAGTGTGTTGTAACCTTTTATGCTGAAGACAATACATTGTGCAAGTTTTGGAGGGGTGGGGTTGTTTACTGTAAGGTTTTTTGCCACTGGCATGTCTTTGTGTTTATGTGTTTTCTTTCTCTATCTATTTTTTGTATTCATGGTTGACTGCAATATTATTGTTTACATAATATTGAATCTGAAATTGTAAGGATTTAATAGGAATTTGCACAATAATTTCCTTAAGAGATTAGTGTAGGAAGTTGTTTTCGCACCTGAGTTTCCTTACAAAGAACAAATATGTGCAACCACCCAAGCCTATGAATGTGGAGAAAATAAAAGAAGCAAAGGATAACAATATTATGATGATTGATATTGTGTCCTCTTTGAACTATTCTGAATTCTTTGAAGTTAAGGATTGTCCTACTACATTTGACATGTGGGAAAAGATGAAGAAAGTATTTGGAGGTGACAAAAATTTGCAAAGAGCTGAGCAAAAAATTTAAGAGGAAAGTTTGATCGATTGAAAATAAAAGAAGGTGAGAACATTCCTCAATAGAGTGAAAGGATCAAATATTGAGTAAGTGCAATCAAAGCTACATGAGGTAAAATTCATGATGAGATAGTAATTGACAAGGTACTAGGAACTCTTCTTCCTATTTATACAATTAGATTTTTAGCTATTCAATAGATGAGATATTATTCAGCACATGACTTTACTCTAAATACTCTTGTGGGAAGATAAACTACTTTTGAGTTGGATAAATTTGATAACTATGCTCCTTCTTATAAAAATATTGAATTTATATTCAAAGCTAAACTAACCCTTGGTAGAAAAGGAGGAAACTCAAAAGAAAAACAAGGAAAGGATAAAGAAGAAGACAAATCAGATGAAGATCTTGAAGTGTTTGAAGCTCTCCTAGCAAAAAGGAATGCAGGGGGAAAAGGAAAATTCAGAGGAAATATTCCAAACAAAGAAGATAAAGATAAAAAGAAGTTCAAAAAGTTCAAAGGCAAGAAAGACTTCAGAAACTACAAGGACTACAAAGGCAAAGGTAATAAATCATGTTACATTTCAAAAGATTATGATAGTGATGATAATGAAGATGAAGTAGTTTATATTGTTGTTAAAAATGAATTTGATGATGAGGAAAATGAAAACATGGATCTTATCTCTCATGTTAGAAAAAATGATACGTGGATCATAGATAGTGGTTGTTCTCATTACATGACAGGTAATAAAACAAAATTTGAATATTTTTGGAACACTATCATGGTGGGAGTGTTAGATTTGGAAATAATGAAAAATCTTATGTAAAAGGAAAAGAAATCATAGCATTAACTAGTGGAATTAAATGTGAGAATTCCTATTGGGTTGAAGGATTAAGACATAATCTACTCAGTGTATCATATTTGAACAATATAGGATACAAAGTTGAATTTATGAATGGAAAAGCCAAACTATTGGATAGAAAATGAAAATTAGTTAGAATTGGCAATTAGACAAAAGGAAATTTGTTTTACCTAGATCTCAATGAAACTTCTTATTTTTTAGCTCAAGTTGAAGAAAGTTGGCTATGGTATAAAAGAATGTTTCATGTTAATTGTGATAACATGATCAACATAAGCAAGAACAATAGAGTAAGAGACATACCTTATCTGAAGAAACCTGAGATGGGCATGTGCAAACAATGTCAAATTGGTAAAATGAGTATAATAAGTTTCAAAAGTACATCTTACAACTCTAAAGAATTTTTGGAACTAGTTCACATAGATCTTTGTGGGTCAATAGGTGTGGATAGTTACTGTGGAGATATATATTTCATTCTATTTGTTGATGATTATTCTAGAATGATGACTGTAGTGTTTTTGAAAGATAAGTATGATGCTTTTCAAAATTTTAAATGGTATTTGGCTAGAGTTGAGAAGAAAACAAGGAAAATTATAAAATGCCTGAGATCAAATAGAGGAGGAGAATTCATCTCGAATGAATTCAATGAATTTTGCAATGAAAAATGAATCAAAAGATAGGTATCAACACCTAGAACTCCTAAACAGAATGGAATAGTAGAGAGAAGGAACATATCCATCATGGAATGTGCAACAAAATAATTGACAAAGAATAATATTGCACCAAAATAATAGAGAGAGGCAACCAACACAATAGTTCATACATTGAACTGAGTTCAATTAAAGAAAGGTACAAACAAAACACCTTATGAATTATGGTATTGGTATAAGCCTAATGTTTATTATCTTAGAGTATTTGGAAGTAAATTTTATATCTTAAAAGATGTAAGGAAAGGAAAGCTTGGTGCGAAAATTGATGAAGGGATATTCCTAAGGTACTACAATAGAAGGAAAGCATTCAAATGTATGAATCTTACTACTCAAAAAGTCATAGAAAGTGTACATGTGAAAATTGATGAGTACATAAGAAGAAGTGAAGAACAGATCAATAAAGAGCTTGAATATTTCATAAAGTTTTTCTATTACGTAGAGAAACTTAAAACCTTACCTTAGATTGTTGAAGCTAGTTAGCAACCAAGTTTAGCTACCCATTGATTGGTAGTTCATCCAGAGTTGTAGATAAAGGCACCTGAGTTACTATTAGTTCAACCCAAGTTGTAACCCTAGGTAGTACAATCTGAGTCACAAGTAGTACTACCCAAGTTTTAACTAGATCAGCCAAAGGAACCTAAGAAAAAGGATTATGATTTTTAAGAATCAAGTGAACCGAGTTCAAAATCAAGTAAGAAAGATCCAAGGCTTGACAAATTTGTTAGAAGGCATCATTCCTATGATAAAATAATTGGAGGAGAGATAGAAGGCATATTGACAAGGAATAAATTAAAAGGTACATGTTTACTATTAGCATGATTGTTGACGGTATTCCTTTAGGGGAGTATCTTAAGGATTCAAGAGTATTGACATGTTGTATTCATGACTATATTTGTCATTATTGTTAACATAGTTGTAAGTCTATGAAGACTAGCAGAGTAGTAGAGAAAGATCTTAGTTGTATAGACATGTTTTGATTGTCTCATAATGCATGATCATGGACATGTTCTATACCATGTCCTAATGTTAAGGTTCAATGTGTAGTAACTAAGTTGAAGATGTATGAACATGTTCTTGATTTATAGAGAGTAGTGTGGATATAAAGTACCTAAGAAGAAATTTTTCATGTTTGTATTATATCTTCTAATAGAGATATAATCTTATGTTGTGTGGTCAATTAGTGATATAAGATAGTTTGAGGATGATGTCAGCGAATGTGCAAGCCCTAGTGTCACACATGTGAGAAGTTGTATAAACTATGAGCTAACAGTGCTATTATAATTTCAAATTAATTAATTATATTATTATAATTAATTGGGAAAGCCTCAAGGCCAACTCAAGGAATTATTTTGAAGATATGGCATAAAGGAAAGATGGTTTCCTTATTTGTAATACATGTTCTATGTGAAGTATTCAAGGAAATGTGAAAAGGAGCAAAGTGTTTTTTTAAATGCAAGTAAGTGATCCAAGGGATTATTGGATGTGAGTTTTGTAATCTAGTAATAAGATTAGATGGAGAACAATTTTGGTTGATAGGATTGAAAATGAGGACGGAGCAGTATAGGTCAATTCTATTATTCTGCAAGAAATCATTTGGACAGTGGCTTCATTGGTCTTGCCCCTGAAGTTGTTTGGACAATGGATCCATTTGTCTTCTACAACTCCTAATAGGGTTGGCACAACTCCTAACAAGGTTTAAATCTCCTAATAGAGATTCAAAGTCTCATAATAGGGATTGATATATACTGAATATTGTTATAGACTCCTAATAGGGTCCATCCTCTAACAAGGAATATTTATATTAGTATATCATCTTGTTGATACCATCCCCACTGGGGTTTTCCCTCTGATCAAGGGTTTCCTTAGTTAACATATCTAGTGTTATTGTGCATGAGTATGTTGTTATGGTTTATGATTAAATTGTTCATATGGTTAAAGTTTATGAAGGTCGATAATTGTGAGATTAGTTGGATAATTGATTCACCTCTCCCCTCTCTTAGTTATATTGGTGGACTACATATTCTAATGATTGGTATCAAAGCTAAGTTCTTGAAGGAAAAGCTTAACAACTTTGGGAGATCAATGGTGAATCTTTTTAGAAAGAATAGTCCTAGATTTGATGGGGCCAACCATGATAGTTGGAAGTAGAAGATGAAGAATCATCTGCTATGTATGGGTCCAGGTTAGTGGCTTTTGACAAAAAGTGAAAAAGAAATTGTGAAAGAAGAGAAGCTTGAAGAATGCACTGAAGCAGTGAGAGATCTATTCATGTGTAACATGAGAGCTAAAGAATCTTTACTATCAACTCTTCCAGAGAACAAATACAGTTAGGTAAAATCACTCAAAATATCTCATAAGATTTGGATAGCATTAGAACCTATTATTGAAGGTGATACACATACAAAAAGGGTAAGATTGTACAATCAAATATTTCATTTCAAGATGCTAAAATGATGGAAGATGAATATGTAAGAAGCTATATTGGTAGGATATCAGAGATTGTTATAGGAATTAAATATTATGGTGGAACCAAGGAAGAAGATGAAGTTATGTGGAAGATCCTAAAAACTTTAACACCACCATTCAAGCAAGTAGCTCAGATGATTGAACTACTAATACCCTATACTAAGGAGTTTTCTATAGAAATATTGCTTGGAAGATTGGAATTAGTAGAAGTAGGTCTAAGAAAACTTGGAGATCTAACAAGGGTTGAGACAAATTAAGTGCCTCAAATGTTTGGTCAAGCTTATCTAGAAGCACAAGTATACATGGAGATTTTGCTAAGAGTAGTAGAACTAGATCTAATGAAGATTAGAAAATTGAAGAAGGTATACCCCTTCTTGTGAGAAGAGAAAAATATGGTAAGAATGTCTTTAAATGTTGGACTTGTAATGAGTTTGGTCATTATGCATCTAAATGTCCTAAAAGAGAGAAAAATATAGGGGAAAGTTCAATCCTAGGAGACTTAGGAATTGTTTGTATACTAATGAAGAAGAGGAATATGATGAAAAAGTACAAAGTGAAAGTGATGATGAGCTATGATTTTTAACTATTGAAAAAGATGACCTTGATAAAGAAATTAGAGAAGAAAAGGCTCTAGTTTCTCAAGTTGAAAAGAAATATAATTGGATAATAGACAATGGATGTTCACATCACATGACTAGTGATATGAACATGTTATTTAAATTCAGGAATCATGATGGAGGTATTGTTAGAGTTGGTAACAATGTAGCCTATCACATTATAGGAATATGATCCATTACTTTAAATGGAAAGACTAACACTGATGATGTTTACTGTGTTGATGAATTAAAGCATAACTTGTTAAGTGTTGGATAGTTGGTGGACAAAAGATATCAATTTCAATTCACATAAAAGACTTGCACTATCAAGGATAAAGATGGTAAGATGATTGGAACTAGAACAAGGTCCAAAGGTAATGTATTTTAGTTGAATCTCACTGAAATGACATGTTTGGTTGCAAAAGTGGATAACTATTGGTTATGGCATAGGAGATTTTGTCATAAAAACTTTGATGATGTTATGAAGATTACTAGCACATTTGCAATTAAAGACTTGCCTAAGATAATAAATCCTACTACTATTTTTTTGGAATTATTGTATCTTGGCTAAGAAAAAGAAGGTATCATTTCACAACAAGAAGTTCGCTATAATAGAGAAGCTAGAAATTGTTCACACAGATTTGAGTGATCCTACTAGAACAAGAGGATTCTATGGTGAAATGTATTTTACGATTTTTGTTGATGATTTTACTAGAATTATGTGGGTAGCATTTCTTAAAGAAAAATCTAAAGCATTTAAGAAGTTTAAGATATTTAAGAACAGAGTTGAGAATGAATTTGGTGTTAAGATAAAATGTTTGAGATTAGATAGAGGAGGAGAGTTCACCTCTAGATATTTTAGCATGTTCTTTGAAGAGAATGGAATTAAGAGACAACCTAAGACTTCTAAGCAGAATGGGATTGCAGAAAGAAGAAACATATCAATTTTAGAGGCAACAAGAGCAATGTTGTTTGAGAATAATGCATCCAAAACATTTTGCAGAGAGGTAGTCAATACAAAAGTTTACACTATGAACCAAGTATAGATCAGTAAAGGTATGAACAAAACCCCTTATGAATTGTGGTTTGGTCATTCACCATCAGTCAAGTATTTTAGAATATCTGGAAGCAAGTGTTACATTAAGAGAGATGATAATATTGGAAAGTTTGATCCAAGAAGTGATGAAGGTATGTTTCTTGGTTATTCATCGAAAAGAAAAGAAGATAGACGTTTTAATCATAGAAACAAGACAAAAGTTGAATGCACAAATGTAAAGATTGATGAAAAGTTTGGAACTAAGGAAAAGATGTTAGATTACTATTTTGATGAAGAAGAAGATAATACTAGAATTGTTAGAAAGAATGTTGACATTTTCTTTGAGACTAACAATGATCTACATAATGATGTAAAAATTATTGAGCAAAGAGGAGAAAATAGATCTTAACCAAGAGATGAGATAAGATTTGAGATAAAATCTCCTACCTATAACAGGAATATGAAAAAGAATCACCCACTAGAGCAGATAATTAGAAGCAAAGATAAAGTTATGATGACAAGAAACAAAGTTAATGAGGAATTATGTATGATTTATTAAGTTGAGCCTAAGAGTGTAGTTGAAGCATCTAAAGATGATAATTGGGTTCAAGAAATAACAGAGAATTAGATTAGATTGTGAAGAATGAAACATGGGAGTTAGTTCCTAGACCTAAAGACAAGAATGTCATAGGAACCAAATGGGTATTCAGAAACAAGATGAATGAACAAGGTGAAGTTGTGAGAAACAAAGTTAGACTTGACTACAAAAGATATTCACAACAAGAAGGAATAGACTATAAAGAGACATATGCCCCTATATCCAAAATAGAAGTAGTACAAATATTCTTGTCTTATGTAGAAAATAAGAAGTTCAAAGTATATCAGATGGATGTCAAATCAACTTTCCTCAATGGAGAACCTGAAGAAGAAGTATACATTGAGAAGCTTTAAGATTTCCCTATGACATATGGTATGCAAACTGAAGAAGGCTCTATATGGTCTAAAATAAGCACCTAAAACTGGATACGTAAGGTTGGATAAGTATTGGGCAAAGCTTGGATTTGTTAAAGGTACGACAAATAGTAACTAATATTTGAAAGAAATTTAGAATGGTTTGTTGATTATAGTAATATTTGTTGATGACATAATATTTGGAGGTAACGATGAAGCAGGCGATAGTTTTGCTGAAGAAATGAAGAATGAATTTGAAATGAGTATGATAGAAGAAATGGAGTTTTTTCCTAGGTTTTTAGATTGTGCAGAACAATGATGGCATTTTAATTTCACAAGCTAAGTACTTGAAAGACTTGTTGAAGAGATTTGGCTTGGAAAGTTGTAAGCCTATTGGTACACCTATGATAACTGGTCACAAGTTATCTAGCAAGGATGAGAAACCTATAGTTGAGCAAAAGAAGTACATATCCATGATTGGAGGTTTACAATATCTAACTCACACCAAAATAGATATAGAAAATGCAGTTGGGATTGTAGCTAGATTTCAAGATGATCCTAATGAGTATCACTATGGAATAGTAAAAAGGATATTTAGATATTTAAAAGGAACATTTGATTATGGAATATGGTATGATAGATCAAGTGATTTCACTCTATGTTCTTATACTAATGTGGATTGGGCAGGCAATATGGAAGATAGAAAGAGCACCAATGGTGGAGGATTTTTTCTAGGAGGAATATTGGTTTCTTGGTTGAGCAAGAAAGAAGACTGTATCTTACATAGTACAACTAAGGTAGAGTATGTAGCAGTAGTGAATAATTGTAATCAAGTTATATGGATGAAGAATATGCTAAAGTATATTAGGATAGAATTTTCAGATCCTATTATCACATAATGTGATAACACAAGTATAGTAAGTATGTCTAAGAATCCTGTATTGCATCCTAAGACTAAGCATATAAATATTAAGTATCATGTCTTGAGAGAGAAGGCAATAGAAGAAGAGATCAAATTGGAGTATGTGAGTACTAAAAATTAGATTGTAGACATATTTATGAATCCTTTCCCCAAAGTTACATTTGAGTACTTGAGAGGTATGCTTGGGGTTATGCCCCTGCCTACTTCTAAGTAGATGATGTAGAGAGTGCATCGATCTAGTGGAATAGAGCACTATTGTTAGATTGGACTGAATGTTAATGTTTCCCATATGGGAGATTATCCATGATGAATTGAGTCATTGAGAACTCTTGGAATTTAGTATTGAATAGTGTCTTTGGACACTCAAGCTAGTTGAAGTAGTAGATTGACATAATGAGGCCTTTTTCATTGATGTTAATGGGGGGAGAGAATACATGAAAAAAATCACCTAAGTATGAATGGAGAAGATATGTGTTGTGGTTTCACAATGCACACCCCATTTCTCCTAGAAATAGGGACCCCCTAGTCATTTATTTTTTCTTTACTAGACCCCTAGTCCAGGGTCTGAGTCTTTCTAGGGTTTTTTTAATGTCTGAGTCTAGCCTGACCCCCTACTTGAAAAACCTAGTTGCCAAAAATTGAAGAATTTGGATGAAAAAGTGATTTTAGAAGTGAAAAGGGCCCACTAGTGCACTTAGCACACCTAGAGAACCTAGCACACCCCTCAAGGTGCACTAGGGTGCTAGTCGCACTAGTGTGTAACACTACCTCTTGGAAGTGTGCACATGCACAGGTGTGCATCTCTAGAGGTGTGCTCCATCTCAGCTTATAAAAGCTCAGGATCTCCTTCCTCCTAATTCATTTTCTTCTCCAAGTAATCAACCAGTGCACCTCCACACCCTCCAAGGTGTATCATCTCCAAGTTCCTGAACACACACACAAAGAAACACCTAGGTTAGAAGGTATGTAATTTTGCACCTTTAATCACAAAACTTTAAAAACAAACACCTAACATCTAAGTGTAAGGTGAGCATATGTGTACCTTAAAAAACCTAAACTAGGTATTTAACAAATGGTGTGTAGGTGTGCACCTTCTTAAGATGTGCACATGTGCACCTTCTTAAGATGTGCACATGTGCACCATTTAGTTTTAAAAACTAAGTATGTAGAGTTAGGGTATGCACATGTGCACCCCATAAGGTCCGTAGGTGCACACCCTTTATATTAAAGCTTTCTAACTATTAAAGGCACAACTAAGGCACCATCAAGGTGCACACAATGCACCAAAAAACTACATACCAATGGCTTAAATAGGATTTTGGGATGTTTTTACTGGGTTTTAGGATATTGGGTTTGATTTTTTTTAGAATCTAGGGTTTTTTTAAGGTTTTATAATTCCACCTTCTAGACTAAATTGTTTCTATTTTGAGGAGATAAAATGGCTTTCTCTTTGTACTCACTCGCAATGAAGATTGCTCTTGAACCAATTTTCTCTAAGTACTAATGGCTTAAATAGGATTTTGGGATTTTTTTACTGGGTTTTAGGATTCTAGGTTTGATTTTTTTTAGAATCTAGGGTTTTTTAAAGGTTTTATAATTTCACCTTCTGAACTAAATTGTTTCTATTTTGAGGAGATAAAATGGTTTCCTCTTCATACTCACTCATAGTGAAGATTGCTTCCAAACCAATTGTCTTTAAGTTTCAAGGTGTACAAATGAAATCACGCTTCTAGGATGCACATTCTAAGATTCAGGACACTGAATTAGATCATATTGATTGGAATGCATTCTTAGTACTCTGCAACCAACTAAATGAGAGATCCACAATGATTTTTGCATTCATCAGATTTGGATTAGTTAGTGCAACCTCACATCCTACTTTAGTGCAATCTTCAGAACTTGTTATGTCCTTGGTAGAGAATTATGTATCAAAAGAGAGAGTGGTGAAGAGTATAATAGGAGAGATCATCCTAGATCTAAGACCAAAGAATATTGAGAAATTATTCCATCTCCCAAAGATAGATGCATACTTTAGGTTGACTTATCATCAAGCAAAAAGGTGGTATAGGGACAATGAGCAGAAGGCTACTAAAATCATTCAATCATCATATCTAATTGATAGAACACCTATGGGATGAAGAGCAAGAAAAGTTGAAATGACAAGAGGTTATATGAAGGATGATATTGAATACTCCATAGTGCTCCTAAGTAGGATCATGGAATTACTAGAAATAGGACACTTGTACATCTAGATGGTACATTTTATTGAGACTATTAGAGTGGCTAAAATTCCAATTGATTGGGCCATGATTCTTAGTGAGAATTTAGATGAAAAATTGGTGGCTATCAAAAATGATCTAAGGTTTTATATGACATCTTATTTGGTGTATTTTCTAGCAACAAGAACCACAGATTATCTTGGATTTTTTAAAAGAGGAAGCATACAAGATGTTAATGTATGGCCTTATGTGGTATACCCTTAACTAGTAAAGCAAGATATCATGAATTTTGATTCAAAATGGGATCAATATCCCTTGCATGACTATAACTCCCCTCATCCATGTTTTAACAATATTTGTAGAGTTTAATACTTGGTAGGAAAATTATTTAAACATGAAGATGTCACAAAGGATCAATGGATGAATGCAGTAGATGACTATGATATCTAGATAAGGGATTATTGTAGGATGATTCTTTATTTGGTAGGTAGTGCCTTGAAAATAAAGGTCCCATTGAAGTTTGTTCAATAAGACACTTCAGATGTCTTGGATCCCCTATAAAATTGAGATAAGATATGCAATTGACCAATCATGAATGCAAAAATTGATAGAGAAGAAAATGTAGATATCAATCATAGGGAAAGGCATATCATCTAGTTGACCAAGGAATGGATTAAGAGATCATTCAAGTTGGACCCAATTTCTCAAATGATAGTCTTACGGGACATAGCTTGCCCAGTAAAGGGAAGAGGGAAAAAAGTTACAGTACCAACATCAACAACCCAATCTCTAATAAGGCTAGAATCAATGTATTCGTACGATAGGGAATTTGGATACTCTACATTAGAAAAGGGAATGAATAAAAGGAAAATAAATTCTCCTTATCAAGTAGAGCCTAAATTTGAAGGGACCTAAGCCTAGGAAGCAACTCTATCACTTGAGAACTAAGAGCCCAAAAATGTAGAAGTTGCTCAAACTCAGGATAATCCACAAGTGCCACCATTGGAATAGGGAAAAGGACCTAAAGAAGAAGCATAAAAGGTGTCCATACATGTTGACGAGGAAGAAGCCTCTCCATCCACTCCTAAGAGAGCTAAGACTAAAAATCCTATCAAAAGGACTAGAAGGTAGAAAGTGCAAAGAAAGATTATTCCTATTGCTTTAGTCCCAAAAACCATTCATGAAGAAGAAGATGAAGAGGGTAACCTTCCCTTGAGTCAAAGAACTCATCTAGCTGGGCTAATAAGGTGGAACAAAGAAGGAGTTCCATGGTAACATCACCATCTATTCCTACACAAACTATTCAGGTAACAATTTTCAAGGATGAGAAGCAACAATGGATTGATGAACAAGAGGGTCAAGAAAATGATGTCTTTAAAATGTCAAATTTTGATTTCATGCCTATAGGTACTGAACTCATAGGTGACAAGATAAGGGATACACCAATGAATCAACCTTTACAAGAAGATGGGAGCCAATCACCATCTTTTCAACAAGGATATCTTGGTGCCCCACCATCACCAAGTCAAGATTTATCTTTCTTGGATAAAGGTTTGGCCACTTCTCTCCCTCCTATTAATGAAGAGGAAGTACAAGCTAGGAAAGAAGAAGAGTGACAAAAAATACCCATTGATGAAGTATCAAAAGAAGGGGAAATATATGAAGAACCTCAACAAAATTCTCAAGATATAGAGGTGAGGAGTTTGGACTTAGCAAACATAGAGATGCTTGATGTAGATCTCTCATAGAAAGATAAGGCTCTAGAGAGGAGTGATAAGGGAAAGGGCCTAGGTGTAAAAACCCCCTCTTCATGTATGTATATGTTTTCAATGGGAAACACTCCAAGTTGGTTGAAGAAAGAGGTGATAGTTAGGCATAGAAGGAAACTGCATTATAGTGAGGAGAAGGGAATAAAAGAATTATTTGAAGCCCTCAAGAAACTTGATCTACCTATAGGTGAGTTGTGAACATTGGCCTTTATTATGAAGAACCAAAATTAGGACTTGATCACTCATATTTCCATCCCTCCTATACATGTAGCTACTAAAGATCTAACCCTAAAAGATTATCATATTAAAGAGGCCTTTTTGGGAAAGCCCACTATGGATGTGGCTAAATTATTAGTTACCATAGGGATTAAAGAAGTGTTTAACCACCTAGAACAAGATGAGACTAAATTATTGAGGCCCTGGAAATAGAATGAGCTTCTAAGAGGCTACTTGCATAAGTGTTTGGTCCTTTGGACCCTAAGAATCTTGAGGAAACTCTAGGTGGGGCACTTGATAGGAAGGAAAGTGCAGGCATACAATTGGATCCATTTTTTAAGGCATGTTAGTTATGGCAGGAAAGTTTTTAGGAGAAGGGAGTGTAGATAATATAGGAAAACCTTAACTATTGCACCATATCCAAACTAGTGTAGATAAGTTGGTTGCTATACTGAACCAAGATTTTGGATTGATGGATGAGGTAGATACCTGAGGTAAAGATCTCCAAGCATTATAGTTAATAAAAGGCCAAAGGTATCACATGCTCATGAATATATACGTGGCTGATGAATTGGATAAGATAGATAATTAGATCAAGAAGATTTCTATTGGTAATAAAGTAATGGATAAATTACATGGGGATATTCATAAGCTCAAGGATCAAACCCAAGAGTAGATTTTAGAAGTTGAGAAGTATTACAATGATGTTCACCTTGACATTTTTGAAGATTAGTCAAGGGATAAACTCATTTTTGTGCAAGTAGTTGTCGAATAGTTTTGAAAGACCTTTGAGGAATCTTTTACTAATTAAGACATTAAACAAGCATTTAAGATGGAGGAGGCATTTCTAGAGTTGGATGTAAAGATGGAAGACTTTGCAAAGACTCACATAGAAGTGAGAAACTATCAACAAAAAGTAAAGGATAAGTATGATGCTTTGGATTCGTTGGATGCAGCTCAAGTGATGGAGATCATAAATAAATCCAAGAGGAAACATAAAGACATAGCTCTAGTATGAAGGAGAAGAAAACCCAGAATTGATAATTTTAGTTTTGACACTTGAGAAAAGTTTGCATTTTTTGGACCTATCACTAAGGTGCACAAGGTGCACTTCTCCCAAGGTGCACAAGGTGTGCTTCTCTAAAGGTGTGCCAAATTATTTTGAAGAAGTTAGAGTTGCACTAATAGTGAACTACTAGTTCCAAATTTAGAGCTTTCCATGCACTTGAAATGCATTCTAATAATTTAGTTTAACTCCTACAAACATACATAGAAGGTTGATCTTCTATTTTTGGCATCTCTAGAGACTCCTACATCATCTGAAAACTTTCTTTTTCTTATCTACTTCTTCTTTCATTGTTTTTAAGTCATGTAAAATCTCATGCACTCATTAATTAATATAAACAAGGGTGGAGTGCTACTTAGCATCATTTAGAGAGTCAGTTTGTATATAATTAGATTTGTTTTATTAAGTTTTAAGCATATATTTGCATTAAAGAATTTCTCACTCTCAACACAAATTGAGGAGATGATTCCCTATAAATTGAAGAATTAAATATGTTTTCCAAGCCATTATTTTGATGCAATAAGATATTCTATTGGTGTTCTCATTCTAAGTGCAATTATTCTTGCCAGCGTGTGTTATATTTTGTTGGTTTATGTTCATGGAGTGTAATGGAGCCAATAGTTTTGTTGTGTTATTTTGATTGAGAGATATTTTAATTTTGGTGTTTTTCACTAATGTACTTAGTTGGAGAAGAGATCACCTACTATTCATACATAGCCTTTTTGTCTCACATGAGTGCAATTTCTATGGTCTTGCGATCTAATGAAAAGTCAAACATCTTACAGTTACTAAATTCCCATCAACGATTCCATTAGTGGAATTAAGGAAGCATTGCTCCTATTTTCATTGGTTACCTACTGATCTTTTCAAAGGCTTAACTCATAGATGCATTATTTTTGTGGCTTATATCCATTAGGGATTTACTTTTCAAGTCATTTTCTTAAACTTCTTGTTACCTTATCTTTGTTATTTTCTTTTACAAAGAGTTGATTAATTTAGGAATTCATATAGTTGCATAGTAAAAAATGCATTCATTATAAACAAAAAATACAAAAGTATAATTCTTTTTGTGAGGATTCTTTTTTTAAATTGAAAGAAAATTCAACATCTTATCCAAAATTGGTTGAACTAGCAAAGGCCTCCTCATGAACACTCACATTTATCTTCTATTGAATGGATTCTAGTAAGTTGCAAGATCGTCAAGAACCTTGGAGTTGATCCTAGATAAGTTTTTCAAGAGAGGAATTCAAAATAATTCTTGTCATTAAGCATTGTGAAAAATGACAACTGAAAAAAAGTGGCACTAGAACGAGGGCCCTAACCACTTGGAAGAGAAAAAAACAACTTGCAATTTCAAAATTTTGCATTTTTTCCCCATGTTTAGGAAATTTTCTAAACTATCATTGTTGCAAGGTGTGTAAGGTGCACTTTTTTTTTGAAGAGTTGTGTTTCTACAGAGGTGTTCTTTTTGAGAATTTGACACAAACTAGAAAATCTTATCCATTATCTTCGTTTCAGTGAACTTTAAGATTTGCACCTGGTACACATGAGTTCCTCAAACTCAATCATTTTCACAAGCCTTATAACGATGAAGGATTACCTAGAATTCTACCATTTCCATTTAATATTTCATCATCTTCTTTAGCTCTACCTCCACATCAACCACCCTTTGTTCCACCAAATCCTCCACCAATGGCCTCTTTCACAAACACTCTAGACTTACCAATCAACTTAATAGGTATATTCAACTACCTTGCTAAGAATCCTGAGAAGTTTTACCCAAGGTTCATCTATGGAGAGACAAGAACAATTGAAGATGACATCAAGGTATTCAAGAAAATTTGCAACCTAAAGAAGATTGCTAATGAGAATGCAGTTCTTCACTTATTCCCATACTCACTGGGAGAAGTTGCTTGTAATTGGTATGATAATTTACCACCAGGATGCATTGGAGATGAGGAAACTTTCAAAAAATTGTTCTTGGAACAATTCAAAACTTTCATCAACCCAACTATGATACATCATCAATTCATATCAATCAAAAGTGACCCAGCCAAGATGATCTCACACTTCAACCATCACTTTCATATGGCATACCACAAGTTGGAAAAGCCATACACTATACCAGTTGAAGCTACAATTCAAATTTACCTAAATTCTATAGACAATCTTACTATTATTTTCCTAAGAAAATTTCCTGTGATAGATATTGACACATTGGACGAATTCTTCTCGAAAGCAATTACCTTTACAAAGCAAGCCAATCCTAATGGAGGAGGATTGATGCCTCTAGCTCAAGCTATTACAATGATGCTAACATATCCTGTAGGAGCACCTATGATGCCTAGCCAATTTATACCAATGAATCTAGTTCTATTACAATAGGCACCAGCTCTACAAACCTCAACTATAACATAACTAGGATATGAACCTCCAAAAGTTGTTTTCTTGAGCAAAAGGTAGCAACTTCTATTAAAGAAAATCGTAGTTTTTCCTCTAAGTTTTGTCAAATGAAGAAAACCATGTCTCAAATTGACCTACTTGAGGTTGTTGCAAGGGTAGAATAACAACTTTCAAAGAAACAACATTGGTCCGTACAACAACAACAATTATTGTTAGAACTACAATAGGAATTTTAGTAGAAACAACAATGCAGGAAACAATAATGTAGGAAATAATAATGGAGTAAACAATTTCAATCCTCTCAATCATAATAATGGTTTCCAAAGGTAAAATAAACAATGGAACACTTGTCCAAATAATGGAAGCATTCCTATAGATAATAATAGTAATAATGCTCAGTATGTGGACATTGATCAATATGACAATAATCAGAATACACCTAACAATGATGGTTCATATTACAATGAAAATCAAGAAGTAGATCAGAATTCAAAAGGAAAAACTAATGAATCTTGCATAAAATTCAATGCTATGCTACTAGAATCCTATGATTCTACACAAAACATGGGAGTGGAACCACAAGTCAGTGAAGAATTTTATTTCCCATTTAGTCAAGAACTAGATATGCAACCAAAAGAGATGTTTGCTTTCTGAAATGACAATAAGAATATTTGCAATTTTCAAAGTTGGAAAGAACCTATAATAGATGGGATTCTTCCAGCATTGCATCCAAATCCTCTACATCCAAGAGTAAGTAATAATCCAGTACTAATCTAGCCTGCTTATAGAGGACAACAAAATTAGAATCAAGGGAATGTGCCTACAATCTTGAAAAATCTCATATAGTCTACAAAAAAGTATAGTGCAGTGGAATATTTGAAATTAATGAAGGCTAATATGTCCATGTTTGACATGCTACAAAATTATCCTAATCAGCAAGAAAAACTGATGAAAACTCTTGATCATCCCAAGACACCCAATAATATAAATATTATTCCTCAAAAGATAGTGTCTCAACAAGTCAATGCTTCAGAGGCCATGCCAAATATGTTTAAAGACAAGGTTAAGGTGCCTCCCTTTTTTCTTAGCATGACAATATATGGGAAGAATCTTCTTAATTTCCTAATTGATTTAGGAGCTTCTTGTAATGTCATGCCACTTTTGATAGCACAAAGTTTTGGAGTCACTCCACAGCCCTCTAATTGAAGAGTGATACAATTGGACAGAATGAAAGTAAAAGTAATTGGTGTGTTGAAAGATGTTCAAATATAATTAACTTTTGATCCCCAAATTCAAGACATCATTGGCATACATGTGGTGGAAATTCTTAAGACATATAGATTGCTACTAAGTAGAGAATGTACAAAATGCCTAAGAGGATGGTTTTCTATTGATTTTACTTAAATGTGGTTACCATGGAAAGGGTTGAATAATTAGATTGAGATAGATGTGGAGCTAAACTTAAAAGCAATTATTACAGAATATAATGCAACAAACAAAATCAGATTTGGGTTCTTATAAAGTAATGTCTTTGTCTTTTGGCACAACTTCAACAAAAACATTGGTTGATCAAAATGGAAGATCCAAGATTCCTATCCCAAAAGAAGAAAATTGAAACAATTCATAAATAGCATAGTGGAAAACTTACTATGCCTAGGTGAAGAAGCGGATCTAAATTTTTGCTTCTTCCAAGATTTTGTAGATTGCATAAAGTTAGTCATTCAGAGTTTGAATGTTCACATTGCCAGGAAATGGTTGCAAAGGTATTAATATAGATAATAGAAATAAAGAATGAACAAGTCCCAAAAGGTGTACCCATAGAAAATCAAAGTTTTACAAACATATTTGAATTTTTGGAAAAAGTTGAAGAGGAAATTGAAGATCTAAATGCATCATATAGTGATCCCTCTTCAGACAGTGAAGGTTTTTCTTCTCCTCCACTAGGAAAGATCAAAGTCCAAAGAAGGAGACATTTTGTGAAAGGTCAAGGTTGGACTTTAATAGTCATTCATCCCAAGCATAAAATGGATGAAATTATAGAATTCATTGGGGAAATTTAGGACAAATAAGATAAACATATGCTTAAAATATCAAGAAGTAACAATGGAAAATCATTAAGTCCACCCTGCAAGAGATTACAATGGGTTCCAAAGAAACATTCTTTTAAAGTCCAAGTAAAATAAAATCTATAGATGAATAAGCAAAAGTCTAGGAAGCCCAAAGAAGGACCCATCTAGACACTCAAGTTTAATGGCTCCAAGAGGAAATTAGGAGTCGGTGTAGGTATTGAGTTAATCAACCCAAAACGTAGGTCTTTCTATGCATCATATTGATTACAATTTATATGTACTAATAATGTTGCAGAGTATGAAGCATTGATCTAAGGAATTATCTTCACACTATAGAAGGGAATCATAGCTCTCATAATTAAAGGAGACTCCCAGTTGATGATAAGACAAGTGAAATCAATATAGTCTTGCAATGATAGGAGGTTTCTCACTTACCAAAAAAGAGTATGGGATCTAAAGGATGAATTTGAAGATTTGAACATCAAGTCTATCCCAAGGAGAAGAAACATGGTAGTAGATGCCCTCACAATTTCAGCTAACACATTACAACTTGTTGAGAAAACAAAATTGAAAATATTTTTAGTAAAATTGGTTGTTGCCCCATCTATCCCAAATAATATTACAAACTTCCAAGTCTTTCAAGATGATCAACATGTACTTGAATTTATCATGTGCAATGGCCACTTTAAAGGGAAAGAGATTGATGACACTCTAGATGACAAACCTAAGGATGAAAAACTTGAAGATGAAGACATAATCCTAAATTTGAAAACTAACACTATCCCTAAGGGGATGGTTGAGTTGAAACATATATTTGATTATGATGAATCAACACTTAATAAACGAATGGTAAAAAAAAAGGGTATTGAGGAATATAATTCATATAACTTGGGTATCTATGAAGATCATAAAATGATAAGGGTTGGAAATGTGTGCAACACCCAGGAAAGGGAAGATATGCTCAAATTTCTTAGAGAATACAAGGATGTCATTGTGTGGAATTATGAAGAGCTTAAAATGTATGATCCTGAAATCATCATGCATGACATTCCATTGAAACCAGATACCAAACCTTTCTATCAAAGGTAAAGACCTATTAATCCCATTATTGAACACTTGATAATGAAGGAAGTTATAAAGAAATTACTCAATGCTAAGATTATCTTCCCCATTTTCCATTCTACATGTGTAGCTAACTTGGTACTTATGAGGAAGAAGACTGGAGAGCTTCATCTTTGTGTGAATTTTTGTAATTTGAACCTAGCATCTCAAAAGGATAACTACCCTCTTCCCTCAATGGATGAAGTACTACAAATTGTTAATGGTTCCAAGATGATTTCTTTCTTGGATGTATATTCTAGATATAACAAGGTAATGGTTAATGAAGAAGATAGGCTAAAGACTACTTTCATGACAAAATGGGAGACTTTTTCATATAGAACAATGCCTTTTTGGTTGATTAATGCAAGGGCTATATTTCAACGAGCCATGGCCAAAGCTTTTAAAGGATTAATAAACAAATGTGTAGTCATCTACATGGATGACTTAACTATCTTTTCAAAGGATCGAAGCACTCACATTGCTGATTTAAGACAAGTATTCAACATATGTCAAAAGTATGGCATATCACTTAATCTAAAGAAGTGGTCATTTGGGATTACTAAAGGAAAGCTCCTAGGTCACATCATCTTTGAAATGGGAATCTCCATTGATCCTTAGAGAATTGAAGCCATTCTAAAGTTTTCATCTCCATATAGTTGTAAACAACTCAAGTCTTTCTTCAAGAAGATAAATTTTGTGTGAAATTTTATAAGTGGATTTGTAGAGATAGTTCATCCCCTTAATGAGTAATGGTTAATGAAGAAGATAGGCTAAAGACTACTTTCATGAAAAAATGGGGGACTTTTGTATATAGAAGAATGCATTTTTGGTTGATTAATGCAAGGGCTACATTTCAACGAGTCATGATCAAAGCTTTTAAAGGATTAATAAACAAATGTATAGTCATCTACATGGATGACTTAACTATCTTTTCAAAGGATCGAAGTACTCACATTGCTAATTTAAGATAGGTATTCAACATATGTCGAAAGTATGGCATATAACTTAATCTCAAGAAGTGATCATTTGGGATTACTAAAGGAAAGCTCCTAGGCCACATCATCTTTGAAATGGGAATCTCCATTGATCCTTAGAGAATTGAAGCCATTCTAAAGTTTTCATCTCCATATAGTTGTAAAGAACTCCATACTTTCTTTGGGAAGATAAATTTTGTGTGAAAGTTTATAAGTGGATTTGTAGAGATAGTTCATCCCCTTAATGATATACTCAAAAAGGGAGCCAAAACATAATGGGTTCCAAAAATTAAGAAATCAGTTGAGGATATCAAAGTGGCTATATTCACAATCCCAGTGCTCTTGAGTCTAGATTATGGACTACCTTTCAAAATATACTCTTTTTCTTCAAAACATTCCTGTGCTAGGATTCTTAGGAAAAAAATAGATAAAGAGGATGAAAGGCTCATTGCTTTTATGAGTTTCCCTCTAAAAATGCAAAATTAAACTATTTGAATCTTGATAAATAGTATTTTGCTTTGATAAAAGTAATAAAGAAATTCTGACATTATATACTCAAGAGCAAGGCATATGCAATTGTGCTTGATCCTATTGCTAGGTCATTGCCGATGCAAAATGTATTGGGTGAGAAGTAAGGAAAATGGATGGAAATCCTCCAACAATTTCATTTAGAGATTCAACCCATGAAGTTGGTAAGAGGGAAAGGATTATCAAAAATGAAATTTTGATTTGATGATGAAACTGATGTGGAAGATCAAAAGAAGATTATAATATCTCAAGTTGATATTGATCATTGTATAATAATAGATGTGTGGTATTAGGATATTTTTTACTATCTTTTAAAAATAAACATCCCAATTGGATGAATAGTTTACAATATAGGGGACTCAAAATGAAGTGTGAATCATACATGTTGCACAATAGAAAGTTGTACAAAAGGAGCTATGAAGGAATTTATCTAAAGTGTTTGGGACAAAAAGAAGTAAAAGAAGTTTTGTAACAATTTCATGATAGGTATGGTATAGGACATGGTTTATCAAAGGCTATGACCCATATGATTTTAAGATCAAGTTATTTTTGACCTATGATCTTCAAGGATACTTTTGAACATGTGCATACTTGCCACATTTGTCAGACTAGTGCTAATAGAGAAAGACATCCATTATATGTTGGATACACTTGTTAATTGTGTATTGTCCTTGATGTTACACAAATGTCATATCAGTCATCAAACAAATTCTACCGAGCTCCCAAGGTTAACAAAGGAAAGTTAATGTCTATTGAGCTCCCAAGGTTAACAAAGGAAAGTTAATGTCTACTGAGCTCCCAAGGTTAACAAAGGAAAGTTAATGTCTACTAAGCTCCCAAGGTTAACAAAGGAAAGTTAATGTCTACCGAGCTTCCAATGTTAACAAAGGAAAATTAATGTCTATCAAGCTTCCAAGGTTAACAAAGGAAAATTAATGTCTACCGAGCTTCCAAGGTTCACAAAGGAAAGTTAATGTCTACCGAGCTCCCAAGGTTAACAAAAGAAAGTTAATGTCTACCAAGCACCCAAGGTTAATAAAGGAAAGTTAATATCTACCGAGCTCCCAAGGTTCACAAAGGAAAGTTAATGTCTACCAAGCTCACTCAGTCTCCAAAGGAATTTTATAGGGTTTGTAGTGTTTACCAAGCTTTACTTGGTTAACACTAGAAAACCATTCTAGAGCAGTGGTTACCGAGCTAAGTTGGCCAGCAAAGGATTTTACTGTTTTGATATTAAGTTTAATTGTTTCATGTGGCTAACTGATGTAATGATTTTTTTTTGTTATTGTAACCTATATTTAAGCCGACTTTATAATTTGAAAGGGGCATAAATAGATGTTCAAGTTTTGAATTGAAGTGAGAGTGAATATATGGATGAGGATGAAATAAGCAAATATTGAGCGAATTCTCATGAAGGATTAGATATCCTGGAGGAACTACAAAGTTGTATTCGATTAGTAAGGATTCAGTAAAGCAAAAAAGAGATCTGTAATCAGAAAAAGATAAGTTGCATATCATTCAAGTCAACTCATTGTTGCTTTCTAATCATTGTAACAGTGAATCTAGAATCTCTTAACAGAGTTTGTTTGACAACCATTTTGTAAATTCTCTAACAAGGTGATAGGTTAGTTGAATTGTTCTCAAGACCTTTAACCAGGCCACTCCTAACAAGGTGATTAAATCCTCTAACAAGGTCACACCTAATAGTATGTTTTGTAACCTTTAACAGGGTTGGCTCCTAACAAGGCTCACTTCAGAAGAGTGAAAATTGGTGACTAGTTACTTGGTGGTTTTTCCCATATTGGGTTTCCACGTTAAATCTGGTGTCTCCTATATTCATTTATCTTAATCTTTGCAAGCATATTAATGACTATGAATGCTAGATAATCATTAATTAGTTATTCTACCAAGCTACAGTATTCCTGCACTGTTTACCAAGTATTAGCAGTAAGTAAACACATCTAAGGGATTTATTTTTGGAATTTAATTTTGTGGTAACTGATTCACCCCTACCCTCTCAATTACTTCATCTATATTTCAACAATTGGTATCAGAGCTTTTGGTGCTTATAGGACAAGATTTCAAGGATCTAAGCCAAAGATCATGATGTCTTATAAGAGGGAAATTCCAAGACTTAACAAGGACAACTTCTTAGCATGGCAAGGGTTGATGAGACTTCATCTAGCTTCTATTGGAGATACAAGACTAAAATACCTTGATGAAAAATATATAGAACCAGCTGGTACACTATTTGTCAATGATATTATTGAAAAAAAGGACCCACAATATTATGATGATAGATATAGCATCTGCTCTAAGTTATGAAGAATTTGATGACATCAAAGACTGCAAATCTACTTTTGAAATGTAAGAAGAGCCAAAGCAAAAATTTTGAGAGGACAATTTGATCAGATGAGGATGAGAGAGGATGAAAACATTGAAAAATATGTTGAAAGAGTCAAAGCATGTGTCAGTGCGATCAAAGCATCTGGAGGAGATATCAAGGAAGAGACAGTTATAAGTAAAGTTCTTAGAACTCTACTTCCCATCTATGCAATCCGAGTTTCTACAATTCAAGAAAGAAGATGTGAAGCAAATCATAAGATAAATCTATAGGCCATAGTTGGAAGATTAACTACATTTGAACTAGACAACTTTGACAACTATGTTCCAGCTTCCAAAAACATTGAGTCAACATTTGAAGCCAAGCTTTCACTCAAGGAGAAAAGTAAAAAGAAAAAGGATTCTCACTCAGAAAGTGAAGATGAAGCAGACCAAAGTTCAGACAGTGATCTTGAGGTGATTGAAGTTCTACTAGCAAGAAAATATTCTAGAGGTACAGGAAAATATAAAGGTAAAGTTCCTCTAATCTATTTTTCATGTGAAGAAGTTGGTCATATTGCTACTAGGTGCTCAAACAAGCAAAACAAAGATGACAAGAAAAGTTACAAGTAAAATGGCAAGAAAGACTTCAAATCATTCAAGGATAAAGGTAAGAAAACGTGTTTTATGGCTAAAGATTCTAATGATTCTAATGATGAAGAAGAAGATGAAATTGTCTACATTTCCGTGAAAGATGAGTTTGATAATGATGAAGAAATGACACTCATTTCTCATATGAGAAAAAATGATACATGGATCATAGATAGTGGTTGTTCTCATCACATGACTGGTGATAAAACTAAGTTTGAATACTTTGAAGGCTATGATGGTGGCAGTGTAAGATTTGGTAACAATGAACCTTGTTGTATAAAAGGAAGAGGAAGAATCTCTCTAACCAAAGAACTTATATGTGATAATGCCTATTGGGTAGAAGGGCTAAAGCATAATTTTTTGAGTGTGGCACAGCTACTCAATAATGGATTCAAAGTAAAATTCATGCATGGAAAAGCAAGAATGTTGGATGACAAAGGAAAATTGATTGGATCAAGCACTCAAACAAAAGGTAACTTATTTTATCTTGAACTTGGTGAATGTTCATGTTTTATTGCTCAAGTTGAAGTAAGTTGGTTATGGCATAAAAGGTTGTGTCATGTAAATTTTGATAACTTGGTAAAGATAAGAAAATTCAATAAAGTGAGAGGCATTCCTAAAATAAAGAGACCTGAGGTAGGTTTATGCAAGAATTATCAGATTGGTAAAATGGGAAAACTAGTTTTAAAAGTAAAAACTATCAGTTTGAAGATATATTAGAAATTGTGCATACTGATTTATGTGGACCCATTGGAATTGAAAGCTATACTAGAGAAAAGTTTTTCATCCTTTTTGTTGATGATTACTCAAGAATGATGATTGTCATGTATCTAAGGAACAAATTAGAAGCATTTGAGAAATTCAAATGGTATTTGGCCAGAGTAGAAAAGGAAACAGGAAAAAGATTGAAATGCTTGATGTCAGACAGAGTAGGATAATTCATTTCACATGAGTTCAATAACTTTTGCATTGAAAGAGGAATCAAAAGATAGGTATCAGCCCTTGGAACTCCTGAACAAAATGGAATAGCTGAAAGGAGGAACAGATCTATCATGGATTGTGCAAGAACCTTAATGATTGAAAGAACATTGCTATCAAATATTGGAAGGAAGCTATCAGCACTGTAGTTCATACCTTGAACTGAGTATAGCTTAAAAAGGACTCATTCAAAACTCCCTATGAGCTATGGTATGGCTATAAACCTAATGTAAGTTATCTAAAAGTATTTGGAAGTAAATGTTACATTTTGAAAGAATCTAGAAAAAAAAAATTTGATGTAAAAGGTGATAAAGGAATATTTTTGGGATACTCTTGCAAAAGTAAAGCATATAGATTTTTGAACTTGTCTACTTACAAAGTCATAGAAAGTGCACATGTGAAAGTTGATGAGTTTGTAGAAAGGACTAAAGAAGAAAGCAAAAAGGAACCAGAAGATTATAGAAGGTTTGTTTTCACTATACCTGATACAGTACCAGTCAATCAAGAATTTTCTACTCTCGAGTCATCAGTAACCAAGTTACAGGAAGTTCAAACCAAGCTATAGCAACCCAAGTTACATTTAGATACTACCGAGCAAGTGTCTACCGAGTCTGAAGGACCTGAGCCAATATCTACCGAATTAGAACAACCAAAACCTAAAATTGAAGTACAAGAGGATAACAATGAAATTCTCTCAAAAGGAAAGGAACCTGTATTAGCAAAATATGTCGGGAGACATCATTCAACAGATCAGATCATTGGAGACAAATCTAAAGGAACCATGACAAGAAGCAAGTTGAAAGGTACTTGTTTACTTGCTGATTTTGAACCTAGAAATATTAATGATGCATTCGGAAATGATAGTTGGATTGAGGCTATGAATTAAGCAATAGAACAGATAGAGAAAAACAAGACATGGACTCTTGTACCTAGGCCTAAAGATAAAAATGTGATTGGAACTAAGTGGGTATTCAGAAACAAGTTGTATGAAGATGGTAAGTTATCAAGAAACAAAGCAAGACTAGTATGCAAAGGTTATGCTCAAGAAGAAGGAATAGACTATGGAGAAACTTTTTCTCCTATTGCAAGATTAGAACAAATCTTTTACATTACCTATGCAATCAGCATGTAACCAATAAAGAAAATGGATAAGGCATGCAACCAATAGGAAAAGTGCAAGAGTTGAGCAAGAAATGAAGACTTAATATTGATCTTAGATTCATACCTAACCCTAAGTCTTCAAAATATTTAAAAGGAGGATGAAACCCCATTGTATGCATAGATGAGAGAAGCGTATGGGTGAACTATAAAAAAATTGAGAGGGGAATTTGAAAGACTTAGTGAACACTAAAGTAGCATTGTAGAATCTATTTATTGAAGAACAAAGTATCTGAACCTTGCAGAGTGACATATTAGATCAAGCAAGGATCAGAGCTGACATAGAAAAATAAGGATCTAAAATCAGCAATTGAAGATTGCAAAGCTATCAAGTGAAAGACTTTCTAATACTCTCTAGTAATTGTATTAGATAATGGAAATCCTATGGACTTAGGTTGGCCAAGCAGCCATTTGTAAATCCTTTAGTAGGGTGGCATTCCAAGTGAATGTACAAAAGTCCTTTAACCAGGCCTACTTTTATTAGGGTAGTGAAATCCTTTAACCAAATCACTTTTTATAGGGTGTAAAGTCTTTAACAAGATAGGCCTTTCATAGGGAAGACCATTGGAAGTGGTCAAACATTGTAACCTTGAATAGTTACACATTGTTGTAGTGATATTTTGTGGGTGTCATCCCCACCCCAATTTTACCTTCTAATTTTTGGCAAGTTTCTGGGTTACCAAATTTGTGTGTTGTCTATTTTCATGCATGTCTTTACTTTCATGTTTATTAGATGAATTAGATGCATGTAAATAGTTTCAATCAATAGGATTTGAAAAGGTTAAAGTTAGTTACTTCTGATTCACCCCCCCCTCTAAGAAGTAAATCTTCCCACTCGTTAATTTCAATAGTGATAACCCATGAAGAGCCCTCATGAATGGATTCTCTCATCTGGTCAAGTAGTGATTGATAATAATAATTGGTGAAGATTTTAGATGGAGGGATCAATGCAACAGAAGATTATTTACAAGTTGCTAAAGATGAATGATAAGTTTAAACCTTGAAACATCAAATGGAATGAATACACTGAGCACACATTAAGTTTGAAGATTTGAGATTCTAAAGTTTTGACTAACAAGGGACTTGAAAGTTGTTCAAAGTGTTCAAACTTAGTTGGTGGTTGATACATTTTGGAAGGATGTTTGCTGGTGAAGAAATGCCTTTGTGATTTCTTCCTTTTTGTTGGTGTTATTTTTTGTGGTTTCATAATGCATGTCCCATTTTTCCTAGAAATGGGGAACCCCTAGTCAGTTATTTTTTCTTTCCCAAACCCCTAGTCTAGGGTTTGAGTCTTTTTAAGGTTTTTTTAATGTTTGAGTTTAGCCTGGTCCTCTGCCTAAAAAACCTAGTTTCTAGAAATTGAAGAATTTGGACCAAAATTTGATTTTAGAAGTGAAAAGCACATACTAGCACACCTAGTGTGCCCCTCAAGGTACACTAGTGCACTAGTCATCCTAGTGTGGAGCACTTCCTCTTAGAAGTGCGCACTAGTGCACATGGCTTGGTACACAGCTCCAAGAGGTGCACTCCATCCCAAGCCTATAAAAGCCCAAGATCCCCTTCCTCCTTGTTCATTTTCTTCTCCAAGTAATCCATCAATGCACCTTTGCACCCTCCAAGGTGTGCCATCTTTGCGGTCCTACACACATACAAAGAAACACCTAGATTAGAAGGTGCATAGTTGTGTATCATTCCAAGGTTTGCAATTGTGCACCTTTAATCACCAAACTTTTTAAGAAAACATAACATCTAAGTGTAAGATGTGCATATGTGCACCATAAAAACCTAAACCAGGCATTTAACAAATGGTGCATAGGTGTGCACCTTCCTAAGGTGCCCACATGTGCACCATTTACTTTTAAAAATTGAGTATGTAGAGTTAGGGTGCACGCATGCACACCCCATAAGGTGTGCAAGGGCGCACCCTTTATATTAAAGATTGATAAGTGTTAGAGGTGCACCTAGAGCACCCTCAAGGTGTGAAAGTTGTGCCAAAAAATTACATACCAGTGGCTTAAATAGGATTTTGGGTTGTTTTTACTGGGTTTTAGGATTCTGGGTCTAATATTTTTTTAGAATTTAGGGTTTTTTTAAGGTTTTAAATTTCCACCTTCTAAACTAATCTGTTTATATTTTGAGTAGATAAAATTGCTTCCTCCTCATCCTCACTCATAGTGAAGATTCCTCCCAAGCCAGTTGTCTTTAAGTTTTAGGGTGTGCAAATGAAATCACACCTCTAGGATGCACATTCAGAGATTCAGGACACTAAATTAGCTCATATTGATTGGAATAAATTCTTAGTACTCTACAACCAACCAAATGAGAGATCCCCAATGATTTTTGCACTCATTAGATCTTGGTCGATTAGTGTGGCCTCATATCCTACTTCAGTGTAATCTTCAAAACTTGTTATAGCTTTGGCAAAGAATTATGTATTAGAAGAGAGAGTGGTGAAGAGCATGACATGAGAGATCATTCTATATTTGAGACCAAAGAATATTGAGAAATTATTCAATATCTCAAGGGAAGATAAATACATTAGGTTGACTTATCATCAAGTAGAAAGGTGGTATAGGGACAATGAGCAGAAGGCTACTAAAATTATTCAATCATCATATCTAATTGATAGAACACCTATGGGATGAGAAGCGGGAAAAGTTGATATGAAAAGAGGTTATATGAAGGATGATATCAGATACTCCATAGTGCTCCTAAGTAGGATCATGGGATTACCAGTAGTATGGTACTTTTACATCTAGATGGTACATTTCATTGAGACCATCAAAGTAGCTAAAATGCCAATTGATTGGGCCATGATTCTTAGTAAGAATTTAGATGAATAGCTGATGGTTGTCAAAAATGATCTAAGGTTTTATATGACATCTTATTTGGTGTATTTGTTAGCAACAAGAACCATAGATTATCTTGGATTTTTTAAAAGAGGAAGCATGCAAGATGCTAATGCATGACCTTATGTAGTATACTCTCAGCTAGTAAAGAAGAAGCTCTTAGATCATAGCAAAGAATAAATAATAGTGAATGATGCTTTCATTTTTACAATCATCTAGTTCATTGAGGGAGACTATGCAAAAAGGATGTCATAAGAGGTAGCAATAATAATTATAGAAATAGGCACCTACTACATCTAGTTTAAGACATTCACCTACCTAAAGGTACTAGGTACAACTATAAATCCTAAGAAGCTCCCTATGTACCCATGTGATAGACTCATTTTGCTGGAGAATGCATGACAACTCACATTTGCATATGACAGAGTGAGAAAGCAACATAAGAAGAGCTGGGTATGGCCCATCACCATAGGTCCATTTGGAATCAAGAAGAAGTAGGATATGATGACTTTTGATTCAAAATGGGATCAATATCCCTTGGAGGAATATAACTCCCCTTGTCCATGTTTTGACAATATTGGTAGAGTTCAATACTTGGCAAGAAAACAATTTAAACATGAATATGTCATAGAGGATCATTGGATGAATTCAATAGTTGACTATGATATGTAGATAAGGGATTATTGTAAGATGACTCTTTATTTGGCAGGCAGTGCCATGAAAATAAAGGTCCCATTAAAAGTTGTTCAACAAGACACTTTAGATGTCTTGGATCCCTTAGACAATTGAGATAAGATATGTGATCACCTGATCATGAATGCATTAATGGATAGAGAAGAAAATGTAGATATCAATCATAGGGCAAGACATACCATCTAGTTGACCAAGGAATGGATTAAGAAACCATTAAATTTGGACCTAGTTCCTCAAACAATAGTCTTATAGGCCATAGCTTGCCTAGTAAACAAAAGAGGAATGAAAGTTAGAGTTCCAACACTCACATCCCAATCTCCAATAATGCTAGAAATAGTGTATTAGCATGATAGAAAAGTTGGATTCTTTAAATTAGAAAAGATAAAGATTAAAAGGAAAAGAAATTCTCCTTAGCAACTTGATCCTAAAGTTGAAGGGACCCAAGCCCAAGAACCAAAAGCCTAAAAATATAGAAGCCACTCAAAATCAGAATAATCCATAAGTGTCACCATTGGAATAGGGACAAGGATCTAAAGAAGAAGCACAATAGGTTTCCATGCATGTTCAAGAGGAAGAACCCTCTCCATCTGCTCCTAAGAGAGCTAAGATGAAAACTCCGATCAAAATGATTAGAATAAAAAAAGTGCAAAGAAAGGTTATTCCTATTCCTTTAGTCCTGAAAACCATTTCTGAAGAAGAAGATGAAGAAGATGAAGAAGATAACCTTCCCTTGAATTAGAGAACTTTTCTAGATAGGACTAATGAGGTAGAATAGAGAAGGAGTTCCATTGTAACGCTACCATCTATTCTTATACAACCTATTCAGGTTACAAAGGATGAGCAACAACAATGGATTGATGAACAAGAGGGTCAAGACACTAATGTCTTTAAAATGTCAAATTTTTATTTCATTTCTATAGTTCATAAACTCATAGGCAATAACATAAGGGATGCACCAATGAATCAACCTTTACTAGAAGATGGGAGTCAATTACCATCTTTTCAACAAGGACCTCTAGGTGCCCCACCATCACCAAGTCAAGATTTATCTTTCTTAGATAAAGGTTTGGCCACTCCTCTCCCTCCTATTAATGAAGAGAAAGTACAAGTGAGTAGGAAGAAGAGCCACAACAAAGACCCACTGATGAAGTATAAAAAGAAGGGGAAATATATGAAGAACCTCAACAAACTTCTCAAGATACAAAGGTGGGGAGTTTGGACCCAGCAGATATAGGGATACCCAATGTAGATCTCTCACAAAAAGAGAAGACTCTAGAGAGGAGTGATAAGGGAAAGGGCCTAGTGGTACGAACCCCCTCTTCATCAAAGTATATGTCTCTGATGGGAAATACTCCAAGCTATTTGAAGAAAGAGGTGATGGTTAGGCATAAAAGGCAACTATATTGTAGTGAGGAGTGGGGAACGAAAGAATTAGTTGAAGCACTCAAGAAACCTGAGCTACCCACAGGTGATGCACAAACATTGGCCTTTATTATGACAAATCAAAATTAGGAATTGGTCAATCATATTATCATCCCTCCTCTACATGTAGATACTAAAGATCTAACCCTGAAAGATTATCAGATTAAAGAGGTCTTGTTGGGAAAGCTCACTGTGGATGTGGCTAAATTGTTGGTTACTACAGAGATTAAAGAAGTGTTTAGCCACCTAGAACAAGATGAGTCTGAATTATTGAGGGTCCAAAAATAGAATGATCTTCTAAGATGCTATTTGCATGAAGTAGCTAGTCCTTTGGACCCTAAGAATCTTAAGGAAACTCTAGGTGTGGCACTTGATAGGAAGGAGAGTGTAGGTATACAATTGGATCCATTTTCAAAGGCATGTCAATTATGGAAAGAAATTTTTTAGAAGGGTATGCAAATAATATAGGAAAACCTTAAACTATTGCAACATATGAAAACTAGTGTAGATAAGTTGGTTGCTATACTGAACTAAGATTTTGGATTAATGGACAAGGTAGATACCTAGGGTAAAGATATCCAAGCATTATAGTCAATAAAAGGCCAAAGGTATTGTATGCTCATGAATATATACATGGGGGATGAATTGGATAAGATAGATAATTGGATCAAGAAGATTTCTTCTAGTAATAAAGTAATGGAGACATTACATGTGGATATTCATAAGCTCAAGGATCAAACCCAAAACAAGATTTTGGAAGCAGAGAAGTATTATAATGATGTTTGCCTTGACATTTTTAAAGATGATTCAAGGGATAAACTCATGTTTGTGCAAGTAGTTGTCAAACAATTTTGAAAGACCTTTGAGGAAGCTTTTATTGATGAAGACATTAGACAAGCATTTAAGATGGAGGAGGCATTGCTAGAGTTGGATGTAAAGATGGAAAACTTTGTAGAGACTCACATAGAAGTGAGCAACTATCACCAAATAGTAAAGGATAAGTATGATGCTTTGGATTTGTTGGATGCAGCTCAAGTGATGGACATCATAGAGAAATCCAAGAGAAAAAATCTAGACATAACTCTGGTATGAAGGGGAAGAAAATCCAAAATTGAGAATTTCAATTTTGACACTTGGGAAAATTTTGTATTTTTTGGACCCATCACTAAGTTGCACAAGGTACACTTCTCCCAAGGTGCACAAGGTGTTCAAGGTTTGCTTCTCCAAAGGTGCACCAGAAGTTTTTGAACTTCCAATTAAAAATTAAAGCTTTTCATGCATTGAAAACACATTTTGACAATAGTTTAACTCCTACAAACATCCAAAGAAGGTTGCGCTTCTATTTTTGGCATCTCTAGAGGCTCCTACATCATCTAATAGCTTCCTTCTTCTTTCATTGTTTTTAAGTCATGTGAATGCTCATGCACCCATTAATTAATATAAAAAAGGGTGGAGTCTCACTTAGCATCATTCAGAGAGTTAGTTTGTATCTATTTAGATTTGTTTTATTAAGTTTTAAGCATATATTTGCATCAAGTAATCTCTCATTCTCAACGCAAATTGAGGAGATGATTTCCTATAAATTGAGGAATTGAATATGTATTCTAGGCCATTATTTTGATGCAATAAGATATGGAATTGGTGTTGTCATTCTGAGTGTAGTTATTCTTGTAGGAGTGTGTTATATTTTGTGGATGTATGTTCATGGATGTGTATGTTATCCTTTAATTATAGTTTTGGTCATGTGTTTACAAATTTTGCTAACATACTTAGTTGAAGAAGAGATCACCTACTATTCATACATAGATTTTTGTCTCACATGAGCGTACTTTTCATGGCCTTGCAATCTGATTAAAGTAAAATGTGTTACAGGTGTTAAATTCCCATCAATGATTGCATCAATGGAATTAAGGAAGCACTTCTATTTTCATTGGTTACCTATCAATTTTTTCAAAGGCATAACTCAAAGACATGTTGTTTCCATGGCTTATGTCTATTAGGGATTTAATTTTCAAGTCATTTTCTTAAAATTATTGTTACTTTATCTTTGTTATTTGATTTTATAAACACTTGATTAATTTATGAATTCATATAGTTGCATGGTAAAAACTACATTCATTGTAAACAAAAAAATACAAGAAAATACTTTTTTTTGTGTGGATACTTTTTTTGAGATAGCAAGTAGAATCAACATCTTCTCCAAAATTGGTCAAACTAGAAAAGGCCTTCCTATGAACACTCACATTTATCTTCTACTAAATGGATTCCAATAGGTCACAAGATCACCTGAAATCTTGGAGTTGATCCTAGATCAACTTTTCAAGAGAGGAGTTTGAAAGAGTTTGTATCATTTAGCATCGTGCAAAATGAGAGCTCAATAATATGTAGTTTAAATGGGGGAGAGAGAGTTATTAGGGAGATATAGAAAGATTCATATCTCTATAGAGATATGCATCAAGAAGAATTATGATGTTTGGTATGTTTTTTAATGTGAACAACTATTATCGATCCTAAAGAAGAAGGAGTTGTTTAGTCAACAAATCATGATGTAAATCTAAGAAGATGCAAAATAGAGTATTGTTCCAAAGGTTTATCATATTTGATTGATGAAGATGATTTTAAAAGATGAGAATAGCAGTAGCAGTAGTAGAGTACTATTTGGTATTCTTGGAACCTAGATGTTTTTCATCTATGTTTCCATCAATGCCAAAGCGAGAGATTTTTAGCACGAATGCTGATGGTATTCCTTTTGTGGAATATCCTAAGCATTAGAGAGTATTGACATGTTGTTTTCATGACTATGTTTGTCATTGATGTCAACATAGATGTAAGTCTATGAAGACTGACAGAGTAGAAAATAGAGATCTTAGTTGTACGGACAATGTTTTGATTGTCTAGTAATGTATAATCATGGACATGTTCTATATTGTGTCCTAATGTTAAGTTTTAATGTGTAGTAAGTAATTTGAAGATGTACAAAAGATATACCAAGTTTATAGATTGAAGTGCAAAGACAAAGTACCTAAGAAGTGATTTCTAATGTTTGTATTATATCTTCTAACAGAGATATAATCTAGAGTTGCATAGTCAATCAGTGACATAAGATAGTTTGAGGATGATGTTAGCAATGTGCAAGCCCTATTGCCACATATGTGAGAATTTTTATAGACTATGAGTTGACAGTTCTATTGTAATTGTGAATAAATTAATTATCTTATTATAATTAATTGGAAAAGCCTCAAGGTTGACTCAAGAAATTATTTTAAAGATATGGTATAAAGGAAAGATGTTTTCCTTATTTGTAATACATTTTCTATGTGAAGTATTCAAGGAAGTGTGAAAATGAGAAAAGTTTTTGGTAAGTGTGAGTAAGCAAACCAAAGGGTTATTGGATGTGAGTGTTATGATATTCTTATAAGATTAGAAGAAGAAGAAGTCTAGTTGATAGGATGAAAAATTGGAAGGAGCAATACAATTCAATTCTATTATTTTGCAAGGAATAATATAGAGATCATTTGGATAGTGGCTTCATTGGTCTTGCCCCTGAAGTTGTTTGGACAGTGGGTCCATCTATCTTCTACAACTCCTAATAGGATTGGAATCTCCTAATAAGGATTCAAAGTCTCTTAAAAGGTACTAATATGTACTAAATGTTATTATAGACTCCTATATTGGTAGGATGTCAGAGACAAGGAAAGAATTTAAAATGTCTATGTTTGGAGAAATCAAAATTTTTGTGGGTCTAAGTTAATCAGATGAAGGGATATTCATCACCCCATAAAAATATATCAAGGAAACATTAAAAATATTTGGAATGGAAGTTTCCAAACTAGTTGTAACACCTATGTCTACTGGACATAAGCTCTTAGAGAATGATGATTCAAAGGAGGTAAATCAAACTACTTATAGATCAATGAATGGGAAACTTTAGTATGTGGTTCACACAAGACCTATTATTGCATTAGCAGTTGGCATAGTTGCAATATTTTATGCTAATCCTAAAGAAAATCACATGATGGTAGTCAAGAGGATTTTGATATATCAAAAAGGAAGTGAAGACTATGGGTTATGGTACAAGAAAGGAGGAAATCTTGAGTTAAGAGCCTTTACTGATGCAGATTAGGTAGGAAGCATTGATGACAAGAAAAGTACTAGTGGAGGAGCATTCTTTCTTGGAAAGAGGATAGTATCTTGGACAAGAAAGAAATAGAATTGCATTTTTCCATCCACAGTAGAAGAAGAGTATTTTAACATAATGTGGTTAAAGCAATTGATGTTAGGAATGAAGGAAGAAATCAAGGAACCAATGGTTATCTACTGTGATAAAAAAAGGGTGCAATCAATATATCCAAAATTCTAGTGATGCACTCAAAGACAAAACACATTGCAATCAAATATCATTTCTTAAGGGAATTAGTTCAAGACAAAGAGGCAAGATTGGAATATGTGAACACCAAGGAACATATAGCATATATATTTACCAAAGCTTTACGTAAGGATGCATTAATGTATCTAAGAGGTAAAATAGGGTTTATTTCCCTATCTAATGCTCACTAAAGAAAAATGTAGTGAGGCATCAACCAAGCTCTATTGAAGATCAATCAAGTTGATGCAGTAAAATACAAAGCATATTGCATATAAATCAGTACATAAAGTACATTATAATTTCATATGTCTATATCCTTCAGAAATTGATGTCAAAGAGGGATCTTTTAGTGTCAACATGGATGAGTAACATGTAATATTGTGAAAATTTTAGTATTAAGGAGATTAAGGGAAATTCTTTATGATGTAGTATACAACTAAGAGGGAGAAAATGATAGAAGAGAGGTGATAGAAAAGCAGCAAAGACAAATCCTCACATAATCTCAAAGGGAGCTAGTATGGATGAGAATAAGAATGAAACTAAGGATATTATCTAATTGCTCATACTTTTATCAGCTTATGTTTACATGTTGTGTTTCCATCAATTTCAAAGAGGGAGTTTGTTGGAAATAATTCTTCAATTGTATATTGTCATTGATGTTTACACAAATGTTAATATTAATCAAGCAATATAGAGTTTGTAGTATTAACCTTGTTTATCTAAGTATTAACCATGTAGTTGGGTAATGAAGACTTTCTAGCATTAACTAACCACTTGATTAATGAAAGGATTCCTATTTGCAACATTGACTGAGTGGTTGGGCATCAATAGAGTTTAGTATTGATTGAGTGGTTAGGCAATGAAGAAGTCATTATGTCAATTGAATGTTCATTTACAGTGTTGACCAAGTGACAATAGATTGAAATTTTAAAATGGTTTATTATTTAAGGCCAATTACTTGGATGTTTATAGATGTTTTAAAAGGGTATTCAAGGTGACATTTCCTAGCTTATGATATACAACAAAGTTTAAGTTGTGAGGATAAAGAGTATCAAGAAGAATATGAAAATGATGGATATGTGAGTGAAGGAAAAAGGAAGAGCAGGAAAGTGTAGAAGATAAGATGAAAAGAAACATATAATTAGGAAGAATATAGAGGTTAAACTAGAACAAAGATCTGAATCTGCAAAGAAATTTTCTTCATAAATTAGGTCAAATTGTTGTTGCTTTCTAACCATTGTAGCAGTAAAAAAATCTCTTAATAGAGTTAATAGTTATTTTGTAAATCCTCTAACAAGGTGACAATTCAAGATTTAAGTGTTTGAAGACCTCTAACTAGGCCATTCCTAATAGGGTGAATTAAATCCTCCAATAGGGTCATACATAATAGTATGTTTTGTAACCTTTGATAGCATTGGCTCCTAATAGGGTTCACTTCAGAAGAGTGAAAATTATTGTGACTGAGTGTAAGGTGGTTTTTCCCAAATTGAGTTTCCACATTAAATCTTGGTGTCATATTTGTTCATGCTATTTACTTATGGTTTATATTTCTGCAACTAAGTTACTAAAGGATAAAACTATTTAACAAATCTTAAGATTGCTTTGTTAACCAAGCATCAGTAATATTCTAATGTTAACTGAGCTATCCAGTCTTGAATGATCAGTGAAAGTTTTTACTAGCATTTAAGGGAAAAGGATATGTTTTTGTTGTAAATAATTCACCCATCCCCTCTTAGTTACTCCTCTTACATTTCCAACAACAAATGTTTGTGCATTCAAACATTGTAGATTAGAAGTTGCCATTTCTAAAAAGTGGTTATAATAGCCAATTGGGCCTACCATTAAAAAGTCATGGCCTCCAGAAGTTGGGCTACTTGAAAATTTAATTTGTAACTATTTTGAGTCAACTCTAATATAATAAATAAGATAATTTTATGGTTGGTTAGTCTCAAGGGTTAGGGTTGAATGCCTTAAATCTTTCCAAGTGGTGGAAAATTGTCTATATAAGGAAGGCATGTAGGGTTGTCTCCTACATTTTTAGGTGGTTTATCATGGATCTTTCTTATGTAATATTGTATTTAAAATACCTATGTGACTTGGCATATTGTACTTGTGAAAATCTATAGTTCTATACTTTTGAAGATAATAAGAAACCCAATTTTGTTCTTCTAAATTGTTGTCATTTCTTTACTTCTATTATTTGTTTATGGTATAAAGGGGAGCAACCTTCATCAAAAAATGTCTATCTACATTCATTCATGCATTCATTTTTTCTTCAAAGTATTAGTCAATCAAACATAACAAAATTTGAATATCTTTGAAGAGTATTTGCAAACACTTGCATTTATAATGGGCATCCTTGATTATTCTCTGCTTTCCAAGATTAAAAGACTACATACAACTAGATTCAAGAAACATACAAGTATGTTCACATAAATCAAAATCCGAATATTTTTTTATACATTTGCAAAGAAAATATAATATTTACTTTATACTTACACATTATTCTTTCATGCAATTTTAGTTCTATGTTAAGGTTAATTTCTCAACTAGGATTTGACTAAGGAAAACCCCTTTGTACACACCATTTTTCTCATTTTCTATGTGCATGAAAAATTAGGACCTTCACACCATCTCAAATCTAGAAGATGCAAGCCCTCGCAAGTAGTCTACAACTAGATCAAGTAAAATAGAAAGGAATATGATGGCCCAAGTCACCTCTTCCTAAGAACATGATTCTATAGGCGACTTTATTCCCCCAAAATTTCATCAAATAGAAATCTCAAGTCAATGGAATCTTTTGATTTTTTTTTGACACCCATATAATATATTTTCTACTAGAAAATATATCACGTGACTTGTTAATAATGTCTATTTTGTTTCTCATGTTTCATTAGTAACAATTTTTCCCTAATCATTGTTGGAAATATTCAAGACCATGCTGAGTTATTGAGAGGGGAGGGGTGAATAAATAACTTCTAAAACTTTAACAATTTCAATTATTAATCCAATAAATCAATTAGCATTTAATTCATCACATCTGATCTAATTGCATGCATGAGAAACTGAAAACATGAAAGCATCCATAACACTTGAACACAAAGATTTGGTGACCCAAAAACCTTCCAAATAGAAAGTAAAATTGGGGTGGGGATGATACCCAAAAACTTTAGTAAAATCGCATAAAGTTGGCCTGCTAAGGCTTACATTGATCACTTCTGATGATCTACCCTATTAGGAGCAAATAGGACTGCTAGGTCCACCTTGTAAGAGGATTTACAAATATATAATGAAGTATGCATTCGGTAAAGAGATTTATAAAATACTGTTAGGTCTACCTTGTTAGAGGATTTTGAATGGTTCATCTGTTAGGATGAAGCAGTAGATCTTTGATTTTTAACTAAGTTTTCTGATAGAGATTCCTTGATGTACTGATCACCTTTCTATGATAGATATGTCTCTACTGCTCCTTATGGCCTTTAAAATTATTTATCTATTGTATTCATAACTTTACATTTTTCACATTCACTCTCTATCTTACATTGGATATGATACAATACATTACATATATATACCAATCTAAATTATAAAACTACAAAGTTGGCCATGATAGAAGTTAACACAAATATTACAAAGTCAGCCCATATGAAGATACTTAGGTTCTGAAGAGTAACTCAATGAGGTTCTCATACTCGACATCCACTATCAATACTTGGCATCATCATGCTCTTGGTAGACATAGAAGCTTAGTCCATACTAATCACTTTAAAGTGGTCTTGAACTTGGTCTACACTGGTGACTCAGTAGATATTGTGCAACTCAAAAAATATTGAATCACTAGGTTGCCATGAAGTAGCTTGGTTAACACTAGCTTCGTATCACCTGAATTATGAACTCGATAGACACTGAAATGCTTAGTAATTATAGGCTTTGCATCACATAAACTGCAAACTCAGTAACCACTAATAAACTTGGTATACACTAAAATGCATGGTTTGAATTGCAAAACTTCACACTAACTAAATTTGCTCGATAACCACTGAGATTAGTCCAAAAGACTCAATAGCAACTATAGAGCTTGGTGGCTACTGAAGTACATGGAAAACATTGTAAAAAATTTAATGAGGTTGATAGATGTATAGATTCTGAATAAGGGTGTGTCACTAATAACAAACTTGATTGATATGTCAACAATCCCCCCTTTGGCATTAGTGACAAAAACACTTATTAGCCCAAAATTGGATACCTTGTATTCATCACCATATGATACTAGCTTAGTATATTTTTGAGATTTTTCAAAATTGATCTTTGTAAGGTATATTCAGAGTAGTTCTCCACCATAGCATATTTCTCCCCCATACTATGAGTTCCTCTATATACATATAATTTTTCTCTTATATACATATGACATTTCTTCAATGTATCTTTTCTCCCATGTAATAACATATCTCATAGCTCTGTAACTTTTCTCCCCCTTTTTGATAATAATGCCAAAGATTTATTCTAATGTATTTACATGGAGATACCAAAATGAGATCAGAATTCAAAGTGTACCTTTAGGGTGATCTCTAAGGTCTTATCCCAGTTATCTTGCAAAACCTTGCATGTTTGAATTGGAATTTACACTTCTACTGATAGTTCAATCATGTGATCAGCAATAGAGAAGTTGTTATCATGGATCAGGGTCTTTGAATATACAATGTGTTTCTACATAGCATCCATGATTAGAAGGATCATATTTTGTATATCAATCAAGGTTGAATAGATCTTTGCTTCTTCTCTTAACAATTCAGCTTGCAAGTTTGACAAAAAAATGATCTTCTTGAAATGTGTAGAGCTTGAACTTGGGTCGAGTTGCAGCTACTAAGCACTTTCTTTAAGATCTATATCAATTTTGGACAATTTGTCCTTTACTTCCTTTGTGTATTCAATGACAACACATAGTTTTGCAAAAAGTGATGACACATTTGAACAAGATGCCTCAAGATTGACCAAAATTGTTGAAAGCTCAACTTGATGAATGGCTATTTGTTGAACAATGTGCTCCAGCACTTTATTGTTGAATTTCTTTTTACCCTTTTCAAATAGCTTTTCTTGACCTTCGATGTCCTTGTTGAATTTTTGGACTACCTCTCCAAGCTAAAACAAAATAGGTTGACAAGAATCAACCTCAATTCCAATTGGCTCAATCAAGATATTCTTGGCATCATCTATTATCTTGTATTCTTTGTCTCTTTCCTCTCTCAATCTTTTTTGTTTGGCCTTTTTCTGGATGAGTTCACCAAATATGTGCATTTGGTCTATAGAAAGATTGTAGATATCCCCATTTGGAATTTCTATTTCCTCATCCAAATCTATATCTTCTTCTATCTCCTTTCCTTTCAAAATTTTTATACTTAGTTGAACCTTAGGGTCAACTGTCCTTGTACTTATTGCCTTTCCAATGGTAGACATACTCAAACTTGTAGTAAAAACTAATATAGTATTGACTGATGGAATACTTATAGAAATTCTTGAAGAATCCAAAATTGATGAAGTCAAAATTGTAGAATTGAAAACTAAAGTAGACAAAACTAGAGAGCTTACCATGGATGCACTCAAAACTATAGAAGTCAAAATTGGAGGAGTGAAGACTGAAGAACTCAACTTGATAGATGAAGAAGGAGTCTATAGCTCAATGTATGAAGTCACTTATGTTAATGATATGCTGAGCTGAGTCAGGGAAAAGAGTGATTGGACATTTGATGTATTAGTAGTAGTCACAATCAAACTTGTTGAAGCTATCTCCATACTTGATGTAGTCAGTGGTTTGCTTGAGGATTGAGGGAGTAAGGCAATGACTACAATAGATATCTTGATTGGGTTAGTCTCCTCATCATCTCACTTTTCTTCCTTGGTAGCTTCTACACCTCGATCCTCTTCATCTTCTTCATTATCAAAATGAGTCACTTCTTCAATATTTTTCTCCTCATCTTTCTCCTTATCTTCTTCTTCATCAACATCCTTTGCTTCAAGAGGAAATTCACTTGGTTTATGAAGATGATAAATATTTTTCCAAGTGTTTGTAGCATTTTTTACAATATGCTCTATATCCTCAATCAAAACTAACCATGTATTAAACCTTAGAATCAATTTTTCTTCATTTTTTTTAATGACTCTTTTACCTCAACATTTGATATGCTCAGTACTAACTACCTCAAGGTTTGTGCATATATGTCTTTGACTATTTGCATGGAAAAATTGTATCTTGGCTTGATCTTTTCTAGCAATTCACTAGAGACTTGAGAGGCGATCTGGTTTGGTGAGTACTTCCACTTACCCATTTTGCTCAGCACTAGTTCTTCAACTTTCTTCTACTCTGCCTCAGTCCTAGCTTCATATTTCAAAGGTTTAAAAGTTTTTATTTTAGCTCCTTCTTCCAATTGCTTTAATTTTTCTTGAAGGTGGGTGGAGGTTTGTTGAATACAATGTCACTTCCTTTCTTCCATGACCTCCTTGTGAAGATTGGAGTGGATGACTTTGTAGGCTTGGTGATGATCACCTTGCTCTTTTTCTTCAAAGGTTCTTCTACTTTTTTTTATTCTTCCTCATCCTCTACCTATTCCTTGTCCTCACCTTTGCCTTTAGTTAACAAGAGAGGTGCACTAGCTTTTAGTCTAGCTATCCTTCTCTTTCCTTTGTTAACTGCCTAAGGGAGCTTTATCTCTAGCTCAATTCTTGCCTTAGATTCTTCATAGGTTCCAAAATAAGGAGCCTTGGGATCAATAGGTTCATTGACAAGGGCTTCAATGATATGCTTGGTCTCATCAATGTTCACCTCATAGCCAAGAGGCTTAACCCACACAACTCTAGGTTTAACTACCTAGATATATACCTTGTCATAGTCCACCATGAAGCACACATCATCCTTGTAGTCTTCAACTAACTTCTTTGGAATTTTGAACCTATTGTTCATTTTATCTTTGAACACATTGACGTAGTTGTTTGTGATGCTGCCATAGTGCTCACCCATTTTTGCAATATATTCATTTATTTGGCAAAGTATTGGCACATCTTTTCTCCTAACTATAAGGCCTTTAGAAGGGAAGAACTTTTGGAAATAAAAGAATAGACAGGTTAACAATGAACCAAATTTGCATGGATTATTCTTTAAAGTTCTAATATACTTTTTATGTTCTTATTGAATTGCCTCAATAATAACTCAACAAGGTCATAAGATAGGTTGTTCTTCACCATTTTATATGCCAAATCCATGACTTCACATGATATGCTATTAAGATGGCTTGAACTATATATCTTATGAGCAATAACATGGATTCCAAACTTCAACTTTGCATCAGTAACACTACTTATTTTCATACCTCTACCATCCCATTCGGCTAGGGTTTTCTTCTCCAACTCTACCCAACCTAGGGTTTTAGTTATTTTGGCTTTGGCAAGCATGGGAAAGCTAGTGATTTGATGAATCATTTTCTTCATTATTAGAATTGGCTTCTCTAACCACAGTTGTCCGTTATACACCTGACTAAGGATATATCTAATCCATTTTATTTGAAACTCTCAGGGCATATGGGGAATATATGTCAAACCTTTTGCTTCCAAATGTTGATGCTCCGGTTTTAGGGTTCCATCAACACAAAACTGACCTAGGGCATCATCCATCTCCAGAGTACCAATTTCTTGAATTGCACATTTAAAATGAGTATGAATGTCATTAACAAGAAGTACCTTGGGAGGAATTTGAGATTGAGCTCCACTTGGGTCTAGGGTTTCAACAACCATAGGTGTGAGCTTGAAATTTTGTGCTTTCCATTCAACTCCTCGAACCAACATGTCAGAACCTCTCTTGACCTTGTTGCTGTTGGATACCATTTTCACTCAGTAGGTTGAGAGAACTTCAAAAAACTTTGCAGGAAATTCACTCAAGTCACTTGATCATACTAAAAATAGCTCTTTGTAAGAGCACTCAAAAATTCATGGTAGGAAATAAATTTGATTCCATGCCTTTTGTTAAAACTTCACCATAAATGCTCAGTACGGAGGTAGATAAGTTGACATTATGTTGATAATCTATCATCCACTATTTTCCATTGATCACTTGGTGACATCTCCACAATTCAGTAACCATAAGTGCCTTGTTACTCCTAACCTTTCTTGGTAGAGTCTATGACCCAACCTCACTTGATAGAGAAGGTAACTTGTTAATAACTGATATCGATCTTGTTCAGTGATCCCTTTGTATCTTTCATACAAATTTGGATCTTTGTCACCTTTCAACTAGAACTAATTTGGATGTCTTCTTTGATAGCTTGGTTCCATTTCTTCATTGAGAACTTAATTAGGAATGGTAGAGTCACCAAATTCTTGAGTAACTTGACCATCATTGCTTGAACTAGTATCCTCAATAGACTTAGGAATTCATTGCTGTCTCATTAACTTTCAAATGTTATCAGCCTTTGCCTTCTTTTCATCTTCAATTTTTCAAGTATTCATACAATTCTTAGCAAGATGACCAAGTTTTGTACAAATGACACATCTTTTAGTGGTATCTCTTTTCCTCATATGATATTTAACACAATTCATACCAATGTGTTGAAATTCTCCATAGTAATGACATCTACACCAGGTATTGTAGTCCCAACCAAATATTGCTTTCACAATTTGTTCTGTAGGATTTAATGTCTTTGTTTTGAATTATGATTCCTTGTGTCCATGTTTCTTATATTTATGATAGTTTCCTTCAAATTTTGGTTTCTCTTTGCATTCATTAGCCCTGTGACCATGCTAATTGCAATTGTAGCATTTTCCATTGAATTTTTCTTTTCCATTATTCCAACATTTGTTTGATGTATGACCTATCTTACCATAGTGATTGCAAGTAGGTCTTTGATTCTTTTGAGCACCTTGTTTGGAGGATTCACCTTCTTCTTTGTATCCAATTCTTTCTTTTCCTTTTTGTCTCTAAAGGTTTTTCTCATTTAGTTGATCCATGTCTGCATGAGATTTCATTATTCTTTCATTGATTTGCTTCTTAGTGTTTAGGTCATTTCTCAATCTTTTATTGATTTGTCTTTCAAATTTTAGCTCATTCTTTATTCTTTCATTGATTTGCCTTCCAGAATTTAGATCATTCCTCATTCTTTCATTTTCAAATCTTAGGCTCATGATTTCCTCATTTTCATTGGAGAGCTAATCAATAAAGTCTACTTGCTGAAGGATTGGTTCTAGATTTCATTGTTCCTTCCATCTATCTCTTCTTTTATCTTTTTTATTTGTTCTAAAACTTCACATAACCTTGCTGACTAAATTTATTGTTCTCTTTTCGGCTTTCTTACTTCTTCTTGCAAGGAACCATTCTTCTGTAGGAGTTCTTTGATTGCATCATTTGCTTCATCTGAGCTACTTGAATGGTGAAAGTCTTCAATGTAAAGATGACCATTCATTTGATTTTCAAGTTCCTTTCTTCTTTTTAGGGATTGGGAAATTTACTCCTTAGTTGGGCAATGGCCATTTCTAGATCCAACTTTTCATTTTCAATAGCTTTCTCAAGTCTGAATATCTCCATATCCTTGATCTTTGCTCAAGCTATTAAACTTTCTCCTAAGAATCACAAAGCTCTAATACCAATTGTTAGAAATATTCAAGACTATTCTAAGTTACTGAGAGGGGAGGGGTGAATTGGTAACTTCTAAAACTTTAACAATTTCAATTCTTAATCCAATAAATCAATTAGCACTTAATTCATCACATCTGATCTGATTGCATGCATTAGAAACTAAAAATATGAAAGCATCCATAACACTTGAACACAAAGATTTGGTGACCCAGAAACCTTCCAAATATAAAGTAAAATTAGGGTGGGGATGATACCCACAAACTTTAGTATTGTAGCATAAAGCTAACTTATTAAGGCTTACATTGATCACTTCTGATGATCTACCCTATTAGGAGCAAATAGGATTGCTAGGTCCACCTTGTAAGAGGATTTATAAATATACAATGAAGTATGCACTCAGTAAAGAGATTTATAAAAGATTGTTAGGTCTACCTTGTTAGAGGATTTTGAATGGTTCATCTATTAGGATGAAGTAGTAGATCTCTAATTTTCAACTGAGTTTGTCAATAGAGATTCCTTGATGTATTGATCACCTTTCTATGATAGATATGTCTCTACTACTCCTTATACTGATATGGCCTTTATAATTCTTTATGTATTGTATTCATAACTTAAACTTTTTTACATTCACTCTCTATCTTACATTGGATATGATACAATACATTATAGATATATACCAATCCAAATTACAAAATTACAAATTTTTCCATGACACAAGTTAACACAAATATTACAAAATTGGCCCATATGAAGATACTCAAGTTTTGAAGACTGACTTGGTGAGGTTTTGATACTTGGCATCAACTATTACTACTTGGCATCATCATGCTATTGCTAGACGTAGAAGCTTGGTCCATACTAATAAATTTCAAGTGGTCTTAAACTTGGTTTGCACTGGTGACTCGGTAGATATTGTGCAACTCGACAAATACTAAATCACTAGGTTACCATGAAGTAGCTTGGTTAATACTAGCTTCAAATCACCTAAACTGTAATGCTCGTTAAACATAGGCTTTGCATCACATAAACTGTGAACTCAGTAACCACTGATAAACTTGTTATACATTGAAATGCATGGTTTGAATTGCTGAACTTCACACTAACTAGATCTGCTTAGCAACCACTAAGATTAGTCAAAAAGACTCGATAGTAACTATAGACCTTGATGGCTACTGAATTACATGGTAAACACTATAAACTATTTAATGAGCTTGGTAGCTATACAAATTTTGAATAAGTGTGTGTCACTAATAAAAAACTTGACTAATATGTCAAAAATCATTTCTCATACATATATATACAAAATGAAGGATCATTACACACACTTAACAGTTATTTCCTACTTGATTCTAGTGAGACATCTTCATTCTAATCATCCAATAAAGCATTGGGTAGATTTTAAACTAGGAAATGATGCAAGGCTAGGATGCCAAAAGGAAGCAATCCCAAGATACACCTGCTAAGAGTTACAAACAAAAGCTTTATTCATATAAATCAATGGATAACATGTGGTCATATGTAGTAGATCAATGGTGTAATTATTTCACTTCACATATTAAGAAATAATGTGCTTAACTATGAGGCCTTTTGGGTTGTGGCCATATATAAATAAATTACAAAATATAGGTTACATTTTTTCTTTCTCTACTCTCTAAGATCCTATAAGATGATCTCCTATATCTAATCAAGCTTCATATATAGCTATCTAAGCCACAAATTGGCTAGTCAGACATTTAATTACAATATAGATCCAATCTTGGAAGAGTAAACCAAATCCTTAAAAAATGACAAAATAAGATCATGCACTCTTAGGAATAGTCCAAACACAAGTTAGGAGTTAGCTCTCAACTTTGCAAGGTGCCACATTAGCATAGGAAATCACACCAATAGTAATAACATGCCTCGCTAGATGAAAACTGTAAGAAACAAAGACCATAAATAATGACACAAAACTAAAAGAATAAAAAATATCAAAATAAATGCATTTAGGACAATGATCTAGGAGAGGTTCTCGACATGATATCAACTATGCACATCATGAAATGGAAAGCAACAATAAGTACTTCACAAACAACAAAATGGTATACACAATAAGGTATATTTTTTGTTGACACAAGATTGCTCAAAGACCTAAGACATTCCTGCATCAAACACTTGGAGTTAATAAAGAACTAATTTCCACATTAGGAATTACTAACATTTAGACTTGAATCATAAAGATCAAAATCATCTTGTGTAATTCATGAACTTTCTTCACCTGGTTTGTATTTCCACTGAACTAGGTAATCAATGTAGTATTTTCCTTTGGTACTTTTACTTACTCTGATATTCAAGATCCTTTTAATGATGTTAGCCTTCTTCTTATGATAATCTAGGTTATATTTTAATTCCTCATTTTCTTTAAAGTACTAAAATATGTCCATAATTTTGTAGGTGAAATATCCATATCTTTAGGTAATTCAATTTCAAAACTATTTCCATTGTCAAACTTCCCCAAAATCTTACAAGGACCAAATTTCCCTTTCTTTGGATTACTAGATGTACCAATATGAAATCTATTCTTCTTCAAATGAATCATCACTTTATCCCCAACCTCAAAAGATTTATTTCTTCTCCCTTTATCTCATCCTTGTTTATATCCAAGGTTAGTGTTCTCCATATTCTTTCTTACTTCATCATGAAAAGTCTTCATGAAATCTACAAATTATTTAGCTTTAGCACTTCTTTTTCCTTTAGCATTCAAATCTTTTTGTTCAAGATTTCCTTTAGGATTTAAGCCATTAACAATCTCAAAAGGTGTCTTCTTGGTGCTTCTATTCATAGAATTTTGGTATGTGAACTCCGCTTGTGCTAGAATCAAATCCCAATTAGTAGGATTATCTCTAGCCAAACATCTCAACAAGTTACCCAAACTTATGTTCACAACCTCAGATTGTCCATCTATTTGTGGATGGAATGTAGAACTAAATTTCAACTCTATATTCAACTTCTTTTAAAGTGTCCTCCAAAGATATTCAGTAAACTTAGTATCTCTCTTTGAAATAATAGTCTTAGGCAAACAATGCAATCTCTCTATTTGCTTGAAGAATAATTTAGTAACATGTACTACTTTAGATGTCTTCTTACAAGGTATGAAATGAGCCATTTTAAAAAATCTTTCAAATACTACCAAAATAGAATCATTACCTCTCCAAATTCTAGGAAAACCAAGAACCAATTCCATATTGATGTCTTCTCAAGGATTATTAGGTATTTGCAACAGTGAATACAATCCCAAATTTTAACTAGTTCCTTTTGTTGTGATATTGCTATCAAGATTTAACTGTGTGATTTCAATTCAAACTCATTGACCCATGTTTCATGAGTAGTTATTCAACATGAATCCATCCCTCATGAGAATAAATGGAACACTTAGCATTCATTGGATCTAGGTGATGCTCATAGGGGTGAAGCACCATGACTTCCTGGGAGGTCACCCATCCCAGTACTACTCCAGCCTAAGTGCACTTAACTACAGAGTTTCCTCCATGGTTAGAACCAAAGCTTGCAACCCCATTTGTAAAACCTTCACCAAGTGTTGTGACTTATGAACCATTCATTAGAAAGCCCCTTAAGCTCATCAATTGATAAGTAGGAGATAATTTCCACAGCAAGTCAAATTGTGATATTGCTATCAGGATTTAACTATGTGATTTCAAGTCAAACTCATTGAATCGTAGCTCCTTTTGTTGTTTGAAAAATTCTGCAACTTCTAATGAACTTTTGTACACCCTTATAAATCTAGGGCCAATAATACCTATAAGCACTACACTTCACTATCTTATCAATCCCAAAATCTCTAGCAAATTTTCCACTATGCTTCTACTTCATGATATTTTCTCTAATAGATCCTCTATGTATACACTAATGAACTCCTTTAAATAACATATCCTCCTAAATGAAATAATTAGTCCACTTATCTCTTACCATCTAATCTTTACAATATTTCCAAGGTTTTGCAAAATTAGGACCAGTTTCATACAAGTACTTTAAATCATCAAACCAAGTACCTCAAATCTCCTTTCTATTAGAGAATTTCTTCTTCTACACAAGGAATCAACAACTTTATTTGATTTTCCACCCTTGTAATTTAATGAAAAATAAAATTTATGCAAATACTCAGGCCACTTCATGTGTCTTTGATTCAACTTATTCTAACTTCCCAAATACTACAAAGCTTTATGGTCAGTCTACAACACAAAATCTTTATGCATCAAATAATGTCTCCATTTCTTCAACGCTTGAACAATAACATAGAATTCCTGATCATAAATTGAATATAGTTTCTTAGCAACATTCAAATTTTCACTAGAGAAAGCTACATGTCTTCCCTCTTAACTTGGAACAACTCGAATAGAACTTCCACTAGCATCACATTAAACTTGAAAAACTTTACTAAAATTAGGCAAAGCAAGTATAGGAAATTTTGTAACTCTCTATTTCAATATTTTAAAACTCTAATGTTCTCCATGTGTCAACTTGAAATCCTTTTTGTCACCCCTCATTTTTTCTGTCATAGCATTACATACTTAACTGAAATTTTTGATAAAATTTCTATAGAAACTTGCCAATCCATGAAATGCTCTATCTTCTCCAACATTTGTAGGTGTAGGCCAATCACGAATAGTTTTAACCTTTTCAAGATCAATATTAAACCCATCATCTAAAATGAAAAAAGCAAGATACACAATCTATTCCTTCATGAATGGACATTTCTTTAAGTTAAGCAATAGCTTCTGTTCCTTTAATCTCTACAATACTTGTCTGATATTCCCAAGGTGTTCTTGTTTAGTCTTACTAAATATCAAAATGTCATCCAGTTATACAATAAAAAAAATTCCCAAAATTTTATTTAAAACTTCATTCATCAACCTCATGAAAGTACTATGTGTGTTAGTTAAACCAAAAGGCATAACCAACCATTCATAAAAAAACCTTCATTAGTCTTAAAAGAAATTTTCCATTCATCTCATTCTCTAATTTTGATTTGATGATATCCAGTTTTCAAATAAATCTTGATCATCCATCCTAGGAAAGGTAAATCTATGCTTCATTATGATCTTATTAATAGCTCTAGAATCAATGCACATTCTTCATTCTCCATTCTTCTTAGGTGCTAACACAATAGGTACTACATAAGGACTCAAAATTTCTCTAGTCATACCTTTCTCAAGAAATTATTGCACTTGCCTATTTAACTCATCATTTTTAATAGGTCTCAATCTATGTGGTGTTTTGTTAGGAAAACTAGCTCCCAAAACTAAATCCATATATTGACTTATGCCTTTTGTATGGGGTAATCTATCAGATACATTATGGAAAATAATGTCTTGAAACTTTTTCTAGAAAGATTCAATCTCAAATGCATGTTCTAGTTCATCTTATTTCTCAATCTTTCTAGGAATCAATTAAAACAAAAAGGTTATTCCTTCATATCCTTTGCACACTATTTTCCTTCAACCAAACATACTCTAATTATGGTATAGTAGTTTTCATCAGACTTTTCTACCAAGGGTAAAAAAAAATTCTTCTTCCCATCAACCCAAATAGTATATTGATTTGATTTACAATCATGCAAAGCTTGTCTATCATACTACCAAGGTCTACCCAAAAGAATATGAAAAAAATCCATAGGCATAATATCACTACAGACTTCATCATGATAATTCCTAGTTTTGAACTTAACAAGACAATTTTCTCTTACAAGTAAATTATGCTCCTTTTGAATCCAAACAACATGGTAGGGTTTAGGATGTCTCAATATTTGAAATTGTGATTTGTTAACCAACTCCTTAGATGCCAAATTATCAACTTCCACTATCAATGATTACTTTGCAATATTTTCTAGTGATATTAAATATGGTCTTCAACAAACTTCTTCTCAAATAGGTTTTTTATCAATTTCCTCATTCCAAAAAATTATTTCTATCATTAGGTTTTTAGCATGCTCATGTTCATTAGGTGTTTTAGTAGCTTCTTCACAATTCAAAGTGTTTCTAATGCTTCCTCCAATCTTCTTACCAAAATTACAACATTCAAAAGCTCTATGTGCTTCTTCTCCACATATGAAACAAGCGTCTTTAAACCAAGATCTTTCTTCTCTTTTACCACCATTATTATTCTTAGGGTAAGCAGTATAGCTACCTCTAGTGTAATTACCTCTTCTTCTAGTAGGTCATTTTTTCCATTATGTTTTTCCTTTATCTTTCATTGTGTTGGTAGATCTGCTACCTTCTCCATAGGTTCTACCTATGCTTCTTTGAAATCTACCACCTCTACCTCTTTTTCTTTGATCATGTTTCTTTGCCAACCTTTCTTCAACTTTCAAGGCATACTAATATGTTTCTTTCACATTATCCATCTTAACATAGCTAATCTCATCTTAAATATATGTCCTCAAACTATTTAGGTATCTAGCTACCTTTTCAACTTCATCATCCACATGTCCAGATCTGATATCCAACCTGTAGAAATCCTTAGTGTATTCCTTCATACTAATTTCTTTTTGTCTCAAATTCTGCATTCTTCACAATAAGTTAACTTGGTAATCTACAACAGGAAATTTCTTCTTCAATTTTCCAATCATCTTTGTCTATTTTTTGATCTTTTCTTTTCCTCCCTTATGTCTCTCAATTTTCAAATGATATCAACAAAGTGAAGCATGAAACTTCAACTTTGTGACTATTATCCTAACCTTTTTATTATTAGGAGTACTTTCATACTCAAAGTATTTATCCATCTTCAAGATCTAATACAACATTGGATTCATGTCAATTATTCCATCATAACAATCAACTTCAACAATAGGTCTAGAGTTGGCCCTAGATAGAACTCTTATAATCCTTTCTTCATCTTATTCAACCTCAGATTTAGGATTAGGATTATGCAATACTTCTTCATCATAACTAAATCTTCAAGATGTACACCTCTTCTCTGGGTTGTCTCAATAACTTCAAGTATTGATGCAATCTAGCTAAACATATCCATTATAGAATTATCTACATTTCCTCTACCTCAAACAATCTTGACAATAGTTCCTAGAAGATCATAACCTTTTGCAAGTCATGGTCCATACCCTATATCTTTCATCATACAACCAATCCAATAAGGTTCTCCACAATCCCAATCTCACAATGAAAGATAACCTTGCTCTAATACTGCATGTCATAAGGCTAGGATGCCAAAAGGAAGAAATACCAAGCTACCCTTCCTAAGAGTTATAAATGGAATCTTTATTCATATAAATCAACAAAAAACATAAGGTCACATGCAACAGATCAATGGTGTAATTATTTCACTTCATAGATAAAGAAACAACATGCCTGGTTGTAAGGCCTTTTGGGTTGTGGCCATCTACAAAGAAATTACAAAATCAGAGTCCAAGGTCACATCATCTATCTTCTATTCTCTCTAAGATCCTTTGAGATGATCTCCTACATATAACCAAGCTTCATATATAGCCAGCTTAGCCACAAGTCAGATAGTTAGGCATTTAATTATATTATACGTCTAGTCTTAGATGAGTAAACCAAAACTTGAACAAATGAGAACATAAGATCATGCAATCTTAGGAATAGATCCAAACACAAGTTAGGATTCAACTCCAAACTTTTTAAGACACCACATCAACATAGTAAATTGTTCCAGTAGTAATAACATGCCTTGCTAGATGAAAACTACAAGAAGTAGAGGCTATGAAGAGTGGTATATAACTCAAAGAATATGAAACATCAAAATGCATACACTTAGGAAAGGGATCTAGGATAGGTCCTCAACATGATATCAATTACACACATAATGAAATGAAAATAAGCAACAAGACTAGTAAAATAAACAATAAATATTTTTGGTTGATATATGATTGCTCAAAGACCCAAGATAATCCTACATTATAAAACCACTCTAGAATCCTTTGTATTTTCTCTAACCATTTCCTTATTTTACATATTGGTAAACCCAAATCATAACGTTTTCATCATAGTTTTGTGCCTATTTACATTTTCACTTTTTATTTTATGGTTAGATGTGTTATTCATTAGGTTTAATATGCATTTTATTGACCTCATAGGTCTCATTTGAATGAAGTTTTTAAATTGGTGGTGTCTTTAATTTGAAGCCCATCAAGGAAGATGTAGATGTTACAAGGTAACATTACCACTAGTAGAAGAATGAATTGGTATACATCCATATGGTAATATAGTTTGAGCCACCACCAATAAACATGTATGAAGGTTAGTTGATCATGCATCATCTACAGATGAGTCACATGAATGTGATAAGACATAAGGTCAATCAAATTTGACATGATCAAAGCAAAGGAAAGTGACAAAAAAAGAAGAAGGATAAAGTCTACACATAGGCTTATAGATGGACTAGTAGAGATACCACCCTAGACCCTACAAGTAGAGGTCATGGGTTTTTTTCGAACAACTCAAGCATGAATTTTAAATTTAATAAAAAATGAGCAAGATTTTTTGGGCAACTATTCCTTGAAAGTGCAGAGTGCATAAAGACACATAGACTTCATTTGTGATTTTTTTAAAGATTATTAAGAAGTAAAGTGTTGTTGTAGCCAAGAGAGTATAGGTGTTGTTGTTCAAGGTGCAAGCTAGTAGAGAACATAGTTGTAGAGGATAGAGTAATAGTAGACATGTTGTTTAGAATAATGAGATATAGATGAGAAAGAAGGGATCATGGGACAAGAAGTGAAAGGAAGAAGATCAATGAATATTCAAGAATATGTATTAGAGATCTACAAGGCAAGATGGTGCCATCATTGGATCACTTTCAATTAAATTTCTCTCTTACCATTGCATCTATTTGCATCTCTTAATAGAGAAAGCTTCAATAGAAAAATTGCATAAATCCTGTAATAAGGTGTTTCTCATATAGAAATTTGTAAATCCTTTAACTAGGTAGCTTTAAAAGGCTCATGTAATCCTAATAGCTTATAGACATTTCTAACAAAATGTAGTTCCAGAAGGAATTGTTGTAGTTCTTAACCAGGGAACCCTTTACATGTATTATAAAGGCTAGTAGGTATATTACTCCTACTATGGTTTTCATCCTCTTATTGAAGGTTTCCATGTTCAAACTCACTATGTCATTTGATGTATGCACTAGTGTGTGATTTTGTATGCATTCATTATTGTGTTGCTGATAAGACAACTAGTGTAAGGAATATATTCAATGTTAACACATAGAACTAGTACAAAAGTTTGTATTGATTCATCTACCCTCTTAGTACTAGTTGGAACCAATATTTGGTATCAAAGTTCATACCCTAGAATTGAAAAGCATATCAACTTGAGGAAATACCTCATGGTATCCTATAGTTTATAAAATAAACTTGATGAAGTACTTAACACCATTTATGTCTTGAAGGACAAGTAGAGAAAATCTGTAACCAAGAGGAAAAATCTAATGAAAAGGATAAGTGAATGCTAAGAAGTCATAGAATGGCTAGAAGATCATGGTGGATTTGAAGAGTCTAAAGAAGCCATATCTGATCTAATGGCTGAAAATGAAAATAAAAAGGAAATCATCATGTAGATGAGTAGAGATAAAGAAGAGTTCATAAGAGAAGTGAGAAAAGGTTAATAAGAACAAGATAGTGCTATCTCAACCAGATGGAGAAGAAGCAACAACAAGAAGTGAGGATGCATAAATTATAGTACACAAGAGTAGAACAACCATCTTCACATATATTAGTTTACATGGATGAATGAACAAGTACTAAAGATGAAAATGCAAGCTTAGAGAAGATATATGAACAACTAATATCCCATAGAAAAAATAAGAGTATCATTGGTCTCAGTTATGTAGGTGATAACAATAATTGAGAGGGTGAATTCTCAGGAGGAGAGAACCTAGACAATAAAAGGTTAGGAAGCACATCTTAAAAAGGTAAGAGAATTTCTAGACCCACCTATTACTACTGTGGTAAGAAGTGACATACTTCTAGCATGTGTTGGTTGAAGAAGATAAAACCTATTAAGGAGTTTACCTTTGATGGGTACTACAATAACTACCATCTAATGATCACGTGACACAAAAATGCATATATCATTTCAATGAGAAGAGAGTAGATAGAAATTTTTGTTATTTCAATAATTATGGGCATAGAGAAGAGGAGTGTAGATCAAGAAAAAGATCTAACTAGTCTCCTCTAAAAGTAATGAGTCACATTGGGAGGGGTAGGTTACCCACACCAATCTGTAGATGGTCATCAGGAAACTCATTGTAGGATAAGGAGAAACCAAAGGAAAAATACTATACCATGGAAATGTACCAGAGTGATGTGCCACAAGTGTCACAAAACTAGTCATCTAGCAAGAGATTAGATAAGTAATAGAAGACCAAGCAACAAATCCACTATTGCTAAAGGTAAGAGTAAGGTTGCAAAAAAAGAATAATATGAGAAGGAATTTTTCAAAAGTGAATGTAGAAGAGAAAAGTACTAGAGGTAGTAAATCCTAATGAGGTCATAAGCTCACTAGTCATTGGTGAGACCTCATAAAAAAATTAAGCTTGCCAAAGCTTAATGGGGTTAGAAAAGAAAGGAAAAATGTTAAACTAGTCTCCTAATGTAAACTAATAAGTCACACTTAGATGATTGGCGATACTGAGTGATCACTCCACATGAAAGTATACACAACCTATAGCTCATAGAATGAAGGATGAAAAGTGACCATTGCATGATGGATTGAAAGCATGAATGAATCATGTCTAGTGGTAGACGAATCTTTTTCTAATCATTGTAACCCTAATGTTATAATTCCTAGATAGAAATAGATTCCTTTTAAGTCATTTATCACTTTTCAAGATTTAAATCACTTGTGCTTTCAATCTATAGCTCATAGAATGAAGGATGAAAAGTGACCATTGCATGACAGATTGAAAGCATTAATGAATCATGTCTAGTGATAGGTGGATCTTTTTCTAATCATTGTAACCCTAATGTTATAATTCCTAGATAGAAATAGATTCCTTCTAAATAATTTATCACTTTTCAAGATTGAAATCATTTATGCTTTAAAGATTTCAAAACCTTAGATTTCTAAGTGAATTTGTTGAGCACTCGAAGTAAGAAATTGATGAAGTGCAAGGGGAGAATCACAAAACATATTCCAACAAAAGATTAAGTAAAGTTTAAGAATTTAATGGCTAAGGAGGTTATTAAGCTAATGTTGATAGATAGAAAAGAAATAGACTATCATGCATAAAAGGTCACATTACTGAAAGGAAAGGATGTAGAGGGAACAAGACCATTATCCTTACCTCAAAATGTTCTACGTACAGAGGATGAAGTGCATATCTTGATGTTGGGATACAAGAAGTTGGTGATAAAGAAATTTGTGAGTTATACAACTCATTCTTATCAAAAGGAGTCCTAAATGATGAACACAAGAAGATGGAGAAATCAAGCTAAGTAGAGTGATAGATATGCCTAATTTATTTTAAAAAGAATGGGTATTAGTTGCTTTGAGCCAAGTCCATGAGAAATACATGTGGTTAGATAATCCCTACAAGATTACAAAGCCTTGGATACAAAGGTAACTAGATTTAGTGCTAATGGAATTGATTTGTATAGTAACATAATATCAATGAGACAAGTGCTAGGAATCACAAAAGGGTGTCTGACCCAAGATACAAGGGTATTCATAGTCAAGGATCCCAGACCCAAAGGTAAAATCTGCAAAATTGGTAATAATTGTACCACTCAAAAAATGAAAACTACATTCCTAGTAGTGCAAGCTATGGAGCACATCAAGCTATTCACAATTGATCAATGATTAACCCATGTGTATGTATTTTTAGTCAAATGATGGAAAAACTTAGAAAGCTCAAGAAGGATTACAAAGGTCAAATTCTAAAGCGTGGTTCAATATTGATTTTCATACTCTTCCACCTTAGAGGATAATTCCTAGGTTTTTGAATTTTAAGTGGAGAGAAGATCACCATGACACCGCATAGATTAGTGAGTTGTATAGGAAGTTAGAAGGTATAGGTAATTTTGTGTTGTGAAAATATTTCAAAAAATTTTAGAAGGAAATGCATCAAAGGGAAATAATTCCTACTAGTTTGGTTGAAACTATAAATATGATATATGTTTTCTAGCTAGTATAAATAGGTGCATCATTCATGTTGTGCAACCAAGAACCAACTGTTGACATTCTTTTCATTTGAGGTAAGTGAAGAAGCAACAAAGTCATACATAGAGTAACTACCTATAATGGAGAATAGTCAACTTTCCCAAGACTTGGCTCCTACATAGAAATAAGGAATAAACTTCTTAGCGACAAAAAGAAAGAAAAAGAGATTATGCTAAAGAGGGTAACCAAAATCCAATTAGCAAAGCCATTTAAAGACACATGGTTCAAAGTGATGGGTGAAGAAGAAATGGAAGTAGAAAATTCAAGAGGTTCTCCACTTTAGTCTCAAGCACATGGGGAGGAGAAAGAATCACCACTGGCATAATGGTAGAGAGAGTCATTAGAAACTGATATTGACATAGAGGTAGAAAATTTTGTGGAGAAAGGTAAGAAAAAATCTACCTCACTCTCAATAGATGACATTGTAGATACAATTTTTAAGAAACATAATTATTCCATATCAAAGAATATGTTCTCTAATTTTTCTAAAGAGAACAAAAACAAATCCATAAAAGTAATTCTTAAAAAATGAAAGAAACTAGAGAGAATCCAAAAGACATTGAAACATGGATACCTAAGGAATTAATAAAAATACTTTATGAAAAGTGGAGCATCGGTACACATAACTTTGGAAGGATGTTATATGAATCCTTATCCAAAATGAGGCCAAAGATGGAAGAAAGAAAAAATGGATCTATATAGAAGTATATATGAGAAAGTTTAGTAAGCACATGAATATGCTTAACATTCTAATCAATCACACCAAAGAGGTTGAAGTAAGTGTATCCAAACACTGGTGTAATGCATCTCATGAGATAGATGAATATGTCCTGATGAACCAACCATATGAAGGTATCAAATAATTATTATGTCCAAGAAGCAATAGAATAGATTAAGAAAAATAAGAAAAACAATAGATAAAGGTGTGAGGATAGAGATAGACACAAATGAAATAGGAGAAAATGAAGAAACACCTAGTCCTCAAAGATAAATAGTGCCATGAATGGAGATTGTGCAAGGGGAAAAAAAAAAAAAGAGAAGTCTCTAAAAACTTAGCATAGGCTACTAAAGATAGAATCAAGTCACCAAAGATCGTGACTCAATAAAAGATTGATGATACTATCAGGGTCACAATTTTTGCAATTGAATCATCACTAGAAAGGGAAGAGGAGAAACAAAAAACATATGAGATTGTATAGGTACATGAAGAAGAAATCCAAGAGGAAAATTCTCTAGAGAGGGAGAAAGTGAAACACAAGTCACCAAAAAAGGATAAATATGATTCTATAGTCAAAGATGCCTAGAAAGAAGAAGAAGAGATAGTGGTATTAGGGCCAACTTCTTCAAGATCCAAGGTGTCAAAGAGTAAGATACTTAGATGGAAAAGAAAGAGGAGCGAAAGGAGTACTTCTAGAACTAGAGGATTTGAACAAGCCAAGAAGAGAAGATGAGAAATTCAGATATGTATCATCATAATTTTCATCATTATCTTCAAGATCTAAAGATAAAGGAAAATTATTTTAAAAGGATGTAGATACGAAAGAATTTTTTTTGGATTCCATCATTATTGAAAAAGAAACCAATAAGAAAAGATATGAAGCTAGATGAACTCAAAAAGTATACAAAGCTCTTGAAGATATAGAGGAAGCTCCATGAAGGGAGAAAAAGAAAACAAAGGGTGAGAACATTGGTCATTACTAGAGACATCATTGAAAAATTAGCCTTAGACATAACATATGATTCAAATATAGATATGATCAGTCAACTTACCATTCTAGTTGATAACATCAAAGAGAAATTAGAAGATGTTGAGAATCTAGTTGATAAGAAGATAGAATAAAGAAGAATGGAGAAGATCATGAACCTAGTAGAGCTCAAAAATTCCACACTATAAAAATTGAAAGATGAAATGATTGAAACACTCAAGGCCACTACACCGGTACTACAAAAGTTGTTTGATCCAACCTCACTCACACTAGACTTAGAACAAATAATACAATAAGGTCAACATGAGCTTCACTCAATACAATCATTTGATTCAACATCGTAATATCTTTCCAAGACGCAAGGAACACTACATCTAATAAAAAAATTCAAGGCATAGAAAGGAAAAAAAAAAAAAAATACTAGAAAAGTAAAGTATACTATCACCTCCAAAAGGTATAATTCAAGGATACATTAAGGATGTCGGAGCACTAATTGCCACAATACCATTCAGTACACTATATGGACTTGAAGAGATGTTGGCAAATATAAAGAGTTAAACCATTGCTCTTACTAGTCTCAAGGCATCATGGGAAGCCCATCTTTCCAATACCTAGAGTCAATACAAGGATCTATTTGACAACCTATAAAACCCTTTGTCATTAATGACAAAAAGTGGGAAAAGAAAAGAGAATTGGGGGAGAATAAATGGATAAGAAAAGAAAAATCAATGGGGGAGAATATATATAATGAGACACAAGGGGGATAATGAAATAAAAAAGGAGAGAATAACAAAGAAAGGGGGGGATATTGAAGGATAAGAATAAGAGGGAGTATAAGGATAAGGAGAAAACCAAAGGTAGCCCAAGCAAGGGGGAGTGAAAATGAAGAACAAAAGGAAAGCATAGAAAAGAAATAAGACTCTGAGAATGAATGATAATCAAGGAGGAGCACAAATAGGGGGATATTAGAAAGAGGAGATCATGAGAATGGAGTCAATTTGACTAACTTCACACATTGATGTATTTATCTCTCTACCAATATAGTCAAATGAATGCATACATAAATGATGTTTTTCAAAGAGAGAAAATCATGGTTTACAAGATGGCTTAAAAGGATTTTTCCATCAATATCAAAGGGGAAGATTTTTTGACTTACAAGTCTCATTGACATGAAGTTTGTAAATTGGTGCTCTTGTTTATTTGAAATTGGTCAAGGAAGATGTAGTTGTTACAAGGTAACACTAGCACTATTAGAAGAATGAATCGATATACATGAATATGGTAATATATTCTAAGTCACCATTAGTACACAAGTGTGAAGGTTAGTTGATCATGGATCATCTAGAGATGAGTTACCATGGATATTACAAGATACGAGATCAATCACAGCTGACATGATTGGACTAAATGTTGAAGCAACAAAAATAAGCAAGATTAGAGGCTATGCATAGGCTAATAGATGGACTGGAAATGATACTATTCTAGACCCTCTAAGTAGGGATCATAGGTTTTCTATGAAAACCTTAGGCATAAACTTAAAATTTGAAAAAGAGAAGAATTTTCTTTTGGGAATTGTGCCCTAATAGTGCAGAGCATATAATGACTCCCAAAATTTATCTATGAAGTTGTTGAATTTTGTTGAGAAGAAAATTTTTGTTGCAGTCAAGAGATTTTTCATGTTGTTATTTCTATTAGGAATAAGGTGTCTCAACCTTGGATAATTCCTATTCTTATTATTTGTTTTCTAAAATGTATTTCTTGCAAATAATGTTGATGTGTCGGCATCTTGAATTGTGTATAAGGAGATCATGGCTAAAATGGCTCTGACAAATTCCTATGACACGTAAGAGCTATGTCAAGAAGATTCAATGACAAGTGAAGATATGTGGCAACTGATAAATTTGAGTACTGTGCACTCTACCCCAATCGTGGAAAATTTTTTTGGGGTTCCTATTTTCTTAGAGAATGGTAAAAACCCTAATATGGTTACCTTTGGGAGTAGCCCTAAAGTGAAGCGCATGTTATAAGCATTTTTAGGGTTGTGAAGAGATGCAATGCGAGAAAGTGTATTGTTGGTACTATGATTTTCTACTAGAGTTTTCTGTTGTCACTTTTGAACTTGCATTGCAAGTGTATTGTAACCTTGTGTTGAAGATAATACAGTGTGCAGGTTCTGGAGGGGTGGGGTTGTTTTACCGAAAGGTTTTTCCTCATCGGCAAATATTTGTGTTACGTGTTTCTTTCTCTATCTATTTTATTTATGCTTGGTTGGCTGAAATATTGTTTTTTACATGATATTGAATCTGTAAGTGAAAAAGATTTTAATAGGATTTGCACCATACTTCTCTTAAGAGATTAGTGTAGGAAGCTATTTTCGCACATGAGTTTCCTTACAAGTGGTATCAGAGCCTGATCAGCTTTTGATCCTAGTTGTTGGGTAGGGTTTTTTGAGCTAATCTCAAGTTGAGTGGGAGTCTTGTGTAGAGCATCCTGAATCTTATTTTTAGATTGAGATGATGAGTTCATCATATGGAAGAATGGAGGTGGAGAAATTTAATGGCACTAATTTTGAGTTGTGGAAACTCAAGATGGAAGACATGTTGGAAGATCGTGACCTATGGGAAGCGACTTCAAGCACTACAAAACCAGCAACTATAGCTCAAGAAAATTGGGATATCAAAGACCATAAAGCTAAGGGTCTTATAAGACTCTATTTAACCGATGCAGTTCTTCTAAATGTTCTAGATGAGAAAATCACATATAGTTTGTGGGAAAGACTTGGGGTCGTGTATCAGGCCAAATCTTTGGTGAACAAGTTTTTCTTTAGGAAGAAGTTGTACTCTCTCTAAATGGAGGAAGGTGGATCCTTAATGGATCATTAAAATGTATTTAATCTGCTAGCTGCATAGTTGACATCAGCTGGTGTCAAGTTAGAGGAGGAGGATCGTTGCTACACACTTTTGTGTTCTTTACCGAATTCATGGGACCATCTTGTGATGGCTCTCAAAAGCACATTAGTCACCTTCAAAATGGATGATGTGGTGTCTTCGCTACTATCAGAGGAGATGTGGAGAAAGGCTTTCGTTTTGAAAAAAGAAGCCCTTACTGTTTGTGGGAGATCCAATAAAAGAGGAGGGAAAAATGACAATAAGTCTAACAATAAGGGTAGATCCAAATCTTGTGGGAAGTCAAAGACTTCCAATAAGTCCAAGGAAAAATGTTGGAACTGTGATAAATCTGGGCACTTCCGTAAAGACTGCAAAGAGCCGAAGAAGAAGAAGAAAGGTTCAAATTTAGCTTCAGAAAGATCTCAAGAAGATGGTGATGCATTCATCACAGCTTTGGCAACCCATGCATCTAATGATGTGTGGTTGGTTGACTCGAGTCCATCTTTTCACATGACTTCTCATCAAAATTGGTTCTCAAAATATGAAGAGTTCAATGGTGGAAAGGTGTACTTGGGTGATGATTCTCACTTAAAGATAGTTGGACATGAAAAGGTCACTATCAAATTTCCTAATGGACGAGTAAAGGGAATTAATGGAGTTATGCACATTCCAATTTTGGCACGAAACCTATTATCTATAAGTATGTTGAATGATGTAGGTGTGCAAGTTGTTTTTTTGAAAGAAGGATGCAAGATGATGAGAGGATCGATGGTGCTTGCAAGGGGTACTAGAAGAGGTACCTTATTTTAGCTAGATGCATGTATTCCTCTATATAATAGTTCTTCATCCTCACCATCTGAATGAGCAGTGAAGAATTCTGTGGTTATTGGTTTCAATGGCAATGCAAACACTTTGGAAGGTAAGCTTCCTACATAAAAGACAATGTTGTGGCATATGAGATTTGGTCACATTGGTGAAAAGGGTCTCAGATGAAAAGGGTCTCAGAACCCTGAAAAATAAAAATCTCATTGAGGGGTTAAATGATTGCAATCTCGAGTTTGACTTCTGTGAACATTGTGTCTATGGTAAACAAAATCGTGTTCAGTTTTACTCTAGTTCTCACAAATTTTATGATGTTTTGGATCTTATTCATTCTGATGTATTTGGTCTTGTAAAAGTTCCTTCAATCTCCAAGTCTATTATTTTTGTATATTTCATAGATGATTATAGTAGAAGGACATGGGTTTATTTCCTTAAAAGTAAGACACAAGTCTTTAGTCGATTCAAGGAATTTAAAGCCCTTGTAGAGAATCAAACTAGTAAGAAGATTAATTGTGTGAGAACTAACAATGGTGGTGAGTTTTGCTCAGCAGAGTTTGAACAATTCTGTAAAGAAAAAGGTATCAAGATTCATAAGACAACTCCTTATACCCCACAGCAAAATGGAGTTGCAGAGAGAATGAACAGGACACTGATGGAGAAGGCTAGGAGTATGCTTAGTGGAGCTGGTTTAGAACAAAGGTTTTGGGTCGAAGCTATAGCCACTGCTTGCTATCTAGTTAATAGATCTCCTACATCAGCCCTTGTTGGTAAGAGACCCATGGAGGTGTGGTCTAGTAAGAAGCCTTCAATTAGACATCTTCATGTGTTTGGTTGTGAAGCTTATGCACATGTTCCAAAGGAGAAAAGATCTAAGTTGGAAAAAAAAGCTATTAAATGTATTTTCATTCTATACAATGCTAGTGTGAAAGGATACAAGCTTTGGGATCCTATGACTAGTAAGGTGTTGTATAGTAGAAATGTTATTTTTAGAGAGCTAACATCTTCTCCTATTGTGCTACAACCAAATGAAAAAGAAAAGGAAAAAGATGTTGTTCAGTTGCCTCCTACCCTTGAGAAGACTAAACAGAGAGACCATGTTGGGTCTAATGATGAGGAGAGCTCTAGTAGCTCTGATAGTTCAGAAAAAGAGGAAGAACAACCTCAACCACAGCCCTTGAGGAGATCCATGAGAGAAAAAAAGCAACCAGAAAGGTTTGGTTATTCTATGTTAGATTCTAGTTGTGCTTTTGCTTTGATTACTAACACTGATGAGCCTAGATCTATGAAAGAGGCTTTGGGCATGGAAGATGCAGGTTCCTAGATTGAGGCTATAGATGATGAGATGGCTTCATTATAGAAAAACAAAACTTGGGGCCTTGTACCTTTGCCTAAAGGGAGAAAATCTATTAGTTGTAAATGGGTGTTCAAGAAGAAATTATGTGCAGACGGCAGTGTTGAAAGGTACAAAGCTAGATTGGTTGCAAAGGGGTATTCACAGGTAGAGGGAATAGATTATGGTGAAATATTCTCTCCTGTTGCAAAGTTGACATCCATTAGATTTTTGTTATCTCTTGCTGCATCATATGATTAAGAGATAGAACAGATGGATGTGAAGACAACTTTCCTTCATGGTGATTTGGAGGAAGAGATTTATATCTCACAGCTTGAGCACTACATTGTTAAAGGTAAAGAATCCTTAGTTTGCAGATTAAAGAAATCTCTATATGGTTTGAAGCAATCTCCTAGGATGTGGTACCTTAATTTTGATGCCTTTGACAACATCAAAATCAGATCATTGTGTTTATTTTAGAGTTGAAAATGATCACATTCTTATTGTTGCATTATATGTTGATGATATGTTGCTATTTGGGAAGGGTAAGGGTATGATTTCTGATTTTAAATCTCAGTTGTCAGCATAGTTTGAGATGAAAGATCTTGGGGTAGCTAGGTACATCTTGGGTATGAAAATCAATAGAGACAAGGCTAAAAGAAAACTTTGGTTGAGTTAGAGTAAGTATGTGAAGTCTATGTTGGACAGGTTCATCATGACAGATTGTAGACCACTATGTGTTCCTATTTCTGTGGGAACAAAGTTATCTATAGATGATTGTCCAAAATCTCCTAGTGAGGTGGAGGACATGAGTAGAGTACCTTATGCTAGTGTAGTTGGCAGTCTTATGTATGTTATGGTCTATACTAGACCAGACATTGCCCAAGCAGTGGGAGTCCTGCGTCAATTTATGGCTAATCCTGGATGGGTATATTGGGATGCAGTTAAGTGAGTATTTAGATATTTGAGGGGTACATTGGGATGTAGTTAAGTGAGTATTCAGATATTTGAGGGGTACATCAGATTACTCCATATGTTATCATCATAACTCTTCTGGATGTCCGCATTCAGTTTGTATTTGTGGGTTTGTGGATTCAGATTGGGTAGGTGATATTGACAGCAGGAGATCCACCAATGCTTATGTGTTCACTATGTTTGGTAGTGCCATCAGTTGGATGAGCAAGTGACAACCTGTGATTGCTTTGTCCACTACAAAAGCTAAGTACATGGCTGCTACTCATGCTTGTAAGGAAGCCATTTGGCTTAGGAGATTGTGTTCTGATGTTGGTGTTGATGTAGAACATATTACTATTTCGTGTGACAGTTAGAGCACTATTTTCCTTGTGAAGAATCCAACTTCCCATGCTAGAACGAAGCACATTGATGTACAGTTTCACTTTGTGAGAGATATGGTGGAAGATGGAAAGGTCAATTTGGAGAAGGTAGATAATGTGAAGAATGTTGCAGATGCATTGACAAAACCAGTGGGCACTGAGAAGTTTAGATGGTGTTCGGAGTCTATGGGCCTTTTGGCCTATAGTGGTTAGTTCATGTTATGTTCTTGTTGCTCTTACAAGGTGTTTGACAAGTGGGAGAATGTTAGGAATAAGGTGTCTCAACCTTGGATAATTCCTATTCTTATTATTTGTTTTGGAAAATGTATTTCTTGCAAATAATGTTGATGTGTCAGCATCTTGAATTGTGTATAAGGAGATCATGGCTAAAATGACTATGATGGATTCCTATTGCACGTAAGAGCTATGTCAGGAAGATTCAATAATAGGTGAAGACATGTGGCAACTGATAAATTTGAGTACTGTACACTCTACCTCAATCTTGGGGTTCGGGGCATTGCCCCAAAAAAAAATTTGGGGTTCCTATTTTTTTGAAGAATGGTAAAAACCCTAATATAGTTACCTTTGGGAGTAGCCCTAAAGTGAAGCACATGTTATAAGCATTTTTAGGGTTGTGAAGAGATACGATGTGAGAAAGTGTATTGTTGGTACTATGAGTTGCTACTGGAGTCTTATGTTGTTGTTGTTGAACTTGCATTGCAAGTGTATTGTAACCTTGTGTTGAAGATAATACACTGTGCAGGTTCTAGAGGGGTGGGGTTGTTTTACCGAAAGGTTTTTCCCCACCGAAAAATCTTTGTGTTATGTGTTTCTTTCTCTATCTATTTCCTTTATGCTTGGTTGGCTGAAATATTGTTGTTTATGTGATATTGAATCTGTAAGTGAAAAACATTTTAATAGGATTGGCACCATACTTCTCTTAAGAGATTAGTGTAGGAATTTGTTTCCACACCTGAGTTTCCTTACAGTTTCAAGTGCAAGATCATATAGAAAATAGTTGCAAAGGATAGTGTAACAATGAACAAGTTATTCTTAACAATGAGATAGAGGTGAGGCTGAAGGGATCATAGGGAAAGAAGTGAACGGGAGAAGATCAGTAAATCTTCAAGAATACACAATGGAGATCTACAAGAGAGCATATATTGGTAAGCTATAGGTGAGGTACTAAGATTGGGGGGTGAATTAGTACCTACCAAATATTAATTTTAAACTCCTTTATTAACATAAAGTGATAGTTTGTCAAAACACTTGAACCGATAATCCTTCTATGTAACTAATAACATTACAAATAGTTAATGCATTCATAAAATGTGCACTAATATAAAGTAATCAAACAAACATTAAACTCATTAATACATAATACTACTATGGTATCATAGAAAACCCTTGGTCAGAGGGAAGAATTTTGGTGAGGATGATACCCATAACTTATCACTATAGCAACAAGGTACCTTATTAAGAGTTTTATAGTAATAAAATCTTCTAAATAACTACACTCTGTTAAAAGTGTCTAATATTATATTAAGAGTAGTAATAGTCCTATGAAAGACTACTCTGTTAATATATTCAATCCCACTAATGCAATGTTCTCCCTTTTAAAGGTCTTACAATGAGTTTGAAATAAGAAATTCTAAACCATATTAAATACCACCTTTAGAGTGATCACTTTTCCATAATCCATTAGAAATTTGAATGAGTAACTTCTAGTTTAGATTGTGCATAAGTTTTTAAAAACTTACACATAATCTAAATCAGAAGTTACTAGTTTAAAAGACCACCTTGTTAAATGATTTTACAATCTTATTGACAAACTTTTAGGTATAAACAACAAAAAATTGAATTGTATTTTCCCTTCCTCTATCTTGATAGTTGCACTTTTCTCTTTATTGTTTGTTCTCCTTTTAATAGCTTGTTGTATTAATCATTGTTCTAATAGTCACTACACTCATGATGAACTTCTCCAAATCTTCTCTCTCTCTCTCTCTCTCTCTCTCTCTCTCTCTCTCTCTCTCTCTCTCACACACACACACACACACACACACACACACACACACACACACACACATTCTTCACTAATATTCTATTGCCTTAATTATTAACCTAATTAGTGTTTCCTTATCTTTACATAAACCATTTTTTACTTTTATCCTTTTCTTTGCCAATAATTCTTATTCTTGCTAATAAGATAAGCAGTTTAGGATTCCAGTATTGTTCTAACCTCTGATAGAGCTCCTTAAGCTGATAGTGTAACTTATTCATTTTCCTTTAATCTTTTTCTTATACTTGTCATTTTTTTTTCTAGTAATAACAACCTCAAAATCATCACCATAGGGGTCTAGGATTTTGTCAAGATAATGATCTCCACCTTTGGCATTGATGGAAAAACTCAATCATTATGTACAATAATACATACCCTTTCTATTTTAGCTCTATTACCCCCCCTTTGATCTTTCTCCTTCATAATACTTTTTTTTTCCACCAACTTCTCTTCTTTGTATAATACATAACCTCATCAAAATACATAACTATATCTTATAATCTACTTTATACATATCCCCCCCCCCCTTTGACAACAATGCCAAAGGAAAACAATAAAACTTGTCACTATTTTATGTACTTGACTTTATATACTTCATCTTTCTAGTAATATTCATCAAAACTTTATTCCAATTATCTTGCAAACTTGTAATACTTAAAATATGACTTTTTACCTATACTATTTTATCAACAATGTCTCCAACTATTGCAACTGATAGTGTACTCAGTAGAATTTCTATCTTTTGCATTCATTTTTGCATGAGATTCATAGACAATGATAGTTGATAAGATTCTTCATTTGTGGCATCATTTATCATGATAATAAACTTCCAAAACTTCCTTTGTCATTTCTTGCAATTTTCTCCATTTCTAATAATGTTGCTAAGACATTTGCTAATTTAACCTTACCTAATCATTTCTACAACTTTCCAATCAATTCCTTCTTGATATTATGATCATTATCAATTTCTTCCAAATACGTTTGTAATTTTTTTGCACTTAGGTATTCCTTATCAATTTTAATTTTAGGTAAAAAACTTGAGAATTTTATTACTCTCTCTTTTAGTATCTTTGTTCTATTTTTGTCTTCTAACCTTCTTAATAAATTAGTTCTCTCCTCTAATCTCCTTGCATATTGCATCATATCTATATGACTTAGTTCAACATAGTTCTTCTTTAGTATTCCAAATTTATCTCTATTGTTTATTTCCTCTTCCTTATCATCATTTTATTTCTTTCATTTTTCCTTGGTTTCTTCCACCTATGTTATACCTTATAATGTTGTAGCAACCTATACTTCCAAAGATTCTCTTCTCTCCTCCTCAAATTTAATTTCATCTTCCATTTTATCTTTTGAGCCTATGCTCATTGTTTCTCCAATAGTAGTAACCTTATCAATGGATGTTGTTTCTTCTTCAATTTCCCCTATATTGGCCAGGTTCATCTATTTATCTCCTTGTTCATCATTATTTTCTTCTGATCTTTCATCTTCTCTAGTTTCTACTTTAAGTTCAGTATTTGAATCTTTGATACTCTCACTTTTGGTACTTGTTGGGATTTCATCTCTAGCTAACTCTATGTGCTCACTCTTCTTCAATTGTTCATTAGATCATACATTGCCCATATAAGAAAATATTCCTCTAGTGTAGCTCCCTTTTCATTAAGAATTGTATTCAACATTCTCAAATCATCTTTCTCCACATCTTCATGCAATCCAGCCATGATTTTTCTTTCCTATAATTGATTTCAAATTTTATTGCATGATCCTATAATAGCTTATCTATCTCAGCAACAATTACATCTGATTTTGTTAAATGTAATGCGCTTTCCCTATTTTCCTTTTCTCACTTGTTTGTATTATACCATTTTTATAGGATTTTGTTCAAGTAATTCTTTTAGGATTTTCTTCTTCAATATTCTTGGAAAATATGAAAATTTATGCATTTCTCATTTCTAGACACATATTTAACCATCACTAATCTCATAATTGAATCATCAAAACATATTCATCAGTTCAAATTAAGATACTAAAATAATCATCGTAATGCATATGTATTCCCAAAATAGGTAAGACCCTATGGTTCTTGATTAATCCAATGATCAATTTAATACATGTATTACATTGTTCATTTTAAATTTTGTAGAATAGGCCCACTTAATAAATCTCGAAGAGAAAGAAGACCTAGAGGAACTATCACATCTAATCCATGGATCTCCTAGTTGTTGAAATGATTATCTAAATTTCTTGAAATTTAAATGGTGCATAGCAAACTTATACTATTTGTATGCCCTTCTCAATTCTCGCCAACCCAAAACTTCATGTTAATGCTTCCTTGGAAAGGAGATAAAGAAAGCAAGAGAAAGTTCCTCATGCATATTTCCCATGCATTTCCTAGGAGAGAACATTTGCTCCTTGGAAAATGTATGGAAAAATAATATTGCCTTCAAAAGTAAAATTAGAGAGAATATCCTCATTCAAAGTTAAAATAGAAATCTATTAAGAAGTAAAATAAATATAAGCACTAAAGTCTTGTGGCATTTATTGCCCTATTACTCATCCTTTTGTTTTGATATATTAGTGAGCATATTGGAGAAGGGGGATGGGACAAAACGTGGTCCCCACCCCACCTCATTTTATCCTTGTCCAAGTTTGGATGTAGGCCTTGGAAAAAGCATAAAGAAAATCTCTCTCTCTCTCTCTCTCTCTCTCTCTCTCTCTATATATATATATATATATATATATATATATATATATATATATATATATATATATATATATATATATATATAAAACCTTGCTCTCACCTTTACCTCCTAGCTACCTTCACCTTATGACACCTCCCCTCCCTAGGTGTCCTTCTCCCATACAATTTCTAACATGAGCTTTACGAATCCTACAATAGCTTGGTATGCACACAAAATGTCCTTGCCTTGTATGTGGGCTAGTTGAAAACATTGGGTAATTATTGAGTTTCCCATCATTCAAAATTTTCCCACCCTTCTTCCTCATTGGTGTAGTCACCTTGTACTTCCCACTTCCACCTATGTACTTAGGACTTAGGCAGCATGGAGGATGTTTAGGGTAACATGTAGACCCCTTGGTCAGCATGAGAATGCCATGGGGAAATGCAATGAGGAATTAGTGTAATGTGTGGTAAGTAGGTGAAACCACTTACCCACTTGGCAAGTGGGTAGAGTTAGTGATAATTAGTTAGTTAGTATGTTAAGTGAGTAGGTTAGTTAGTATGTTAAGTTATTTTTTGTTATTATTGATTAGTAGTAGCTAATTTTAGTGTTATTAGTTAGGTTTTAATGAAAATGATTATTTTCTTTAATTATTTGAATGTTAAATTGTATTGATATGGAAGTGTTGGGAAAGTAGTGAATCCTTAGAAATTATTGGTGAATAGGATTTAGGTAAGTGTGAGTGGTAAGTAAGCATTGTTTAACAAGTATAATTTATAGGGTTATGATTAATAAAAAATTAAGTGCCCCCAGGATTTAAAATCAACATGGTATTTAAATTTTTTTATTATAATGTCATAAATAGGTTGTGACATTGGCTAAGGGGGGCAAGTATAGGAACTAGGAGTTTATATTTGCGAAGTAAGTGCGTGGGTTAGTTTTTATCATTATGTTAGAATATTATGTAAGATTAAATTTTTTTATTTATGAAAGAATTTTAATAGTGTCTTGGAGTATATATAGATGTGTGTGTGTGTGTGTGTGTGTGTGTGTGTGTGTGTGTGTATTTAATTATAGGTTTAATTAATTTGAATTGCTAAGGTTATAGGTTTCAAGGGTTATCAAAGGGTTCTTGTATAGACAATTTGATAGTGGTATAGGATTATTTTTACAAGATAAATGTATGTTGTAATTTTTTAATGATGAATATTTAATATTTTTATTTATTTCTAATAGGATATGTTAATAATTGAGATCAAGTATTAAGGTGATAGGTCAACTTCGTAAAGATGCAGAACTAGCTCACTAAGGGCTTTGAACTAGTACAATGAAATGAATTTAAGGTATTGTATCAACCTAATGTAACTTATGTTATCGATCAAATAATATTGTGAAATGAAATATAATTAAGCAAGGTTGCCTTAACCATTAAATATGGTTAAAACCCAAATATGTCAATTTAGGGTTATGTTTCCACCCTCATGATAAAAAATGAATCTTGTGTATCAAACCTTACCTAAACTAACCCTATCTAACTAAAATAAACTTAAGAACTTGAAAACCCTACGATACACTTTGAACTTGATGTTGTATCTTGTCAGTTGAACCTAATGTTTAATCAATCGACATATTCAACCCGAACTAGGTGTTCCTGTAGCACTAGAAACTAGGATTTCAAACCCATGCACTAGGATGGAATGTTGACTCTACATCCTCATGTAGTATAATCTAAAATCAATTATGTACCTATACCTTGTAACTCAAAACTAACTATACCATGCTAACACCCTTCTACAATGTACTTGATGATGGTTTACATTTTATGTCAATATGTGTGTTAACATTGTTTTCATTACCCTAAAATAAAATTAAAAAAAATTGTTGGTGTGTTTTTGCCCCAATTTTTTGGGCATGACATTCCTAATAGTCCTGTAATGACATTGATAATATTCTTTTGTACTTCCACTATCCTTTTCTCCAACCATAGAAATTCTCCATGTATTCTACTTAGTATAGTTTTGATTCTTTCTTCATCAAGGTTCTTTAGTATGTGAACAATGTGTGCCAACCCATACTCATCATTTTGTGGTTCCTTTCTCTTAAATAACTCCTCATACATTACACATATTTCTTCATTTCCAATCTCTATGTTCTTTCTCTATAGGTATCCACTCACATCCTTTGTCAACAAAACTTTATCTAGTACATTTGATAGGGCTCCCAATCCACCTAGATCTTTAGGTTTCAATGAGTACAATCTATATTTAGGTTCTTCTTTATCTCATCTCTCAATCAACATATTCTTACTCTCTATAGTTTTTGTGGTTCAATTCCAAACTATGGCTCAAATACTTACTAAGATTCATTCTTCTCAATAAGACAAATATGGGCTTTATTATGTTTCTTTTTCTCTAGACTTGCTCTTTTATCAAATGTGAAAACTTTTATAACAACTACCCTTACTTATAGTAATAAAGTATCCAATGACTATTGTACCAAAATATTTAGGGCCTATTTGTTTCACAAAATTAGCCTAGAATTGGGATACACAAAACCTAGTTTTGACAAAGTTGGTGTTTGGGGTGAAATTTTGAAAACAGAATTACAATTCCAGTATTCTAATTTTTGATCAAAATGAAGTTTGTAGTATTCCATCTCAATAGCTAGAATTGAGAATTAAATTTGAGGTTTCATTTTTTGAGGATTAGATAAAAAGTGGAATAAAAAAAAATTACGTTTATGAGCAAATCAGCCACAACTATCTTATTCACCATATCAACGGGACTGTGATTGTGACTATGTTTTCATTGTGGTTTTTCTGTGACACAAGCTGGTGTAGAGGTAATTCTTGGATCCATTATCTAGCTCTAGTTAGGGTTTTTATGAGCAATTATTTTCTTGGCATTTTTTATTTTTACGAGTATTTGAAGGGCTATGCTTCTTTGGTGTGGACTCTTGTTTGTGGCAGTCGATTTCTAATCAACCCTTTTAAATCCATTGATATAACTATTGGGAGCACTTGAACTATTTGTAGGAGTTTTTGGAAATACACCCCCAAAATTTTAATATTTTATATGAATCAACATGATTGTAACCAACTATCATTTTGCCTTGATGTAGGATGCTTCTGGGCAGTGTCAGCAACTATTGCCTAAACAATGTGAAATGTCCTGTCACTATCATCAAGAGTAGTCAATGATGCCCCTAATTATAGTTTATTCAAGATTTTTTAATCTATTAGCCTTTGTCTTAAGTATTTATGTACATATAATATTTATGTCTTATTTCTTGTGCATTAATTATTATGATTTACTAAGGTGGTATGCTTTATTTGAGACATATATTGGCATGACATTTGATATTTAGAGGACCTATATAGATGATATTTATTGATGTGTTTTATTTATTCATTAAAGGTACACGAATCTCTATTGAAGATTTTATATATATATATATATATATATATATAACTTTTTTCTTTTCTTTTCTTTTCTTTTCTTTTCTTTTCTTTTTTTTTCTTTTCTTTTTTTTTTCTTTTTTTTTTTAAATTTTTTTTTTAACCAGAGCTGATTACAAAGAACATATTAGGACACTTGAAAGAGAACTACAAAGGAGGAAATAAAATAAGGAGCTGAGTATTGCATAGTAACAATAAATTTAGCAGAACAAAGCTCTAGTAGATAGTAATAATATTCAATAGCCAAACCTAGTTTGTAAAGAAATATAAGAAATTTATGATAGTTGAACGTCTCCAAAAAATGAAACTTGTAAGTGCTTATGTAGCTATCTCAAAAATTTAAATTCCAATTCTGATTTTATGAACCAAACGTGAAAGATGCATCTTCCCACTCATCTTCCAGGTTAACCAAATAGGACAAATCTTTTTTTCAAAACCTAATTTTGAAATTCAAAACTTGGTTTTAACAAAACTAGGTTTTGAATCAAAACCCAGTTTTGCTAATTCCACGAAACAAATGGGCCCTTAATGTGGCCCAATAGTAACTAATATCTAACTCATTTATTGATAACAAAGGACCTTATTCTTATTTTCACTAATTTTATAATCTATTCCTATATATACGTTTTATCCTTTTCTACCCTTTTCTCTTTTGAAACCTTATGTTAAGATCACTAAAATTTCATATCCCTAAACATATACTTACATGCTTAGTTTGTGGATGAAGTCCTTGTATCATCCAACAAGGGTTCCTCAGTCATTGTTGTCTCTTCTCCTTTTCTAACCCATACCCTTCACATTTCATTTCTTACTTGTTCTTTGTCCATAGTCCTTTTAACGTTTCCAAATTGATCATTGTCAGTATTACTCCAATACTAGTAGTTATAGGTAGAATGTCCATATTTTGAACAGAAATAACAAGGTAGTCTAAGTGATCTCTAAGGGCAAGTAATTCCTAACTTTCATTCAATAGTTAATTATTTTTTATATTGGTAATATTTCATGAGTTCATTTTCATAGTCTTCCAGATAGTACATAGTTTTCTTGGCTATTGGTGATCCCATCTTACAAACATCTTCCTCGTGACCATATCGATTGCACTTATAACTATAACCATTGAAGTTCTTTGCAATTTTCCTATTATTAGTTCCAAACCAAAATTCTCTAGCTTTATGACCATTTATGTTGTAGTTATAACAATAACCATTGAATGATGTTATTTTTGCACTTACTTCTTATTTGTATTTGTAGACATCTTTTGTGTGATTATATTCACCACAATAGTTGCAAATAGGGTGATGGTTCAACATTATTATTTCAACATCTTATGTTATTGATTGTTAACACTTTTATGTCTTGCCTTTCTCCATTGTAGTATTGTTGATAGTTCTCATATCAGTTCCATCCAGTTATTCCTTTTATTTGACCAAGAGTTTATCTAATTTAAATATACTTTCTTTAAATTTGGTAATTCTAATATTCATTCCCTTCTCAGCTTTTAGTTCATTTCTTAGATCATTTTTTTCCATCTTTATTCTTTGATTTTATATTTCGAGACATCGATTCCTTTCATTAAATTTGTTAATTAAATCATCATGTGCCTAAAGTTTACTTCGATGTCTCTCCATGAAAAGTTTTTTCAATGCCATTGTCTCTAAAGATTCTTGGTACTTTAATTCAGCATTGTGTTTTTTATTTTTTATAGTTCCCATTTTATCCAATATTTTAGTTATTCTAACGACTTTATTTTCTTGTTCATTTTTCATTAAACTAATCCTTTCCAACAATTTTTCATTCTTCTCCAGTAGTTCCTTTATCATAGAATCTACTTCCTCAAAGTTGAAACTTCCTTCTAACAATCTATCTAAATCATCAAGACTCATTTGCAATTTTTCAATTAATTTTTTTCATTTTTCAAATGAAACTCTTAGTTTTTCCTTAAAGGTTTTTTCATTTGCATCTTCCAAGGATTCCTCTAGTTCCTTTTGATACTTGTAGCTTGCCATTTTCCCAAACCTACTCAAGTTATTAAACTTCCTTTTCAAAACCAAATTCTCTGATACCAATTACTAGTAAGCTACAAGTGAGGTACTATGGGAGAGGGGGTGAATCAATACCTACCAAATTTTAAGTTTGAACTCCTTTCTTAATATAAATTGATAGTTTGTCAAAACATTTGAACCAATAATCCTTGTATGTAACTGCTAATATTACTGATAGTTAATGAATTCATAAGTCTTGTAGTAATATAAAGTAACTAAACAAACAATAAACTAATAAAAACATAACATAACTATTTTGGTATTGCAGAAAACCCTTGGTCAAAGGGAAAAATTGTAGTAGGGATGATGCCCACAACTTATCAGTACAACAAAAAAGTTCCCTATTAAAATATTTACAATAATGTCATCTTTTGAATGACTACATTTTGTTAAAAGTATCTAATACCCTGTTAAGAGTATCAACCATCCTATTAAAGACTAATTTGTTAAGAAATTCAATCCCACTAATACAATGTTCACCCTATTAAAGGTTTTACAACGAGTTCAAAAAAAAACCTTCCAAGTCTTGTTAAAGATTACCTTTTTAAAGGATTTTACAATCTTGCTGAAAAACTTGTTAGGTGTAAACAACAAGAAATTGACTTATATTTTCTTTTTCTCTTGCTTGATAGGTCCACTTTGCTCTTCACTGTCTACTCTCCTATCAATCCAAACCAAACCAACACTTGAGATTTACATTGCAGTTGATCCTTAGGATATAATTAAGGCACTTGATGGTCCTATTTATATTGTTGCAAAGATTAATGGAATTCCCTCCCATGGGGTCCTTATAGATGGTAATGTTATAACTTTATATCATCTTTACAAATGATATATCTTGAAATATGTGTATGAGATATGAGATGCGATGATTGAGGATTTAAATGTTTTTACTTGTCCTAACCTTGGTTACATTACTTTCCCTATATTAGTTGGTAAGAAATACTTGGGTGTCACTTTTATTGTCATCCCAACATTTGATAAATTTTAAGTCAAACTTGGCCATCCTTGGCTTAATTCCATGTAATCTATTGTCTCTCCCACCCAAAAGTGTTTTTAATTTTCCTATTATGACAAAATTTTCATGATTAATTTTAGTCATTTTACCAGCCTTTAGAAAGTTGACAAAATTTTGACCTTGAATTATTTTGTCCTACCTTGCATCAACTAATTTAAGCTTGCTAAGATAATTTCTTCTTATCTTGTTCAAAATTGAAATCCAAAAGTATTTGTGAACTTATAAATACTAAGGTTGTATCATATCTCTTCCTTGGGCCTTGACTCCTTCCTACATATTTCATTCCCTCAATTTATGCTACAATTCCATCTTCTATATCTTAAAATTTTCATATATTTCCTAATTCTTTACATAGTGAGGTTTCTTCCATTCTCCCTCCCCAAGGAATAAAATGATCTAGTGTAGACTGATCCTAAAATAACTTAAATTCCAAACAAAATCAAATGTAACAAATGTTCTTATGAATTCTAGCACAGATGTCATACTAGGGCCCAATGAGGTTTCTTCCCAATACATCTCTAACTTAAAGAAACCCTCCAATTCCTTGATTCTCTTTGACTAACCTATGAATGGCATGAAGGATTAATTTAATGAATTTAAATAAACATGATAATTATATGTGTATGATAGATTCTATTTTGATTACTTTGGATGCAACATATACTATTTATGATGTTGATGTTTACAATATTTTGAATAAAAAAGATGTTACTGCTAACCAATATGATGATGTGTGTGATCTCATTACTTTTAATCATGTGATTTACATGATAGATTTAAAAAATAATTATCTCTAGATCCTAGTGACAAATAAAGTTACTCATCATTAGAGCATGGCCTTTATTTAGAACTTGTGATGGCTCCAAATACCATTTTTGATGTTACTCTTATTTTATGTTGTCCACTTTCGCTAAATAATAAATATGTATATGGAGGGGGTAGGGGGGAGTAGGTGATATTCTTGACTAGATCCTCATGTATAATGGATTTATTTTGTGTGTTTTATTTTCATGTTGGTATTTCCTTGTGATTTGTTACTTGTTATGTGCTTTTTAGATTTATTTAAATGACCCTAATTGTTCTATTACTAAAAGGTGATAAAGGAATCAACCTATCATCATATTTCTATATTTGTATCTCATTTCTTTTATATGTTGTGCATGTGCTATTATTTTTACATATGCCTTTGTGTTGTCTAATTAAGGATGTTACAAAGTGGTAAATACCATTATTTTATCATTATAGTGATGACCCAAAAATAACCTTGTATGCATTTCTTATAGAATATTCTTGAATTGTTCTCATATCTCTTCTACCTTTAAGGATGATGTCAATTCATTTTTCATTGATTCTTGATATACAAAAGTTTTATATGATCATAATGCATAATCTTAAAATGGAAGCACCCAATTTTGATACATTTTATCCCTTCTTAGTGTGGTTTTGGTCCCTTTATCTTATTTCAATATTACTCAAATTTCTAGGTCATCTCCTATTTTATGCATGGCCCTTATGAGTTCTATTTTATCAAAATTTTGGCCATATCTTTTAGAACTTTCATCATTTACCATTGATTTGTACACTTTCCTCAAGAGCTCAAGGTCACCTTTCCTCATGACACCCTTAGCTATAGGTCAACCTAGTTAATCTATACCTAGAGGGATTTTGGTCCCAACACTCATGTTGTCTTTAGTGTTTAAATAATTTTATATTGGTCTCTAGTCATCTTTCTTTGTTTTTAATCCTAAAAAATAGTGTTATGGGGATTGGGTATTTCATTTTCATTCATAATTACACATGAAGCATCCAAGATCAAGCATACATGCACATGTGACATATAAATAAATAATTTCTAAGACCTACATCATGAAATCTCCAAGCATTCATCAAGATATAACATTTCCATCTTGCATTAAGCTTCTTTCTTCAAGGTAGTAGTGGAGTATGTTTTCCAGGGAGGAGATATTTCATCAACTCATCTATGTTTTTAATATATTTAGTAAGACATATCACAAGTATTCTCATTCATGAGGTTTTGACATACTTAGTTTTTGTTTGGTTTGTTTGTGTTTATTCAAGGATATTACATTAACATACTTGATTACATACTGAATTCAATTACATCTACAAAGGTAATCATATTCCTCATTATTAGATTTGTTTTTACTAATTTAAAAGTTGATTCTTCAATCTATGGACTAAACAACGAAAACCCTTCCCCAATAACAAAAAATATTTTTTCCTAGTATATATAGGAGAACATTATTGGAATTGCAAACTCAAATTCATAAACTTACTGTCAGGAGCTATCTACAGAAACACGGTCAACTACACTTTTATCTTTTGGTGAAATAATTTTCATCCTAAACATATACATGTATATAGATTAACCAAGTCAACATGTACTTGGAGATCTAATATGTTTATCTCTTTTTGGGTTTTTTGTTTTGATTTTGGGTCTATAGTTAGATTTTTTCTATTACAATTATTGATCACCATCTTTTCGAGAATAAAAGTGTTTTATGTTATCTCTTATCAAGATGAGTCAACTTATCTATTTTCCTCATGTTCCCTAAATCTGATTTCTTATTTCATTTGGATTGTATGTGTTTTTTTAACCTATTAACCCTAGGCTAATTGATCAATCAATCCACTTCTATTGGAATTACAAGAGGAAAGAGTAAACTTTTTAGAGGGTGGAGGGCGGGGGGGGGGGGGGGTTTGGGGGGGAGAGGATGGGTGTGAATTGGTAGTTTAACCTTGGACCCATAAAAATTTCACCATTCATTCACTACATGCATAAGTAAGCTGAAATAACATGTAAATCATATGCATCTAAAACATATAACCATGTAAGTATTCACACATAGAACACCAAATATGATTACCCAGAAATCCTCCAAGTGAGAAGGTAAAATTGGGGTGGGGATGACACCCACAAATCTTCACTATTGTAGTAATAGAGTGTATCTAATGAAGGTTGCAATGTTTTGACCATGAAACATGATCTACCCTATGAAAGGTTTTCCCTGTTAAAGGCTTATAGATATTGTTAGGTCTCACCTTGTTAGAGGATTTCAACACCCTATTAGAAGTGTGCCTTGTTAGAGGACTTCAACTTACAACTAAGTAAGCACCCTGTTAAAGGATTTCATACAGCCTATTAGGACTACTCTGTTAAGAGATTTAACTAAAATCACCTATTAAAATGTCTTAGCATAGATCTTGTGATTGGCACTTTCTTTCCTGATAATAGATCGCCTCTACACAATATTGTATTGATCCTTCATGATCATATGTCTCAATATTGTATCCTTTTCATAATCCTTTGTTCTTCTCTAACCAATTCTGTAATTCACTCTTTCATCACAACTTCTAAGTCACATTGAATGCTCTGCATGCAAACTATCTTGTTTGGTCCTCCAATTACTTCCACATTCACTCTCCTCTATCCATTCATCATCATAAAGATTTTAGGGATTTGTCTTTCTTAAGAAGACTTAGGTGGCTTAGGGCTAGGTATGAATCTACGGCTGAGATTCACCCATTTTGCTGCTTAAACCTTCCCTATTTATGATTAGTTGCATGTAATTGCATAGGGAATCCAAATATAGATTCATCCTTATCTCCATTATATCAAAATATAATCTTAAGTTGATTTTAAAATGGTTTACATAGTTGTTTGTGCCATTACAAATAAAGATGTCAAAACTATGTCACTCAGCATATGAAGTCTTTAATGCTTGGCATGCACTATTCTATATATTGTGACTTAGCACCTGCATTACTCAGCATCCACTTTTCACTTGGCACATGAGTGACTCGACACTCATTGTAACTCAACATGGTCTTAATATTTACATTTTGTGCTTGGCATGTATTACTAGTTTGACATGAACTAAGTAAATGACTTAAGTGTGCTGACACTCACTTGTCAAAACCAATCTAAGATAAAAAATCTCCCCCTTTGAATGAGTGTCAAAAACACTTAAATATATAATATTATTCTTGACTTCTTGAGCATAACATATCCATGACTTGACATATATACAAAACTTCAAATTTTCAAAATTTTGCACTAACTTGTATACCTCAAAATGTGATAACTCCCCCTGAGTTAATATGTCTATATTGTATCCAAAATATGTGCTCCTCTATGATTAAATGTGTCTCTATTGATACACTTTGACATCAATGCACTGGAATACTGATACTCTTTCATCTGATATGATCTCTCTTAGCTGATAGCTATCCCCATTTGCTCAGTTTCTCTCAAAAAAAATGTATATCACCCCAATGATATAACTCTACTATTGTGCTCCCCCTTTCTTATTTATTTCTCTCTTTTTCATACATTTCCTCTATTTTTTTATCTCCCTTATATTCTCTATCATCTCCAAACTCTTTATCTCCCCCTTTTGTCTTTATCTCCTCCTTTTTGAAACTTATGTCAAATGGGTTATACACTTATAGTGTGTTTGTCCAAAAAAGATTTATGGACATCCATTATCATCCTTAGAGCTCCATCCTAGTTATCACATGCAACATCCAATGATTTAATTTGGATTGCAAACTTGGTAGCAAGGTGTACTAGACCATCTAAAGTAGAAAGATTGGGGCCTTTCTTCAATAGAGTTTGAGCATAGCCTAGTTCCTTGTGCATTATTTCCATATGTGGGGGGAGGGTAGCCTAAATACTTGTTAGTTTGACTCTAATATTAGCCTCATCTGCTATTAAGATAGCTAACTAACCTTGTGTCTAAAGCAATGTTCTAAAATGCTTCTCACTCTGAGCTAGATTTGATGGTAGGCTTGCACCTAATGTAGATATTTTACTTTCTAGACTCAAAATGTGACTTCTGGTCTCTTGGGTGAAGAGTGTAGGATTGCATAGTTTTGTGTATTCTCACATACCTTCTTCACATCCTCAACCTTTGTTTCTAATGCAACTTGTTGTAGTGCTATCTCACTAGATATTTTCTTATTTACCTTGCCATGAAACTTCTTTTCAGGTCATTCTAAGAGTTTTGCATTTGTATCAAGGTCTTCATTAGTGACTTTTCCACTATATAAGTCATTTTTTCTTGAAATGGCTTGGTCTCTTTAGGAGTAGGTAGGCTAAATGCATCTAAAAAGATGTCATTGATATATTGAAGTGCTTGCTTCTGCCTATATTCTCTCCTAAGCATTTCTTGATGCTTTTTCCTTTCTAAGGCTTGTTGTAAAATGCCTATTTTCTCTATTGTCATAGTATCATAGTCATACTTTGGAATAACAATTTCTTCATCAAGGCTCATGTCTCCATAATGGATTACCTTTTCTACCTTTGATGAGCTTGGACTTAGAACTGAAATCTATAATAGAATGGCTTCTATGCTTGACCTTTGAAGAGTTTGAGTAGAAGGAGCGACACATACTGGTAAGGCTACTAGTGCTTGGATGGCCACTTGTTCCTCCACCTTTGGTGTTTGCTCATTTTCTTCAAGCTTTTCTTGGTCTACCACTATGACTTGGCTAGCACCTTGTTTCTGTGGTGTAGGTACAGATGAATCTATTTGTCCCGTTTCCTATTGTTGACCTATAGTAGTGTCTTTCTCCTCTACCTTCTTGTCAATTGTATCAATTTTAACACTTGTATCATCCTTGGTGGATGTGTCTACTATTGTTTGAACCAAAGGTTTTACATGAGTAACTGAAGGGATGATTGAAGGTGGTTCTTGTGGATTCACCTTTTCCCTTGTGACATAAGTCATTACCTTCTATAATTCGTCTACAGTAACCAAAACTAGATTTTCACAAAGTTTAGCTTGAAGTGTAGACTGATTTAGTATTTTCTTAAAATATTCTATAGTAAGTGGAATTATGTTCTAAGTTGATGCATCAGAAACATCCTTAATAGTTATAGTTTCAATGGTTTTGGTTTTGTTATGGGGAGGACTGATGCTGGACAGTTGTGTGTCCTACACACTCTGTTCATCTTGTTGTTGCTTAGTTGTTGCCTTATCATCCTTTTGGTTCTCTGTCTCTTCCACAACTGTATTATCTTTATCATCATCTTCCTTTTCATGATCATTATCATCATGTTTACCCTCTAAAGGGTCATCTTCTCCTTTCTTCACAATGGTCAACCCATAGATAAGTTTTGATATTTGAGTTGATTTATTGACCACATCTTCAATGTTATTTTGGAGAATGTTGAAGGCTCTATATTTAGGTGTGAACCTAACTACATATTTCTTAACCTCCTTAGAAATTTGTCCCTTTGTCAACTCTGGCATTACTTGGGCTAATGTTGTTTACCTGATTTGTCTTTTCACATTCAGACAATGATGCCATTTTTGCTCAAAAATATCATATAGGCCTTTTCGTATTGAGTTGGAAAATTCTAGTGGAGCATCCTTAAACTTTGACATCATGGCATATAATGCCTCTTCCTATTGCTTTTTATCTTCTTTTCCTAGTTTGTCAAAGTCAATATGTCTAAAACTAGATAAATCAGCATTGCTCTTGATATTTTCACATAAGTTCTCAAGATCAGAGAGAGGATTGTGACTTACCACCTTGAATTGACTATTATCATCTGATTCTATCTTCTCTTCATCAAAACCTAGTTGAGCAACATATTTCCTTCTTTGTCTTTTTTTCTATTGTCCACCTTGCTATGTCTTTGACTTTTCCATAGCCTTTTGAGTACTTGCACATGTGTTGGCTCTGGTGGTAGGTTCAGTAGGCTTGGCTTGGCTAGGTTTGACAATATTCTTTTCCTTTGTCATAGGTTGTACCTTAGCCTTCATTTCCTTTGACTCGGTAGTAGTAGGTGCTTCCTTGGCTTCTTCTACCTTGGCACGTATAGTCTCCTCTTCTTTCTTATCTTCTCCCATGCCTTGAGTCAAAGCTAGAGGTTCTTGTTCTTGTTTTTTTTCTTCCTCTTCGTCTTCATCTTCTTCTTCTTCCTCCTCGACAACATCTCCAAATTTGGCTTTCAATTTCTTTACCAACTTGTCCTTTTTCTTGATTTTGGATGCAGTATTTAATTCCATGGCAATCTTTGATTTCATCAACTCATAGTTTCCACAAAATTTTGCAGTCTTATCTTATTCCTCTGCCAATAGAGTTGTGATGGCTATTGAGGCTTCATCAACATTTATCTCATACCCTAAGGGTCTCAACCATCTTATCCTTGGTGTGGGAGATTTTACAAATGTGAAGTCAACATCAACAAGAAAACATACATCATTATATTTTTTCTTGACTAAGGAAACTAGTATCCTCATCCTTTCCTTCATTGACTTCTTGAAATCTTCAAAGTAACTAGTCATTATAGATTCAAATTTTTATCCTAGTTGTTCGATGTACTCATTAATATGCATTGTAATTGATCTATTTTTCTTCCATCCTACTATACCAAATGAGGGAAATGTGTTATGTATTTAAAAGAAGATACAAACCAGCATGGAACCAAATTTTCACTATATCCTCTTGGTTTTCCTAATTGATCCAAGGTTCTCCATCAATTGTTGCAATTGTAGCTCTACTAGATCATATGTATGATCTTTCTTACAATTTTGTAACCAACATCCACAACTATGAAAGGTACACTATTCAGTCTACTAGATTGATAGAATGTGTGTGAGATTACCCTTATAGATAAGTTTAACAATGGATCAGTAATTGTATCTATTGTCATGCCTCTCTTATTCCATTTTGCTCCAGTTTTCTTTTCAATGATTTCCTTGGAATCACTGTTGAGATATTTATAGAGGATGCAAAGAAATATGCCAAAGATGCAAAGGAGTTTTTTGATATACATTAAAGGCAAAAGAGGAAGAGATGAACAAGATAAAGTAAGAGCTGACACTATTAAAAAGGATAAGATAGGTTGTTGTTGATGAAAATAAACAAGTTGTGAATGAAAATGAAAGATTGAGGAAATAAGTTGACAAGTTGAAGATGAAATTAAAGATTGAGAATAAAATAAATAAAATAAAATAAAGGTACAATGAAAGTTCATCAAATATTTGTGAACAACTAAATAGCCAAAAGAGATAAAATGACACAATATGCCTTGGGTACACTATACAAGGAAAATTAAATGTTGGAGAATCATCAAATCCTAAGAAGACATAATAGGATACAAAGTTTTATGCAATCATTACTGGTAAGAAACCAAATAAACCTACCTATTTAAATTGTGGTAAATTTGGCCATACTACTAATGTCTATAGGAGAAGATCAGTGATTACTAAGCCTTAAACATTCAATGGTCATTGCTATAATTGTGGAAATTTTTTTGAGATGGAATATGAATATAAATTAGTATAAGTAGTAGATCAAGTCAAATTATAATTTATGGTTTATTTTGTGAATTTAACAAGTATGGTCATAAAGATAAATATTATAGGTCAAGAGTACATGATCCTTGGTCCCTTGTAAAATCAATGATTACACTTGCAAGAGAATGAAAATTTGATGTCACATACTTTTTATGTGAAAATAATGGGCATATGGATATAAATTAAATAGAACACTAAGAGATAATATTGGTCCTTGGAGTCTAACTAGTATTACATGTTTTGTTTGTTTCAAGATTAGACATCTTAAAATAGAAAATATGTTTGATAACTAATCTCCAACCCCTCAAAGGATTATAAAAGAAAGAGAGATGTAGATGTACAATAAGTAAGAGGTGAGATGAAAAATATGTATAAAGAAATAAGGTAAAAAGAAATAGGTCAAGATCCATCAACCTCAGGTGTGATGTATTCTTCATTAACTAAGTCAATAATTGACTGGGGGGGGGTGCACTTCAAGGAATAAAATTTACCAATCCATTAAAGGTATGAGCGGTCATGTAACTATGTATAATGAAATGTATTGTGATGTCTATATTAGAGTTAGTTGATCTATTAAAGTGATAATGAATTGTAAAGTGATTGAATTTAAGTTTTGCACTTTAATCGGTGAAAGAAAAAGTGTATAACAACTAAGAGTAGTAGCTAATTAAAAATACTATTTATAGAAGAGGCACAAAAACTACTTTAAAGAATAAATAAGGTTAGAGAGTTCATTTTTTATATTGATATCATGAAATACAATTATAAAACTACCAGAGATGAACAAAGTGATTGGTACTGAGCAAAGTGTGATTTCAAACTAAAAGGTAGGATATTTTGAAAGAACAATAATTGGTGAAACTTGATGTATTTATATGAAAAATGGTAAGGTTACATAACTCATCTCTAGATTAAATTATGGTACATACAATGGATACTTCTATCCTAATCAATGTGATTGAGAAGCCTCATCTAGTATTCAAGCTACATCTAATGAAGGAAAGTGAAACTAATATAACATGAGCCCTATCCTAAATACCTTATAGAGTACTATTAGTAAATGATTTTTTCTTTATATCCAATACAAGATTGAATAATTTGAAGTATTAGAAATAAAAAATAATTTGGATAACTGTGTATAAATAGGGTGAGAAATGAACACAAACATTTGGTACATAAAGGTTTTTTTGTATGTAGTCAACATACAAATCAATTTTTATCATGAATGGGTTTGATATGTATTGAAAAAAACTCATAAAGATCTTATATTTTTGTATAGGCTGCACAAAATCACTAAGGATATTTTGAGGGAACATTAATTGGTGAAACTTGAAGTATTTATATGAAAAATGGTAAGGTTACATAACTCATCTCTAGATTGAATTATACCAATACATAAAATGGATACTTCTATCGTAATCAACATGATTGAGAAACCTCATCTAGTATTCAAGCTAAATCCAATGAAGGAAAGTGAAACTATTATAACATGAGCCCTATCCTAAATATCTTATAGAGTAATATTGGTAGAAATTTTTTTATTTATATCCAATACAATATTGAATCATTTGAATTATAAGAGATAAAAATAATTTGGATAATTGTGTGTAAATAGGGTGAGAAATGAACACAAACATTTGGTATAGAAAGGTTTTCTTTTTATGCAATTGACATACAAAGCAATTTTCATCATGGATGGGTTTGATATGTGTTGAGAAAACTTCATGAAGATCTTATATTTTTGTATAGGATGCACAAAATCACTAAGGAGATCATTCACATAGTAACTTGACTATTTGTTAATGGTAAACTACCTACCCTAAGAATGAAAACTACAAATCTTCTCATACACTTAAATAAATCCAAATATGATTTATGAGCCATGTGAGTCACTAGTATTCAAGATAAATAATTAAAGTATGTATCTATGGTGATAGTATATAGATTTTATTAATCTATCCAATTGAACATTATGATTGGTGGAGTTATTCATGTAGTGTACAAGATGGTGAAATAAGATGCAATGTATAATCTATGTGAAATGTTGAGTATTAAACTATTGGTGAATAAAGACAAAGCGAAGAGGAATAAAAAAATATTCATTCAAGTATGGAGTAATCTTGGTATGTATCTTTTTCTACTTGCAAAATTTCTTTTTAGGAAAAGGTGTGGTTCAATGGTTAGCTAATAAACCATAAAATTTATATAGTGTCATGTGGGGATATTTCAAACATGTCTTGTCCAAAATGTACCAAAGAGAAAGAGTTCCTACTAATTTGGTTGAGGAATATAAGGAAGGAATATGTTTTCTAGTTCACATTGATACCTTTATATTACAAGTTGTTCAACCAAGAGGATTTTGGTTATTTGATTAGCTATGAAGTAGATTACAATATAGTAAGAATGTATGCAAATAAATTACTTTCTAGACCTATAGATATTACAAAACTAAGGTTCGGAACATATAGAGAAGTATTTTCAAATATTAATATGGAATTCAAGAAACTTGTGATACAAGGAAGTTAAGATGAATGATGAGCATGTTAACAAAAAAATTTGGTAGTATGGAATCAAGCTGACCAACTATTGTTATTGAAGGACTTGAATAATCAACTACTATTAAGTTGTCTAGCAATGAAGAAGAACATGAAATACCTTTGGAAGAGAAGAATTGGTAGTAGAGGAAAGGAATATGAAAATCACATAGACCACCAAAGTAATGATCAACCAAGGAAGTAAAATAGCAAGTAGCTAATTAAAAGAAGAAATGGAAGATAAAACAAGAGGAACTCAATGAAGAAGTTGTAGAAGAATTTGAACCAAAGAAGAAAGAAGAGGAATCAAAGAAAAATGATAAAATATAGATCTTCATGTGGAGATTATTGGAAACTACATAATGGATAATGGTAAATTGGATGACATATTAGAACATTATGAGATATGCAATGATGTAAATAAAAGGAGATAGAAGTAGTAATGTGGTGTATACACAAATCCTATAGAACTCCAAGTGATATTCATGGTATATTTTCTACACAACTTTACAAGATAGTTGATTTTATATGGAGACTAACATTGAATTTGGATAGAGAAATCATGGAAAAAAGCACTTATGGAAATAACTAAACAATTAAATCATGTAGATATTAAGATAATGGTTGAAGATCACATGCAAGAATTCAAAATTAGGAATAGAGTTGCAATAATCATATTAGGTGATACTCAAAGTGTATATATTGAGATAATGGAATTATAGGAAAAATGGTGGCTAAACAAGATGAAATTGAAAAGGAGAAGAGGAACGTATTAAATAATTAGTAACAATGAAAAGGAAGATAAGCTTAATACAAGGAAAATAAGTAAAATTATTATAAATATTATCACGGACAAGGAAAAAGAAGAAGGAGATGATGAATGATTAAAGAATTTAGACATCACAAAACTAAAACTTAAGGAGCTACTTGAATATTCTAAGAAGTTGCAGAAAAAGACAACAAAAGATAAAATGAGAGAAAAGAAGAAGAAAGCCAGAGTAATGGAATAAACTAGAGATATTCTAAGAAAATTAGTAGTTGATGTTGGATATAATATAGATGTAAGAATGAATGATCAAATGGACACATTAATAAAAAGTATTACACAATAGGTTCCAGAATTTGAAACAACAACAATGAAATTAGCAAAAGACAACTATGAGAACAAGAAGACTAAAAAACTAATAGAGATAATAAATAGAGATAATAAATAGAGATAGAGTAACTTAGTCAAAATAGGTTAATAAAGTGAAGACCAAAATGAATTAATTTGTACAACTATTGATCAAACTATTAAAACTATCATAATTTATAGGTGCTCTAGAGAAAAACAAGAATGCAACACAAAAAGGAACTTGATACTTTGATTGAACAATTTGATTCAATATAAAGTTTAGTAATAGAGTATATACAAAGATTAAATTAATCTCTTGTAGGGTAAGGAAGATACAAAGTGGGCATGAAAAGAGAATGACTACCCAATTTTAGTTACAATCATATTCAACACCTACAATGGAGGTCATGTTAGAAATACTTTAGAATAACTGAGAGGGGGGTGAATCAATTATTCAAGGTCCAACATGTCCAATTCAAACTTTCACTAAGTGTAGTGAGCCCATTTAACTATTTTTTCATCCAAGCTTAAGCTTTCCTATTCAGCAAGTTATTGTAAATCAAAGTGCAAGCATAACACATAAAAAGATCAACACATAACATAGTGATTTACATGGAAACCCAATTTGGGAAAAACCACCAGTAACATGCCACTCAATTCTCACTCTTTTGAAGTGATGCTCTATGAAAGGATTTCCCTATTAAAGGCTTACAAAACACTATTAAATGTGACCTTGTTAGAGGATTTATCCACCCTATTAGAAGTGGGCTTGGTTAGAGGACTTTAGAACATTCACTTGGAATGCCACCCTATTAAAGGATTTACAAATGGCTATTAAACCAACCTAAGTCCATAGGATTTTCTTCTACCCTAAATGATATAATTGCTAGAGAGTAACAATAAAGGGTTTTGACCTGATTACAAAATACAACTCAACTTGCAGATCTCAAATCACATCTCAACTCATATCTTTGCCTAGCTTTCAGTCTCTGCAACTCTGATTGCTTGCCCTCCTTTCAAGCTTAGTCTCATTGAGTCTCCATGCTCACTGTACCAGTGTAATCATCTCTTTCTGACCACTTGTCAAAAAAGAGTCTCTATGCTCTATTCTTCCTTCTCCTAGATGTCTTCTCCTTGACACACTTCTAATCACTTTGCAATTTGGCACTCTAGTAGCTCTTGCTTCTTGGTCTATGACTCCTTAAATAGAAGTCTAGAACTCCTTTTCTCCCTTGATTTTTTTCTCCTTTAATTTCAATTCATATGGATTAGGTAGGATTCATTGAATCTAACCCATATTTTTTTTCTTCTAGAAACATCATGAAGAATCCTCTTGAATTCACTCAAAAATGGTTTACATAGAATTATGTGCCACTAGCTCATCATCCTTATCCTCCAACTGGTTCACAAAATTCAAGGTAACAACTTTGTCAGCTTAGATTTGGCAAATCTTTGATATTTCCAATAATGCAGCAGCTCGGCACTATTGAAATACTGGTTCTCAGCACATACTGTGTTACTCAGCACCAACTGTGTTTTACCGATGCTCGGTACCTGACGTTCACTCGGCACCAACTAAGATTTTTTGATGCTTGGCATCTGTTACTTTTCTTGGCACTTGAACTTCACTCAACACATGAAGATCACTTGGCACACACTAGATTTTCTTTTTACTCAGCTCCAACTAAGAATTTTCTCGACTTCAACTAACTTGCTTGGCACACATTGATGAACTTAGTTTAAGCTTTGCAATCAATCTTGTTCTAACTTATACTTCTAGTGTTTCTTAGTGTGGCCAACCTCTATATCTTCAAGTATGTTATCAATACATCATTTAGCCATTGTCTTAGTTGATCCTTGAACTTCATTACAATATCATAACTCAACCTTTCTCTTAGGTGCTCTTGTTACATCTTGTTGATCAAATCCTCTTCATCAATCAACTAAGTGATAGTACTTGGATCTTGTAAGAAATTTTCATTCTTACAAATAACAAGTTTGACATCAATGAAAAAAAATGATTGAAAACATTCTTTTAACAACAATCTCTTTCTTTCAAAAATCTTCTTCATCAATGATCTATTTCAATTAGATTTCCAACAATCTCCCTCTTTGGCATTGATGGAAAACCAAACTGATCAACCATCAGACCAAACTATTCAACCAAGTTATTAGTATGCTAACTAGGTCAAAATAGTAAGTCAAATGCCAAAAAGAGAATTGTGTTACCATCAGTTGTCTCATCTTCTTCTCTTGACCTACTCTCTTGATTGCTTTACTTCTATTTCTCCCTCTTAGCTGTTGTATCCTTTCTTACATTCTCTCCCTCTATGTGCATTACTCATCTTCTACTATTCTCTGATCTAATCAACTTCTACACTTTTTCCCTCATACTATTGATCAAATGTTGTTGATTAGTTTCTTACTACTTCTCCCTCTTTGACAATAATGCCAAAGACATACCATTTCAACATCTTAATATGCAAGTGTATTTTTTGTAAGTTCTTTCACTTTCTCCCTCTATCACCTTGCTTGTGACTAATTTGGAACTTCATTACTTCAATTAATTTAGGGATGAATCCTAAAGTAGGTATCCTCTACATTAGTGTGTAACATTTCAACAATCAATTAGTGTGATGCATCTGGTTGTCATAAATGAAAATATAGTCCCCGTATTACGAATGATTGATCAATAAAGAAATATTTGTGATCACTAAGAAGAAAATGAGTAAGTCACATAACCAATATATAGGAGAAGTAACAATACAGTGAATATCTTGATGAAGATCATAATGTAGTTAAAATAAAATAGAGTGATCATAGGTGAAAACTCAATGATGAGTACAAAAACTATGTGTACAATCACAATGCACAAAGATGATGGAGAGCACAATTCTATGTGTCGGAGGATAATTATAGAATAGTTCTTATCCTACCAATAGTAGATTATCAATAAGTGATCGGTATGAATATATGAGAAGGCATGGTGAAATTTCTATATCATTGGAATAGTAATGAGATATAAATTATGTGATCAAAGAAAGTATGGTGAGAGGATTATATAAGAATCTTGTGGAGTTTGAACACATTTTTACTATTCTAGGTAATTTCACAAGAAAACCTAGTGCTAATCAAGGCAGAGATTAAAAAAAATGTTACGGATATAGAGGTATGTGAATATAGTAAGGTGTGAGAGTGAACAGTTTGTAATTTGAATCAATGGTGAAGATTAAGTGACAAAAAACTAAGTATTTGTATGATTCTATTTAAAGAAAAAGGTAATAGTGAGAGTGAGAGGATTACAGTAATTTATTGGTGATTGGTGATTACAAAAGGTGTGATTGATATGTGAAGCTCAATTTGAGAGGAGGAAAGATATATAGTGAATATAGTAGAAAGGATCTAATATAAAAGTAGTGTTAAAGATAGGTCATTCAACTTGTTGTTTCTTAATAGTTGCAAAGAAGGAAAACCCTTAATTGGGTGGACCTTAATCAAATTCTTTGTTTAAATCCTTTAACAAGGTGGACTCTAAGGAATACTAAATCATTTAGTGAAGTAGATCCAATTAGATATTTGTTATACTTATAACACTATACAAATCACTCCTAATATGGTGAACCCCTAGAAAGAGTACTTGTGGCTCCTCACAAGGGAAACCTTTTTATTGCAGTAGAAGGCTTGCAAGTATCATCTAGACCATGATTTTCACCCTTTAAAAAGGATTTACATAATAATAATAATAAATAAATAAATGTTGTGCATGTTTCTTCTTTGATTGATTGGTGCATTTACTATATTTCATTTCAAGAGTTATTTGATTTCTATTTTGGAAGTAAAGTTTGAAATAATCAAATTAGTAGTTTGTAGTAATATTCTACCTATTTTATTGATTCATTCCCCCTTCCCACCACTTATTCCCACTTCATATATAAAGTTCCATATTTTCCACCACCTCCCACAAATATCCCTCACTCTCTTATACACAAAATCTTCCATTCCATTCCTCTCTATACTACATATGCTCACACTGTTGGCAAGTGGGCTAAGGAAAGATCATGGATTTTTTATTAATGGAAACTGTTACCTTTCGCTCACCCGCCAAAGGTTTAAATTTTAAATGCTTAGCTCATCCAACGGCTAGCCATGGAAATATTATTTTATATGCCAAGATCGGACCTTATGATGTATTTCGCAGCTCGCAGGATCGTCTCCGTCAGATTTTAGCAAGATCAACGGTCGGCGCGATCTTGTCATTAAAGATGCACGAGAAATAGCATCAGGGACATCGCGCCCAATTGATGCATGTCTAGTGGGTCCGGCGAGCGGGCTACAACAGAGGGCGGGTCGAGAAAGTTTTCTGGCGCTACAGGCGCTATGTCGCTATCGCATGCCGGTCGAAAAATCTCCATAGCGACATAGCGCCCGGCGAAAATGCTCACGACGGCGGGTGACACGTTTCCACGGGCCGAAAGTTCGAAAGATCGGCGAGGTGCCATGGCGCCAATGAAAAATTGATGCATTTTTCGATGGTGACATAGCACCCAATCAGAAAATCCACTATGGCGAGAAGCGACCAGGCACGTTGGGTCCCAGCAAGTACTTCGCATGAGCAATCAGGAGCCCAGCGCCACAGTGGCGAATCAGATGTAGCCACGTATTCATCAGTGGGGTCAAGGCAATACAGACCCTCTGAGTTGGTGCTTTGTTAGACCAGGGAGGTGTTTCATTGGGCCAATAAAGAGCGACCACGTCCCCCAAGTTAGAGTTCAGTCAGCGTCACCAGTACATGGAAAGGTAAGATCTGCACCGTCAGATCAGGGCCAATCGACAGTAGGTTCCATTGTGCTATAGAAGAGCTGTGTGATTCTTATGTTAACGACATTGCGCCTGAAGGACACGTGTCCTCATGGGTCCAGGGATGTCAGTGAGGACTAGTCAGACCGTTGATACGTGGCCAGTTCTTATTCATCGATACGCTGAGGGGAATGATCTTCCTTGCACACTGTCAGATCGATTTAGATCAACAAATGGCACCATCTCGCTATGGCAGAGATGCACGAGTTTTAACATGGCGACATAGCGACCATCCGCCACGTGTCAGTAGGAGTCAGGTCTTACCAATCGACGTCAGGAGAATGAATCAAATGATGACACACATTCAGCAGGCCCAGTAGTTTCGGGAGGAATGGCGAGTCTTCACGATCATCGGATCTATGGAGATCTACGACTGGCGCTGTCTCGCTATCGAGAACAGCTCGGTAGATAACATTGGTGACTTGGCACCCTTGCACCATGTGTCTTGGTGAGACCACATTCCATGCCACCAGATGCGATTGGATTCAGGGTGACCGACAGACCAATAAGCTGACGCCACATTTCGGCGGGCTCGACGAATCATAAAAGAAGGAGGGTCGCGGGAGGTCAGGTTTTGCGACCGTCAAATTAGAATAGATCAGTCACAGGCGCTATGTCGCCTTGGTGAAGCTGCAGGATTTTTAGTATAGCGACATGGCACCCTGTTGCCATGTGTCGATGGGGTCAAGTCTCGCCAGGATGGATCGCTGAGCTGTTGCCATATGTCATTCGAATAAAGATCGATTGTCAAGGTGGCACCAAATGTGATGGGCCTAGAATAGGAACAGCGCTTGGGCAGTACGAGGAAATTTTGGTCATCAAATGGAGACAGATCTGCGGTGGGTGCCATTGCGCTATGAAGAACTGCTCGGGAGATAGTGTTAGCGACAACGAGCCTGGATGACATGTGTTCTATTGGCTGGGTCAAGATTAACGGTCGACTGGCAGATAATATAACCATCGCAGTTAGTGATAACCGTCTGAAGGGTGGTGCAGTAGTTCGATGATGGAAGGTCAACCACGGGAGGACTTCCTCAGGTGGCAAAATAAAGAAATATAATTGGCCCGCGTAGCCTAGTTGACACGTAAGGAGCCTGGTTGACCTTTTGACTAGGCTGATTCATGAATCAAAAAATGAAGATGATCGATGTTATCTTGCAATTTGATCTTCGCGATCATTTCTGACCTACCAAGAATGAATGCCAAGCATAGGGAAACACTCCACCGTCCCAGTCGATCCATCTACTGTGTCAGTATCATTCATTGGCGCCGCTCTGTCTACTCGAGGCATTCTTTCAGTCGAATATCTGATTTGGTACTTCAGAATCATGCTCGAGTGTGATCTTTGATCGGATATTTTGGGGTTCGATGCCAGTAGGTAGGAAGTAAATGTAACGTAGAAATCTTCAAGTTATGCCTGATCTATAAAGGCAATTTTGTGATTTGTTCCCAGGGTCGACTCTTCCTGATTTTCTCTACTACTGCTTGCAGACTTGCAGTGTAGTATCCCTGTGTCTCTGAGCTACATAGCATCCTGTGTCATTCTTTTCAGTGGTCAATGTGTGTGTGCTTCATTTTTCCTCTCATTGATGCATTATTGAGATTAGTGGTCCACATACTGTATCTATCTTTGGCCTATTGAATAATATACAAGTGAAATCTTCTTTTCCTGGTGTCATTCAGTTGGTCTCCTAATTTGTATGTGATTATTGGTCGATATAAGTCTGGATGTGTATGACTTTGGATGTTACCCGAGTTCTGTAGTGCATATATGGGCAGGAATGAGTCTGAACACTCTGTTTTGGTGCATCACCGCCTTAGATTAGACTAGGTAGATTTGCTTTAGTGTTCTCTTTCTCCCTTTTCTTCTGCAATTAGATAGGTGCGCCCTAACAGTAAGAGGAAGCCGGCCTTCTCCGGAGACTCAACCTTGTAGTTCAAGTCCCACAACTTGGAGGTTGTTTCCATGTTTCACTAGGTTGTCCTCGCGCATAGGCCTTGGACAAGGGTGCAAACCTAAGTGAAAATAGAAACATTATACAAGGTTAAGTTAACTTATGATAAATATATGTTTTGGTATACTATAGTGAAGAAAATTATCTAAGTGTAACTGAAGGAAATAGTGCATAGTTAGTTTGTTTTTGTCAATGAACTTTAATGGATGCTCCTAGAGAGATATTATTTTTGAATTTGGTAGTTTGATGATCCTAAATAATATATCTATGTTCCTAAAGTTAGCATTCCAATTATTATATTTTTTGGATGGAAAATTAGTTAGCCAATTGATATCATAGACAGAAACATAGCACATGAGACAACATAGATATTTTACCTAAGGAAATGATTTGACTTTTCAATTCAATGACTTAACAATGAAGGGATGACATCCTAGATGTTAACCTTTTCATAGAATATCTTAATTTTATGTTTTGGGAAAGTTTTAGGCTAACTAATTAAAGAGTTAGTGGAAATTTTATAAAGGAAAATTATTTAAATGAGCGATGTTGCCAATACTTATGCTAAGTCATGATTGTTATGTGGGAGATTTATATATGTTGGATAAATTGTGTTTTGATAATCATATTAGAGAAAAAGTAAATGGGAATGATCAAATTTAAGGAACAAAGGACTAATTATATATTTGAGATATCAACATAGTCAAAGTTTTGGTATTCCTGTATACTACTTGTAAAGTTGTATATTGGTGTAAGAGCAGTGAGCTCACCATTTCATAATACAAATCATAATAGGTTTGAGACCTCTAACAATGTTAATTCCTCTAACAAGGATAGATATACCATATTTATTTAATAGAATCCCAATAGGATCAAAACCTTTCATAAGGCACTTTTGATTAGTGGCTCATTTTGTGGGTACCATCACCACTGGAGTTTTCCCTTTGGCCAAGATTTCCATAGTTAACAATATATGGTGTTATGAGTTTCATTTTGGGAAAGAAACTATGAGGTAGCTCTTAAAGAGTTAAATCGGGATAATGATGAATTAGATTGAACATCAAACTTAGACATGTTGAAGATTTCATTCAGAAGTTGAAAGATTAGATTGAGGATTCAAGGTCCAAGAGAACTGAACTAATAAAACAAAACAAGAACTTGTATGTAGTTATCAAGCTAAAAATGGAAAATTAGATACTAAAGCATGAAATAGGAATTACATCTCTCAAGATGAGTATGATGTCAGATGGATAAAATGAAGAAGAAGATCTAAAGAATGAGGTAACATATCTAAAGTTGTAACTTACTAAGGTAGCATTTGAACTTGAGTATACTAAGTTGAAGTATGTTGAACTTGAGAAGTATAATAGCATTGTGAAAGGATAAATTATTCAAACTAAGAAATATATTAAGAAGTTATATTCAAGCACATATAAACTTGATGACTAATAAATGACACAAAAACCTAAAGGAGACATGATAGCGATTGAATGCAATGAAGAAGAATTGTCTAGAAGATCAAAAATAATAGGTGAGCATGTACATGAAAAAAAACTTAAACAATCATCAAATCAAATCAACCAAAGTAAAGGAAAAAATAAGGAACTATTGTGGTTCCACAACACATGCCCCATCTTCAACTTCAAAGATGGGGACCCCCTTCATTTTATTATTTACTTGCATCTTTTAGCTCCATGATCTTTCAAATCATAGTCTCTTCCAAGAGACCTTGACAGTGAAGAGGCTCCTAGTCATGTAAGGTAGGTTTTTGGGTCAATGCTGTTAATTTCATTTTGTGTTGAATTCTCATGTTTTGTCTAAGTGTTTTGTTTTCATCTTTCACTTTTCATTCCTAGAACATGATGGTGACCCTTGGGATCCATTAGACCTAACATGGATTCATGATTTAAATCATAGACAGGTTAATTTTCTTTGATTAGTTTGGTGTATTCAATAAAACATTGTTAATAATTACATTGCATGTGTAGATTCAACACACACATCTTCAAAATTGAGGTTAAAGAAGTAGGAGTTCTAGTCCATACCAATTTTGGTCTATAAGGAGGACATAAATAATCAAAAGGACTAGAAATAAATACATAGACGTGCTCCAAGACCCTGTTTAGGAAAAACCTATAAATCATTTTAAAATCTAGGAACTTTGTTTTTATGGCACTTGAACACCTTGCACAAGTCCCCAAGGTGTGTAGGTGTACAATTTTACAAGCTTTGAAGATGCATAGGTGCAATTTGTGCAAGGTTTTCAAGTACACAAATGGACCTAAATAATTATAAATATTATAAATATGTACGCAAGAGTGGTCTAAGACCTTATTTGAGAAAAACCCATAAATTATTTTTAAATCTCGAACTTTGATTTTTAGGGACTTGAGTACCTTGCGTAGGTCCTCAAGGTGTGTAGGTGCACACATGTTGAAGCCTTGGAGATGCCCAAAGTTCCAAAGCTGAGTAGGTGCACAAGTTTTTAATTTTAAAGTCCTAGAGATACACACATCCAAAGTTCCCTGAGTTTACCATGGTTTCCCCATCTTCCATGGTAGCTAAGATCACACCCAAACCCATGACTTTCAATTTCTAAGGAGTACCCAAGAAGTCATATATCATGGATTTGTACTCAAAAGTTAGAGATATTGAATGTTGCTAGATGTTATTATTGTCACAAAATATTTCACCCTTGTCTAAAGTATTTCCTAAGCACAACCTCGTGAAACATGGAAACAACCTCCAAGCTATGGGACTTGAACTATGAGGTTGAATCTCTAAAGAAAGTCAACTTCCTCTACTATTAGGATGCCCTTAAACTATTCTTAAAGAGAAAAGTGAGAAGGAATACATGGAAGCAACTACCTAATCTATTATAATGAGGTGATGCACCAAAATAGGGTTTTCAGACCAATCTCTGCCCATATATGCACAATACTATTATTATGATAGTCCAAAGATATATAGATTCAAGCTTGCTTTAATCTATAAACTACATAAAGATCAAAAAACCACATGAGTGACATGAGGAAAAAAATCTTCACTTCTTATCATTCACAGGCCAAAGAGATATAGCAAATGCAGATTGAAGATATTCATAGTACATTGAAGAGAGGCAAGAAAGCTTCGAAAGAGATAGGGTAGATAGTCATAAATTCCAACGCAAAGAGGGAATTTATAGTAGCATGCCAAGGCAATGCTAGAGAAAATAGAGAATATTTGACCCTAAGAAAGAGTACAATACTTTTCTTTATAGTGCCAGCATAACTTAGATAACTTCCCTCATAACATAAAATCAACCAGTATGATCAAATCTTCATAGAATAATCACTGAAAAACTAAAAAAATCTAATTATGGCATAAATCCATACATGAGAGGATCACCTATTCACTAAAAAAATCTCTAAGAGGTCAAGAGTGAGTCATTTAGCAGTGGAGTATCTCTTTGCATTTATCAAGCCTAGGGATTAATGAAAGTGGTTATAGGAGATCAGATTCATCATTCAAGGAACTACTTCCATTGCCACTAACCTCCAAATCGATCATGAATCTAAGGTTTAACCATCAAGTTCTATTATGTAGACCAAACATTTCTTACCATTATGCCACTCTATAAGTGATTCAATCTTTATGCCTTGCATTTGACCATTCATGATCAGAGCCTCACCACCACCTTTTCTTAATAATTATTACTACTTGTAAAACTATGACCATTGATCATTGATGCCTCACAACTCACTCTTAGTATTCCTCATTAACTACCATGACCCTACAAAGGCTGAATTTTGACTGCGTCTACACCATCACCATTTTAACTCAAGGTTCCCTCCCTAACCCTTATGACCGAGCAAAACAAGGGGAACCACTTCATTGCAACTCAAAACTTAACCAATTCTTGACTTGTGGGGATCATGCACTAGCCATAGATCTAGGTGATCTAATAGTGCAAGATGTGTCTTTGAAGCAGTGAAGATCTATCTTTTCTACACTGTCATAGCTTAAACTATCGCTTGTCAATATCACCATGCAATCAGGCAAAACAAAGCAAAGTGCACCCTCACCACTTTAGCATTGGTTGATGCTCAACAAACTATGATTGTGTGAATCTCATGGTCATGACTTAAAACATTCTGAGGCATAATATAAAATATAGAAAATTCTTAATTCAAATCCCTAGGCAACGATTGGATGATTTATCATTTAAATTTGATTCTTTAGCAGGAGGAAAATTTTGACTAACATTTCTAGCAACTCAAGGGGGATGCAAGTCTTCTTAGCATATGAGCAGTGACCATCAAAAGATACATTGGGCTATGGAGTCTCTAAAACCATGAAACTCATCAATTTAATCATCTCTACCACATTCTAAGCTATAACATGCCTTCTTCTACAACGTACAAAACTTAAAACCAAAACTCTCTACTACAAAACAAAATGCATGATCGTGCACTTCTTGAAAATAGGAAAGAATAGGAAATAAAAACTACTCTAACTTTGTACATGAACACTTATCTCATCAAATATAGGGCTTGAGATATATTTTGTTGAGTAGAATAGTCAAGACTTTTCCATTAGGCCTACTTAACTAAAAAGCATTAAATTGTTTGAAACTGACAATTACATAGGGGCCACTCCATAAAGCATCAAATTTTGAGTGTCTCCCTATCTTTGCTCTATTTGTATCCCATTTCAACACAAGATCACCTTTCCTAAAACTTTTGGCCTTAGCCCTTAGGCTTCTTGTCAAAAATCTTCTTCATTTGTTGCTGATGTATTTCTAAGGTCGATATTGCTTGACCTATTTTCTCTTCTAGCTCCATCAAATTTGTCATTCTTACAGACATAGCATTATCTTCAATTAACTCTAATTGATGAGCCAACTCAAGAGTAGGAAATTCTAGTAAAATAGGAAGCCTAGCTTCCCTACCATATACTAACATGAAAAGAGAATTTCCTATGGCTCTCTTGGGTGTTATTCTATCAGCCCAAAGGTTAGTCTTCAATTTTTGGTGCCAACACCTTTGGTTATCATCAACAGTTCTCTTGATGATTTTGATGAAATTTTTATTGGATGACTCAGCTAACCCATTACCTTGAGGATAATAATTGGAAGATGTGCTCAAGTAAATGCCATGATTAATTTTTCATGCACAAACCTGAGCTCCTACAAATGATTTACCATTATCTAATATTATGGTAGAAGGTGCACCAAATCTTATGATAATTCCATCAAAGAATTCTATAATTGAAGCTTTTGTAGAGTCTTTTAAGGTTGTTGCCTTTGTACACCCTGTAAAATAATCCATAGTAGCCAGAATCCATTTGTGACCAGAGCTAGAAGGTAGGTTAATAGGATCAATGAAATCTAATCGCCACTAGGTAAAATGCTAATCAACCTAGATGGGGTGAAGTGGAAGGGCTACAAGTTTCTATTTACCTAAGAAGAAGATGCACTTTCTACACTTCCTTACTTGCCTGTAGTAGTCATGAAACAAGGATGGCTAGTAGTAACTGACTCTCATGATCTTGATTGTAGTGGTTCTTGCTAAAAAGTGGCTACCATCAGGACCATCATGAAGCTCTTTAACTATCCTCTGTGCTTGATCTACGTCAATACATCTTAGCAGGGCTATATTGAAGCCTCTCCCAAATAGAACACCATCAATTATAGCATAAGTAATAGACTACAATCTAAACTATCTTTTCATAGATTTATCCAACCCTTAAGGATATTTGTTCCTAGCTAAGAAGGTCTTCATATCATCTATCCAACTCATTTGATTGTCATTTCTTTCCTCCTATTGTTCTACCAACACTAAGACAACTTCATTGGGATTAGAAAATGAGATCATCTATTCGAACAATTATTGTCCTTTTATTAGTTTGGTAACCTAATAACATACTTCATTACCTTGGTGATCTAACCAACTCTTTTCTCACTAATATCTTTGCTTAACAAGAAATCCTTAGCAGTAGCATGAAGGACCAGCAAATGGATTTTTTTATGAGATAGTAGGTGTATGAATTTCTTCAAGGCTCTTATGACTACAAGGGCCTAATTTTCTACATAGCTATACCTATCTTCATATTCTTTGAGTCCTTCACTAAAGAAAGCAATAGGTTGCTCTTCATCCTTATCATTTAGTTGAGTCAAAATAGCAGAAATATTTGACCTGTCTCCAAAGGTGTAAAGAATGAAATCCTTATCAAAATGTGGATTAATGAGAGTAGGAGTTGAAGAAATGGTTGCTTTGATCTCTTCAAAAAAAAATTCCCTTCCTTGGTCCATGATAAGGCCATATTCTTTTTTAGCATAGCTGTAAGAGGTTTCACCATGATAGCTAGATTAAGGATAAATCTTCTCAAAAAATTTATTCTACCAAGAAAACTTTGCAAACCTTTCTTATGACTAGGAAGAGAAAGGGTAAGTATCACTTGTTTCCTCTCTGGATCAATAGTCAGATCATCCTTAGATACAATATGTCCTAATAATTTCCCTTGGTTAGTGGAAAAGATACACTTTCTTGGATTCAAAGATACTCCATACTCTCTACATCTTGAAAACACTTGTCTAAGATGACCAAAATGCTCTGCTACATCCTTTGAATATATTGTGATATCATCAAGGTAGACCAATACAAGCCTCTCATTCATATTTTTGAAGGCCATATCCATCACCTTTTGAAATGTGGCATCTTCATTTGTTAGTCCAAAAGGCATTTTACTATAGGCATAGGGGCCCCATTTAGTAGTGAAAGTAGTTTTATATTTGTTAGCTGCCTTGACTAACACCTGATTACAACCTAAGAATCCATCCAAGAAGGAGAATCTCTCTGAACCACTAATCTTGGATAGTATCTACTCCATGGAAGGGAAAGGATGATGATCTATGAGGGAGGTTTGGTTAAGATACCTAAAATCTATGCACAATCTAATCTCTTCATTCTTTTTCCTAACAAGGATAAGGTTTTCCACCCAAGAGGAATGCTTGATAGGGAAAATGATATTGGCCTCAATTAATTGGGACAGCTCATTTCTAATTAGGGGCTCAATCTTGGGGTTTATTGGCCTCTATTTTTTCCTAATAGGCTTGACATTATCCACTAGATCTATAGTATGTTGAAACAAACTAAGGTCAAACCCCTTTAAATCATCATATGTTGAAGAAAATATATCATTAAATTCTTGACATAGATAAAAAAAAATTTCTTTCTCGACCTCATAACATACCTTCCCTATGCTTAATGTCCTTCCATCAACAACTTTGATTAGCATATGGTCTCCTTTATTTGCAGCCAAATTCATGCCTCTTTTCCTCACTTGATTGTTAGGATTGAAGATACCCTCTAAGGTAATAAGGCCCTTTGGTAACTTGTTGGAGCTGAGGTTGATGATTTGATCACCATATTGGTCATGCAATCTCAACTAATTTCTATCTAAGAACTCTACTTAATTCTAAAAGAAACTCACAATTTGTACATCAGACTCAAAAACCTGCCAATGGATATCATTATCAAGGATAGTAGGTTTGACCACCACTTTAATCTTTTGTTTCTTTTCATCTTTGAGGCTCCTTGGGATGTCATAAGATGCACCCACTACCACAAGTTTATCAAAATGTATATTTCCTTTTCTAGGAATGCTTTGATATTAAATGCATTGAAACTTTCAATAAAATCCCACACTCTATGTTTATAACACTTAAGAAAACTATTCTTAGTAATATTTTGTTTCCTCGCCTGATTGATCACCAGATCACTATCCCCATACACACTCATTTCTTGGATTCCTCTTTTTTAACAAATTAAGAGACCTTGAATCAATGCCTCATATTTAGCTACATTACTAGTACAACTCAACCGAAGTCTAAATGAGAAGTAGTACCTATCTAGTGCAGGAGAAACCAACATTACACCAGCCCCTGACCCATTTTTATTCCTTGATCTATCAAAATACATACTCCATATCCCACTTGTATCTTCTTTGGTTTTCATCAAATTAGGGACAAAAGCATCCTTTTTTGATATACAATAAGTGCCCAAGCTAGTCTCTAAGGTTTCTAATATAGGATCAAACTGATAAGCATTAGCCCACTCACCTAAGAGGAAATCGGGTGTATCAGCTAAAGAAGTGGAAGGTTCATTTTCTATATCATTCTCATCCATCTCTAGGAAGGTGCAATTCATATTGATTAGATTGGGAGTGTAGGACTCAATATGATGGAGGGCTAATGGTTCTTCTCTAATTGAAGCTTTGGTTCCATATCTAGTTCTAAAAAACATATATGACCTATTAGAAGATATTTAACCACTTGTTTGAGTAGTAAAGTCTCTTGAAAGACAAATGGAAAAGTGTGGCTTGACCTCAGCAATTGATATATCCTAAACTAGATTGAAACCTAGACATGTATGTAAGGCCATTTCAACATTCCTAAGGATTCCCACAGTCTTGACAGTACTACAATCTATCTATAATACCTCCTTAACAATAGGTTCATATTTCATTTCTAAGATATCAATGAAACACTTAGGCATTATTGAACTACTAGCCCCTAAATTGATCATGCAGTTATAAACTAGATTATCTCCTATAATTAGATAAACATAAAATGGAGGAGGTCTAACCTTTTTACTTGTGTCTATCTCCTTTGATGATTGTACCAAGCTCACAGCATCCTCCACACTAGATGGCTAATCTTTAAGTTCAATGCTTCCCAACTCCTATTGTAGTAAACTCCTTTGTGATGGTACAATAGTTACTACATTCCACATAGAAATGTTCACATTGGTCTTCCTCATCTACTCTACCACACTAAAAGGAGCATTAGACATTCTAGTAGGAGCCTTGGAAGTAGAAGCTTGAGGTGGGATAGTTTGTGGGTTGTTCACATTATCTCGGCTTTCACCTTGCCTTTGTTGCTAAGGGGCATTAGCAGGTTAACTTGCATTGTGTTGCTAAGCAACTACTTGTATATGAGGCACTGTACTTGATGTGGAAATATAATTAGGAGGTTGAGGAGAAACCTCTTCCACAACTCTTTTCTTTCACTTGGTATTGTAAGCATAGGAATCTTAGTTTACATTACCATGTTCTTCCACCAAGCGGTTCATAAAATAACAATCATTCTGCTGAAAAGTATCAACAAGTTGGATAGTATTGTGTTTCTAGGAAACCACTCACTCTAGTTAATTTAAAGCCAAGTAAGATTCTACCTTATGAAACATGTAGTATCCATAGGAGTAGTTACAAGAAGGGCAAAAATCTTGATCTTGGGCAAGGTTGTTCTGAGTGACTAAAGTCCTATTTAGGTTGGTGTTTGAAGACTGAGGGTGGTTGATAGGTCTATTCTAATTGTGAAGGTGGTTGATAGGTCTATTCAGATTGTAGGGCACATGTCTCTAGTTTGGAGGTCTACCATGAATGGAACCGTGACTCTAAAGTTGGAGAGGCTTATTATTTTGATCTTGTTGCCTCTTCATGGTCACCAGCTCATTTCCCATTTTAAACTACCACACTATTGTCCTCCATCTTCTTTTCTTGGTCTTGAATCCTCCTTTCTACATTCTACATTAGTGTCTGCATCATGGCCTCAATCCTATCAACCCCTTCATAGAATGTGGAGGCTATTGGAACCACAAAAAGAGGCTAACTTATAGAGGAGACATGAATAGGGGTCACAGTAGGTTGATGCTTAGGGATGTCAGGGAAGAAAGGCATTGGGGGCCTTGGAGGTAACATTCCTCCCTATATTAAAATATTCTTTACTTCTATGGCAATCTCATAAGCATTTGACAGGGTATCACCTCCCATATATTACAAGGTGGTAGCAATATCACTGTTGAAGGCTCTAAAGTAATACAAGAATGCATTGCCAGGGGAGGGCTTCACTACAATAGGTATCCTATCCTAGGTCTTCGAAAACCTATAATTGAAATCATTCATACACTCATGGGGAGCTCTCTTGATAGTTTTTAGTTGTTCCAAAAGTGATAGATGATCACTTTTGTCTTTGAAATGTTTGCATAAGGCTGCCCCTAACCCATCCCAATTAGTAATAGAGTTGTGAGCCAAACCTCTATACCATTGTAGCACCTTTCCTTTTAGAGATGAGGCTAGAAGCCTAACTGCTATATTATCCTCGATGATGCTATGAATATTATAGATATTAGACACCTTCTAAATATGTTCAATAGGGGAGATAAAGGTCTCACTAGTAAAATTAGGTACACTTTTAAGAGTAGATACTAGTATGTCATGCCTTTGGGCTAATAGGAGGGGTCTCCCACCATTTAAAGTGGTGAAAGCATGAGCTCTATCCATGTAAAAAAGTGATCTATTAATATGAGAAAATAGTATCCTAGGCTAATACCTAACAACAAGAGGAGTGGAGATAGATCTTGTAGGGGTATGTGTCACTACCGTACTCCTAACTGGTGATAAGGATACCCTAGCCTTTCTTCTTGAACTTGAAAAAGAAAGCTCTTGATACTGAAAGTTACCTCTGGAGGATGCTATCATGTGTTTCCTCAGCATGAATCATGACAACTTTGGTCTGGGAATTGGTTTTTTCTTTAAAGTAGAGTTGCCAAATCATTTTGAACAATGAGCCCCTAAAGGCTTGATACTAAAGGCAATACTATCTCCTTAGTATAAACATGGAATGTTTCTTTGATGACAGTAAACTTTAAATGTTTTAATATGATGTCCCACCAGGCATGCCAAAAGCTATTGTTACAAAATCTTGCACCCTTGTCCAAAGTCTTACCTAAGGACAACCTTGTGAAACATGGAAACAACCTCCAACCTATGGGACTTGTGTTAAGATTTAACCATGAACATAATTAACAATTACATGTAAATATAAACAATATCAAAAAATAATAGATCACATAGAAAAGAACACAAGACACCAAGATTTAATGTTGTTCACCCAATCCCTGGGTTACATCCACCAAACAACAAGTCCAATATTATTACGGTCTAGTGATTACAACCTGATTACAATCTATAATCCCTTATAGCTCAATACCACTACAAGAAGAAATTTTTGCATTACACCTTATGAAATAATCCCTAACCCTAAGCCCTTCTATACAAGTATTTTCCCACTTTAGACTTAAAATTAGTTACAACATGTCAGCCATAAATTGGCGAATATAAACAATAGCTAATTGGCAAGCAGTAGCCCACCATTGGCAAATAGTAGCCCAAAAAAAAAAATTTGGGCCGATGCCCCAAACGCCAAAGAATTTATGAAGTTTGTACAATAACTCCCTAATCAGTCACCACAAACCAACAATCTTCCACTTGGAGATTGATCAATCTCCACACTAGAAAAAAATCTCCCACTTGGAGACTGATCATGTAGCAATACCACTACCACATGGGGCTCCCACAAGATCAAACCACCTTGGACTTAGTTGTTTTTTTATTCCTATTAAGTCTAGAAGACTAACCAAATCTGAAGAGGAATTCAACTTCTCCATTTTCACTACCTTTGTAAAGATATTTTCTAGATTTTCATCTGTATGTATCTTAACCAACTTTAATTGTCCATCATCCAAAATTGATCGAATGAAATGATACCACAACTGACTGTGTTTTTTCTTTGAATACAGAGCTGAATTCTTTGCAAGGTGAATGGCAATCTGACTATCTATAAACAAATAATTATCCCTCTAAGGGTGTTCCAACTCTTACAAGAAGAACTGAAGCCATATCATCTCCTTGTTTGCCTCTGTAGTAGCAACATACTTTTCCTCTATAGTGGATAAAGCTTTAACCTTCTATAACCTAGAAACCTAGCTCACTGCTTCCTCGCCAATAGTAAATACATAACCTGTAGTACTCCACCTAGTATCAATATCCCTTGCCAAATCTAAGTTAATGTATCACTATTGTTGGTGTAAATAAGTATTTACTTATTACACTTACTTAAGTTGTACTTAGGTTAATTCATTATTTAATTATTTTGCATTATTTTATTATTATTTTAAGTGAGACACTTAGGAGTTTGTGTACTCTCATTGAGTTATGCAACTCTAATTATGCACATCATGTCTACAACACAGGAGTATGCATCATTCATTGAGTAGTCATGATGACAACATAGTTATCCACACTCCTCATTTAGCACATGTTGTCTACACCACTGATTTACGTGGTACACCATTGTAGGCTTATCCTCACATCATCGCACTTAATCTCGTGCCTAATGGAGGATAACCCATATTTGGTGGAAATGTGCATGGTTGTATGACATATCATGATGCTAACTTCTATGCATTCTAGAAGCTCTCCTGAAGCCTTTATATTCAGGCACTCCTAGTGTACTCTCATCCAATTATTTGAATGAATATCATCATTCTAATCATACTCTGTCTATTTTGGTCTACTATGTGCTTGTGTTGAGTTCTTTAGTTCTTGGGTGAATTCTAGCCTAAGCCAAATTCTTACATGGTATCAGAGCTGAGGAGGATTCTCATCACATAGCCGTTTGAGACCGTTCATCCTTCAACACCTCGACATGAATCCGAAGGATCCACAGAAATTGGGAGTGTCTAGAGCTAAATTTGACCTCACTATTGTGTTTGAAGCATCGATTCGGTGAAGATCGATTATAAATTTGCCTATATTGGGTGAAAGTTGATCGTGAGGCAAATTTTTTTTGCAAATTAGAACCCGGAGTCCCCTATTTGCAGTTTGGGTATGATTATTTTATTTGATCTATGAATTTGTATTTCAGGTCTATCTTTAATAATTTCTCTGCTATATTTTTTTGAATTTTTATTTTTGAAATTATTTAGTCCAGTCAAGCAAGCTAGTCGCAGAGAATTTTTTTTACAGAACTGGGCTGTCAGATCCCAGCTCTGTATTTAGGGAATTATTTATTGCAAGGTATTTAATTATTCTGCAGACCCTTTATTTAATTGGGTCGTATTGTACAATCAGAATCATGTATCCAGTAGAAGAAATTCAATAAGACCACAAATTTGGCAGCTCAATCCCCTTGACAAGTTGCGACCACATCCCTTCGGAGGTCACATCAAGATCCGGTCATCTAACCTCTATTCTCAATGGAAGTATCCTTTTTTATACCTTCCACAGGCTTCTCAATATACAGTGTGCTTAAAGCACCTATCCCATGCATGTGGGATATTTTTCCACACAACTTCAATAGACTCAATACCCAGTGGTGACCTTATTCGATGCTTTTCCAGCCAAGTTTGAAAAATTTTGGCACCCGCTACTACTTTGGACACCAACAGTGTCTAGTGCAACATTCGATGTGAAGTACCTAGGGACATGCAGCCCTATCAGTAGGCAACACGTGGCCCTATCATATCAACTCTTGCACAGTCATCAGTGATAGGACACCAAGTCACTGCCACATATTCCTGCATAGTCAACAACAAGCTAACCATCCACGTCTGCATCGTAGCATCCAGTAAGCACACATTAGAGAACATGTCAAAAATTTGTACCTGATTGTACCATTCTGTACACAGCTGACGTCATGTTGACATCATCAGAGCGAGTCGAGGTCGCTGATGTCATCCTTTCATGTGCCTAAATTTGATGCCCATTTGGATGTCATTTTAGGAGGAAGTATAATAGCCATGACGATCATATGGCAGTCAAATTTAACCTCATATTTCACTGATGTGACCCCTCTCCAAATCAATTTTGGTTTTTGCAGTCCTACTTCAAGAGGCCATAACTTACACATCTAGACTCCAAATAAGGTGCATTTTTTTTTGAAATTGGGTAAAATTTTCTAAATTTTTTAGTGGTGCAGCTATTTTCTAGTTTTGGTGCACAAATTGTTCAAAATTTGCATTTTTTGGCTAATGTACCTGGATAATCTTGCATTTTGCAACTTCAAAAGCTCTGTATGGGCACATCTAGAGTCGAATACAAGTTCTACTTTTTTTTAAATTGCATATTTTTTCATCTACTTTCCAGATCTGACATTAGACTATAGTGTTGTGTGGACAAAATTGTCACTTTCAGCAATAGGACCTTTCTTTTCTTTGTAATGCTTTAGAATTGTAGCACTTTGTAAAGTTCCAGATTTGTACTCCATTAAGAGGTTGTAATAAGAAAAATTAGAAGTCCATGAAGGCCAAAATTGGCAAGTGGCCCATTGTAATCGCACTACTGATAAAGTTCCCAAAGCATCTATTTTGGGGGGGGTTTCTTGATTTAGTGAAAAGGGGGGTGTTCTCTCTTTTCTGCACTTTTCTTTCATTTTTTGCATTATGGGCAAGTTTAAGTTTCTTGAATGAACTCCTCATAACTATGCTTCGTGGTCAATCAAAATTTTGTATCACTTAATGCATAATGGAGTTTCACAATATGTAGATGGTACTCTTCCTAAACCAACAGGTGATAATGTATCAACAAGTGAAATTTTAGATTGGGTAGCAATGGATAGGAAAGCCCTAGGTGATATATGTTTGGGGGTAGACGATACAATCATGTATCAAATTAAGAAATGTACTACATCCAAGGAAGCTTGGGATACCCTCAAAAGCCTTTATGATAAAGTGTTTGAAGAGGATGTGTTCAAAATTGAAGATGAGCTTGTTTCCTTAGATCCTAAGTCGTATGACTCCATCCAGGATTTCATCATCAAGGTGAATGAATTAAGTACAAAGCTTACTTATTGTGGGAGTTCTATAAAAGATGATGGACTAATCTATCTCATTCATAACAAGCTGCCATCAGAATATTCCACATTTGTATTTTCTTTTAACACCTCAAAGACTACCTTAGGGTCTACCTACAAGAAAGTCACTTTTGATGAATATGCTAAACTATTGTATGATGAAGAAAAGAAGTTGAAATCAATGGGGATTCTCAAAACACCTCAGTCCAAAGCATTGGTGGCTAATGAGGGTTCTCAACATTCAGCTACACAGTTTTCAAATAAAGGAAAGGGTAAGAAGAAGTGGAAGAAAGATAAATCTGAGGATGCAGAAAAGACAACACCATAATCCAATCAACTCAATCAAATTCAAACATGCAATTATGGCATGAGTGGTATGGTCATCTTGACAACCGCTATCTTCAGCAACTTTACACATACCACATGGTCATATGTCTACCTCAAATCAACTTTTCTAAGGGTGAATGTTCAATAGATTCAGTGGATATGCATCCAGAGGGGAAGTTACAAAGAGGGAAATCTTCAAGAGCAACTGGTGTTCTACAAATGGTTCACATAGTATTAGCAGGTCCTTTGGCATTCAACCAGGGTCACTACATACTTACCTTTGTTGATGACTTTTCAAGGTTCACTTGCGTCTACTTTCTGCATAGTAAGAATGAAGTGTTGGACAAATTTCTAGACTTCAAGGCTCATGTAGAACAAAAATCTAGAAAGACCATCAAAGTACTTCACATGGACAATGGTAACATGGATGTGAATAGAAGACTTAAGGACTTTTGTAGACAGGAGGGAATTGATCTTCAGACTCCATCAGCATTCAGTCCACATAAGACAGATGTTGTAGCTTTGAGGATCCACACTCTTAAGTCTATGGCAAGTTGCATGATTCATGCCAAGTCTCTCGATCCATCATTAGAAGTCAAAGAAATCTCCAGTGCCACTCACATTCTTAATTGTTCTCCTCATCCAGCCTTAGATGGAAAAACTCCTTTTGAGGCATGGTGCAGCAAAAAACCTATTGTGACACACTTCAGAGTCTTCGGTTGTTCTGCATGGGCAAAGAGATCTTCCAGGGGATGCAAGGCATAGTCATCTTAGCCTTGTACCTTCATTGGTTATGAAGATGGTGTGAAGGCATATAGACTTCTAGATCTTGAGACACATCAGATCTTTGTGGAGAAGGATGTATATTTTGAGGAAAGTTCACCCAGCTTGTCCTCTACTCCTCTTCACACATCATACAATGCGGATACTGATAGTGATTTCAGCAATAGTGCTTCAACAGCTTCAGAGATGTGGAGTTCTATCAACAATTACAGTGAGAGGTCACTTCATTAGTTTAGTCCACATGCATACATCACCATAGTGATAGGTCCATAACAGCAGGGTACATCCGATCTTCCAAATATAGGTTCAATGACATATTTGGGGGACAAGATTCATGATTTGCCTCTTCTTCTTGATGCAAAATTACCTTCTTCAATTGTCATGAGGGTTTTAGACTCTCTTGTTCATTCTCTTCATGATCAATCATCACAGGTTGAAGTGCTTGTGGATACTTATGATCAGCAGTTGTAGCAGGGTTCTTCATCAATTACAAAGACAGACAGTTCTTTGGGACAGGTTCTTCAGCCAGTTGAGCAAGTTTTAGAGACATCACTCATCCATGGGATTCTTTCCACACACAGAGGAAGCATCTCATTTGTACCCTTGGCATTGTTTCTTCCTAAGGGGAGGAACACCATTCTACAGTCTTGGATCAGCTTCTTCATCGGAGCAGTCACTATTCGGCATTCTTCTTTTGGGGGGGAGCCCATCTTGTCTCTCTTCCTCTTCTCATCATTCCCTTATGTATATACTAGATGTATTTCATAATGGGGGGGTCTTGATTACTCAATCCATCCATGCATCCCTATTTATCTCTCTTTTTGGGGGAGGGTTTTTCCCATGAGGTTTTCCCTCTTTCCCCGCTTTATGGGAGATTGCATATCATTATGCACATGGGTACCTAACATGGCCTAGTAGCCGAGACCCATTCTGCATATCATCCTAGATTTCGTAAGCTTAAGGGCATTCCCCTAAGTTGCACTTAAGGGGGGGGGGTGTTGGTGTAAATAAGTATTTACTTATTACACTTACTTATGTTTTACTTAGATTAATGCATTATTTAATTATTTTGCATTATTTTATTATTATTTTAGGTGAGACACTTAGGAGTTTGTGTACTCTCATTAAGTTATGCAACTCTAATTATGCACATGGTGTCTACAACATAGGATTATGCATCATTCATTGAGTTTTCATGATGACAACACAGTTATCCGCACTCCTCATTTAGCACATGTTGTCTACACCACTGATTTGCGTGCTACACTATTGTAGTCTTATCCTCACATCATCGCACTTAATCCTGTGCTTAATGGAGGATAACTCATATCTAGTGGACATGTGCCTGGTTGTATGACATATCATGATGTTGACTTCTATGCATTCTAGAAGCTCTCCTGAGGCCTTTATATTTAGGCACTCCTAGTGTACTCTCATCTAGTTATTTGAATGAATATTATCATTCTGATCGTACTCTATCTATTTTGGTCTACTGTGTGCTTGTGTTGAGTTCTTTAGTTCTTGGGTGAATTCTGGCCTAAGCCAAATTCTTACACCTATAAATGAGTAGTAGAGCCCCCAAAGTGTAAACACTTACTAGATGGTCCTCTCAAATATAAGAGAATCCATTTGACTGCATTCCAATGCTCAATTCCCAGATGACTCATATACCTACTAATAACTCCCACTACATGTATAAAATCTAGACTTTTACATACCATAGCATACATCAACCTTCCTATGGCTAAAGCATAGGGTACCTTGGACATCGTATCCTTCTCTTCTTCTGTCTTGGGACACATCTCCTTAGTCAACTTCAAATGACTAGGTAAAGGTGTGCTAACAACTTTAGCATTCTCCATAGAGAAATGTTGCAACACCTTCTCAATAGAATCAGCCTAAGATAGCATCAATTTCCTAGTCTTCCTTTCTCTACAAATCTTCATATCAAGGATTTGTTTTTCTGCCTCTAAATCCTTCATAGAAAATGCATGTGCTAACTAGAATTTCAGCCCCTTAATATGATCCATGTTAGACCCAGCTACAAGCATATCATCAACATATAAACATAAAATAATGTAGTTGCCATCATCCAACCTCTTAAAGTAAACATAATGATCTCAATGACACCTATTGTATCCATGCCCATGCATAAATCTATCAAATTTCAAATACCATTACCAAGGTGTTTGCTTCAAGCCATATAAACTTTTCTTCAATCTGCATACTAAGTTCTCTTTATCTTTGACATCAAATCCCTGTGGTTGAGCCATATATATCTCTTGATCCAAATCACCATGAAGGAAGGTTGTTTTAACATCAAGTTGCTCCAAATGCAAATCTTCAGTAGCCATAATACTTAAAACAGTGCGAATAGAAGTCATCTTAACAATAGGAGAGAATATCTCGTCAAAATCAATGTCTTTTTTTTGTGCAAATCCTTTTACAACTAACCTAGCTTTAAAAAATTTCTTACCTCCATGCACTTCTTTCAACCTATAAATCTATTTATTCTATAAAGTCCTTTTACCTACAAAAAACTTGCACAAACCCATGTCTTATTTTTTAGCATAGAGTCGATTTCATCTTTCATTGTAGACTCCCATTGAATCTTAGTATCCACTCGCATAGCTTCATCATAGCATTCAGGTTCACTGGCATCAGTAAGTAAAATAGAATACAAAGAAGGAGAAAATCTTTCTGGAGATCTACTTAGCCTTATTGACCATCTAACATCCATTGATGTATGTGGTATTTGTTGTTGTGGTTGTTGCACATCATGAGAAATTGCTAGAACATCATCTTTTTGAGTATCATCCAACACTACATAATCATCTTCTTTCTTCTCATGTTGTTGTAGTAGATCTTTGTACAACACTTTCTCATTGAATATGATGTGCCTACTTCTTACAATTTTATGATTTTCAAAATCCCAAAGCCCATAACCAAATTCATTAATGCCATATCCAAAAAAACACATTTCTTTGACTTAGCTTCTAGCTTGGTTCTATTTCCATAATCTATATGAGAAAATGCTTACAACCGAAGGTTTTGAGAAAAGAATAAATCACCTTCTTACCAATCCATGCTTCTTCTAGAATACCTCAACCCAAAGGAGTAGAGGGATCTCTATTAATCAAATACATAGCAGTATTAATAGTCTCTACCCACATGTGTAAGTGCAACCTAGCATGCAACCTCATGCTCCTTGCACGCTCCATTATAGTCTTATTCATGCATTAACCCACTCCGTTTTCCTATGGAGTCCTTGAAATGGTTTTCTATCTATGAACCATCAGTGGAGTAATAATCTCCAAATTCATGACTACAATACTCACCACCATTATCAAATCTGAGACATTTTAATTTCTTACCAGTCTCATTTTCAACCAAGCATTTCCATTTCTTCAAAGTTTGAAATATGTTTAATTTATATCTAAGGAAATAAACCCATACTTTTCTAGTTGCATCATCAATAAATGTAACATAATAATGAAAGCCATTGAGGGAAGGTACCTAAGTTGGTCCTCATACATCTATATGCACAAACACTAATTTCTCACTTTTATTTTCCTTCCCAATCTTCATAAAACTCACTCTCTTTTGTTTTCCATACACACAACTTTCACAAAAATCCATATTAACACATTTCAAACCTAGTAAAACTTTCTTTGAATGAATTACTTTCATACCTTTTTCACTCATGTGCCCAAGTCTATTGTGCCACAACATTATATCAGAATCTATAGCAGCTATTTGTTCTCCCTGCTCTAATGCAGCAATTGTTCCTCAACATTCATTTTTCTCTGAAACAATCAAAGCAGAAGGAACAATATGACCTGTACAAAGATATAAGGTGTCTACTTTCACTACAAGGGAACCTTTTGAAACCTTCCAATTTTTATCATTAAAAATAACTACACAACCCTCATCGCCGAGTTGCCCTGCTGAAATTAAATTCCTAGTCAACCTTGGAACATGTCTTACCTCATGTAGTAGCCAATGATTCTCATTTTGCAACTTAATCTTAACTTTTACCTTTCCAATAATCTAACAGGGTTCATTATCCCCCAATTAAACAAGCCCAAAATCCCCTTGGATTTAATCAATGAAATAACCTCTATGAGGTGTAGCATGAAATGAAGCACCAAAATCTAAAACCCATGAATAATCAACACTTTCTAAAGATAGAAGTAAAGTATCCTCTTCAAATTTGTCACTTACCAAATTTTCTTCCTTGTTCCCTTCTAGATTATTTCCTTCATTGTTCTTTCGAGTCCAACAATCTTTCTTCTTATGCCTTGTTTTACCATAGTACCAACAATCTCTCGGTCCTCTAGATTGAGACTTCTTCAGTTTTGACTTTCCTCTTGATTTCCCCTGATTTTCAGAATTATTTCCTCTTTCAATCATTTTGTCTCTACTTTGTGCATTCAAATCACTTCCAGATGTAGATCCACCTAAGGTTTTCCTATGAGTTTTCTCACTTATAATAACACCAATCACATCATCATATTTTAGGCTATTAGATCCAGAAACATAATTACTCATAACCATTACCAAGTCATTCCAGCTTTCAGGAAAAGAACACAAAATCAAGAGAGGCCTAATTTTTTCATCAAAATTAATACCCATAGAAGATAACTTACTAGTAATAGTATTGAACTCATTTAAATGATCCACAACAGATCCACCTTCTGTCATTTTCATATTAAATAAATGTTTCATGAGAAATACCTTGTTTGAAGCAGAGGGATTTTCATACAATTTCTTTAGGGTTTCCATCAACTCTTTTGTTGTCTTTTCTTTTGTAATATTAAATTCCACTGATGGTGCCAGGCATAATAGAATGCTTCCAAGTGCCTTTCTATCTAAAAGATCCCAGACATCATTTGTCATAGATCCATGATTCTTGGTTTTTCCTTCCAATGGCTTCCATAAATCCTTCTGATAAATATAGTCTTCCATTTGCATCTTCCATAACTTTTTTTTTTTTCATTAAACTTGTCAACCCTTAGCTTACCCTCATCTACCATCACTCCCACTCAACCATAAGACTCACACTCAATTGTGAGACTTTCCTACAAAGAATAACTAAAAAAACAACCTCACTTTGATACCACTTGTTAGGATTTAACCACAAACAAAAATAACAATTATATGTAGATATAAACAATATCAAAAAACAATAGATCGCATAGCAAAAGAACACAAGACACCAAGATTTAACGTGGTTCACCCAATCCCTAGGCTATGTCCACCAAACAACAAGTCTAATATTATTACGATCCAATGATTACAACCTGATTACAATCTATAATTCTTTATAGCTCAATGTCGTTGTAAGAAGCAATTTATTCATCACACCTTATCAAATAATCCCTAACCCTAAGCCCTTTTATACAAGTATTTTTCTTTCTTTAGGGCTAAAATTAGTTACAACATGTTAGCCATAAATTGGTGAATATAAACAATAGCCAATTGGCAAATATTAGTCATTGGCAAATACTAGCCCACCATTGGCAAATAGTGGCACAAAAAAAAAAAATCGGGCTAATGCCTTGAACCCTAAAGAATTTATGAAGTATGTATAGTACTTCCTTGCTCACTCACCACAAACTAATAACTTGAACTATGAGGCTGAGTCTTCGAAGAAGGCTAGCTTCCTCTACTATTAGCATGCCATTAAACTATTCTTAAAGAAAAAAGGGATAAGGAATACATGGAAGTAACTACCTAATCTATTTTAATGAGGTGATGCACCAAAATAGGGTGTTCAGACCAGTCTCTGCCCATATATGCATAGTACTATTATTATGAAAATCCAAAGATGTACAGATTCAAACTTGCTTTAATATGTAAACTACATACATATCAAACAACCACATGAGTGACATGAGGAAAAAATGCTTCACTTCTTATCATTCATGAGCCAAAGATATACAAAAAATGTAGATTACAGATATTCACAGTACATCAAAGAGAGGCAGGCAAGCTTGCACAGTACGATGATAGTTGAAAGAGATAAGGTAGACAGTCATAAACTCAAAGGAAAAGAGGGAATTTATAGTAGCATGCCAAGGAAATTCCAAAGAAAATAGAGAAGATACAACCTTAAGAAAGAGTACAATATTTTCCTTTATGGTGCCAGCATAACTTAGATAACTTCCTTCGTAAGAGAGAATCAATCACTTTGATCAAATCTTCAGAGAATAATCACTACAAAACTAAAAAGATCTAATTATGGCATAAATCCATACATGAGAGGATCACTTATTCACCAAAAAAAATCTTTAAGAGGTCAGGAGTGATGGTCATTTAATCTCTGACTGAATGAATGGATCAACTGACGGTGGTGGAGTATCTCTTTGCATTTATCAAGCCTAGAGATTAATGAAAGTGGTTACAAGAGATCAAAAAGATTAGATTCATTATTTAAGGAACTACTTCCATTGCCACCAACCTCCAAATTGATCATGAATTTTGGCCAACTAAGGTTTAACCATCAAGTTTTGCTAGGTGGACCAATTATTTCTTACCATTATGCCACTCTGTCAACGATTCAACATTTATGCCTTGTGTTTGACCATTCACGACTATAGCCTCACCACCACCTTTTCTTAATAATCATTACTGCTTGTGAAACTACAACCACTAATCATCGCTTCCTTGTAACCTACTCTTAGTATTCATCATTAACTGTTGTGACCTTGTGAAGGCTGAATTGTGATTGCATCTGCACTATTGGCATTTTAACTCAAGGTTCCCTCCCTAACCCTTGTGACCAAGAAAAATAAGAGGAACCACTTGATCACAACTCAAAGCTTAGCCAATTCTCTTACTCACAAAAATCATGTCCTAGTTGTAGATCTGGGTGATCTAACGGTGCAAGATATGTCATTGAATCACTGAAGATATGCCTTTTCCACACAGTTACAGCTTAAACTATGGCATATAAATATCACCATGTAATCAGGAAAAACAAAGAAAAGTACACCCTCACCACCTTGATCCTAGTTGATGCTCAACAAATCATGGCTATGCAAATCACATGGTCACAACTTAAAAAATTCAAAGGCATAATATAAAATATAGCCAATTTATAATTCAAAGCCCTAGGTGACCATTGGATGATTTATCATTTAAATTTGATTCTTTGGTGGGAGGGAAATTTTGACTAATAGTTATACAAGAGAAGAAATTGATAATATTGGTGATTGGATGTTGAATATACAAGATTAGAAATAAGGTCATGTTATCCATGTATGAATATATCCGGGATATGTAGGGAAGAAAACATGCCCAACTATTAGAAGCATATAATTACCATAGTGCGACTAGCCTAGAGATATTTGAAGACAACTCTAGAACATAGCTATTCTTAGTGGAAATAGTTATACAAAAATTTTGAGCATCATCTTTACTAGCATCATCTAATCATGATGTCAGACACATTTCAAAATCGAAGAGACACTAAGGGAGTTGGACTCTAAGTTGGACAAATTTGTAGAAGGCAAGAAGTTTGTGATTTCCATAGGGAAGGAGGGGAAAGTATGAAGCTGAAGACTTGCCAAATCCTCAAGAAATCACTTTTTCCATCCAAAATTTTGAAGAATCACATCTAAACATCTTTTTGGTTAAAGGTCAACAAGACCCAGATGCTGGAAATTGAAAATAATGGACTTAGAACAATCCTACCAATTTTGGTCTTGTCACCTTGAAGGTATAGAGGTGTGTTGGTACCCAAATGTTGAATTTTTTAAAAATTCACGAGCTCCTCAAAGGTCCTAATTTGTACAACTTCCCAAGGTGCGCAAGTGTGCTAATTTCTGAACAATTGTGGTGTTGCTAAAAGTTAACTGTTCTATTTTTTGAGCATTTCATGCACCAAAAATGCATTTTGGTAATCATTTAACTAATAGAGACACACAGAGGAGCTCAATTTTATAGTTTTAGAAGTTCCAAAGACTCCTAAATCATCTAAAGTCTTCTTTCTTCTTATCTCCTTCTATGTCATTTTAAAGTGGTTGTAAAGGCTCTTGCATCATTTAATAAATAAAATAAAGAGTGCAAGCTTACTTAGCACCTAATTACAAGTTTGTTTGTACATAATTTTCTTAAATTGGTGTTTTTTGCATTCTTTTTTCAAGAAAAAATTCCTAGAACATAAATTTTTATTAAGGATGAGATTCTTATAAATACATTGATGTAATTGTATTACAAGTTGGTATTTTGATGCAATAAAGTATGTCATTAGTGCTCTTATTCTGTTGTAGTGTTTCTTGGTAGAATTTTCATTTATTTTGTGAATTTTATGTTCATGGATAGTGATGCATCCAATGGTTTTATTGTATGTTAATTTTTGTGTGATTAATTAGTTCTAGTGTTTTTCATTTGCTAACAAATTCCTTTGTAGTGATGAATTGGAGAAAGGATCACCTCTGAGTTCTTGCATAGTGATTTTTCTTGTGTACATGCACTTCCCATACCTATACAATTTGATTAATATCATGAAATATCATATGGTTTTGATTATTCCATTTGACAATTTCATTATTGGAGTTGAGGAAGCACTGCTCCTAATTTTAATGGTTTTATTCTTGAACATTTTGAATGTTTAGTTTGTAGAAGCGATGTTACTTTGGCTTATGTCCATAAGGAATTTCATTTTTAGAAATTTCCTTCAAATCCTTGTTACCATAACTCTGTTATTTCTTTTGAACACATGGTAGAGTAGGAATTCATAGTAGTTACATTGATAGAACTTGCATTCATCACAAAAATAAGAAAAAAACAAAAATATGTTGGTTTTATTAGAGTGGGGTTGTTGTTGCACTAAAAGATTGATCTGTCAATGCCTAATAAAACCACTCAACTTATATTACATAGGAGGAAATTAAGCCCTTTTTAGGAATCTCAAGGGGAGCATTGAACAAATTTATAACAATCTCCCCCTCAGTATTAGCTGAGGGTCTGAGGATTCAAACCTATGACCAAGATCTGATACCACTTATTAAAGTGGGGTTTTCGTTGCACCAAAAGATAGATCTATCAATTCTTGATACAACTAATCAACTTATAGTACACATGAGGCAATTAAAACCTTGTCACAAATCCTGAGGGGAGCATTGAAAAAATTTCTAATAGGTTTGTGCTTGGATTTCTTCAGAGTTTTCTAGATTTAAAGATGCCAGCAAAGACTTGTAAGGAAACTTGCAAAAAAGAATATAATCATTTTCACATAATCCATAATAGATATTAAATAAATATGTAATTGAAATTCCACATGCAAAGAATAGAGACATACCCACAAAAATGTGACACAAGATATACCCTAGAAAACCCTCATTGAGGGAAAAACCTAGCCTCCAAAAGCATCCATCACCTTGTATTATTCAAAAAAAATATAATTGCAATACAACTATGGAAGCCTTTAAAGCCATAGCCATAACCAAGTAATCCATGTGAATAAGCATGAATCCACACATCCCATGCCATGCTTCCAACTTTCACAAAATACCCCCTTGGCTAACCTATCAAGCCTTGTCCCGCTCGACTCTTTCCCTTTTTTCCTTCTATCTTCTCGTCCCTGTAACTACCCTTGTGGCTTTCTATATAGTAGCAAGTCCCAAAAAACCACCAAGTGGTATTACATAAACTATGTGCTAAAACCATGTGCTACCTAACCCATAGACCCCACATTTAAAATTGGAAATTTAATTATTTTCCTCAATATTAAATAATTACATGAAATATTATCACAATGTTACAATAAAACTCATCAATTATATCCCATGGGAATATTTACATGTTGCACATCCATCTAGGTGTAACATTACATAATAAAATAGAATAATACAATATAAAAATATTATGCATTGTGTACAACACTCATCATCTCAACAATCTCTCACTTGTTGTGTACATTGCATAGGGTCAATCTGTAGCCACATAAATGAACAAGGGAACAATCCTTCCCAACACATCCACCATCATGTATCAAAGTACACCAAGTGCTTCATTCTGGTACCTACAACAAAATCAAAGTATTCAGCATCTCAAACATGAATGATCCCACCTCCTATTATGCCACTACCACTAGACATACATAGAAGCCATCCAAAGAGAAAGCCACCCAACTTGTCATATTAGAAGATAATAAAATCCTATACCAACTAAAATGTAAAGCATAAAAACTTGACCCAAAGGTAATCACATGTATCTGTAGTTGTCAAAATATCTATTGCTGAAATAGTACCTATAGCAAGTGCCAAACTCATCCAACTATCCATACCTCCAAAGGTATACCATGTGAATCTCACATCAATGACATATCCAATTTGTAAATTGTAATCACAAGCTTCAAGAGCAATACCTACCAAATATATACCAAGAAGCTCCCACTACAAAAGATAATGTCAAATATATAACCAATCTATTCACAACATCTATAAGAAGTGAATCCATGTAATCTCAAGGACATCCATAATACATAAGCCAATAACTTTTAATAACAACTCTCATAAAAAATATCCAACAGTCTCCCAAGCTCTCCACAACCAACACAAGAAAGAGATAAAGGAGTAACCATGTCATCTTTCACATGACATACATGAGCATAAACTAGTGATCACAATCTCTAACCAATCTCAAATCCAATGTAAGTAAAATCAAACATCCAAGAAGATAACCAAGACCAAAGAGAAACCATGCAAATCATAACTTATATCATGTCCTTCTACACATGCCTCTAGATGTAAATTGTGCAAGTATGATCTCCTCCATAAAATTCCAACAAGAAACCTTAATAAACACCAAAACATACCATATAACTAATCATGGATGTAAGCCTCTCACAAGAATATCAAAATCATAAAACATTCCTAATCCAAGGAATATGCCCAATATAAAACCATCTCCCAAACTTAACTATCATAACATCATATAAAAATGGAGATAACCAATGCTAAAATATCTCTCAAATGAACCCTTCAAAACTAACTCATGCACTGTAGCCAAGATCCATATCTATGAAAGAAAAACATAAATATAATGCACCTAAGAGAAACAATGGACTATACCTCTCAAGTAGCAAAATTGTTGAGTAGACAAAGAGTGAGAATGAGAATGCTCATCAAGATATCCAAGTCTCCAACCAAGGCTTATCTAAAAACAATCTCCTCTCAATTCCATGTCAGGTGAGTGCCCCTTGAACTTCTTGCTGAAATCATCAATTGTCACAACAAATACTTCTCTAATCTAAGAGAAATCACCATCACCATTGTCTCTAAGTATCCATGAGCACCTATAACCAATCAATCTATGCTAACTCCAATGCAACATAACAATATAATGAAGTATCCAGCTTATGATCAATTTACTCAATACTAAGAAACTAAACCAAGATCATTGTCAAAGTTCCAACCATGGCCTCAGGAACATAAACATGACAACATGATCTAAACCATCTCAACCAAAGAGATAAAATGCTCCATATGAACATACTATAACATGTCAAAAATCTAAATGTGTATCAAGAGTTTACCATGACATAAAAATGAAACCATCCTAACACCAAGGATAACATGTTAAATGAAAGCATAAACCACAGCTTTACCAAAAACCTTGTGAGTTTTCAAGATCTACCCATCTTCACATGCCATGAAGATAACAAGTGCACCATGCAAATATCAAAGATGCTTCTACAACAATAGGATCTAAGACAAACTTTCAACACCTACAAACACTCAATAAATATATCAATGCAAGAAACTCCCACTTAACTATGGTACCAAGTCACCTATGGCATCATAAAATCTATCTCCTACATGAAGATCCTCCAGGTCTACACTCACACAACCAAAGTGTCGGTACCAAGTGAAACCAAGATCTCCAAACCAAGAAAATACAAACCAAACTAGGAACTAATCTCATACTACCACCTCATCACTATCACAAGCTCTCACTAAACTATGTATCCAATCTATCCATGACATCATGATAAAAAACCATCCTCTAACCATGAGAATCAACCAAGACATCAAACCATCAAAGAACTCAAAGTGTACAACATGAGCTCCTCAAAAGAAACCAAATAACCATGATACTCAACAAAGAAGATATATCACCATAACCAAATTAGGAATCCAGACAATAAACATCAAATATGTACCTATATATCCAATCATGTCATGCCAAAATCCATGACATCATGATCACACCCATGAACTGAACATCTAACTCACAAAGTGTCCAACCTGTTAGCATAAAATAGTCAACCACAATTCTCCACCATGACTATAGTTAGTAAAAACATATCATCCCTTCTATATAAAGAAAAATTAGAAAATCATGTGACTTAGGTCATAGACAACCCAAATCTAGGCCACAAATCTAAAAATGCATCAATAATGAAAGATCAATGGATAAAGAAAACCCATAACCAAGCTATAAATGCAACCTATAAGTATAGATTTTTACAACATTGCATAACTTGTAGACTCAAAAAGTCATCATACATATCCAAATCAAACACTAATAACCATATCATCATGAGACCAATTTGAAATATGAACTGAGTATACAATGACATCAAATCTTAAATCTCCAAACATACAATGCCATAAACTCATAATGCTACCATAGTCAATATATACCATAAATTGTTTAGATCAATATATAAACCCAATAAATCATGCTAAACTTACACCAAATCTAAACCAATGTGTACAACTCTCCAAGAGTTTTTCATTGACTACTCGAAGTCTAAAATCTAACTCTGTATGCCCAAGTTATGCCTTAATTTGTGCTCAAAATAAACAACATATAAATTTTGGGCTCTTAAAATCTAAAAAAATGTCAAAATCACAGAACCAAACCTACACTAAATTTTAGTGCTCTGAATTAGCTTTCCAACGCTTGTAAGAAGTCTAAAATCTGATATCCTAATAGAAATTTATGACTATTTTACTAAGACACTATTTTAACCATTTTCACTGCGAGTTTTTTTTTGTGATGAAAATTTCAATTGGATTAAATTTGATGGGCATCATGGGCTAAAACTAAAAAACCATTTCATTTCATCTTAACATGGCCAAATTAGGGTGTATTATATATCAAAATTTAGGAAACATCGACCCGGGTCCAATGGTGAGGTCTATTTTTACTTAAGAGGTCATTTATGAAAGCTCCCCCTAAAACCCTCATTTAAATGAAACATCCAAAAAATTCTTTTGTCCAACAATCTCACATGCCCAAAATCTACCAATATCCCATCATAACAACAAACCAAAACTCTCAGATCAGCAATAAACAACTCATATATCTTGCCCTTTCTTTTGTCCTCTCATGCATTCGCATGGATTCAATCTAGGGTTACAATAATAAAACTATAGCTCTAATACCACTTGTAAGGAAACTTACAACAAAGAATATAATTGTTTCCACATAACCCATAATAGATCTAAAATAAATATGTAATTAAAATTCCACATGCAAGAGAATAGAGAACATACCCACAAGAATGTGACAAAAGATATACCCTAAGAAACCCTCATTGAGGGAAAATCCTAGCCTCCAAAAGCGTCCATCAACATGTATTATTTAGCAAAAATATCATTGCAATACATCCATGGAAGCCTTCAAATCCATAGCCATAATCAAGCAATTCATGTGAACAAGCATGAATCCACACATAAGTGTAGATAACATATTTGCATTATGCTACTTCTAATTCAATATTTTGATACACTTTTGAGACTATAGGGTTATGTTATTTTAATATCTGCATTTTGATTATCCACACTTATGTCTACACATTAAGACCTAAATGATACAATTAATGATTTTGTTCATGTTCTAACTTTTTTCAATTGCTTTGATAGAAGCTGAATTGTAGAAATGCTTGTAATGTGAAATTGTAATGTTTAAGTGGAGGTATTTTTTGAAATATAAAGTGACCAAAACTAGGGGGTTAGCCCTTACAAGAAAAAAGCTGGTAACCAACACATTACCAGTAATGTCCACCAGCAAGTAAAAAACTATCTAAAACAATGAAAAGCCAAAGAGTCTTCAACTAGAAACTGAACAGCATAATACTAGAAACAGCTAAACTAAAAATTCTAGAACATTTAATACTACAAAAGTTCAACCAAATAACTATTGGCAACATAGGTCAACACCAAGTCTTAATTACAGCTAGATACTAGCAAAACCAAAAATAATAGATAAACATAAAAGTCTTAGATCCAAGGATCCCATTAAACTAAAAATCTTAAATTTCTTTTTTCTCCTTCCCCTTCACAACTAGAAAAATCTAAGACCAATCATCAGCAAGGAATTTTTAGAGCAGCTTATGGTCCTCCGTATCCATTCTAGTATCCTCCTTTTCCTATGCCAATAGTTAGAGGTTGGTGGCCATGGCATGGGTGACTTTCAGGTTAAATTTAGAGAAGGTAAAAAACCCTTCCTCTAAAACTTTAACCCTCTTTTCTAGCTTGGCATACTACTTCACTTGTACCTCAGTCTCTTCCTTGGTTTCCATTTCCTTCTTCCTTGTTTCCTCCTTGGTATTTTGGACCTAGATTTTATCCTACAAAACCTTAGGATTAGTATAAACCTTAGAATTTTCCTTGGATGGGGATGAAATGGTTATGGGGAAGGGTATCCATTTTACTACTTTCTTCACAGAAGGTTATGGGCTGGAGGGAAAAGCTTGCAGACACATGTGTAACCTTCGTGGTATCAACATTAACAGAAAAAAACCTAAGTATGTGCATTCTCAATAGAATTATCTTTCAAGTTTATACTTATTTCCACCTCCTTCTTACCTCCTTCTTCCTCCTCCCTTTCTTCCTTATTATTTTTTCAATTTTTCTCCTCGACTTCCTCCACCCTGAATTTGTTGGATTTTTATTTATGCCTTGCCTAAGATTGGACAAGTCTTCCAGATCTCCTCCTTGCCTTACCTCCGGCCTCCTCCTCTGAATCCTCTTCATCCACCTCTATGGTTTTTTTAACTTTAATCTTCTTATTACCCTTTTGCTCCACAACCATATCAATTTTTTTCTTTTTCTTGTTTTCCTAGCAAGGGGAGGGGCAGGGGGTGTGAATTTTAGTACCCATACTAGTGCTCGAGGGTGAATTTTGGTAGTGGTGCAGGTTATCAACCACCACCACCCTTGAGGGACATAGGGCAAGTTGAAACTGGTAGAGATAGAAAATTAGGCCTTGATGGATTATGGTATAGTTTTGCCCTTTACTTCTCTTTTCCCTAATATATGCTACCATATCCTCAAGAGAATGCAGAAGATAAAATGGGATAGAAATGAAATCCCTATTTCTAAAATAATATAACAAAGGGAAATGGTAGTAGTAACATACACCAAACCTACCCTCCAGTGTTAGATACCTCATGAGAACCAAGCACACATTGTCTCATGGGGCTCGTAGCTTGTCCCTTTTAAACCCTCCTCTATATCGAACCGGTACCTCATCTTCTGCAAAGAAATTGTTCATGCTGGCCTTGTTAGCAATCTTAGTGACCTTTTTCCATTTTCTCCCTCATTGAAAGGCCAGTCACCATTGCAATCAATTCCTCAGTCACTTGGAAGGTGATTCCATTGATGGTGACCTTTCTGTCATTCCACCCATTGACAAATTGGAGGGCACAATTCTCGTCGTACCCCACCATCGACTACATGTAGGGAAAAAACCCCCCTTCTTTTAGCAGAAACCATGTGGCCATCCTATCTTTAAAGTTCTAAATATTTGTGGGCTCCAACCTATTCACGTCCCCACCCATCTCAATTCTACCAATTTCTGCCTCACCTTCTTCAGTAATGAGCATTTGAACTTCCTATTTTGTGATATCTCTGCAACTGCTATTCACCTTAAGTGGAGGTATGTTACTTGAATTTTGATATTCAAGATTTGGATATTTTGACATTATTTAAGACTTAGATGGACATTGACTTATTTTATCTATTGATTTTGACATTTACAGTAGTTTTTTGCATTTATGATATGTACTAAGAACTTAATATTGCGAATGGGATGATCAAACAAATATGAATGCAACTTTACACATGGTAGGATAGAAATTAGATTATGATGTGATGTGAAGGGTTAATTTGATTATGATGATTTAAGATTTAATGTGATATGTAGATTTTGATATTCTAACACTTTGAATGATTTATTAGACATGATTAGGAGAAGAAATTTATTTGAATTATGTTAATATGGATTATGTAACATTTGAATTTATATGTATTTATGATATGTATTTTATATGACCTCCTTGGACTACTGATACTCGAGTTTAGTGTGTGGGAAGTGGAAGCATGGAAATTTTTGGGGGAAACAAGGTCCAAACCTATGTGAACATGATTTAGCCAAGGAAAATCTTTGGAAGACTCAAAAGCCTCGTTGTGATGTGATTTATTTCATGAATATAAACTTTCTTGTGTGTGAAATTCGTAATATCAATGATGCATTAGGAACATGTCATGATGATGTGGAATGTTCTTTTATGTATAACTTGACACTTGTGGATTTTGTGTGTTAATGACATGTCATCTAGGGTTGGTCATGGTAGCATTTTATCCTAAAACTAATTACCTTGTTAATGATTAAGCAAACCCACTTGACAAGGGAAAGGATGGGTCACAATCAAAGGAAATTCTAATTTAGACTTGACTAGGGTTTTGAAGGGTCAATAGGTGGTCCCAAATTGTCTTTTGTGTGAAGATAAGCTACCCATATGATAGTACAACATGTTGGGGAACTAATTTTGACCATGATAGTGCCTAGATAGCCTAGGGGGGCCCTTTACCAATGCCTTCTTCCATCAATTTGAAAATGGAGTTGTCACATGAACTCTTTTCCATGTTTCCACTAAGTCAAAAATAACAAACTTTCAGGGAGGCAAGTTTGTAAGAGGAAGTGGCTTGATGTTTTTGCTAAAATAGTTAGTGGGAAGGCCTTTTTAGAGATTCTTGGACATACTAGTGGGGTGTTCACCCACTCTTTAATTTGAGAGACTTTTAGGGTTTGGAAGTTTGGAGGGAGCTCTTCTACAACCTTTCATTACCATTTTGCAAAGGAATTCAAGGTTGGTGTTCTTACCATGTAGTTAACTTCTTCCATTTTGAAGTTGAATCTTAGTATTGCATTCATGAGTATGTACGTATGAAGAATTGTATTGTAAGAAAAATGTGTGGTATCATCTTGTATCATGTTGTGTTGTGTTGTTTTGTGATGAGCATGAAGTTTGGATTTTCATTGTCCTCTTTTTTTTTTTGAGTTTCCATGAATTTGTGCATGAGTGTTGTAATGGGTGTGAGGGCTTCACTCACCCTTTGGGAAGGGAAGAGAAGTCTAGGGTGAAGGTCTTAGTTGAGCTTGAAATATAGTTGAGAAACTTGGAGTATAGGCTCCATTATATGCTATATTCATTCATATCTTGCTTTGGGAGTGATTAGGGAAGATGGTGTAGAAAGAAATTTAATGGAGTATGGGCTTCAAGGAAGCTATAACTGATGGTAGTATGGAGGTTTGTGGAAGTCCCAAAAGGGCATGTAAATTGTTAATTTGTGAAAGCCCCAAAAGGGCTTTAAGATTGTTATTGTAGATATGGTATGATATGGCAAGTCTCCTATTTGAAAGCACACCTTCACCCTATGTTAAAGGTTCCATTGGTGAACCATTGTGAAATACCCTTGGGATGGGATTGTTAAAGTGTTGTAATGTGATGTTTATGCATTTGTAAGATTGGAATGAACCTAGGATGAATCTAGTTCCCCCTGCTTAGTGGGTGGCTTTATAGAAGTCTAGGATGGGAGGTGAGCCTCCATGGTTCCCTATTCATGTTTTTTTGTGTAGGTTGTGGAAATGAACATCATGAAGAAGTTAGGGTCTTCCCTGGACATTATTGAGGGACCAAGGATTATGACGAGTTCATTCTTTTTTTATGTTATTTTGTTATGAGTTATGAGGGTCAAATCCTTATTATTATGTTCTTAAATGTAAAGGCAATGTGGAGATGTAAAATATGGGCTATGATATGTATGTAGTTGGTATTGTAAATATAATATATTCATTTTTGTGTAAGAAGAAAGAAATAGTTCATGTAAAAAATGTACATCTTTTGCTGGAAATTATCAAGTGAAGTAACATTCATCATTCTAGAAGTTCATGTTGCAATAAAAGATTGATTTATTCTATACATGTAGATTTGTGTATCCAATCCATAGCTAAAATTTATTGAAATTTCACATTAGAAAGTCAATATTAATATCGTATTCCCAAGATAGGATGAGTGAGATTATTGTAAAGTTTCTTGTTATGTGATTGGTAAAAATATGAATCAAAAGTTCCAATATAGTATTTGGTCATAAGCTTGCATGGAAAGAATCCATTAGTTTTCTATGAGAAGTTGTTTTCATAGGGGATTCTAATCATTCTTTAAGATAAAACTAGAAATATTTAAAATGGACCTTGTATATTGAAGTGTTAGCCCTTGAGTTGTCTTGCACCATTAAATCTCTAAGCTTATATAAAACAAGGAATAACATCAAAAAAAATTATCACCAATAAATCATCTTAACCTCATAGTTGTAGTGGGAGAAAATAACTCCTCATTTAACATAATTTTGAGAATCCATAAGAAAGAATATGCTATAGGTGCAGTTTTTCTCTTTGGAATTTGCATGGAGAGCAGAAAATAATTCCATCTTTTATTACAAACCATTAAAATATACAAGAGAATATTCCCTAGAAGCTTGTGAATAGAAAAGTAGAGGTAACAATATTTTATTGTGTGTGTGTGTGTGTGTGTGTGTGTGTGTGTGTGTGTGTCTAATAAAAAAACTCTTAATTCCAAGAAGGAACTACCCCTAATAAGCCTATGATGTAGACATGGAAAGTAAGTCATATATATATATATATATATATATATATATATATATAACCAAAAAATAATAATAATTTATAATAATAAAATATGAAATGACCCACCCATGAAGGACCCTATACCTAGGAGCTATATACATTCAAACACACAAAAAAAGAGAGTCAATAACTAGGAAGCCACCCCTTGGATGGAAAAGACATCCCACGTAGCTTTCAAATCAAATATAACTTTAATTCCTTGGAAAGAACCCAAGGCTGACCGCCCTTGGTTAATACTCATTCCCACTCTCCTCACACATGGGAAGGCTCCATCTTTACCAAGAAAATCAACCATTGAAAAAGGTGAAAAAAAATAGTTTAAAGGTGAAAAGGAGGGAAGGGAGAAAGTCAATCTCCTTTCTTCCTCCCAAGGACTAACCTTGAAAACCTAGGGAGATGGGACACCTCAAAAACGAGTCCATGTAATAAAACCTTAAAGCCATGCCTCTCACATGAGCTTTGAGGTAAAATGGAGCATGTTTTGGGGGAGGTTAGTTAGTAAAGTTAATTTGAAAAGTTGGGAGTTAAGTATTACATTTAGTTAGTAAAGGAATTAGATGTAGGTATGTGTTAAGAGGTTAATAAAGTGAAATGTAGCTAAATAAAGTTAGTATTTAAGTTGCTAAGTTAGTGATAAATAACTATGTTAGGGATAAAGTGTAAGAATTTCATTTGTGTGGAAAGTTGGTTAGTGGGGGTGAAAGGTAAATATAGCTAGGCAAGTAAGTAATTAAATTAGGATGCAAGTTGGGTAGTAGTTAGTAGGTAATAGAAATAGTTAGCCATTAATTAATGTTAATAACTTAGTTAGTAAATAAAAGTAATAACATATTTAGTAGTAATGGTTGTACGTAGTGGCATAAACTATGTAGGAGTTAGTAGCGTTATGTGATAATAAATTGTTAGAGAGAATTAAAGGATAAGTTGTACAATTATAATAAGTAGATGATTTGGTATGAAACTACCTATTGATTTATAAATATAATAGTAAATTTAATGTTTGTAAGTAGATAAAATTGACTAGTAATAACCTTGATAGTGGATAAATGGAAGAGCAAGTTGTGGACTAATCAATAATTAGAACCAATGGATTGGTAAGATAGTAAGGTTAATAGGATGGTGATTAGTTGATTGTCAAAATTAATAATTAATTATTAAGTTACTAGAGGTTTGTAGACTGAGGATTTATTTATTTAATTGTTTGAACATTCAATTGTTAAACTCTATCATTGATCACATTTCTATACAATAATAATACTTAATATATATGCATGCAGCATGATGAAGAGTCAATGCTACACATGTACTATGTATATGACCAAATTCAAGAGGCGGAGGAGTTATTCTTAAGAATTGTGATCCAAATATATGTGATGAATTTTAGGGTTACATTATATAGTGTGAAAGAAACCATATAAAGTTCAAAGGCAATATGGATAAATACCTTCCTATGTGTACTCATTTTAGTAAAATTCTAATTATAAATCTATGATCTGAAGAGACCTTATAGATACAATATCCACCCACAAGGATAGGTCGATAATAGTCGTGTATGACAAGGTCTCATAGGCAAGTGTACCCTTATAGGATCTGCTAATAACTAGTCATGTGTTAAAACTAAAACCCTAATAAATGTTAATAGATCTTCCATTAAATTGTTATGATACTAGAGTATTGAATGAAATGAATCTTCAGATTTGGTCACCCAACTAGAGTTGTACATCCAAGTTGTTTACTAAATGGAAATTTTGGGCATGACATTGTCCAAGACACTAGTCTTTTACCAAGAAAGAATGCTCCACCACTAGTGTTTTTCCTATCATCAACACTTGCTTCACTTCCTGCCCAATTAGCATCTATGAAGGCTTTCAAATCAATATTTCCTCCTTTCTTGTACCATAATCCATAGTATTTAGTACCTTTAAAATATCTCATGATTCTCTTGATTTTCATCATGTGATTTTCTTTAGGATTTGTTGAGAATCTTGCCACCATACCAATTGCTAATGCAATATTAGGACTTGTGTGCACTACATATTGCAATTTTCCAATCATTGATCTATATGTGGTCTGATCTATCTCCTTGAAATCTTCATATTTAAAAATCTTATGTTCAATGGACATAGGTGTTCCAACTGGTCTTGAATCTTCAATTCCAAACTTCTTTAATATCTCCTTGATATATTTGGATTGAGTAATGTAGATACCATCTTTCTTCTATTGGATCTACAATCCAACAAAGAGTTTTATCTCTCCAAACATAGAAATTTTAAATTCTATAATTGTATCTTCTAAAAAATATTTGCATAAATCATCATTTCCTATCAATAAAGTGTCATCCACAAATATTTCAGCCACCACAATCTTCTTGTCTGGTCCTTCTTTGACACACAGGGTGTTGTTATCATTTTTTTTTTTGGAAACCAATCTTTATCAAGTAGTTATAAAGTCTTTCATACCAATCTCTGGGAACTTTCTTGAGACCATAGAACACTTTATGTAATTTATAGACCATATCCCTTTTGTTAGGATCCACAAAACCTTCAGGTTGTTCTATGTAAACCTCCTCTTCAAGAATGTAGATTTTACATCCATTTAATAAACTTTAAATCCTTTGTATGCAGTATAAGCAAGTAAAGTTCTAACACCTTCTAATCTAGCAATAAGAGAAAATGTTTCACCATAATCAATACCTTCTTCTTGAGAATAACCTTTGCATACTAACCTTGCTTTGTTTCTAGAAACTTCTCCATCTTCATTCAACTTATTTCTAAAAACCCACTTTGTGCAATTACATTTTTATCCTTGGGTCTAGGAACAAGAGTCCAAGTCTTATTCCTCGCTATCTATTCTATTTCTTCATTCATAGATTCAATCCAAATTTCATCATCCAAAGCATCTTTTATTGATCTAGATTCAAATTCAGTAAGCAAACATGTACCTTTCAATTTGTTTCTTGTCATTGTTTCATCTAACTTGTCTCTAATGATTTGATCAGGTGCATGATGTCCTCTGACATATCTTGCTAACACAAGTACTTTGGATTTATAATTTGTTCCACTAACCTCTCCATAATTTTCTATATCAATCTCAGGTCCCACTATTTGTGACTCAGGTCCATTAGACTCAGTTTTCTTTGGCACTAGCTCGGTAGCTTCAAACTATGAATCAGGTCCTTCAAACTATGACTCGGGCTGTAATAGTTGCAACTCAGTAGCTTTTGGATATTTTGGGGACTCAAGAGGTGAAGTCTTTTGACTTCAAATTTCATTTAGCCTTGTATAAGGTTCATAGTAGACAAACTTTCTATAGTCCTCAGATTCTTTGTCACTCTCTTCTTCAATCTTTTCTATAAACTCATCAATTCTAACATGTGCACTTTCTATGATTTTATGAGTTGAAAAATTCAAACATTTATGTTTTTATTTTGGGAATATGTCTTCGTCACCTTTGACATCAAATTTACCTTTCCTAGATTCCTTCAAGAAATAACATTTGATACCAAATACTTTCAAGTAACTTACATTAGGTTTGTAGTCATACCATAGTTCATAAGGATTTTGATTTGAGTCTTTCTTTAGTTGTACTCTATTCAAGGTATGCACTATAGTATTGATTGCTTCCTTCCAATATTTCATTGCAACATTCTTTTCTATCATTAAAGTTCTTGCACAATACATGATGGATCTGTTCCTTCTTTCAGCTATACCAATTTTTTGTGGTGTACCAAAGGCTAATACTTGTCTCTTAATTTCTCATTCAATGCAGAATTCATTAAACTCATTAGAAATGAATTCACCACCTCTGTCTGATCTCAAACACTTCAACTTCTTTCTAGTTTCTTTCTCTACTCTTTCCAGATACCACTTAAATTTTTGAAATGCTTCATACTTTTCTTTTAGATACATTATAATCATCATTCTATAATAATCATCAACAAAAAGAATAAAATACTTATCTCCACTATAAGTCTCTATTCTAGTAGGTCCACATAAGTATGTATGAACTAGCTCCAAGACTTCTTCAGAATGATAGTCCTTGCTTTTTAAACTTGTCTTGCCCATCTTACCAATTTGATAATTTTTGCATAGGCCCATATCAAGTTTTCTTAGACTAGGAATACCTGCTATTCTTTTCTTCTTTCTTATCTTGATTAGATTATCAAAGTTCGCATGACATAACCTTTTATGCCATAACCAGCTTTCTTCTACTTGAGCAATAAAACATGAACTTTCACTAAGATCTAGGTAGAATAGGTTATCTTTTGTTTGTTTGTGAAACCCAACCAAATTTCCTTTTCCATCTACCATCTTGGCTTTCCCATTCATGAACTCTACCTTGATCCAATATTTGTCAACTATGCCACACTCAGTAGATTATGCTTTAGTCCTTTAACCCAATAAGCATTATCACATCTAAGTTCATTAGTTAGTGAGATACAACCTTTTCCCTTTATGCAACATGGTTCATTGTTTCCAAATCTCACACTTCCACCATCATAATGTTCCATATGTTCAAACTTTTTTTTTTACCAGTCATATGATGTGAGCAACAACTATCAATAATCCATGTATCATTTTTTCTAAAATGAGAGATAAGTGCTATTTTATCTCCTTCATCACCAGATTCATCTTTTATAGTAATATAAACCATTTCATCTTCTTCACTACTATCTGAATCCTTGGCCATAAAAAAATTCTTACCTTTGTCCTTGTAGTCCTTGAAGTTCTTGAAATACTTCTTGCCTTTGTACTTGGTGTGCTTCTTTTCATCTTTGTCTTCTCTAATTGGGAATCTTGTAGTAATGTGTCTAACTTATTCACAAGAAGAATAGATCAAAGGGATTTTACCTTTATACTTTCCTTTGCCTTTGATATACCTTCTTGCAAGTAATGCTTCAATGGCTTCTAGATCACTATTAGAACTATCTTCCTCCTCACTTTCAGATTGTTTGCTTGTAGAATTTTTAGTTTTCTTCTTGAGTGATACCTTGGCATCAAATGCAAACTCAAGGTTTCTAGAACTAGGAGTATATTTATCATAGTTATCTAGTTCAAATGTAGTCAATCTTCCCACTAGAGCATCTGAAGTTATCTTGTTGTCTGGATTACATCTCATCTCTTAAATAGAAAACACTCTAATTGCATAGATAGGAAGAAGGGTTCTGAGTACCTTTCTTACCATTGTTACATCTTCAATTTTTCCTCCAGAGGCTTTGATAGCACTGGCACTTGCTTTGATTCTCTCAAAATATTTTGTAATGTTTTCATTCTCTCTCATTTTCATCTAATCAAATTGACCTCTCAAGCTTTTTGCATTGGCTCTTTTCACATTATAATCACCTCCATAGGTATCCTTTAGTTTGGTCCACATGTCATGAGTAGTACCACATCCTTTGACCTCATCAAATTCAGCATAGTTAAGAGTTGATGAAATGTCAATCATCATGATGTTATGATTTTTCTTTTCAACAATATGTTCCACAATCAATGTTCCAATAGGAGCCTTGTCAGCATTTTCCAATTATTTCAAATATGAATCATTGATGGTCGTTAGGTGCAAATTTATAAGTTCCTACCATGACTCAAAGTTATCTCTATTTAGCTTGGGAATCTCTCTTCTGTAAGACATCCTGATCTTTATCTTCAGTCCTTGAGACCTTCTATGGAAGCACCAAGAAGCTCTGATACCAATTTTTGGAAATATAAGAGGAGTAACTGAGAGGAGAGGGGTGAATTAGTTACCACTAAAATTAATCTCAAATCCCTTAGATGTCATTACATAACATAAACTTCATTGAAAATATTGATGCTGAGTAAATACACAAGCACTCGGTTTACACTAAAAAATGTTGGAACTTGGCAAACACTAAAATAGCAATAGTAACTCAGCAAATGAAAATCTTAAGATATTATCATTGATTAACCTTATTTAACTTAGTTGCATACACATAAAAGAAATAGCATGAAGACAAGTGACACCAAGATTTAACGTGGAAACCCAATTTGAGAAAAACCACCAATTGCAACTGGTTACTAGTTTTCACTCTTCTAAAGTGAGCCCTATTAGGATCCAACCCTATTAAATGTTACAAAATATGTTGTTAGGTGTGACCCTGTTAGAGGATTTAATCACCCTATTAGGAGTGGCCTTGTTAGAGCTCTTTAGACACTTCAATCTAGAAATACCACCTTGTTAGAGGATTTATAAATACTTGTTTAGCCAACTCTGTTAAGAGATTCAAATCACTACTACAATGGTTAGAGAGTAACAATGAGATGACCCAATTTCTAATGCAACTAAATTGCTAATTAAAAATCTCAATTCTGGCTTGTATACTTGATCCTTTTTGATAGAATGTATCTTTGCAGCTCAACAAGGATATTATGTTTATCCTTCTAATTCACTTCCTCTAAGCATCTTCAAATCTTTTATTCTCTTCCATACATTCGATTCTCAACTTGACCTTATATTTACATCTTACACATTTTCAATTTGGCTTGAATACAACTTAGAATAAATAATATTCATCTCCTCGGTCAACTAGAACCAACAAACAAAACTATTATATTCGATATGCCAAAACAAGAAAATCCTTTGTTAGCCAATCCTGCTCGGTAGACACTAACTCAAAAACTATTTTCTTGTGTTAACCAAGTGAACTCGGTTAACACTGCATCTTCACAAAATTCCTTTGGTAACTGAGTGAGCTTGGTTAGCACTAGTTCCATCCAACATTTCTTTCATTAACCGAGTGAGCTCAGTTAACAGTCAACCTTCTATGAACTTCTCTTTGTCACCCGAGTGAACTCAGTAGACATTGTCTTCTAAACTAAGAAAACTCTGAAATGCTTGATAGGCACAGGAAATTATCTTCATCTCCCAAGTGAGCTCGCCATACACTGACTGGAAATGATATGACATTTTTTGTAACATCAAAGATAATACACAATTAACCAATTGTTTTCAATAGAGGTGAGTATGTTTAACTAATGAATTCATCTCACCTAGTTTACATTGTTAAATTTATTGGTGTCACTTCTCCTTAAAAAAAAATTGTGAACCCAATGTGTTATACTTCCTTCTTAACATTAGATGTTCCTTTCCTTTCATTAAACCCAACTTGTGGCCCTTTCTTTTTAGGATTAGGTTGTTTCTTTACATTGGGTGTTCATATTCTTTTGGTGAACCAATGCATTCCCTCCTTTGTGTGATATTTTGGAGTTTGATTTGGCTACTTAATGTATATTCTTTGTGCATCTAGATCTACTTTATATGATCTTTTTAACATTGGTAGTATTTGATCATTTATATGGTTAAGTCTCATTAGGTTCTATTTTTCTAGTCTCCTCTTTTATGAGCTTTATCATATTCAGTCTAACTATAGAGTTCTCGTTAGAAGAATTTGCAGACCCATGGTCTCTTTTTCCTTTTCTTCATAGAACCCATGTTGATATCAACATTTTCACTCATAACCATAAACCTACCATGGAGAATAAACCTTACATGGAGATTAAGTTTTCTCACTCTTCCCATAATGAAGGTATAGCCTCAAGAGTTTCTCCTTCCCAAATTGACAAGATCAATCATGAATTTGATAAATTGGAAAATTAGCTTGTGCAAGAGAATCAAAAATTTGATAGTTTTGTTTATATTAATGATATTAAGAACTGTATTAATCATGATGACAATAACATTAACATTTTGCATGGTGCATATCTTATCTTATTAGTACTCATGCTACGTCTTTGACAAAATGTGTTCAAGAGTTAGGATACAATCTCATTCCACCACCATTCAAACTTTCACACCTCTTTCAACTTTCATTCCTAATATTCTTACTTATGTGTCATCTCATATGAAGACATCATATAAGTCTATAATCCTCTAAGTATTTGTCTTCCTAGCCCCAAACTTCCCATGAGAATTCCTCTTGCTTCTATATCTTCTTCATTGTCTTCATACACTATCATTCCTTTCACATATTCTAATCCTCTTCCCACTTCTTATAATATTCCACCTACCACTTTGCATGTCCTATTTTCTCTTATAATAAAATTTCTAACACATCTAATATTTCTATACCTACTATTTCATGTTCAATGCATCCATATTTGGTGCATTTGGAATCTAAACGAACCCATGTATATGTCTAGTTCCTCAATATTGTCATTTACTTTTGTACCACCAATCTATTGCACCAAGGGTCATTTCAATCACTTCTTCACAAAATATCGTAAACCTTTGATGAAGATATATTGGTATAATGTGAGGGTTATTGAGGAAATTATTTTTATATACATTCCTACATGAGTCGTCCTCTAGAGCTTGAAATAACTTGACTCTACTTTAATTTGTATGATCTTATTCATATGTCGCAAATCATAGAGGATGAAATGGGAAATAGCAACCAACAGCAAATATTGTCAATGTTTGTCTCAAACTATACAAAATCCTAGAACTTTAATCAGAGAACTTCAATTTTTTTTGAGAGAGAGATAATCTTATATAAATATCTTCATAATATAGAAGTACAAATAGGCCTCACAAAAGAACTAATAATCAATAATTTAGAGAAAATGAACACTAAGAGATATGATGTATAGCATTTTTATCGCACCATTGATAAATAAATCAGCTCTAGGGAGGAGGATGAGAATGAAGAAGAAAATACAAATGATCATGACAAAGTGACAATGGTGACTAGAATGTGAAAAGAGCTATACATCTATTAATGGGAAATCTTTTCACATATGGGACCATTAAGTATGGCAATACTTGACGAGTTAGATATTCTTGGAAGTTGTGAGTTTGACACAAGCAACAAATGGGACTATATTTCTATTCCATAATATTTACATTAAAAATTTATATAATTTATATATGACAACAAAAGTAGCAACTTTAGTAACACTGTATCAATGTCTTCCAAACATCCATAATACATTTTATCCCCCTAGAAAAAGCTAGCACTTTAGATAATTGTAAATCGTCTAATTAATTTTTTTTTAAAGTTACAAATCATATAAGAAATTATTTATAGATGTTTTTAAAAAATTTTAAGGAAATCTAATTTAACATCATACAAATAATAATTTTAGACTAATTTTTTCAAAAAAAAATTAAAATATAATCAAATTAAGATTGGAAAAAATAAATGCATTATATACAATTCATACCACACCAATTATAATAAATAAGCCAAACCTAAATGCAAAGGCTATTATGAAATATATTTTTATAAAATATTATAACACTCCGAAAAATCTTATTAAGAAAAATAAACTCTGAAAAAAAAAAAAAAACCATTTGGACTATAGCTAAAGCAGGGGTACCGTGAAGTGGGGCTATAGGTCTATCCTTCAGGTACAGGAGGTCCCATAAGAAATTTTTTGAGGGCTACAGAGTTAATTAGAATATTTTCCTTTATAATAGGAGCCCCACTTTTTTAGAAAGCGGATGATAATGGGGTGGGGCTAGAAATAGCCCCACTGGCTTAGGGAAAAATCTAGCCATTTGTCAAAAATTGACACTTTAAAACTAAAAAGTCTTTATCATAAAATAAATTTTAGAAAGTTTTTCTTTAAATTTGGGAGCTAAAACTTTAAAGTGATACAAATTACAAAATCCATAGGACCGCTCAACTTACAAATTTCCTAAAAAATCTCAACGGATGCAGCTCTATTTTTAAGAAAGTTGGCATCCATGGAACCCCAGCCTAATACAACTAAGAAAACCATCCTTTTCTTACTATTTTATTTCTTCAAAATTTGTTTCATTAACCAAAAAAAATGAGTTTTTAAAGAGAGCATCCATTTGAAAAGGAATAGAATGCAATTGACATTTCAGAAGGAATAGAATATACGCACAACATTTATATTTATTGCGAGAGAAAATATTTAAATCCCCTATACTTATTACATGTCCTCTCAACATTTACGAAATGTGCAAAAAGCATTAATCATATTTTCAAGATAGTAAAGTTGTCATTAAGCCACCAACTCCCTAAAATTTTGTAGGTAATACCACATGAGAAATAAATCTTAACCTACACAATTAATACCTTAAACCTCAAGCATTGATAATATTGAAATAATATTAATAATTATTCTAATTTCACTAATAAAAAAAGTTAATAATTAAATATTCCTTAAAACTACTATTTAAAACATTAACCTTTAATGATATAGATAATATTTAGTAGATTAGGACAAACTTAGCACCTTTCTAAAATCAGTGGATCATTTAATTATAATTAGTCCTTTATATATAATTTATTCTAATGATAAATAAAAATATGTACATATTTCCATACGTCTTATTAATCAATTTTTATTATAATTATTTAATTAAGAATTGTTTTAAATTTTAATAAAAACTTATTTGATCAATAAATTTGAAAAGAAAATATGATTAGTTATTGTTTATACTTTTTTTAATCACATTTTAGCATTTTCAAAAGATTATTAAAGCATGCTAGAAAAGAGGAATTATTCATGCTGATGCACATTCAAGAGCACAAAAGAATTGTTTGGATGGAGGGCCCCTTGGGGTGGAAGCGTGGGTGGATACGCCCTATGATATTCTTGGCTAGATTGTTCCTCTACTCTTCTGTTATTCTTCTGACTTAATGTACAGTGGTTTATGATTCTTTATGGTGAGGCTTGGCCTCCTTGTTTTCTCTCGTGGTGACCTTTTTGGTTCTCCTCCTTTTTGTATCTCTTATTTCCAATAGAAAAAAGTAAAATAATATTAAATAAACAATTTTATGGTAATAACATAATTTTACTTATTGTAATAAATATCTTCTATTTATATCATAAGACATTTCAAATTAGAATTTTTAATATATTATTTTGATAAAAGTTATTATATATTTTTATTGACATAATATTATTTTATATACATAGATTCATGAAATGGGTTCCCCCACCCCCCATTGATTTCTTAAAGGATTTCTCAAACATCATGATTCAAACTTGGGGAACATCTTTCTCTAATTATGTCTCAGCTATACATAGATTCATGGGGCTAGTCATTTGGAAAGACCCCTCAATTCTTCATATATCCCACAATCACGTTGCTTCTTTCAAACAAGTGTTATCTGAAAGGAATTTTTTTATGTCTAATCAACTAGATTGTCTCTTTTGGGTTTCAACTAAAGATGGTAAATACTATTTTTAAAAAGGATGCTTAGCTCTCTAACACAATTGGTTTAATCAGACCACTTATTGTTCTTTTAAATTATGTTGGAATAGTTCAGTCCTGCCAAAAGCATAATTCTTTGCATGTGTTGCATTAAAGAACCAAATTCTAACTAGTGATCATCTTCATAGATTGAACATTTCTAATCCCTTTAATTGCGTGCTCTATCATCAAGTTGTGGAAACAACAGATGGCCTCTTCTTAAACTGCCATTTTGCCCAAGGTTGTTGACATTTTGCTCTTAATAAGGTTAATTTCCATATAAAATTACCTAACTCTTCATGGGATTTATTTTAGGCATGACCAATCTTACATATTGAATCAATATTTTCATGTCTTTGGAAGTGCATCCATGCACCTATAGTATGAGTCATTTGGTGGGAGAGAAACAAGAGAATTTTTGGACAAACATCATCTCCAATCCGTCAATTTCTAGAAGGATTAGAGAGATCAATTGTTGAGCTTGTTAATGCTACAGTAACTAAATATAAGGGTAAACATGTTTTTCTCCTTGGGATGGCTTTGTTATTTAATGGTGGAAGGGTTTACTTTTTCCTTATCTTCCTACTCCATTGTGTCTATCTGATGTTCCTCTTATCCAAGCACAAACCAAGTGGATCCCCCCAAATGAGGGCTATTACAAACTCAATTTTGATGGGGCCTCTAAGGGGAATCCAGGTATCTTTGGCTATGGCATAGTCATACAATTATTAATGTGTGCATTAAACATCATATGTATAATTGGTCCATACAATATATATTGCATCAAGTCTAGTCTCTTCTTGATTCAATCTCTTAATGTTACATTATGCGTAGTTATAGAGAAGGCAACGTATTAGCGGATTGTCTGGCTAATTTCGGTAATGGTGGGGTTTATATTAACTCTTTACTTTCCCCACTTAATCTTTTGATTTCCCCAAATTGGTTAATATTATGACAAAATCATGGCTTCTTTGCAATTTCACATGTTTTACTTTTATGGATCTCACTTGTTGTTTTGAGATATTGTATGCAGTTTAAGGTCTTGGCTTGCACTTGCATCGAATAAATTTTTACTAATATCATAGTCTCAATTTGAATTTTCGATGAAGATCAATGATGGAACCTTTTATATCAATTTTTGACTTGACTCTTGGTGTTTTCTCCTAGAACACCAAATAACGATTGGATTAATAATTGTCTCCATATGAGTTTTGGGCTTTTTTGCAATCACAATGTTCTACATTTGGGATTCACAATGATAAAAATCATTAGTGTTGATAGATACTCTCTCTAGATGTGGTATTTCTTCTTCTGCATCCTCCTTTTTGTATTAGGCAATGACTAGAGTTTTTCTTTTCTACTCTTTCCTCTGAAAGTCATTTTTGAACCAGTTATTATTAATAAAAATATAATGTTTCACCAAAAAATAAATTTATTTTTTTTAAATACAAATTTTTACATTATCTTTTCAATAACAACAAATAAAGATAAAAGTACACAAAATAAAGCCTTTTTTTTTTAACAAAGTTCCTTAAAATTTGGATATCTTTAAGTATTTCTTATCTTATTTGAAAATATTAAAATGTAACATTCAATTATAAATCAAAATAAAATAAATTTATAATAAAAAATTCTAATCATTTTCCTTACATCTAAAGTTTTAAAAAAAAAACTAAAAATAATATAAAATATACTCAGATTTATTTTTATAGTAAAAATAATCTCTTATTTTACTATTATTATTATTATATATGATTCGTTTGTAGGCATGGTAAATAACTTTTGTATTATATTATACAAATAAATTAAAATATATTAAAAATAAATGCAAACTTGAATGGAATCCATGGAAAACATAATTTTAAAATATGGATTACAACTTTCAGGTATGTATTCTAAAATAGCTATCCAGAGATTACAATACCTATTTTCAATTACAATATCTCATAAAGTCATTGCTATAAGCTTTCAAGTCTGAACAACTCGAGATATCATCAATTAAAATAAAATAGCAAAAACGTGAGACTTCGTTTTGCGCAATAGAGAAGAAAGAGTTGATAAACTTGGATTTAAAAAAATTGCATTTGGGTGGGAAAAAAACAAATGTAAAAGATCAAATGTCACCGTCAGATCCAACTGTACCACTACCCAATCGTTCAGGATTTGTAAGCACTGCACTCATGTTTTTAAAGCTAAAGTTTAAACATGCCTGGAATTTGATGGAATTTGATGTTTGTATTGGTTGTTTTTTCACTTTTGAATCGTATATGACAAAGCTAAAAATTTATAAAATCTTATACTTAAGTTTATAAATAGATCGTCAAAATTCATAATAGATAATATTTTTATAATATACTATATAAATTTGCTTTAAAATCTTATACTTAAGTTTATAAATAAATCATGAAAATTCATAATAGATAATATTTTTATAATATACTATATAAATTTGCTTTACCAATTTGAAATATTAGTATGCAAAATATAAACTTAAAAACTTTCTTAAGTTGCATTTATTGTTGATTTTTAATTACTTTTTAGAATTTTATATTAATTTTTAAAATGTATAAATTTAGAAACTTTTGAGATATGAGATTTTTTAAATATTACTAATATATATCTGTATTATATTGATTTTTGACAATCAATATTTATCTCAAAACATAAAATGAAAGGCATTAATATGACCAAACAATCATAAAAAAGGTAAGATTATAGAAGGGTGACCGTCAAATTCCAAATTTGTGTTCACCTCCCAATAGTCGCTTACCCAAAAAATAGTACTGTTTGAACAAATGGAACAATAAGCCATCAAGAATGTTGATAAATTATTGACCATTGTGTTGTAGGCTCTTACCTATGTGTGATTAGCTATTATTACATACGTTATCTATTATTAGTACATGTGTTATCATTTTTTAAAGCTTTTTAAAAGGGGCAATTAGAGGAGATCTACAACCAAGCCTGGAATTTGACGGTTGCCCCTGCCTGTCATATGATTTTTTTATGATGGCTAAATTTTTTTCATACCTTTCATTGTACATTTTGATATAAAAAAATGATTGTCAATTTTTTTGTTTTATAATGATCATTTTAAATTTAAATATTCTATAATTTAGATATAATAATATTATTTAGTAATATATGTAAAATTCTGAATAACTCGTAATAATATACCAAAATCTCAAAAAAAAGAAAAGTTTCTATGTACTCAGAGAGATTTTTAAAATTTATGTTTTTAGAAATAATTTTAAAATTTATTATATTTTATTTCAACAAGATTCTAAATTAATATAAATATGTATTACTAAAATAGAAACACAACTAAAGAGAAAGAAAAAAAAATAGAAACATCTATAATATAAAATAATATATATTTATCATAGATATGTATTATACATATTATAAAATCACATTTATGTATAATATTAAATATAATACTAACTTATCTATAACAAATATTGACATTTAGTTAAAAAAATTACTTGTCATATTCATGTTTCTCTAAGAAAATAGTCCATCAAACCATACAATCTTACATTTTTTTAACCTGTCATATATGATTCAAAAGTGCAAAAACGGCCAATACAGCCATCAAATTTGAAGCCTATCTACAACTACACCATATCAAACTACTACTAGATCGCTTCCCCTACTTTAATCAATAATAATAATAACAATGGTGAACACGATCCTCCTTCCTAGAGCCATTTATATGCTATCCAATGATTCTATGAATATTTGATTCTATGAATTGTTATTCTATTACTATTCTATTCACTCTAATCTATTTTTTTCAGCTGAATACAATAGAAAAGATATCTATCCATATCATAAGGTGTATGATATGAAAAGATCCTAATCATAAAGCATTTATAATGTGGTTGCTGACAAGGATGGATTGGGCTGACAAAGATTACACATATTTCATTGTCATATTATTGTTGAGATTGAGATATTTTATGCACTGTGCTCTTTCATGTACACGTCACACTTTGACAACTACCATTTTTTTCCCTTATTTAATTTGAGCTCTTCCTTCTTGTTTCAGAGAACTACACGCAGACTTTGTTGTTGGGCTTCTTCAATAGTTTTTTGGCTTTGTTTTATGTAATGATAAGATAGGTAGTGGAGGAGATATTAAAAGATTGCACTCAAAGGAGTTCTTGTAAACTTTCTTATCAATCCCTTTCATGCTCATTCGAATGCAAGCCTAGTCACTATTTGTGAGGACCCGTCGTTGATGAAGAGATGATATTCAAAGCCATCTATCTTTTGAGCTTGACATATTTGAGGTTCTATTATGTCTTTTCCAAATTATATAATAAATTCTTATTATATTTATATAAATGTGATTGTGATTTTTTTTAGAGTAGAATATAATATTAAAATGATTGGATATGGAATTTTCATTTATAAGAGCCGTTGATATGCTTTTCACACTTTCTTAATTAATGTTTATTTCTTCTAAATATAGTTAGTTTAATCATGTGTATTTTAAAAGTATCAAATAAATCAATTTAAACATATAAATCAAGTTTACCCACATCAATCAATCTATCTATCTATCTATCAGTATACTCAATCAATCTCTTAAGTTTGACATAATGGAAGAATTTCAATTTTTTTTTTTTTAAAGACATTTTGTTTTAGGTGTTTATATATGCATATGCGTGTGTATAAGGATAGACATAGACATGTGTATATGTGTATTATGTCATATGTTAATTTTTTATTCTATTATATACATATATATATATATATATATATATATATATATATATATATATATATATATATATATATATATATATATATATATATATATGATTTATTTTTTAGTAAAATATAATGTTAAAATTATAAGATATGTAATATTTGACATTACATGATCAAGTTAAGAAATCTATAATTTTTGACACATAATCTTAGAATTAGATTTGAAATTAATACAATATTTCAATATAGTACAACTTTATACATATATAAATATACATTCTACTACATATTTTTAATGTTTTAAATTAACATCAAAACCTATATATATATATATATATATATATATATATATATATATATATATATATATATATAATGTTAATCAATATTAAAAATTGCATGCATATAAATATACATTCTACTACATACTTTTTATGTTAATCAACATAAAAAAACTACATAAGATATTGAAACTAATTGATATCTAAATATAGATTATAATACATGTTACATGTTTAGTTATTGTAGTATTTATATTCACAGATTACATAATCTAAAGTATTTTAAACCTATGATTAAATAGGATATATTAACTCTAGTTTTAAGGTACATCATACACATGATTAAAACTTCAATAATTGAAAAAAATCAAAGAAGTGGAGAAATTGTTGTAATGATTAATTTAAATTAATACTTCTAATGTTATCTATTTTACAAAATAAGTATTAAAGTTTATTTTACCTCAATAGGAAGAAGTGTCTATCATAAAGAATTGAATCTTTTTTCTTAGATATATTAATTCTCATTATTTGAATCTTTGATGTATCTAATTTGATTATACTACATATGAATTATTCATGAAAACATATATGGTATCAAATATTGAACCTTATATTGATTATATTTATCTACTTGATTTTGGATATATGTGATTTGATTATCATTTATAGATTATTAATAAAATGCATATACATTAAGGAACTTATCGTTCGACAAAAGAAATATGGTCAAACAAAAAATTCTTTCTATTCTCATGATTATATGTGACAATTATGGAAATGGACTACCTATTTGATGATCCTAATCAAGCCCAACCACAAGCCCTAGAGATCTACATACATATAAACCAACATTGTATCAATGCAACACTTATCTATGAACATAAAAAAAATAAAGTAGACAAAGATATACCCCGTATGCATTCAAGAAACACTTGATTCCATTGTCCTATCCTTTAAGATCGTATTTTGAAATCAATTTCTTTCAAAATTTGAAGCACATGCACAACAAGGAATATAAAGGAATGGAGTATGGTTGATTGATGTAGGATTATGAAAGTATGAAGATGATAATTGTAATAAAAATATGATAATAACAATAAAAAAGGTTCTCAAAGATCACAAGTATTGAAGATTACAAAAGCATTGGGCATATGCATCAAGATGGTGTGCAAAAAAGTGGACACCATGAAAAAAGTCAAAAGTAAACACAATGAGATCGCATTGTGTGTACTTTTCATCAAATTTTAAAATGGGGTTTGTCTTGTTAATGAGCCAAGAAAATAATTGTTGGTGTAATTAAATATTCACTAATTACACTTACTTAAGCTTACTTAGGATAATGCATTGCATAGTAGTTTGTGATTGAGACACTTAGGAGTTTGCACCTCAATTAAACACATGGTGTAGGAGAATTCCACACTAGGTGGTCATAGTTGTTATCTCAATCCACCTTTAGTGTACTTATCAAATTATCATCCTCTTCATCACACATACTTCATTGCATAATGGAAGATGATCCACCTTTGGTAGACATGTGATTCCACCTTGTGTGGGTGATAGCTTATCTTCTCCTAATCATTGTCTCTTATCACCTCTCCTATATAAGGAGGCCTATTATATAAATTTTAAATCAATCCATTGGATTTCAATCAAGTCCATTATCAATAATAACATTCTTGCATCTTCATGCAATTGTCTTGTCAATCTCTTGTGCAAGTTATCTTGGTCTTTCATTTGATCCTGGGGGTGTTGTAGAGTCACCTAAAACTCTAACATGGTATCAGAGCTCTCATGGTGTGAAGACCTCTTCTCAATAAGTGCAATCTTGGCTTGACCTATTGTCGTTGTAGCATTGGAAATTTGGACATCACAATTTGGAGGAGATTTTAGGAGTCGTATCTTGTGACCTTTTATTGCAGGTGAAAATTAGAGCTTGTTGATGCAAATCATAGGTTGGCATCATATAGAGGAGGTCCAAAAACCCCTAAATAAAATTTTTTTTCATCCAAATTAGACATTTGAGGCTGAATTTAGAGCCATTTGATTTTTGAAAGTGGTGCGATGACGATTCAAAAAATAAAATTCAAAAGCAATTTTCAAATAGTGATATCTCCCTCATACGGACTCCTTTTTTCGAGAATTTTTTTTGTTTTGGGGTAGAATTTCATGATCTACACAGTGGTGCAAGTGATTTTAGATCTCTGTCTCTGAATTTTTCTAAATATCGCAAATCCCATGTTTTGGAAATTTCAAGGCTTTGTTTGGTCACATCTGGTAACATTTTTAGGTGCTTTTTTTTTGAAAGTGTATAATTTTTCCTCTACTTTCCAGATCTGTAGTCACATTTCAATGATTTTGAGTGGACATATCACTTTCAAAAATATCTCTTTTTTGGCTACATTTTCACTTGGTGAATACTTGGATTTCAAGGAGTTATTAGCTTATTTCAATCATCATTTGATTTCATTATGGATTTTTCAAAAGTTCCATTTCTCACTCCATGTAACTATCATGAATGGAAACAAGTAGTTTCTAATCGTTTGATGATTATTGGATTGCTTAGAATAATTCTTGGACAGGATCTAGAACCAACTCAAGGTGTTGCAGAAAGGAGAAAGTGGTTTGATAGAAGGGATAAAGCACTTGGCTCTCTAAGATCTATCATCTTTCATGATTTACTATAGCATATTGCATCCTACACATATCCTCATGATGCTTGGACTACATTGGAAGGAATATTTGGTAAACCTGATAAAACAAGAAAATTCAAAATAGAGAATGAGCTTATAGGTCTAAGTCCATGTGATTTTAACAATATTTGAGATTTTTTCTCTAAGTTCTAGTCCATTATATTGGAGCTTTCTAATTGTGGTATTACTAAAGATAATGAGCAATTGATATTATCTATTCTTTCTAAGCTAGGTCTTGAATATTCAATCTTTGTTTCCACATTCTATGCTACTATGGATGCTCTTGGTAGTGCATACAAAATGTCTTCTCTTGATGAATTTGCAACTCATCTCACAAGGGAACAAGAAAAGTTAGCACATATGGGTCAATTGAAGCCTTCCAAGTATCATGCGTAGGTTGCAAATGACTCCTATCCAAAGGCTCCCAAAGGAAAGGGAAACAAACAACACAAGGATCCTAAGCAACATGAAAAAGGTGATGACTCTCCTTCACAACATAATCTTGAATCCAAGTCCTCTTCAAGAGAGGAAACATCTAAAAGAAAGAGAGATAAATGTGCTTAATGCAAAAAGTTAGGACATGATGAGCATAAGTGTTTCCATAAGAAGATTGATGAGCTCACTCACATTCTTCAAAAGAATAATATCCAGTTGCCCTCATCAGTGTCTTCTCCTTCTTCTCAATTCAGGTAGTTGCTAAATCTACATCATCATCCAAAGGCAAAGGACAAGGATTCATTGCTTCCACACACCCTGAGCAAGGTAAATGGCTTCTTGATTCAGGTGCATCACATCACATGGCATCCTCTATGGATATGTTTTCTTATATTGAGCCTTGTACTTCTCCACTTATATTGATGGGTAATAATACATACATGAAGGCTTGTGGGAAAGGTTCTATTCCTATGGGAGAGGGTACATTTAATGATGTTCTTTTTGTACCATCCTTTACCACTAATCTCCTTTCTATTTACCAAATTACTCATGGGGCACAAGGTAAAATTGTTCAATTCACTACTGATTGTGTCTATATTAGGTACATGGAGACTAGAGATGTCATAGCTATGAGAGTTGTTGATCATACATCATGCTTGAATTCTTTTGCACACTTTGTTGATAATGATGATGATATTCATGATGTATTTAACCCTTTATCAAGGGTGAATAATTCATGTGAGGGGAACATTGGACACTTGAATCATTTTTTTCTTGAGACAAGTGTTGAACTTCCTACTCCTCCACCTCCTACTTCTTTAGACATGAGTTCTACTATTCAGCAGGATGATCTAAATATGCTTTAGATCTTGCGGTGTGGGATGAATCCATGGATTCTCTTTTAGATGAGTCTCATAATATAGATTTGGTTAATACGTCTAAGGGGTTTTCTCTTCAAGATACTTCTTCACCTTCTTTGGAGATTGGATTTCTCAACTCTTCATGTTCTCTTAGTTTTTTACATCTCATAGGTCAGCTTGATAGTGTGACAAAATATTTGAGCTTGGAGACACCTATTCAGTCTTCAAAGATGCATACATGGAGACCTTCTTCCTTCTTCCTCACTTTTTACATGAAGTAGCTTCTTCATCATTTGATGTATTTATCTCTTCCTAAGGAGAGATGTTTCTTGCAAGCATTGGATTATCTCTTGTTTGCAAGTACTCTTCATCTACATCAAAGCTTCTTCATTATGGGGGGGGGGGGATATCATGTCTCCTTATTTCCTTCCTATGGGGGGATCATTCTTTGTATATACATGATGTGTGTAGTTTTTCGGGGGTCTTGAGTACTCCATCCATCCATGCATTTTGTTTTCATTTCTCTTTTTGGAGGAGGGTTTTTCCCATGAGGTTTTCTCTCTTTCTCCACTTTATGAGAGATTACATTTCATGTATTGCATTGCATATTGTACATGGTACCTAAAATAGCCTAGTAGCTGGGACCCATCTTGCATTGTGAGTTTAAGTGTGTTCCCCTAAGTCGCACTTACGTTAGAAATATAAGAGGAGTAACTGAGAGGGGAGGGGTGAATCAGTTAATACAAAAATAAATCTTAGATCCCTTTTGATGTCAGTACAAAATGCAAACAAATAACTAAATACTGTTGAAGCTTGGTAAACACTCAAAGTGTTGTAACTCAATAGTAACTAGATTAGCTCGGTAAAAGATTAACTTAAACCATTAGATGTTATCTGTGATTACAATTACTTTAACTTAATTGCAAACACATAAAGAAAATATCATGAACACATTTGGTGGGATGGAGAGAGCGAAAGGATTGGTATCAATGTCGCAGATCTCACCTGGGAGATCTTTGAGGAAAGGTTCAAAGAGAAGTTTCTATCACTCCAATATCGTGAAGCTTGCATTGATGAATTCCATGATCTTAAACAAAGCTTTATGATTATTGATCAATATGAGAAGAACATCCTTGGTGTGAAACAATATTTGATCTACATGCATGATGATGCACTCATCACCCAACATTTTGAGGGGCCTCAAAGACTCCATCATTGGAGATGTTCATGTTCATCAACTGAGGACACTTGCTCTTGCCATGGAGAAGGCAAGGATCATAGACAAAAATGTGGCTAGGGGGTACAGTGGTAAATCTGGATCTTAGAACCAAAGTGCATGACCTTAAGGGTAGGATGCATAGTTTACCCAGTCCTCAAGGAAGGGCCAATCCCAATCTAAACCTCCTCAAAGTGGTTAATGTCATGGTCATCAGCAAGGATATTGGACCAAGGGTGGTCAATATTTTGGTACCTTAGGAAAGAAAGGAGATAACAAGAATAAAGGGCAAAAATCTCAATAGGATTGACATCCTTAGAGTGCTCAACAGAATTCTAGCAAGGGTAGTGCACCTTATCCTACTGCTACCTAGGGTGGTTGTGGGAAAGGTCCCAACTTTATAGGAAACTGTTATTCTTATGGTTGACCTGGCCATAAATCTTTTGAGTTCTCAATCAAACCATCTACAAGACTTGGTAAGGGCATAGCGAGATCTGAGCCTACTATTGGAGATGTTGGTAGGAATCAAAAAGTCTTTGCAGTGGTTGAAATTGTCAAGTAGATCATCAAAGTATGGTAGTCGAGGCTACAAGTACGTTGTTTGGTATTTCAACTTCAATTTTTTTTGACTTTACTGCTTCCAATTCTTTCATTTCACCATCTCTTGTTCAACGATGTGGGCTAGTGGCAATGCGTCAGGTTGATAGGTGGCAGGTTGAGTTAGCCATGGATTCCAAAGTGGTTGATGACTTGTTGGTCAGTGGTTGTAGTTTAAATTTGGGAACCTTCACCACCATAGTGGATCTACGCATTCTACCTCTAGGATCGTGTGACATTGTGTTGGGCATGGATTGGTTACTCAACCATTAGGAGAATATCGATTGTCATCATAAGATGATAGAGTGTGTTGATGAAATAGGTGGGAAGGTGGAACTTTTTGGAGTCTCGAGACTAGTCTCACTTCAGATGATCTCAACTAATCAATTGAAGTAGAGTGTGTGGAAAGGTTGTTAGTTGTTTCTTGTTTCTGTCAATGATCTTGAGGAAGTTGAGAGTTGTATGGTGATAACTGAGGATCACCCACACCTTCATGAGTATGTAGATGTGTTTCCTGATGAGATTCTAGGTATGCCACCACAGTGTGACATTGATTTTTGGATTGATCTTGTACTAGGAGTAGAGCCAATTTCATGAGCTCCTTACCACATGAGTACTCAAGAGTTGAGTAAGCTTAAATTGTCGTTAGAGGAATTGTTGGCCAAGGGCCATATTCATCCTAGTGTATCCTTGTGGTGTGCACCAATCATCTTTGTGAAGAAGAAGGAAAGTTATTTGTGGTTGTGCATTTATTATCAACAATTGAATAAGGTGATGATGAAGAACCATTATCCTTTGCCAAGGATAGATGACTTGTTCAATCAAATGAAGGGAGCTTGTGTGTTCTCAAATATTGACCTTAAGTCAAGATACCATTAGCTTCATATCCAAGATGCTAATATTCATCGAATAGATTTTTGTACATGGTATGGGCATTATGAGTTCACAGTTGTACCCTTTGGGTTAACCATTGTGCCATCGGTGTTCATGAGTTTGATGAATGGTGTATTTCACACTTATCTCAATCAGTGTGTCATTGTATTATTGGATGACATATTGATCTATTCAAAGATTATGGAGAAGCATGAAGTCCATTTATGTCAAGTATTATAGTGCTTGAGATAACATCAATTATATGGCAACTTGAGTAAATCTAGGTTCTTCTAGTCAGAGGTGAAGTATTTGGGACACATCATCATTGGTGATGGAATTGTAGTGGATCTAGAGAATATTTTTGCTATCATGGCTTGGTCAGTACCCACTAATGTCTCAAATTTTTGTAGTTTTATGGGATTGGTTGGCTACTACCATCACTTGATGAAGGATTTCTCACAAGTAGATCATCCCATTACTTCTCTTTAGAGGAAATGGAAGAAGTTTTTTCTATCAAACTAGTGTGAGACAGCATTTAATACTCTTAAGGAGTGTTTGACCTTTGCACCAGTCCTTGCAGTGCCTAATCCTGTAGGTGATTTCAAGGTTTTCACAGATGCTTCATTAGAAGGCATGGGCATGGTGTTGATGCAGGATGGTCATGTAATTGCATATGAGTCCAGGAAACTCAAGAACTATGAGCTTAACTACCCCACTCATGATTTGAAACTCGTGGTCATAGTGCACATCCTGTTGGAGACATTTTCTTTTGGGACACAAGTTTGAGTTGCATAGTAATCATAGGAGCTTGTAATATATCTTTACTCAGCCAAACCTGAATGCATGACAGCATCATTGGATGGAGTTCTTATGCAAGTATGACTTTGATGTTCATTACATTAAAGGGAAGGAGAATTTTATTTCACATGCTTTGAGTAGGAGGTGACATGAGGTATTAGTGATTTCATTGGGAGTAGATTTATGAGGTTGTATCTTAGATGCTTTGCCTAGTGACACTTGGTATCAGGAGGTGAGGGCAAAGATTGAGTCTGGATGTACCCTTGAGGGGAGATTTTTAGGTTATGTGCTTGAGTCTGATGGACTAATGCATCACATGGGATGTATCTATGTACCCATGTTAGGTGATCTTCATACCTTGGTTTTGTCAAAAGAACATTATGCACTTTATTATGCACATCTTGGAATCAAGAAGATGCATGCTGATCTCAAACAACTGTACTTTTTGGAAGGGATAAGGTAAGATGTTGCTAATTTTATTGCTAGATGTCTTGAGTGTTAGAGAGTGAAGGTAGAGCATCAACATCTGGTGGGTCTTTTGCAATCATATACCATTCCAGAGTGGAAATGGGATATGATATCGATTGATTTTATCACAAAGTTGCCTGTGTTATCGCAGAGACATGATTGTATCATGGTGATAGTGGACAGGTTGTCCAAGGTAGCACATTTTTCAGCCATGAGAGCATCCTATACATCTTCTTTTGTAGCACATGTCTTCTTGGTGGATATTGTTTATTTGCATGGGATTCTTCGATGGATCATTTAAAATAGAGATCCAGTGTTTATTTTTGCACTGTGGACATCTCTCTAGCATGCTTTGGGCGAGCCGCTCAATTTCAATTTAGCTTATCACCTAGAGACCAATGGTCAAATTGAGAGAGTGAATTAGGTCTTGGAGGATATGCTTCACATGTATGTTATGGATAGGTAGGCAAAGTAGGAGGACTATTTGTACCTTGTTGAGTTTGCATACAACAATGGGTATCATAGTTCTCTTGGTATGTCACCTTTTTAGGCCTTTTATGGTAGCCATGTTGTACCCCTTTCAGTTGGGATTTCTTAGAGGACTGAGTTCTATTGGGTCTAGAGATGCTTTAGGATATGGAGCAGTAGCTTGTTTGCATTAGGGAGCATTTGATTATTGGTCAGGATAGGTAGAAGAAGTATACATATACCCATAGGTTAGATCATCACTTTTCTATTGGTGACAAGGAGTTTTTGAGTGTGCGTCCAAAGAACAGCCCCATCCATTATGGGAAAGGCTCGAAGTTGGCACCACATTTTGTAAAAAAATTTGATATCCTTAAGAGGATTGGTCATGTTGCTTATCAACTAGCATTTCCAGCTAGCCTATCACATATCCATGAAATTTTTATTATTTCTATTTTGAGGCAGTATATTCCAGATGTGACCCATGTTCTTGATTAGGATGCTTTACAGGTAGCAAATTGGCAGCTTACTTTGGAGCCCATTCATATCCTACAGCACAAGAGGCTAACCTTATGAGGTCGGGACATAGAGCAGATAAGGGTCCAATGGGACCCAAGCAATGAGACCTCTGTGACTTGGGAGGATGCTACACGACTGAGGGGATTGTGTTGGTGTGATTTTTCATAGTATAGGAAAATTTTTGATATTTGGGTGAAAAAGCAGTTATGTTTTTGTTTTGTGGTACCCTCGTTTTCAAATTTTTAAAAAAAGGTATTTTCTTCAAATATTTTGGCGGGGTTTTTTTTATCCTAATATTTTATTTACGTCAGAATGCCTTTTGAAAACCCTTCATGTACCTTTAATTGCAATATTTTGTTTGAAAGGATGCCAAGTTGAAGTATTTTTCAATCACCGTTGATCTATCAGAGATCAAGGGTCGGCGCATCCCCGCATTATAGAGTTGTAGGTTTTTAAGTAATGCGGGGAAGCGCGATGATGACACGTAGCCCCTGATGTTTTATGAGATCTAGTACATCGCAAAAGCTCCTGTATGTCAGATTTGTCAATAATTTTGCACATGTTTTGTTTATCCGCGATATCATTGGTGGATTCATTGGCAGAGCTATGAAGATTAATTACCAAGTAGTATCACCATTGATCCTATCTTGATCAATGGTTGACGCATCCTCGCATAATAAAGATGCAAGTTTTTAAGTAATGCGGGGAAGCGTAGTGGTGACGCGTGGCAAAGTGGGGTCAGGTATTTTTATTTCAGTATGCTACACTGCAAACGACCGATGACGTGTAATGCTAGGTATGCACAGAAGGGTTTTTGGTTGCTTAATGAATGAGAAGCAGTACACCATTGATCTTGTCTTGATCAACAGTTGACGCATCCTCGCATAATAAAGATGCAAGTTTTTAAGTAATGCGGGGAAGTGCAGTGGTGACACGTGTCCGTGATGACATCAAACACTTGCTTGCTCAAAAGAAGATATGGTATCCATTGGCATCAAGTGTTGTCAGACAGTATGAGCTAATATGGCAGTTTCCTATTGGTGAGTATAGCTAGCTGGTCATTAATATGAAATGGATTATTTCGATCGTCGATCTTGTCTTGATTGATGGATGACGCATCCCCGCATAATAAACATGTAGGTTTTTAAGTAATGCAGGGAAGCGCAATGGTGACACATAGCATTTTTCAAAAAGGACTGTAAAGCCTTGTTATTTTTAAATCAGGATCATGCGATCTAATAAAATCTACGGATGGGATTCAAAATTGAGTGTAAATTGCAGGCAACGGTTACTAAGAGTAAATGTGATCCAGACCTAGTGGGTGCGGTTTTAATTCATAAAAAGAACCCACAATTTCACCATTAATGAATCACAAAAGCACAAAAAGAAAAGGGCATTCAAGATTTCAAAGCTGAGGCACGGAATTTCTCGGTTAATACTCCGATAAAATTGCAGAAGACATCATATAGTGCAGAAGTGCGATTTCTGGCAGGTAAGTGCTCTGTGACTTTCTGAGTAAAATTTGAAGCATCTGTTGTTGTGAATTTTCCAAAGTTTCATTAAAAATGCCTCCTCGAAAAGAGTTTACTGGAAAAAAGATTATCTAAAACGTTAAGCGCATGATGATTTTCTCAAACAATTCCCCTTATCAGTGCATGAAATAAGTAAGGGAAGGGAGCTCATTCCAAAAAACCCTAGATTGGTTGTGGTAGAAGGATTTTATGACAAAGCTAATTGGATAAGGGATGCCCAGGTTTCCATGGGAGGTTTGGAGTTGTTTAAGAAATGGTTTTTAGAGCAAAAATTGGACACTCCTATGAGCAATGTATGAGAATTTGACATTGGAAAATTAGTAGTCCCTAGTGTCTTCTTTGATAGTGATTTATTGATGGACCTGGCAAAGAGGTATGATCCTATCACAGGGTGGGTAAAAAATCATTTAGGGGTCAACCTTTTTAGGGTTTGCCCTGAATTGTTTAGTGAGGTTTTCAACCTAAACCCTAACCACGTTGTGCATGAAATCATTGATCTGGATGATTTGCAAGCTAGATATGATGCACAACAAGTATACTTGAGAACAGGGCCACTACAGGAGCATGTTGCTAGGGTTGGAAATTTGCCTGTGATCACAGCCAGTATTCCAGAGCCATTGTTAAGAAGACATTTCAATCTGAGAGCTCAAGCACTATATTTTTCTCTTTGCAAGATCTTGGGGATAGATGAGGGTGATCAAATTCCAGGTTCTGTGGTCCTTATAATTGCTCAAACCCTTCAATTTGGAATGAGTACCATTCTGGATTTTGCCACTTTCCTAGCAAAAGAGATTCACAACGGTCTGGATGAAATAGCAAAGGGGAAGGTAAAAAAACCATTCTGTTGGTATTCATTGATGATGCATGTATGTTTATACAAAGGATATACTTTCTTCTCCAAAGGTATGGAGTTAGAAACCACAAAGGATGGAGAAAGGAATCCAGTGCAATTATGGAGTGTGGATATGACTTCAGAGGCCACTAATGCAAGTTATGTAAGATTTGACAGGTATTTTGCATCAAAGCTTAGACTTCTTTTAAGAGGAGATAGCCCTAGAATCCCATAAGCATTATTAGAATTGGTCAGACCCAAGGACCATGCTAAAGGGTTACTTGTCAGTCACAACTGGGGGGATATAATTCCCTACAATGTTTCAATAGTAATAAGAGTTTATGGTTTCTTAGGAAAACCTCATGTGTTACCTTTTCATGTACCCTTGAAGATAGGGATAGTTGAGCTCTTATAGCAGATAGGTACTATAGATGAGAGGGAATTGGTCAAGAAGGGCACTTTCTTTCCAATGGTTACTTTAGTGCATGATTTTGTTTTTGTTAAAAAGGGGTGGAAGCATTTAAATTTGTTTTTGAATAAATATAACATGGCAGAATCTCACGCCAGATTCATTGACCCTAAAGGATTCTATGATCTATTACGAGAATGGGTGAGAGCTTCCCATATGGTACATCAGGTTTACTATTTGGAAGACATAATCAGAAATGTTTTCACATTGTAGGAGCAAGAGTTAAGGAAAGAGAAATGGATAGTTTTCAGTCAAAACTTGGAATTCATTAATGCTTTTGACCCCCAATACGACCCATTGAAAGATAAGAAATACTGGGGAGATAAAATACAAGCATTAATGAATAATTTTGCTATAATAATTCAGGCTATGAATGAAAAGAAAGATATATTTATTAAGGCACACCCAGACAAGGCAGCAGAAATACAAAGAAGAATGAGTGGTAGAAATGTAGTAACTCCTAGCCAATATACATTGCAGAAAAGGGTAGGTTATGTCATGGTTCAGAGTGTGCAACAGGTACCCACTCATGCAAAGCCAAGGCCAAGAAGTCCATCTGCAGCCAGCTCTCCAAAAAGATGAAAATTGGAGCAGGGGTCTTCTTCTTCTCAAAAATAACAATACTCCCCAAGCCAGTCTCCAATCCAAATAGATGATGAGGCATCTCTAAATGAACAGCTTAGACAAATGGGAGGAGATGGGGATGTGATTGCCACTTCTACAGACCTGGATGTTGGAGAGCCACAAGAACCTCCTACACCTTCCTTGGACCTGACCATTGCTAATTACCAAGGTAAGGAAATTGACCCAATTGTTGCCCAGGCTTCTGAAAGATTTATTAATGATGAAAATTTTGTAAGATCTAGGGCTTTTGCTCAGTTTTTATGGAGATTAAATATAAAGAATTTTGAGAAAGTCTGTGAGAAGATCAAGGCTGAGCAACCAAATAAATCTGACCCAGTTATCAAGGAAGAGGTAAAATCAAAGTTTTTGAGTGATTTTGCCTGGTTCACTCCTGAAGCTAGAAGAAAAATAGTTAGACAATCAGGAGTCCTCCTTCTTCCAAAATGGGATATAGCAAATGCTATTATTTTTGATTCAGTAAGGAAGCAGAGGGATGTTCAACTGACAACTACTGAAGAAGTATTACAGGCTCATAGAGGGATCAAATTTAGTGATGACCACCAAGCCCTTGTTTTGTGGTCCATAGATAAGAGAGAAATTAACAGGATGCATGAGTTTCCCACTGCAGAACATACTGGTACATTGGCAGTATACAGGGCTGGTGAGGTAAGTAGTAAACAAGTAATGGGAATGGCTTCAGAAATGCTAAAATTGGGTGGTGTTGTATTTGGACAAAAAGAAGATAAGTTTTCCCAACTCAATGCTAGCTTTGAAGAAGTTTTGAAGGCATATGAGGAAAGGGGTATACGGATACAATCATTGGAAAACAAAATGTCTCAAATGGAGAGGATACTAGGGAAAAGAAAAATGGGAGAATCCAGTGCACCTACAATTGCATACCCTTCACAGCCATTGGTTGGATCTGGATCAACCCCTATTATTGAAATACCTGACACCCCTGAAAGGCCCCAATTCTATACTGTAGAGGAATTTGAAGAAGAAAAAACAAAATTGCATGAGTTGTAGATAGAATTGAGAAATCAATATGAAGAAAAATTAAAGCAGGGTGTAATATATCTAAGGGATAAAATACAATGGTCAACTTTTTTTGATCAGTTGACAAGAATTGTAGCCCTCATGGATGATTTGAACAGGGATAAGGATAAACTGACTCTTCTTGCACAGAAATGGAGGGAGAGAAATAATGATATTACAATCATATGTATATCTGCAGTCCAAATGCCTTATCATCAAGTTGAGAAGATTTTTGATTTATTAAATAAGCTAGAGAATTTTGATGATGAAAGAGATTCTTTACAGAGAAGATTAACACTCTGTTTTTCCCAATATATTGCTGAAAAATTCACCCTATTTCCTTGTGCTTTAGAATCTGTTGATAAAATAAAAGAAAAAGAAAAGTGGAAAAGGGAGATGGATGAGTTATTCAATGAAAGAATAATAAACATCATCAGTGAAACTAGCCACTGGTTCTGGGCAAAGACAAATGAAGAGCTAGTAAAAATACAGTTATTTTATACTGCTATGAAGAAAGAATTTGATGATTTAGAGGAAAATGCAAATTCTTTAATAATGATACAAAGAGAAGCTCTAAGCTTTGATTGGCCAGACGATGATGCTTTTAATAAATGGAAAAATCAGTTTCTAGAACAAATGTCAGAAGATGAGGAGGAGGAAAATGTAAAAGTAAAAGTCATCCTCATAGTTAATAATGAGGACATGGAAAATCCCCAGGTTGAAGTAAATTTACAAGTAACTGAAGATGATACATCACTTTCAAACCTCATGGCTATTTACTCTGAGGATGAAGAATAATTGGAAAATCAAATCCTATCTTCTTGTTAAAACAAATGAGAAGTATAACAGAAAGGGACCCACCCAGGATGGTTTGATGTGTTAGATTTTCTGTTTTTTGTTTTTTGTCTTTTACTATAGACATTCATCAGTATCTTTTAGGGGACACATGTCACTCTCTTTAGCCTGAAGCTTGTTGCATCTCACACTATTTAAGTGAGATTCTAAGGCTAAATAATGGTCTAAATTCTATTTCTTCTAAGTATTGTGCTTAGTCTGGTTTTTGGTCCTAATTTTGAAAGCAAGTTTGTAATGTATTTTTTTGCAAATTCTCTGAGAGTACATGAATATTGAATGAGTTGTGTTTCTTTCTGAAGGCCATTCTGATTCTATTGTAAAGGATATACCATTTTCAAAGGAAATGAATAAAACTTATGAACTATCCCCATATCAGTTCTTTCTGAATTGTGTCTCCTTTTAAATACTTAGCTACCTTGATGTGGTATGAGTAAAAGCTTGTGCAATTGAATGCAATCTAGTTGGTTTGTATATCCATTTATCATTGTTGTTAATTCAATGGATTAAATAAAGGCTTTGATGAATGTGATAAGATTCCTTAAGTATTGAAAAGGATTTTTGAATGATAAGTTCTGATAAGAATTGCTGATAGAATTTGTTGTAAGGCAAAAAATTAGATCTAAGAATTTTCTATAGACTCTGAACCCCAATGGATTAGGCACTGATCAAGTCATTTAAATTGAAGGAGAAATATCTTACAAATGGTTTTTCAAATGCATCATCAAATCAAATTTTACTTTTATTTCTGGTGGATCTTCAAAGTTGGCCAGCACTTGTCTACATGGAATGTTTTAGCTTCAGTTAGCCATTGTTGTTGAAAACATCTGCAGATCTATAGAAGACTTCTTGGCCATATCTGTTTATGGGATGTGTTTATCAAGTTAGTAAGAATTATGTATATGTTTGAGGATCTTGAAATGAGAATTAGAATGAAATTAAGAATAATCCTCATACAGTTGTTTTAGTTTTGAACCATCCCTGGGTACACCCACCCTGGTTTTGCAGAGCCAAAAGAGTAGAAAACCATTTGTGGTTTTGTTGAAGTTGGGTCCAAATACCTTACATATGCCATTGTTAATAAGAATAGGCTGGTCTTTAGATTGTGTATGTACTATCATTTTGGTATTAAGCATTTTATCACTTAGTAGTTTTAGCACTTTTTAAAACACCAACAAAATGGCAACTCTGCTAGGGAATTGTCCAACACATCTGTGAAAAGTACCGTAGTTTTCTTTGGTCCTGTTGTGTACGTGTGTGTCATATGATCTATGTTTTACCTATGTTTATAAGGGAATCTTTTAGTGTCAAACCTTGAGAATTTAAAGAAGATAGAGCCCAAGTACCATTGCTACACACTGACGTATCCAGCCTATCCAAGTGTCTTATCTTACAAGCAAGAGTTACAGTCTTACTTCATCAGTGATTGGTCTATCTGTGCCATATATTTTTGTTCCTAGTGTATTATTTTTCTTTTGGTCAGCTAAAGTGTCATTATATATTTTCCTGAAATAGGGTGGCGACTCAATCAAGGTTTTGAAGGTAGTGCTTATTGTAACAAAATGTGAATATGGCTGACAAGAGAAAAAACACAAGAGCTTACATGAGAGCCAATCTCGATGTATCAATGTATACTAATTTAGCCCAAGGTGGTAGGAAGAACCAAAATAAGAAAAAGACATATCCAAATCCCACTTGGAAACCCAGAGTTAATGCATCCATCAATTCCCATTATCAACCAGTAATAGGAAGAGAGTCTTCTTCGCTTAGCTCTGAATCCGAAACTACAAGACTCTTAGGAGGCATTTTCAGTAACCCCATTACCAGATGAGAGAGTTTTTCAAGACAAGGACATGTCTACTATGGGAATTGCTTCATTAAGACTAGATCCTGTAGCAGATATGAATTATAGGCTAGGATTTATGGGTTCATCTGATAATCCTTTTAATCCCAGAGTAGCCCCATATGTAGAACCAAACCTTATAGATCTGGATGACCCTGCTGATTCCGAGGCAACTTCTGCAGACCCTAAAGAAGTGCACTCTGAGATAGAATTTTTGAAGAAATGGATTGTTGAGGAAGAAGCTAAACGCATTCATCTTGAAAAAGAGAAGGAGCAAGCCACCCTAGATGCCATAATAGAAAGAAATACCCTGATAAGAAGGATGGCTGCTTTGAAAGAGCAAAATAAAAAATTAGAAGAGAATACCACAACTCTCCATAAGGATGTTTTTGGAGATGTTGATAATCTGAGAGCTAAAGTTCAAGAACAGGAGAAACGCCTAAATCAAAGGCAAGAACAAGTTATTTCTGAAGTTCAAGCCTATAAACTTGTTCAAGTTGATCCTGTAGAGCCCACTACAAAAGCTCCAGATAAAGGGAAAGGCAAGGCTATAGGAATCCAAATAAATGAGCCTCAAGTTATACCAAGCAAACCTATACAACCCTCCATGTCAAAGTTAGATCTAGATCTTGAGAAGGCTCGAAAAGAGAGGGAAGATCTTGCAAAAGAACTTGAGAAGGTTGAGAATGAAGCTCAAGTTGCAGAAACTAGAAGGAAAATCCAATTCATAAAGTCTAATTTTGCATTGGCTTCATGGCCCAATTTGTCTATCCCACCTACAAATCCTACATCAGTTGGTGGTCCCACAATTTCAACTCAGGGAGTACCCCAATCTGCTCCTACCCCATCTTCCACTATTGGCACCCAAGTCCCATTTGTCCCAAGCTGCTCCCCTGAGTCAAGCTAATATAGCTAGTACCTCAAATGTTCTTGGTTTCCAGAAGAAACCTATATACCTAGAAAAGTATAAACAGATATCATTTGCTAGTGTTCCTAGTGCCCCCCATCCCATATCATTTGACTTAAGGGATAAAGTGGTTAAGTTTTCTAGAAATAATGTTGTTACTGGTGAAGAAAATTTGAGGATTTTTATTGACATGTTGAATGATTATGAAGTTGAACACAAAGACATGGTAATGAAATTGCTTGTGCATTCACTAACAGAGGATGCAAGGGATTGGTTCAGGAGGTTGCTTGATGATAGTATTACCTCATGGAGTGATTTGGAGAAGTTGTTCAAAGAGCAATATGGGGAGAATACTAATGCAGGATTCATGTTGAATGAGTTCAACAATATCAAGAAGAATCCAAATGAGTCCACATTTGATTTCAATGTGAGATTCCAAAAAGGTATGTACAAACTTTTTCAATTCATGAGGTTAAATGAAGACGTCTGTCTCACAACCTATTTCAATGCTTTTGATAGCAAAATGGCTTATCAATTGAGGGATAAAGATCCTAAAACTTTAAGAGATGCCTATAGAGTTGCAGTAAATATAGAGAATAATAGAAAGGCATCTGGAAAACTAGGTAGGAGGGATGATCCTAAGCTTTTTAATCCTAAGAACAATAATAAAAGGGAGGGTGACAAAACTCCTATAGGAAAGAAGCCCGAAGAACCTACAATAGGCCAGGTTTTAGAAATGCTCAAGAAGATGAATCCCACTAGTTTCAATAAGCCAAATGTTGCTGAAAGACCTCCTGTGAATAACAACAATTTCAATAGGTAGCCTAGGATGCAGAATTACCCTTACACCACTCAGTGGAAAGTTGGTAAACCAGTTCCCAACCAGACCCAAAATGTGAAGGATAAGGGTACTCTAGACCCCCTACAAAGGAACACCATAAATATGAATGATGATGTACCATGGTGCATCATATGCCAATCACCTCATTCTGTTGATTATTGTGTTGTTGCTCAGTCATTTTCCCAAGCCCAAGAAGTGCAAGCTGAAGAAGAAATAGAAGAGAAAAACCATGACGATATAAGCTACAATATGGTGAGTATGTGTGATGATTTGATAGATTCTGATTCAGAAGAGCTTGAAAATGATATTACTAGCCAGAGAATTGCTTACCAACTACATCATCAGCAAGTACTTTTAGATGATGAAGGGTATGATACAGATAAGTTATGCAGTACATTTTCTGATGTAGGTCTCACAAGTTTAAGAATGCCCTCCAAGAAGGAAATTGACAGAATTATGGCTGAAATGATTTCACAAGTCCATAGTAATTATAATTTGAGAAATAGAGCAATAAATAATGATGCAGGAAGGCCATCTAGTGTATCCATCAAAGACATCACTCATAAGATGAATGATCAAGACAAGAAAGTCAGTGTAGATGTGCCTAAAATCAAGGAGAACAAGGGTAAGAAATGGGAACCAAAGAAGAATGTTCAAGTTCAGATAAGTGAAGCAACAAAACCAGTTGTGCAACCAAAGAAGTCAGAACCAGATGTTATCAAGAAAAATGTGGTGCCTACTACTCAAAAGACTCTGATTCTAGGTACTATTGTAAAACCTACTGTGTTTGAACCTATTGATATGCTATCCATGTTATCTCAAATTACTGTAAAAGTGCCCTTGTTTGAACTTTTTAGAATTGAAGAGCATAAGAATAAGGATTTGTCATGGTTAGGTGGAATAGCCAACAATAATATTATTGTAGATCAAACTATGTCCCAACAGACCCCATTAGTAATAGAGGACAGTGGTATCATATCCCAGATTCCTCAAATGTGTCTAGATGATTGCTCAATGGCATTCATAGAAGATATTGATCCTTTTTTCCTCAGTCTAATCATAAAGGGGAAGACCTTTAAAAATTGCATGATAGACTCAGGAGCTTCCAACACTATAATGCCTTTCAAAGTAAGGGAAGCATTAGGATTGAAGGTGGATACCAAGCAGGGTAGATGCAGAGGGATGGATGCTAGGGAAATCCCAGTCATAGGTACTATAAATGCCTTACCATTCAAACCAGCTGCATATCTTGAAGTAGAATTGATCATGTCTGTCCTTGTGGTAGATATACCTCCACACTACGGAATGTTACTCTGCAGAAAATGGAGTGCTGCCATGGGGGGAAGCCTACAATGTGATCTTACTTATGCCACTTTTCATATAGGGGACAAAGTTGTCAGGGTAAATAGGGAACCAAGGGTTAACCACATCTTAGGTGAAAAAATTGACAAAGATACCACTTGTTTCCTAGATACTGGGATTAATGCTTTCAGGGCTGAATTAATTATTCAAGAAGTTGAAAATTTACCTGCTACCATCGAAAATGAAGTTGAATGTTGCATAAATTCACCAAAATTATGGACAATGTTCTTTGATGGGGCTAGTTCTAAAGAGGGTGCAGGGGCAGGTGTAGTCTTTGTGTCCCCTAAAAATAACACTTTTAGGTATTCATTCACCTTGAAGTTTGCTTGCACTAATAATATTGCAGAGTATGAAGCATTACTGCTAGGACTCAAGGTTGCCATACATCATAAAATTAAGAAATTATGTGTCATAGGGGATTCTGGACTAATTATCTCTCAGATCAAAGGAACCTACTCATCCAAGAATAAGAGATTGAAACAATATAGAAATGCAGTCTGGGATCAAATAAAATTCTTTGATGCATTTGGGATCTCATGGAGAGATAGGACCCAAAATAAGATGGCTGATCTATTGGCAAATGTAGCCATCAAGACAAAAGAAATATCATTTGCAGGAATCTCCCAGATTGAGGTGCAAAATAGGCATTCCATACTTGACAACATTGAAAATTGGCAGGTTTTTGAAGATGACAAAGATATTACAATTTTTTTGTTAAATGAAGACAAGTATCATGGTTAGGAGATGGATTACAGTGGACTGATTGAAACCATAAATGGGAAGGAAACCATTTTTGGTCAAGAAATAATGCAATTGAAAACAAATAAGATGCTGAAGGGGTTAGTAGTCTTGGAAAATATTTTTGATAGCCAAGACAGAGTAAAGACAGAGTAAAATTAGGAGTTAACGACCCCAAACCCTAGGAGTTAGAAGAAATAAACTTGGGTATTGATGAAGTTCCTAAAAGGGTTTATATTGGCCAACATCTGCCTGTTGAAATCAAGAAAACATTGATTGACCTACTTAGAAAATACAGACATGTTTTTGCTTGGTCATATGATGACCTTAAGGCTTACAGGGAGGATCTTTTCCAGCATGTCATACCATTGAAGGAAAATGTAAGACCTTTTAGGCAAAAATAAGAAGAATTGACAAAACTGAGAGATGGTGGGATAATCAAACCAATCAGACATTCCACCTGGGTTTCAAACTTGGTTCCTGTCAGGAAGAAGAATGGAGATATTAGGCTTTGTGTCGATTTGAAAAATTTAAACATTGCATCTCTGAAAGACAATTATGGCTTACCTAATATGGAAGCCATGTTACAGCAAGTGACTAGCTCTGAATTGATGTCAATGATGGATGGTTTTTCTGGATATAATCAAGTTCTAGTAAAAGAAAGTGAACAGTTCAAGACAGCCTTCACAACCCCTTGGGGAACATATGTGTATGTGAGGATGCCTTTTGGCTTGATTAATGCAGGAGCTACCTTCCAAAGAGCCATGGATGTAGCATTTCATGAGTATATTGACAAATTTATGGTTGTGTACCAGGATGATCTCACAGCGTATTCTAATAAGGCTAAAGATCACTGCAAACATTTGGAAAAAATCTTTATAAAAGCCCTGGAATATGGAGTATCTTTAAACCCAAAGAAATGCACATTCGGGGTCACAGAAGGAAAATTATTAGGACACATAGTGTCTAAGGATGGGGTAAAAATAGATCCTGAAAGGGTAGTAGCTATCAAAAAAGTCCCCAAACCAAAAAATGTGAAAGGAATTCAGTCCTTTTTTAGCCAAGTCAATTTTTTGAGGAGATTTGTTGCCAATTTTGCTGAAATCAGTAGACCCATCTCAAAGATGCTCAAGAAAGGAGTCGTTATAGATTGGAATGGTGAACCTTCACAAGCATTCCAAGATATAAAAACTGCAATAAAGAATGCTCCAGTATTGAGGACCCCAGACTATGTAAAGCCCATACATATTTTCTCTTTTGCATCATTCCATACTGTAGCTGCAATCTTATTATAGAAAAATCAAGAAGGATATGAGAAGCCTATTGCCTTTTTCAGCAAGTCACTACAGCCTGCTGAACTGAAGTATGAAATAAATGAAAAGAAAGCATATGCTTTGGTAAAGGCTATAAAAGCTTTCAGAAGTTACTTGGTAGGTGCTACTATTATTGCTTTTGTACCTAGTGCTGCAGTCAAGGATATATTCTCTCAACAAGAAGTTTCAGGCAGGAGGTGTAGGTGGATCAATAGAATTCAAAAATTTAACATTGATATACAAATTAAAAAATTAGTAAGAGGTCAAGGTTTGGCCAAACTCATGGCTGAAACTAATCTAGAGGCTAATCAGATAAATTCAGTAAATGATGATCTCAGAGTTGACTTATGTGACATGGACCAATGTGATTGGTACACCAATGTCATATATTACTTGCAACATATGGAAGCTCCTCCCCATCTGTCTGACAATGAAAAGAGGAATACTAAATTGCAAGCCATCAGGTATGTAATTGTCCAAAATAACCTATGGTGGAGAAATTTTGAGGGAATTCTATTGAAGTGTGTTGATAAAGAAAGGGCAAAAGAGGTTTTGAAAGAAATGCATGCTGGAGTATGTGGAGGGCACTATATGGCAAAAACTACTGCATATAAGATAATGAGAGTTGGGTTTTGGTGGCCTTCTCTGTTCAAGGATGCCCAAGTTATAGTTAGGAAATGTGACCCCTGTCAGAGGTTTGTTGGAAAATTTCATGTCCCCTATTCAAATAATTAAAAAAAATAAACTTTGTTAAGGCGGGCAGGCTCCAAAAAGGTGAAATTTCAGAAAAAAGAGCTAATATTTGGAAAGTAATGGACTAATAAATAAAAATTATTATTAAATTATATTTTATTAACCCCTCTTGGACGTGAGTTAGGTTTATGCCCTCTTTAAAAGGGGTTTGGAGGCATTTTGGGCTCATTCTACATCTTGATTCTTGCTAATTTTCTTGTTGTTCTTCAGAGGCTGCCAAACCTGTGGAGAAGGAGACCCAAGAACAGGAGTTTATAGGTTTCCAGGAAGGCTAAGGATGGGAGTTTGAATCCATTCCATGTGCATTCTTATACAGAGTTTTCCTTTGTGCTGAATAGTGCCGATTTGGGTTTTTTCGGGGTTGTTTTTGGTTTGAGTTTGGGTTTTCAGTTGAGTGTTTCATATCAGTTTGGTTTGCTGCTGTATTTCAAACTTTATGATGTTAAAATAGAGCTGAATATATGTATTGGGTCATGATTAAACTTTTGAGATAGTTTATGAGTGTTTTGTGGTGTTTCCGGGCATTTTTGTGTTAATTTCGGGAGCCCGATTGAGCATAGTTTTGCCCTACATTTGTGAGCTGTTGTGTAAAGGCTATACAAATATGGAAATGTCATTTTGTAGGCTATTATGCTGCTGAAATTTCTGTAAAAATGTCCATTTTCAGATTTATTAATAATTTGTGAAGTTGTGAAGTTTTTGGCACTAATTTGGACATACCCGATTTGGATTTTATTGGAAAATTGGCAGATCTTTGTAATATTGGTTGTTTGATTTTAAAGTTCTGATTTGAGGCTAGAAATATCATAAAAAATCAGTAAAGGGACATTAAAGTGGTATCAGAGCCGTGCTCTTGCCAGCCTGAGGGTTTGTAGAAGTTGCATGTCAGTTTTAACAACTACCCAGATCTTGCATGTCAAGTTTTGATAACTACCCAGATCTTGCATGTCATATTTTATGATTGCATGCAACTAAGTGAAAGAGAAAAAAGATATTTGCAGTGAGAAAAGAATAAAGAAATTTTGATCAAACCCCCAGTTGAAAGCAAAAGTACAAAATCCAAGGAAGAAAAAAGTATGGCTGATCCAGATGAGATGGCAAAGAAATTCTTCCAAGACATCCAAAATACTTAGAAGCAAACAGTGGATGGTTTGGCGGAAACTAGAGAGGCTTTGTGAATATTGACAGAAAAATTACAAGGAATTGCATCTATTAATGAAAAAGGGAGCACTTCAGAGGAGCCAAGAAATGGGAGATCCACATCATCTAAATCAACCAAATCTATTTTCTGGCCTGCAGATGAGCCACCAGTACCAAATCCAGCCATTAATCCAGTGGAAGAGGTTACAGGTAATTTGATTACATTAAGAGCTACTTATAATGGCTTAGATGATGACTTTCGTAGTTCAGTTCCTTTTAGAGAATATGTGGATATGATGAATGCTTTGATGCCCAAGAAAGAGAATAGGAGGGAGCATGACACAAGTGGAAGAGAGCTCAAAAATAAAATAAGCAAGTTTACAGCACCTACTTTTGATGGAACAAATAAAATTTCAGCTAGAGCATGGCTACAAAAATTACAAACTTTCTTCACACTTAACCCCATGAAAGAGAGTGATGCTATTCAATTTGCAAGTCTACACTTGGAAGATGCAGCCTATGATTGGTGGTATCATGGAATGACTACTCAAGGTCACGATCAGGTAACTAAATTTGAAGATTTCAGTCAAAGGGTGATAGATAGATTTGACCTCAAGGATGATGAAGAGTACTTTAAAGAATTGTCAAAGTTGAAGCAAACCAAATCAGTTAATGAGTATATAGAAGAATTTCAAAAAGTGGCTGTTATGGTACCTAATATGAGTGAAAAGAGGATCATTTATCTTTTTCTTGATGGTTTAGAAGATTCTGTTAAGGGTTTGGTTAAAGCTTTCTCACCCTCAACCTTACAGGAAGCTATCAAAAGAAGCTTGCAACTTGAAACTTGCGTGCCTATGAAATCAATCACTAATCAAAAACCCCCAAATCTTTGGCAACACAAGGGAAATTTTCAGAAAAAGACTTTCCCAACACTACCACCAAAAGATGTGACAAATGTGGCAAAAAAGAAGGTAGATGAAGAAACTAGGAGTGAATTATGAAGGAAAAAGCTTTGTTTTACTTGTAGAGAACCATGGGTTCCAGGACACAGATGTTTGGGGAAAGGTCAAGTGCACTATATTGAAGTTGCTTCAGAATTTGATTCAGATGAGCATGAGGAATTTCATGATACTAAGGAGGAGGTAGAATAAGAGAAAATAAAAGAAATCAGCAAGGATGGCACTTTAGCAGCATTATCAGGAGTCCCAAGATACCATCCCTTCTGAATTCGAGGGGTACTAGCAGGGCAAAGGTTGATTGTTCTTCTTGATAGTGGGGCAACTCACAATTTTATTGATGAGGGATTTGTCATGAAAAGAGGGCTTAAAGCAGAAGATTTTGAGGGATTCAATGTTACTGTAGCTGATGGATTCACTATGCCTTGCACACGGGTGGTGAAACAACTCAAGATGATCTTAGGAGATTATGAGTTATCTGATGACTTCTATGTGGTTGGTATTGGGGAGACAGATCTTGTATTGGGTGTTCAATGGTTGCACTCTATCGGAGGCTATTACATGAACCATCAAACTATGGAGTTTAAATTTCATTCCAATGGGAAAGAAGTCATATTGAGAGGGTTATCTAATGGATCACCTAAGGCGGTCTCTGCAAAGAGGATGGAGAGGACTTTTTGAAGAGGACAAGTAACATGGGCAGCAGGAGTCATAATCCAACCAACAAGCTCTCGAAAGAATCAAGGTAATTTCCATTTTGAAATTCAAAATATTCTTGATAAGCATAGTATAGTTTTCAATGATTTGCCTCCAAGATTACCACCAGATAGAGGTTTTGAGCATGTTATAGAGTTAGAATAGGGTGCCAAACCAGTTATAACAACCCCATACCGCCATCCAAGAGGTTATAAGGAAGGAATTGAAAAAACTATTAAAGAACTCCTGGACATGGGATTCATAAGGCCTAGCTCTAGTCCATTTGCATCATCTGTGGTACTTGTCAAGAAAAAGGATGGTACAATGAGAATGTGTATAGACTACAGGGCTCTAAACAAGAAGACCATAAAAAATAGGTATCCCATACCACGCATAGATGAACTCATTGATGAGTTACATGGTGTTGTATACTTCTCAAAAATTGACTTAAGATCAGGCTACCATCAAATCTGAATGAGGAGTGAAGATGTGGAAAAGACTGCTTTCAGATGTCACTATGGGCACTTTGAATTTCTTGTTTTGCCATTTGGACTCACTAATGCACCTGCAACATTCCAATATTGTATGAATAAGGTATTCAGTCAGCATCTTCGAAAATTTGTTTTGGTATTTTTTGATGATATCTTGATATACAGTAAAACATGGGAAGAGCATCTAAAGCACATAGACACTATTTTGGGAATCTTGGAGCAGCAATCCTTCTATGCTAAGCTATCTAAATGTGAGTTTGGTTTGATAGAGATCCTATATTTGGGACATATTATAAGCTCTAAAGGAGTACAGGTTGATCAACAAAAAATCCAGGCAATTTTGGATTGGCCTCCACCCACTAATCTTACACAATTGAGAGGTTTCTTCGGGTTGTGTAGCTACTATAGGAGATTTGCCAAGGGATTTTTTCAGATTGCTGCCCCCTTGACTGATTTGACAAAGAAAGGAGCTTTTGTTTGGACAGAAGAGGCACAAAAAACATTTGATAAGCTTAAGGAGGTAATGAGTTCATGCCCTGTGCTTGCAATTCCAGATTTCTCTTTACCTTTTGTTGTTGAATGTGATGCTTCGAGAGAAGGTATAGGGTCTGTCCTAACTCAAAGGGGACATCCAATAGCATTTGAGAGTCAAAAATTAAATCAATCAGAGAAAGGGTACTCCATCTATGATAAGGAAATTTTGGCAATCATGCATGCACTTCATAAGTTTAGACAATATTTGGTATGTGGGAGATTCATTGTAAAGACAGACCATAATAGCCTCAGGTCCTTCTTGAACCAAAGGGATTTGAATGATCGTCAACAAAAATGGGTAAGCAAATTACAAGCTTATGATTTTGATATTGAATACATGAAAGGAAAGAATAATGTGGTTGATGATGCTCTCTCAAGAAAGCCCACTTTGTGTTCCTTATCATCTATCTCTGCTGATTGGAAAGTCTCCATAATTTTAGAGTATGCCAAAGATTCATTTGCCACCAATATTTTGGATAAGTTAGTGGATGATAACAAGTCCAAGGTTGTTGATGAATTGATTTATTACAAGAACAGGATCTTCTTAGTGCCAGGGTCAAAAACTAAGGAGAGGATATTGAGGGCCTTTCATGACACACTTTTAGCTGGTCACCAGGGATACTTCAAGACATACAGGCAAATTCGAGAGCGGTTTTCATGGAAGGGTATGAAGGAGGATGTCCTTAAACACATTAAGGAATGTATGGTATGCCAACAAAGCAAGAGTGAGCAAAATTTTCCTGCAGGGTTGTTGCAGCCACTTCCTATTCCCGAACAAAAATGGAAAAGTATTTCCATGGATTTCATCACTGGGTTGCCCAAGGTTCAAGGTAAGGATTGCATATATGTGGTGGTAGATAGACTAACTAAGTATGCACATTTCTTTCCTATCACATCTGATTTCAAGGCATCACAAGTGGTCGAATTGTTCTTCAAGGAAATTTTTAGATTACATGGTTTGCCTAGAAACATTATTAGTGACCGGGACAATAGATTCCTCAGCTCTTTTTGGAAGGAGCTCTTTCATTTGGCAGGAACTGAACTCACTCCCAGTACTAGCTATCACCCTCAAACATATGGACAAATAGAGATAGTTAATAAATGGATAGAAGGATATTTGAGGAACTATGTTTCAAATCAACAACATGCTTGGGTGAAATGGTTACACCTAGGGGAGTATTGTTACAATACATCTCATCACATGTCTATTGGTATGCCTCCTTTTCATGCTCTTTATGGTTATGATGCCCTTTTCTTTGTTGATCTAATACTTTCCGATAGCAGAGTACCTGCAGCAAGTGATTTCATCAAGCAAAGCCAAGACATAATAAGGTCCCTCAAGGATAATCTACAACATGCACAAAACTAACAAAAGATATATGCTGACAGGAAAAGGATTGAAAGATCTTTTGAGGTGGGATATTTGGTATTTGTTAGGTTGCAGTCATATAAGCAAAGCACCTTGAAGAGAAGTGGGGCAGAGAAACTCAAGCCAAGGTTCTATGGGCCTTATAAAATCATCAAGAAGGTAGGAGAGGTAGCTTATGAATTGGAGCTCCCACCAAACAGCAAAATACATAATATTTTTCATGTATCTTGCTTAAAGAAGGTTCTAGGCCAGAAAACCATAGTATCTACAGAATTACCACCTCTTGATAATGAAGGGAAATTAGTTTTGATTCCAGAAGAGATTTTGGATACAAGAGAGAAAAGGTTGAGAAATAGGAGCATCATAGAACATTTGGTCAAATGGAAAGGATTACCACTAGAGGATGCAACTTGGGAAGGAGCACATATTCTTGAGAATTCCAACCTTCATTGCTTGAGGACAAGCAATATTTGGGAGGGGAGGACTTGTCATGTCCCCTATTCAAATAATTAAAAAAAATAAACTTTGTTAAGGCAGGCAGGCTCCAAAAAGGTGAAATTTTGGAAAAAGGGGCTAATCTTTGGAAAGAAATGGACTAATAAATAAAAATTATTATTAAATTATATTTTATTAACCCCTCTTGGACGTGAGTTAGGGTTATGCCCTCTTTAAAAGGGGTTTGGAGGCATTTTGGGCTCATTCTACATCTTGATTCTTGCTAATTTTCTTGTTGTTCTTTAGAGGCTGCCAAACCTGTGGAGAAGGAGACCTAAGAATAGGAGTTTGTAGGTTTCCAAGAAGGGTAAGGATGGGATTTTGAAGCCATTCCATGTGCATGCTCATACAGAGTTTTCCTTTGTGCTGAATAGTGCCGATTTGGGTGTTTTCGGGGTTGTTTTTGGTTTGAGTTTGGGTTTTCAGTTGAGTGTTTCATATCAGTTTGGTTTGCTGCTATATTTCAGACTTTATGATGTTAAAATAGAGCTGAATATATGTATTGGGTCATGATTAAACTTTTGAGATAGTTTATGAGTGTTTTGTGGTGTTTTCAGGCATTTTTGTGTTAATTTCGGGAGCCCGATTGAGCATAGTTTTGCCCTACATTTATGAGTTGTTGTGCAAAGGCTATACAAATTTGGAAATGTCATTTTGTAGGCTGTTATTCTGCTGAAATTTCTGTAAAAATTTTCATTTTCAGATTTATTAATAATTTGTGAAGTTGTGAAGTTTTTGGCACTAATTTGGACATACCCGATTTGGGTTTTATTGGGAAATTGGCAGATCTTTGTAATATTGGTTGTTTGATTTTAAAGTTCTGAATTGAGGCTGGAAATATCATAAAAAATCAGTAAAGGGACATTACAGAAAACTGAAATTCTCAGGAAATACTCCATTAAAGCCAGTGGAGATTCAAGCACCTTTTCAACAATGGGGTCTGGATTTCATAGGAGAGATTTTCCCCAAGTCTAGCACTGGCTATTCTTGGATTCTGGTTGCCACTAACTACTTTACAAAATGGGTAGAGGCTATCCCCACAAGAAATGCAACAAGTAAAGTGGTAAATAATTTCCAAGTAAAATGGTAAATAATTTCCTATTGAATAATATTATTTCTAGATTTGGATGTCCACAGAGAATTGTCATAGATAATGCTATGTACTTCAGATCTGAGGAGTTCATCAAGTTTTGTGATAAATATGGAATGACAAGGTCATCATCTGCTCCATATCATCCACAAGGGAATGGACAAGATGAGTCCACAAATAAGAGCCTGCTGAAGTTCATTAAGAAAACCTTGGATTATAATAAAAAGGCATGGGATTCCAGGTTACAGTTGGCAATATGGGCTGACAGAGTAACTGTAAAGAAAGCAATTGGTGTAGCTCCATTTGATTTAGTGTATGGGATTCAAGCTAGAATGCCTCAGAATAACTTGATGGGACTATACAATTACATCCAGTTATATGATGAAGATACTACAGATGAAATGCAATAAATAATGGATGAATTGGTAGGAATGACCGAAACCAGAAGAGAAGCATCTTTAAGGAACCAAAAGTTGCAATTGCAAGTCAAGACACTCTATGATAAAAGAACTATAAGTAGAAAATTTGAAAATGGAGATTTAGTCTTAATGTGGAATGCTAGAATTGAAGATAAAGGAAAACATGGCAAATTTGATCCTATTTGGTTAGGCCCATATCTCATTGAAAATACTTGGGGTGAAGATTCTTATATACTCAAAGATATATTTGACAACATTCTTGAATTTCCAGTTCATGGACAGTTCTTGAAGAGATATTTTTCTTGAAAAATACTTATTTTCTTCCATGAACAATAGTTTTAGGGTTTCCTATTGTTTTGTGCATTTTGCGCTTTCTATAAATCCTTGTAAATATCCTTGTGCAGTCTGGTTCCTTGTTTTTGTGTGTTGCTTTATGCTCTCTGAAGAAGTTGTCATCTTACCAAATATGTCATCTCCTCTCTCAGAGATTTTGAATTCTTGCATAGACTCAGGTAGTCTATCATCCCTAGACAGAGCCACTGTTGGTGTGATTTTTCATAGTATAGGAAAATTTCTGATATTTGGGTGAAAAATCAGTTATGTCTTTGTTTTGTGGTGCCCTCATTTTCAAATTTTTAAAAAAAGGTATTTTCTTCAAATATTTTGGCGGGGTTTTTTTTATCCTAATATTTTATTTACGTCAGAATGCTTTTTGAAAACCCTTCATGTACCTTTAATTGCAATATTCCATTTGAAAGGATGCCAAGTTGAAGTATTTTTCAATCACTGTTGATCTATCAAAGATCAAGGGTCAGCGCATCCCCGCATTATAGAGTTGTAGGTTTATAAGTAATGCGGGGAAGCGCGATGATGACACATAGCCCCTGATGTTTTATGAGATCCAGTACGTTGCAAAAACTCTTGTATGTCAGATTGGTCAGTACTTTTGCACACGTTTTGTTTTTTCACGATATCATTGGTGGATTCATTGGCAGAGCTATGAAGATTACTTACCAAGTAGTATCACCGTTGATCCTATCTTGATCAATGGTTGACGCATCCCCACATAATAAAGATGCAAGTTTTTAAGTAATGCGGGGAAGCACAGTGGTGACGCGTGGCAAAGTGGGGTCAGGTATTTGTATTTCAGTATGCTACACTACAAACGGCTGATGATGTGTAATGCTAGGTATGCACAGAAGGGTTTTTGGTTGCTTAATGAATGAGAAGCAGTATCACCGTTGATCCTGTCTTGATCAACGGTTGATGCATCCCCACATAATAAAGATGCAGGTCTTTAAGTAATGTGGGGAAGCATAGTGGTGACACATGTCCGTGATGACGTCAAACACTTGCTTGCTCAAAAGAAGATACGGTATTTGCTAGCGTGAAGTGTTGTTAGACAGTATAAGCTAATATGGCAGTTTCCTATTGGTCAGTACAGCTAGTTGGTTGTTAATACGAAATGGATTATTTTGATCATCGATCTTGTCTTGATCGACGATTGACACATCCCCGCAAAATAAAGATGCAAGTTTTTAAGTAATGCGGGGAAGCGTAATGGTGACACGTAGCATTTTCAAAAAGGACTATAAAGCCTTGTTATTTTTAAGTCAGGACCGTGCGATCTAATGAAATCTACGGATGGGATTCAAATTTGAGTGCAAATTGCAGGTAATGGTTACTGAGAGTAAATGTGATCCAGACCTAGTGCGTGCAATTTTAATTCATAAAAAGAACCCACAATTTCACCATTAATGAATCACCAAAGCACAGAAAGAAAAGGGCATTCAAGATTTCAGAGCTAAGGCACAGAATTTGTCGATTAATACTCCAATAAAATTGCAAAAGACATCATATAGTGCAGAAGTGCGATTTCTGGCGGGTAAGTACTCTGTGACTTTCTGAGTAAAATTTGAAGCATCTATTGTTGTGAATTTTCCAAAGTTTCATTAAAAATGTTTCCCCGAAAAGAGTTTACTGGACAAAAAGATTATATAAAACGTTTAGTGCATGATGATTTTCTCAAAAAATTCCCCTTATCAGTGCATGAAATAACTAAGGGAAGGGAGCTCTTTCCAAAAAACCCTAGGTTGGTTGTGGAAAAAGGATTTTATGACAAAGCTAATTGGATAAGGGATGCCCAGGTTTCAATGGGAGGTTTGGAGTTGTTTAAGAAATGGTTTTCAGAGCGAAAACTGGACACTCCTATGAGCAATGTATGGGAATTTGACATTGGAAAATTAGTAGTCCCCAGTGTCTTCTTTGATAGTGATTTATTGATGGACCTGGCAAAGAGGTATGATCCTATTACAGGGTGGGTAAAAAATAATTTAGGGGTCAACCTTTTTAGGGTTTTCCCTGAATTATTCAGTGAGGTTTTCAACCTAAACCCTAACCACGTTGTGCATGAAATCATTGATCTGGATGATTTGCAAGCTAGATATGATGCACAATGAGTATACTTGAGAATAGGGCCAGTACAAGAGCATGCTTCTAGGGTTGGAAATTTGCCTGTGATTACAGCCAGTACTCTAGAGCCATTGTTAAGAAGACATTTCAATCTGAGAGCTCAAGCACTATATTTTTCTCTTTGCAAGATCTTGGGGATAGATGAGGGTGATCAAATTCCAAGTTCTGTGGTCCTTATAATTTCTCAAACCCTTCAATTTGGAATGAGTACCATTCTGGATTTTGCCACTTTTCTAGCAAAAGAGATTCACAATGGTCTGGTTGGAATAGCAAAAGGGAAGGTAAACAAACCATTCTATTTTTGATAAGGTAAACAGGTTTTAAGGGGTCCTGAAACCCATAAGTTTAACAACAAGAAAGGTTGAAAATAAGCGAAAAAATGCCCAGCCAAAACATAAGCCTTACGGCTGAAAATAAGCCCAAAGGCCCAGCCCGAAACAACTGCCCACTAAAAAGGCCAGAGAACCAACCAGAAAAATAGAGACCAGACAAAAATCCAAAGCCAGGAGAAACAAAAACCAAAGGTCAGAGACCCAACCTAGCAGACTACTTCTCCATCTCGAGCATGGTCTGGGCAGCTTCGGCGCACTCTTGTTGCTCTTCTGCCTTATGATCCTGGGCGTTCATCAAATCCTGCTCCATAGTGTTGTCCTTGGCTTTATCCACATCCAGCCTATCTTTGTGTCTGTTCTGTTTATCATCTTCCTCCATCTGGTTCCTGTCTTTGAGATTTTCCAAGAGAGAGAGGATGTTGTCGTTGATCGAAGCGAGGAGGGAGATCATTTGACTTGCCAGGTTGTGATTGTAGTTCTCAATATTTTTTACTCTCCTCTCCATCAGAGTCTCCCAGCTATTCTGGTCGCCTTGGCTTTCTGCACCTGTCTTGCTCTTGATTTTTTCCATTTGGGAAACCCTATCTCTGACATCCTCAAGCTCATGGAAAAGCCATTTAATTGATCTGAAGTTGTCGATCATGCTATTGTGGGCATTATTCAATAGATTCATGCCCGTTTCTCTTGCATTATCAGAAATAGCCACCATAGCCGGGTTAATTAGCTCATTGAGTCTAGGCTTCTCGAGGTCGTCCACTAGGAGTTGGGGGTTCATCGCCTCTCTATAGATTCCCATAGTGGTCGTTCTCACATTGAAGTTCTTCCAAGCCTTCCTTCTGTTATTAACTTGCACTTCCCCCTCAATCTGTCCAGAGTTGTCATTTTCCTCCAAAGGAGGCTGAGGATGTATAGGGGAGAGGGGAATGGGCAGAGAATCCTTTCCCTGACTACTGGAGCACTCCATGCTCTCTCCCTCCCTCTTCTGTCTTTTTCTCAGTTTCTCCTCATCCAGCTCCTCCTTTGAAACCTTGTCAGAATCATCAGTATCCATTTCCTCCTCCACCTCAGCAGAGCCAGTTTTAGCTGGGGTATGACCTCTAGGGCTCTTTCTGCTGGGTAATTTGATAGAGGGGTAATCCTTCTTATGGCTTTTAGTCTTCTTACCTGAATGCTCAAAAACTTCATCAGAGCTTATGCTCTCGACATCGTCAGAATCTGAGGAAAAACTGGAGCTGCTCTTGTCAACATTCGCCCCCTGGATAGGGTTTTTGCTAATGGTTTGAGCGTGGAAATGCTCATGAATCAGAAGCAGAAGACCCTCATGCAGGGCCGGATTGATGGTAGCTTTCTTTTTAAAACTAGAAATGGCCTTGTTCATCGAGTTAAAAAGATAATACGGGAAGGAGATCTTACTACCATGGCGAAAATGATTCAGAATCACAAAATGGTGAGTCCTAACCCTATCAAACCTGGGGTCTAGGGTAATATATTCAATGACAGCGTAGATAACATACCTCCAGAGCTTCTTTATAGTATCCGTTACAAAAAACGTCTCTTTCTTGCCCAGCTTGTTCAGCTCTTCAGTGTTTTTCACAAAATCCTTGATTGCATTAGAAGACATCTTCTTATCTCTGAAGAATTTATGCCCCTCCATCGGAATCCCCGTGACTTCAGCAACCACATCCTCAGTAATTTGAAAGTAGACCCCGTTCACCTTAACCTTACCATTATTCCACAAATTCACCATGTTGTTAGTGATCTCAGGATCCGAGCCATGAAGTTTCTCGAAGAAATTAGTAACCCCACCCTTTTCCAGCTCTCTCCAAACTTTGGCCTTGTTTTTCCACTTCTAAACTTCCCCCACCGGCTCCTTTCTACTCCTCTCACCCGTCATGTTTACCTGATCAACTTCCACAATTCTCATGAACTCTGAACTGTGCAAGTTATTTGCATTCAAAAAAATGGTGATGTTTCTTTTATGATACCCATGAATATACCCCTTTCTGAAAATAATGGTATCATCCTTTCGAACATGTCAAAATGTCAGAGGAAACCCCTTTTGCTGGTGAAAATCACGATGCCAATAATGGCACTTACCATTTATTAAGCAATCTTTATTATCCATAATTGCATTGGATTTGAGCTGTCCTTCCCAAGATTTTATCTTGGTCGATAAGCAACTTTGCCTCCGCCAAAAAATCTTTTCCGGCATGCCAGGTAAGATTATTGGTGGCGTTAACCCCTTTATTAGCAAACCAATCAGCGACTGGGTTTGCCTCTCTGTAAACATGAGTGACGTGGACCTTATCGAACTTTGTGAGAGTGGCACAAGTCTCAGCAATTATGTTCACAAATGTCCACGAGGGAGGGGAAATACCATTAATGGTATTAATAATGTTTTTGGAGTCCCCCTCAAGCCAGAGTTTAGTAATCTTGGCTTCAAAAGCCAACTTGACCACCTTACTCGCAGCTCTTGCTTCAGCCAGATGAATAGTCTGGATTCCCAGCGGGGAAGCAAAGGTAGTTATTCCCTCCCCATAGCTATTTCTTATGATTCCACCGCAACCTGAAGGGCCTGGGTTACCCTTAGAAGCCCCATCAAAGTTGGCTTTTGACTAACCATCTGGGGGGAGAAGCCAGCTAGCATCCTGCCTTTTGAGGTTCCTGTCTTTTTCTTTAGCTATCTTTCTGTCCCCTTCTTCTTCTTCTTCCTCCTTCAGCACTTGGAGATTTTCCTTTATATTCTTCGAGACCTTCCTACCAAGGATTATAGCCGGCTCCTCTCTGTCTCTAAATATTCTATTATTCCTTTCCTTCCAAATTCCCCAGCAAAAATTGGGTAAAATCCAGTCTGAGTGATCCTGTCGACCAGCAATCTTACAAAGACCTTTCCACTGATGGAAAAAATCCATGAGATTATCCGGTTTGCACCAGAGGGTTTCATTATCATGTGTGATGACATTCCACACCTCCCTAGCATAGTCACATAAGATGAAAATGTGATTTCTGGTCTCAGCCTGATTTTTACACAAGGGACATCTACTGGGCATAACATGTCCTCGCTTCATGAGATTGTCATGAGTAAGGATTTTGTTCTGAAGAGCCAGCCAGTAAAAAATGTTGATCTTTGGAGTGAGACCCAGAATCCAAGCCTCCGCCCAAGGGGCCTTCTCTTTTAAGCTCCAAAGGGAATTATAGCCTGAGGCAACAGAGTATCTTCCATTGGGATTATCCCTCCAGACCAGCTCATCCCCCAAATTGATAGGAATCATGGAATTGAGCATAAGCATTATAGGAGTCAAGTCCTCAGAGATGAGGGATAGGTCACTCCATTCCTGGCCATTCCAATAATCACAAACTTTGGACCCAATTTGATCAGTACAAGCTTGCATCCATCTCTCAAAAATAGGGTTATTGATAAGTGGATCTTGGGAAAGCCATCTATCCGACCAGAACTGGATGTCCTTCCCATTTCCCAATTTCCATGATATCCTGGCCTTAGCCAGGTCCCTGGCTTTCATGATCCCATTCCAAATGTTCGATCCTTTTGGGATATCTTCATTAAAAAGGGTGAAAAGAAGAGTGGGTCTTCTAAGGTACTTGTTTACCAAGGTGTCCCTCCATTCACCGGTGCTACTGAAGATCCGCCATATTTGTTTAGCTAGGAGAGCCTTATTGAGGTGGGTGATCTTTCTAATGCCCAGACCTCTATACCTCTTAGGGAGGCAAACCTTCTCCCAAGCAACAAGAGGGTATCTTTTCTTCCCTTCATTACCATTCCAAAGGAAGTCTCTCTAGATTTTCTCCATTCTTTCAGCTATTTTCCCCGGAATTCCAAAGAGGCTCAGGGCGTAGATTGGCATATTTTGAAGAGAAGATTTGACTAAGAGGCATTTCCCCGCTTGACTAAGAGAGACCCCTTTCCAACCAGCCATCTTCCTGTTGAATCTGTCCAGAATACCATTCCAAAAAGACTCTGGGGGTGAGGATCCCAAAGGGAGACCAAGATAGGTAGAGGGGAAAGAGCCTACCCCACAACCCAGAATCCTAGCGATTTTTCTTTGTCTAACCTCAGAGGTGTTGATGAAAAAGAGAGAGCTTTTGTTCCAATTAATCAGTTGACCCGTCCCACTAGAGTAAGTATCAATAATCTTCTTCAGGGCTCTGGCCTCTTTGACAGAAGCTTCCCCCCCCCAAGATAGTATCGTCAACAAATTGCTGATGAGTGAAGGGAACGCAATTAGAGGAGGGAAGGATCCCTTTGATACAAGCCTCATGCTTTCTACAGTCTATAATCCTTCCTAAGAATTCAGCTAAAATGATGAACAAAATGGGCGAAAGGGGGTCTCCTTGTCTGAGGCCTCTGGAAGGTTTGAAAAAATTAGAAGGGACTCCATTAACCAGAATAGCCAAGGAGGAGGTGGACACCAATTGAGAGATAATTTTGCAAACTTTACTGTCAAAGCCAAAAGTCAAGAGGACCTTCCCAAGGAGAGACCAGTCCACCCTGTCATAAGCTTTAGAAAGATCCAGTTTGGGAAACATACCTTCCCGTTTGGATGCCACAAGAGAGTGGATGACTTCGTGCACCATCTGGACAGAATCCAAAATTTGTCTCCCTGGAACAAAACCTGATTGATGCTGCGAGATTATCATGGGCAAGATCTTGAGCATTCTTAAAGTGAGAACTTTAGAGATGATCTTGTAGAGTGAGTTGCACAGACTAATAGGTCTAAAGTTGTCCAACGAGTCTGCCCCAGGGGATTTAGGAGTGAGAACCACAAAAGTCGAGTTTAGCTCCTTGAGAATAGATTTGGCTCCAAAGAATTCTTGGACAGCCTGAACAACCTCTCCCATGATCACCGGCCAGAACCTTTGGAAGAAAAAAGTGGGAAAACCATTCGAGCCTGGAGCCTTGTCAGCAGGCAGAGAAAAGAGAGCCTCTCTAACTTCCGAAGCATTAGGAATAGCACAGAGTTGTTTATTATGGATAGGTTGAATGAGCTGAGGGATACAGTGTAAAAAATCCTCCTGGTCCAAATTGGAAAGCATTGGGTCCTCAGAGAGAAGGCTAGAGAAAAAGGAAACAGCTTCTTCCGAGATGGCAGATTCTTCAGTTAACAGCTCCTGCCCCTTTCTGATACCATAGATCCTGTTACTAGCACGGTGCTTGAGGGTGGTTAGGTGAAAAAACTTAGTGTTCCGATCTCCTTTCTTCCTTATTAATAATGTTATGAATTTCAGACAGGGTCTTGAGCTCCGAAACCCTGTTGGTCTCAGTGTAACCTTCCTTCTAAATGCAATCTTGGATAATAGTTAGATTATCAAATAACTCTTTCTTTTCATGGAAGATATGACCAAAATCAGACTTGTTCCAAATTTTAATCATCCTCTTCACATTGCTAAGTTTTCTGGTGACTCTGAACATGGCTGAGCCCTCCACCTCTATCCCCCACCATTTCTTGATATTATCCAGGAGGTCAGGGTGAGAGGTCCACATTTTCTCAAACCTGAAAGGATGGTATCTCCTGTGTACCAGAGGGGAAACTAAAAGAGAAATGGAAGAGTGGTCCGAACCAATTCTGGGAAGTAGAGATAGTCTGCAGCTGAAGGATTGAAGCCAGTCCAAAGATATAAGAGCTCTATCCAGCCTAACCTGAATGCAATCATGGCCTTTTCTCTTGTTTGACCAGGTAAAGGATCTGCCCTTAAGCTCTACATCCATAAGGGCCAGATTATTTATGAAGTTAGAAAGATCCTGTTTACTTTCCCAATCCGGGGGCATACCTCCCTTTTTCTCTTTATCTTCTAGCGGTGTGTTAAAGTCTCCCATGATTATACCTTTCTTAATGTCACAATCTTGCACCATATTACCAACTTTGGTCCAGAAGTTTTTTCTATCTCTCTTATTGTTGGGGGCGTAAATATTCACTAAAAACTAGGAATCATTGGTGTGCAAATGTTGAACTCTGCAGAAAATAATGTTATCTTCATCATACTCAGCTACTATATTGAAATACTTATCATTGAAAAGTAACAGCAGTCCTCCAGACGCTCCTTCAGAGTTAGAGGCTATGCCCTTCATGCTATTGTTGAACTTAATATTTTCCATCCTTTCCTTCTTCATTTTAGTTTCCTGGATTAGAAATACATCAGGCCTTTGGTCCCTTATCATATTTCTAATAACTTCTTGCTTGTGGATTCCATTGAGTCCACGAATATTCCAAGATAAGATCTTCATGATTTAACTACTGAACATGCTTCCTGGATGGTGCGCTGCGTACCATCCTTAATGTTTCTTCTGGCTTCCTCTTTCCTGATTTCATTCTTGTTTTTCCTTCCCACTAGGTTAGATTTGTGGCCGAGATCAGCCTTGGCCATGCTTCTAGTAGAAGGGGGAGATACCGGAGAAGGGTCCCTGCTATTCTTCTTCTTTCTACTCCTGACTTCTTTCCAGGGATTCTCTTCTCCCTCTAGTCATTTGTCCAGCCAAGCATCAATTCTCACCAAATCTTCCATTGTCGATGCAGACAGCCTCTCTATGATTCTGTTTACTATTGAAGGGGGGGGACAACACACCGGGTTAGGGTCCTGGGACATGGGTTCCCCCTCCTTTAGTTCTTCCATGGAGTTCGGGACAAAGGATAGTTTCAAGTCATCCTCCTGAGAATCCAGAGGGGGAAGAGTCATATTTTCCCCTGTCTCCTCAGGTTTCTTCTCAGATTCCTTCGCATTGGGGAGAGGTGTTGAATCGTCTTTCACTCCTTTCTCTTCTCCCCCTCCTACGTTTCCAGTCGCCCGAGGAGGCCCTAATTCCTCTTGGGGCGCATTAGGAGCAGTATTTGTTTTTCCTTCTGCCTCTCCATTTGCCTTGACTTGCGATGCTTTTTTCCTCCATTCTTTTTTGGGATCTAGAGAATCTTTTATCCCCCCTTGTGGACGAGCCTTTCCCACCGTACTCTTCCCTTTGAAAAGTGGGCATGATCTAGCCTTGTGGCCAGCCTTCTTACAATGGAAACAAGCAAAAGGCACACTTTCATAGTCAATCTTTTGAGATTTGTTTCCCAGACGAGATTGTAGTTCTAAAACTTGAGGCATGTCCTGGCCTTCGATGACTCCTACACAGATTCTTGCGTAGTTCAATCTTTTCTTAGCTACTGTGACAGGGTCAATGGAGAGGAGCTCTCCAAAGGTCCTAGCTATGCCATCAAAGACATCCTCATGCCAATATTCCAAAGGAAGTTCCGGAAGTCTTAACCAAACTGGAACCTGAGATTGGAAATCATTGTTCAAATCCAAGTTGGATGTCCATTTTTGCAATATTAGGTTGGATCTGCCCAAAGACCAGTTCCCAGCACATAGTATACGGGAAAAATCTTCCAAGCAAGAGAACTCGAAAGACATGAAGCCTTTGGCCATAGCATTCTGTTGGTATTCATTGATGATGCATGTATGTTTATACAAAGGATATACTTTCTTCTCCAAAGGTATGGAGTTAGAAACCACAAAGGATGGAGAAAGGAATCCAGTGCAATTATGGAGTGTGGATATGACTTCAGAGGCCATTGATGCTAGTTATGTAAGATTTGACAGGTATTTTGCATCAAAGCTTAGACTAATTTTAAGAGGAGATAGCCCTAGAATCCCATAAGCATTATTAGAATTGGTCAGACCCAAGGACCATGCTAAAGGGCTACTTGTCAGTCACAACTGGGGGGATATAATTCCCTACAATGTTTCAATAGTAATAAGAGTTTATGGTTTCTTAGGAAAACCTCATGTGTTACCTTTTCATGTACCTTTGAAGATAGGGATAGTTGAGCTCTTATGGTAGATAGGTACTATAGACAAGACGGAATTGGTCAAGAAGGGCACTTTCTTTCCAATGGTTACTGTAGTGCATGATTTTGTTTTTGTTAAAAAGGGGTGGAAGCATTTAAATTTTTTTTTGAATAAATATAACATGGCAGAATCTCACGCCAGATTCATTGACCCTGAAGGATTCTATGATCTATTAAGAGAAAGGGTGAGAGCTTCCCATATGGTACTTCGGGTTTACTATTTGAAAGACATAATTAAATATATTTTCACATTGCAGGAGAAAGAGTTAAGGAAAGAGAAATGGATAGTTTTCAGTAAAACCCTGGAATTCATTAATGCTTTTGACCCCCAGTACGACCCATTGAAAGATAAGAAATACTGGGGAGATAAAATACAGGCATTAATGAATAATTTTTCTATAATAATTCAAGCTATGAATGAAAAGAAAGATATATTTATTAACGCACACCCAGACAAGGTAGCAGAAATACAAAGAAGAATGAGTGGTAGAAATGTAGTAACTCCTGGCCAATATACATTACAGAAAAGGGCAGGTTATGTCATGGTTCAAAGTTTGCAACAAGTACCCACTCATGAGAAGCCAAGGCCAAGAAGTCCATTTGCAGCCAGCTCTCCAAAAAGACAAAAATTGGAGCAAGGGTCTTCTTCTTCTCAAAAAGAACAATACTCCCCAAGCTAGTCTCCAATCCAAATAGATGATGAGGCATCTCTAAAGGAACAGCTTAGACAAATGGGAGGAGATGGGGATGTGATTGTCACTTCTATAGACCTAGATGTTGGAGAGCCACAAGAACCTCCTACACCTTCCTTGGACCTGACCATTGCTAATTACCAAGGTAAGGAAATTGACCCAATTGTTGCCCAGGCTTCTGAAAGATTTATTAATGATGAAAATTTTGTAAGATCTAGGGCTTTTGCTTAGTTTTTATGGAGATTAAATATAAAGAATTTTGAGAAAGCCTGTGACAAGATCAAGGCTGAGCAACCAAATAAATTTGACCCGATTATCAAGGAAGAGGTAAAATCAAAGTTTTTGAGTGATTTTGCTCGGTTCACTCCTAAAGCTGGAAGGTAAATAGTTAGACAATCAGGAGTCCTCCTTCTGCTAGAATGGGATATAGCAAATGCTATTGTTTTTTATTCAGTAAGGAAGTAGAGGGATGTTCAACTGACAACTGCTGAAGAAGTATTACAGGGATCAAATTTAGTGATGACCACCAAGCCCTTGTTTTGTGGTCCATAGATAAGAGAGAAAGTACCAGGCTGCATGAGTTTCCCACTGCAGAACATACTGGTACATTGATAGAATACAGGTCTGGTGAGGTAAGTAGTAAACAAGTAATGGGAATGGTTTCAGAAATGCTAAAATTGGGTGGTGTTGTATCTGGACAAGAAGAAGATAAGTTTTCCCAACTCAATGCTAGGTTTGAAGAAGTTTTGAAGACATATGAGGAAAGGGGTATACAGATACAATCATTGGAAAAAAAAATGTCTCAAATGGAGAGGATACTGGGGAAAAGAAAAATGGGAGAATCTAGTGCACCTACAATTGCATACCCTTCATAGCCATTGGTTGGATCTGGATCAACCCCTATTATTGAAATACCTGACACCCCTGAAAGGCCCCAATTCTATACTGCAGAGGAATTTGAAGAAGAAAAAACAAAATTGCATGAGTTGCAAATAGAATTGAGAAATCAATATGAAGAAAAATTAAAGTAGGTTGTAATATATCTGAGGGATAAAATACAATGGTCAACTTTTTTTGATCAGTTGACAAGAATTGCAGCTCTCATGGATGAGTTGAACAGGGATAAGGATAAATTGACTCTTCTTGGACAGAAATGGAGGGAGAGAAATAATGATATTAAGATTATATGTATATCTGCAGTCCAAATGCCTTATCATCAAGTTGAGAAGATTTTTGATTTATTAAATAAGCCAGAGAATTTTGATGATGAAAGAGATTCTTTATAGAGAAGATTAACACTCAATTTTTCTCAATATATTGCTGAAAAATTCACCCTATTTCCTTGTGCTTTAGAATCTGTTGATACAATAAAGGAAAAAGAAAAGTGGAAAAGGGAGATGGATGAGTTATTCAATGAAAGAATAATAAACATCATGAATGAAACTAGTCACTGGTTCTGGGCAAAGACAAATGAAGAGCCAGTAAAAATACAGTTATTTTATACTGCTATGAAGAAAGAATTTGATGATTTAGGGGAAAATGCAAATTCTTTAATAATGATACAAAGAGAAGCTCTAAGCTTTGATTGGCCAGATGATGATGCTTTTAATAAATAGAAAAATCAGTTTCTAGAACAAATGTCAGAAGATGAGGAGGAGGAAAATGTAAAAGTAAATGTCACCATCGTAGTTAATAATGAGGACATGGAAAATCCCCAGGTTGAAGTAAATTTACAGGTAACTGAAGATGATACATCACTTTCAAACCTCATGGCTATTTACTCTGAGGATGAAGAATAATTGGAAAATTAGATCCTATCTTCTTCTTAAAACAAATGAGAAGTATAACAGAAAGGGACCCACCCAGGATGGTTTGGTGTGTTAGCTTTTCTGTTATTTGTTTTTTTTCTTTTACTACAGACATTCATCAGTATCTTTTAGGGGACACATGTCACTCTCTTTAGCTGGAAGCTTGTTGCATCTCACACTATTTAAGTGAGATTCCAAGGCTAAATAATGGTTTGAATTCTATTTCTTCTAAGTATTGTGCTTAGTCTTGTTTTTGGTCCTAATTTTGAAAGAAAGTTTGTAATGTATTTTTTTGCAAATTCTCTGAGAGTACATGAATATTGAATGAGCTGTGTTTCTTTCTAAAGGCCATTCTAAGTCTATTGTAAAGGATATACCATTTTCAAAGGAAATGAATATAACTTATGAACTGTCCCCATATCAGTTCTTTCTGAATTTTGTCTCCTTTTAAATACTTAGCTACCTTGATGTGGTATGAGTAAAAGCCTGTCTAATTGAATGCAATCTAGTTGGGTTGTATATCCATTTATCATTGTTGTTAATTCAATGGATTAAATAAAGGCTTTGATGAATGTGATAAGATTCCTTAAGTATTGAAAAGGATTTTTGAATGATAAGTTATGATAAGAATTGCTAATAGAATTTGTTGTAAGGCAACAAATTAGATCTAAGAATTTGCTATAGACTCTGAACCCCAATGGATTAGGCACTGATCAAGTCATTTCAGCTGAAGGAGAAATATCTTAGAAATGGTTTTTCAAATGCATCATCAAATCAAATTTTACTTTTATTTCTTGTAGATCTTCAAAGTTGGCCAGCACTTGTCTGCATGGAATGTTTTAGCTTCAGTTAGCCAATGTTGTTGAAAACATCTGCAGATCTATAGAAGACTTCTTGGCCATATTTGTTTATGGGATGTGTTTATCAAGTTAGTAAGAATTATGTATATGTTTGAGGATCTTGAAATGAGAATCAGAATGAAATTAAGAATAATCCTCATACAGTTGTTTCAGTTTTGAACCATCCCTGGGTACACCCACCCTGGTTTTGCAGAGCCAAAAGAGTAGAAAACCATTTGTGGTTTTGTTGAAGTTGGGTCCAAATACCTTACATATGCCATTGTTAATAAGAATAGGTTGGTCTCTAGATTGTGTATGTACTGTCATTTTGGTATTAAGCATTTTATCGCTTAGTAGCTTTATTACTTTTTAAAACACCAACAGATTGTATCCCTACCTTTTTGCTGGCTTCTAGGAGTAAGCCTATGCTAATGAGGGAGGATTTAGTGCCTCTTGTGTTTGCAATTTGTACCTTGTCGATTTTGATTCGAGAGATACTTGATACTCTTATTGTTATTTGTACTTTGAGTTGACCTGAGGGTTGGATGCTATACCTTGATTCAGTACCATAGATTCTTTACTACTATGATATTCAGTTTATCATATTTGCATGTTTATGCTTTTTTGAGATGACAATAGATCTCTGATGATATCTAGTTATTTGGTTTATTGGACATATTGATGGATTATGTTATAAGATGGATTTTATGCTATGGTTATTTACTTCATTCTTGTTCTTTATTCTTAACGCAATCGTGAGTGATGTAAATGGATCAATTAGTTATTTAATGCATTAATTGCTTTGGATATTATATTATATGCAATTGCACTTGATCGTGTGTTTTAGTGTGCAAGATTTATACCCCTGGCAGTGGCCTATGGAGTTAGTGATTTAGCTATTCATATTTTACCAATGTCACCCCTATATGGTTGATATATCCTTATTTTAATTGTTTAAATTAAAACCTTTAGTGATTAGTAAATCTAAACTCATCTGCATTATGTGATTAGACCAGCGAGTATGTCTATGCATTTAGAGGTTCACTCTGTTGCAAAAGTGTTAAGTGTTTTTCTGTGATTTTGGATTTTCAAGTTTTAAATCTTTTTGGATTTAATTTTTGGTAGTTTTTTCTTAGGTGAATTCCTATTATAGAGAATAACTTATTTTTGTTTGGGTCAATCCGGAGTCTAGTTGCTATAGTTGACTATTTACCATAATCGACTATTCACTCAAAAAGTGAATAAGTGTTGAAAAAAGAATTTAATTCCTCACTTTTTTTTATTTTGGATTTTAGAATTTGGAAAGCAGTTTCCAAAATCCTCCTCTAAAGGATTGGACTTTTTTTTTTTCTGGGAGCAATGAGCATGGGATATTCATGAGTTTGGTCTCGTTGAATTTGGCTTGGGGATTTTATGCTTTACCATCACTTTTAGCAAATTTGGTGGGTTATTTATTTTATTGCATGAGTTTTAGTTTCTACCCCTTTTGCTATCAGGTACAGCCTTCCCATTTTACTATTTTTACTCCATTTCAACTTTCGCTTCTTGTAATAATATGTTAGGAGGCTACGAACTAGTGTTCCCCTTCATTTATGTTTGTTGGTTCTTCTCAGTTGGTTGGGTATGAACATTTTCCTTGTTTTTAGGATGAGGATTTGGGGTTTTAAGCCATTATGCTGGTCTTTTTTCATACAGTGTTCGAACTCATTTATTTTGGATTTTTGGGGGTTTTGTACTCAAAGGTCAAATGGGTTTTAATTTTAGAATTTTTCTAAATTTTGGGGTTTTTAACTCATTTTGTGTACCACCTTGATTTCTCATTTTTTCATGCACAATGTGGTTCGTGCACCTAGATGATCTATTTGGATATCAGTTAGACCACTATTTCACTTTTATATTGCATTGGAATGTGTGTTACATCTGTCCTCTCGAGTCTATTTTTGGTTGAGTGACTTTTTGCTTTGCATTCTCATCCATTCCTTGTGTTTGATCTTTGTGATGGTGGTGTGCCACACACAAGTACGTGTGCATACATTTGTTAGGTGACCTAAGGGGCCCAATCTTTTGTGGTACTTCCAAAAGTTATGATTATTGGGGTTGGGTTGGAAATTTGCATGCCTATAGGCACTCATCATTGGACGAGCATGGGTAGGGTAGGGTAGCATATGGAGGGGGCTTCTATCTCATAGCCTGGTGTCATGATGCCATAGGGTTGGCAAAGAAAGTGTTAAGTGATAACTAAATCAATACTAGGTGGTAATAAAATTTAAGATAATAAAACAATGCTTTAGTGTGAGATCCTTCCATTGGGAAGTTGAGTCCACACAGATTTGAGCTTGGGCTTGTTGATTCCAAGTGACTCTCAATGATGTTAGCCCCTACTTAGTAGTCCATTAAGTGTCTGACCAATACCTGTAGTTTATGCATTGTATATTTCTTGGATTCAATCATCATACTACCTGGCGTGTGTGTTAGCCATGGATGTTTTCTTTGTGTGTGTTTGTGGTTGGATCATTATCTCCATTAGCACTATGGGTGTGGACCTACATGTGCCATGTGGTTGGGAGGCATAGCTACCTACACCACTACTAGGGACCGATGTACAGAGATGATCTATTGTTCTAGCATGACCATTGTTGGATGTTTTCACTTGGTACTTTGGGTTCTGGAGTATACTTGTGATTTATGCTTTCATTGAAATGCTTATATATCATGTTTATATGATATTAGATTTGATGCATTTCCTTATTATGATGATTAGCATGTGATAGGTGATGTTATCTACTTGTAGGATTATCTTATGCTTTTCTTCTAGCATCTTAGATTTCCTTATGCTTATGTTGTAGTATGTTTAATAGTGACGTCCCTATTATGATAGTACCATTGATCTAGTCAGTGGCTTGGGATATTACACATAGGGGATGGCTAGGGCCCATGATGGTCTTATGATGCCATTGATGGTTGGAAGGAACCACATACTTAGTGTTTTGTTCATTGTGATGTTATTTCTATTATTGTGATGTTGCTTTCAAGTACACAGAAATGTTTCCTTGCATACTTTTCCTTCTTGCTATTTGTTAGATGGTTAGTGTTGTTTCCATCTTTCAGATTTGGTTCAAGTGTTCTTGCCTCAAAATTTGGATTTGGTACTCCTCGATGTGGAGGTTTTATACTCTATTTATACCTTTTGTTTATTATCCTTAGTGTTTCTTGTTTTTCCTGGGTAACCATGTGTCAGCATGGTACGATAAAATAAAGTATCGCATGCCTGTTAGAATTGTATCGTGCATCCTTGATTGTGTCGCACGCCTCTTGGAGTTTTTTCATGTGATACTTTCTAGTATCGCACCCCCTTTGAAGAACTATCGTACAATACCCTTAAATTTTTTCACACCCTTGTGAGTTGTATCGCCTTATCCCTGAAAATGTCACCCTACTTCTTTAGAAGCATGATTTTGGAAAGTATCACCTAGTGCTGATTTAAAGTGTTTCCTGGAAATTGCAAAAATCTATGCAAGTGGGTAGCGGGAACATTTTGGTAAGACCTAAACTTTTTTGGAAGTGTTTCGAGTACCCTCTTCAGTTTTTTTCAATCCTATAGTGTCATGTCATGCCCTAAAAATTTGCTAAGAAAAATTACAACTATTTTATTTATATATATATATATATATATATATATATATATATATGTATGTATATTTTTTTAATTTTTTTTTAAATATTATTATTATTAGCTCTCTATTGAGTTTTCTTCTTTTATTAGCGTTACATGATTTAGTTTTATATATATGATTATCACTATACACTTATACGTTATATATGTTATATGACTCCTTGGACTCCTGATGCTCGAGTTTATTGTGCAGGAAGTGGAACCATGGAAATTCTTGGGGGAAACAAGTTCCAAACCTTGTGACATAGTTTAACCAAGGTGAATCTTTGGAAGATTCAAAAGCCTCATTATGAAAGTAATTTTCTTTGTAATTGCATGATTGCTTGCTTGCTTGTGAATATGTTTAATCATAACCTAGGTGCATTAAGGGCATGTCAAGGAAAATGTAATGTACTTTTTTTTTATGTGTGTCACTTGACACTTGTATAGTCTATGTGTTGATGACATGTCACCTATGGTGTTGGTCTCAAGGTTACTCTCTTGGTCCTCTTCCTTCTTTTCAAATTAATGCTTAAGTACTCCCATTTGGGAGAGAGTGTTTGGATGGGTCACATCATGTTAGAATTCGAATTCAATCTTGACAAGGAGTTTAGGGGGTCTAAATGGGATCCTAAGGTGTTATTTTATTGTTAAAAAGCCACCCTAATGGTAGTATAGTAGGTTAGGGGCCTAAATTTAATTATTTTAATGTTTTCCTAGTTTTGGGAACCCCTTAAACAAAGCTAACTTAGACCGATTCGAAATTGGGAGTTTTTCCATGATAGAACCCTCCCAACCCCACTTGTTCAACCTTCTTATTTTGGAGGAGCAACAATGTAAGAAAGGGAGGCTTGATGTTCTTGCTAAAAATGGTTAGTGGAGAGTCTTTTAGGGGGGGAGTGACAAGTTAGTGGGTTGTTCACCCACTCTCTAATTTTACAGATAGCTAAGTTTTGGAGGGAGATTAAGGGAGCTCTTCTACAACTATCCTTACCCTAGCTTGGACCAAGGTTGGTGAATTAAACATGTTCTTTTATTCCTTTTCTTTAGTATGGATAAGAAAATCTGCAAGTGTGGAAAGTTATCAATGGAGTATGCATTGCATTGTCAATCTTGTGTTATGAGCTTGTCATTGTGTTGGGAAGAAGTGAATGTGTTTTGTGTTGATGGAGATCCTTTCTTGGTTTTGTTTTGTTATTCTTCATTTGTTTTGTTGTTGTTTCTTGTTTGAATGTGAGTGTTGATTGTGATTATGAGTGTGAAGGCTTCACTCAACCTTGGGAGGCCAGAGAAGCCTTGGGTGAAGGGCACAAGTTGGGCTTGACATTGCAGGTGAGAAAGAAATCTTTTCTTTTACCTCATGATGAGGTTTGTTATTATTAGGAGAATGGGCTCCATCATTTCCATGAATCTTGTTGTTTGGGAGGTATAAGGAGGTTTAGTGGATGAGGAGAAGATGGTTGTTTGGAAGGCACTTGAGAGGCAATGCAGTGGCAATATGTTGTTTGTGATGTGGTGGCCTTGAGAGGCAAAATCCATTGGCAATATGATATATATGTTGTTAGAATTTCTCCTTCTTGAAGAGCCCACCTTCACCCAACGTTTTATGATTCTAATGGTGAATCATTATGCAAGCCATGGAAGGGTGTTGATTGTGTTTGTGTTGTGTATTCATGCAAAAAATTTGTGATGTATGTGTGTAACCTGTTTGGTCCTTGTTTCCCCTGCTCGATGGGTGGTTTCAAAAGAAGCCTAGGTTGGGAGGTGAGCCTCCATGGTTCCTATTTTGGGTGCATTTTTGTGCAGGTTTTGTGAAGACTCATGCTATGAAGAATTAGAGTTTCACCCTTGTCAAGTGGGAAGAATCCAAATGTGTAAATAAGGCTCAATGTTTATGTCTTTCAATGTGCAAGTACTTCAATGTTCATGTTTCTAAATATTTCTTGATTTTGGAAAGTTTTTTTTTGAAGTTGCCACATTGTGATGAAGAAGGGATTGTGCCATTGGCACCATGTAAATCTGTAAAGGAAAGTACCTAAGAAGTGTGCACATATGTTTTAGTAAAGAAATGTCCATTTGATATAGTGTAAGAATTGTAAAGTTTATTGTTATGATGGTTACCATTGTAATAATGAAAGGAAGGTTGAAAAGTTGTATGCATATAGTATTATTATATAAGATCTTCTATGTTAACTTTCATTGAATTACAAATGGTATTATGTGTTCTTTATCTCCTATAATGTATTAGCAATTATGTATTTCATAATAAGAAAAGAAAAGAAATGAATGTTATGATTAGGATGGATAGATCTGATATACAAACTTAGAATAAAATTTTTGAGGTGCTAAATCATTCCATAAGTAATTAAGTATTTGTTTCTTAAGTCTTAGGATGACAAAATCACACTACTAGTAATTATGTGCAAAAAAATAAAATAAAAATTCATGAGGAATGAAATGGAATTGTAAATGAGTAAAGAAATTGTATGCCTCCATCTTGTTGAAGCTTTACATTTTCCTCTCTGGAAAATGTATGAGGAATGACTAAATGACCTTCCTAAATGCAGTCCCATAAAATATTGAGGGAATATACTTAGAACCTATTCATAAAGGAATAACTAAATAAAAATTTAATGTGCAATAGATAGAGAAGCATTATAATATATGCTAACCCAAGGACCTAACTAGGAATCTATGCCTACGACCTGTCACCTTGATGGACAAGGAATAAATCTACATCAAAGATGATTCACGTGACTATGGGGGCCTTATAAATTAAATTACAAATTAATTTCATATACTTAAGGAAAGGGAGGTCGAAATCAAAAAGAAAGAGAAACAATTAAATATAACTATATCATATTACACAAATCCCCAAACACTAGTATTTACCTAGAAATCCTTCCACGTTGTAAGCATTACTAAGCCTAGGCATGCCAAGGGAATCAAACCCTCATTATGGATGGGACTGTGGTCCCCTCCTTACCTTTAAAAAAAAAAAATACCAACATTCTTTAGTTGTTTTCAAAAGAAATCACAAAACTTGCACCTAGCGCTAGACAAGACACCTTGCGCAAATTGATGTCAATGGGGTGTGATGGGATGTGATACTGACTCCATGTCAGATTTCCCACCCTTTGAGTGCCTCAAGGAAAATGCCTAGAGTTTTGGAAGCATGTTTTAAAGGAGCCTAGGTTGTTAATGTTAATTCTTTTGTTATTAAATCATGTTAGTTAAAGTTTAGTGCTTATCTTGTTTGTTATTAAATCACTTGTTAACAAACATAGTGTTAATTTAATTTCTATTAGATCATTTGGGTTTTCAAGAAAAATAATAATTTTATTAGTGTTTAAATTATTGGTTATTAAGTCATGTTGTTTTACACTATTGAGGAAAATAAGGGTTAGGTATTATGTGGTGCTAATATTGTTCTTTTAGAGATAATATAAGATTTGAAATTGACATTATCATTAAAGAAAAGAAAAAATATATATATTCGATATAAGCTTGGATTATATTCTAATAAATCAATAAACTAAACCAATTGACAATAATGCAGCTTTAGTAAACCCAATTAAAAGACTACCTTGCCAAGTAAGCTGAACACTAGTTTTTGGTGGTGTTAAGACATATTTAAATTATCAATGGTAAGCTCTACGTCACAAGGACACATGTATAAAAAAATAGCAATAAAGTAGCAAGTAAACAATAGAAAATTTAATAATCATATATATATAACTAAATCATGAGTTAACCTGGTAGTCTTGCACTATAGAGATAAAATTGAATGCAGTAGATGTAACGCTAATAAAAGAAGCAAACTCAATAGAGAGCTAATAATAATAATAATATTTAAAATAAAAAATATATATATATATATATAATTGTTGTAATTTTTCTTAGCAAATTTTTAGGGCATGACATGTCACATTTTGGATTTGGATTGTTTCTATTTGAATCTAATTCTATATCTTTCCATTATTAGTCCTTTCGAGTTTAAAATATATTGTTTAAGTATAAGTTGAATATTTTAGATATATTTTAATATATGTGACAATTCATTTGAGATAGGTTCCAGAACTCTATAGGCTAAGATAATGATTCTAAGAAATTTTAGGGGTTCAGAAATTTAGACTTGGCCAAATTTTAGGGCTTCAGGATTTTGGACTTTAGCCAATTTTTAAGAGTTAGCATTTGTCTTTTAGCTTTGTTAATCTCTTATGTCTTCTTATTTATGTTTTGGTCAGTGGTGACGCTTGGAGATATTTGGTGCTTGGTTGTTGGATAGTCTTTTGTTGTGATCTTTGTGATTTGTGTATGTTGTGGTCTTGCACACTTACACTTGCAAAAAAAAATTATCTTGCTTGTATTTCATCCTTGTTTCCAAGAGTCTCTGGGTGGGGTATTACATCTGGTATCAAAGCCCATGTTGCAACATTGGGATCTCTATGTTATGCTTCCACTATGGTTTGTTTTCTATTGTGTATAGTGTTATTATGGTTGTTATTTTGACATCTTGTTAGTTCATGCTTTCAACTCTTATGCTTGTGATCCAATTGTTCTGACATTATCTTGTTGTTCCCATAGTGATGTCTCCTACACATAGACCTAGTGGTTGTGATGGTACCCGTAGTGGTAACCATGGAGAAGAACACCATGAAGAGGGACATCAAGAGGGAGAGGGAGAACAGGGTAGTGCTAATCAAGTTGTCATTAAAGCATTGATGTTAGTGCTTCAAGAGATTCTTGCTTGATTAGGCCCTCATGTTGAGGAGCACCAATAGGATCATAATCAAGAAGAGGGATCTCATAATGGAGATTCTCATCATTCAAAGCATAGGGAGGAAGAGTGTGAATGGGAATGTTCTTGTACTCCACCCAATGGAAGAAGGTACCAATGGAGGGACCATGGCTAGGATGATACTAATCTCACACATATTGAGATGATGTAGGAACTTTAGAGGTCCAAACCACTAGATTTTGAGGGCCAGGGAATAGGACTCAAGGTTGAGACCTGGTTACTTGATATGGAGCGTTGTTTCTCATTATTACCTTATGGAAGCAATGTAAAGGCCCACTGTGCAAACATGCAACTAAGGTAACATGGTTCTATTTGGTGGGATGGAGAGAGTGAAAGGCTTGGTATCAATGTCACAAATCTCACCTAGAAGATCTTTGAGGAAAGGTTTAGAGAAAAGTTTCTATGATTGCAGTATCATGAAGCTTGCATTGATGAATTCCATGAGCTTAAATAGGGCTTTATGATAATTGATCAATATGAGAAGAATTTTCTTGGTCTGAAACAATATTTGAGCTATAGGTATAATGATGCACTCATCACTCAACATTTTTTAGGAGCTTCAAAGACTCCATCATTGGATATGTTTGTGCTCATCAACCAAGGAAACTTGCTCTTGCCATGGAGAAGGAAAGGATCATAGAGAGAAATGTGGCTAGGGGGAAGAGTGGTAAATTTGGATCTCAAAACCAAAGTACATGACCTTTGAGGAAGGATGTACAGTTTACCCAGTCCTCAGGGAAGGGCCAAGCCTAATTTGAACCTCCTCAGAATGGTAAATGTTGTGGTCATCAACAGGGATATTGGACCAAGGGTGGTCAATATTCTAGTACCTTAGGAAAGAAAGGAGATAATAGGAACAAAGAACAAAAATCTCAATAGGATTGACCTCATTAGAGTGCTCAGCAGAATTCTATTAGGAGTAGTGCACCTTATCCTAGTGCTACCTAGGCTGGTCATGGAATAGGTCCCAGTTTTACAGGAAACTGTTATTCTTGTGGCAAACCTGGCCATAAATCTTTTGAGTGCTCAATCAAACCATTTGTAGGACCTAGTAAGGACATAGCAAGATCTAAGACTATTGTTGGAGATGCTGCTAAGAATCATAGTCTTTGTGGTGATTGACAATCATCAAGTATATCATCAGAGTATGATAGTCAAGGCTACATGTACGTTGCATGGTATTTCAACTTCAATTTTTTTTTACTCTAGTGCTTCTAATTCTTTCATTTCACCACCTCTTGTTTAGAAATGTGGGCTAGTGGCAATGCGTCAGGTTAATATGTGGTAGGTTGATTTAGCCATACATTCCAAGGTGGTTGTTAACTCATTGGTCAACGGTTGTAGTTTGAACTTGGGAACCTTCACCACTACAGTAGATCTACACATTCTACCTATGGGATCGTATGACATTATGTTAGGCATGGATTGGTTAGCCAACCATCAAGTGAATATTGATTGTCATCATAAGATGGTACAGTGTGTTGCTGACACAAGTGGGCAGGTGGAACTTTTGGGAGTCCCAAGACTAGTCTCACTTTGGATGATCTTAGCTAATCAGTTGAAGCGGAGTGTGTGGAAAGGTTGTCAATTTTTTCCTATTTCTATCAATTATCTTGAGGAAGTTGAGAGTCGTATGCTAGCACTTGATGATCACCCACTCCTTTGTGAGTATGCAGATGTATTTCCTGATGAGATTTTAGTTATGACACTACAGTGTGACATTGATTTTTGGATTGATCTTGTACTAGGAGTGGAGCCAATTTCACGAGCTCCTTACTACATGACTACTTAGGAATTGAGTGAGCTTAGATTATAGTTGGAGGAATTGTTAGCCAAGGGCCATATTCATCCTAGTGTATCCCCATGGGGTGCACCAGTCATCTTCATGAAGAAGAAGGATTGGTCTTTGTAGTTGTGCATTGATTACCAATAGTTGAATAAGGTGACAATGAAGAACTGTTATCCTTTTCCGAGGATAGATGACTTGTTTGATCAGATGAAGGGAGCTCGTGTGTTCTTGAATATAGACCTTAAGTTAGGATACCATCAGCTTCATATCTAGGATGTTGATATTATTCAAATATTTTTTTGTACATGGTATGGGAAATATGAGTTCAGGGTTGTACCCTTTGGGTTAACCAATGCACCATCGGTGTTCATGAGTTTGATAAATGCTGTATTTCACACTTACCTTGATTAGTGTGTCATTGTACTCTTGGATGACATATTGATCTATTCAAAGACTATGGAGGAGCATGAAGTCCATTTACATTAGGTATTGTAGTGCTTGAGAGACCATTAGTTATATGGAAACTTGAGTAAGGTTGGGTTCTTCTAGTTAGAGGTGAAGTATTTGGGACACATCATCACTGGTGATGAAATTGTAGTAGATCTGGAAAAGATTCTTGCTATCATGAATTGGCTAGTACCCACTAATGTCTCAAAAAATTTTAGTTTTATGGGATTAGCGGGCTATTATTGTCACTTTATGAAGGATTTCTCACGAATAGCTCATCCCATCACTTCTCTTTAGAGGAAAGGGAAGAAGTTTGTTTGGTCAGACCAGTGCGAGGTAGCATTTAATACTTTTAAGAACTGTTTGACCTATGCACCAATCCTTGTAGTGCCTAATCCTGTAGGTGATTTCATGGTTTGCATAGATGCTTTGTTGGAAGGCATGGATGCGGTGTTGATGTAGGATGGTTGTGTAATTGCATATGAGTCTAGGAAACTCAAGGAACATGAGCTTAACTCCCCCACTCATGATTTGGAACTCGTGGCCATAGTCCATGCCCTTGTCCATTGGAGGCATTTTCTTTTAGGACATAGGTTTGAGTTGCATAGCGATCATAGGAGCTTGCAACATATCTTTACTCAGCTAAACTTGAATGCACGACAACATTTTTGGATGGAGTTCCTATGCGAGTATGAATTTGATGTTCATTACATTAAAGGGAAGGAGAATGTTGTTGCACATTCTTTTAGTAGGAGGTGACATGAGGTATCGATGATGTCATTGGGAGTGGATTTGTGAGGCCATATCTTGGTGCTTTGCCTAGTGACACTTGGTATCAGGAGGTGAAGGCAGAGATTGAATCTAGACATACCATTGAGGGGAGATTTTTAGGTTATGTGCTTGAGTCTGATGGACTACTATGTCACATGGGGCATATCTATGTACCCATGTCAGGTGATCCTCATACCTTGGTTTTTTTGGAAGCACATAGTGCACCATATTCTACATATCCTAGAGTCAAGAAGATGCATGGTAATCTCAAACAGCTATACTTTTGGGCAGGGATGAGGCATGATGTTATTGATTTTGTTTATAGATGTCTTGAGTGCCAAAGAGTGAAGGTAGTGCATCAGCATCTTGCAAGTCTTTTGCAGTCACATACCATTCCAGAGTGGAAATGAGATACGATATCCATTGATTTTATCGTAGGGTTTCTATCTCATCGTGGAGACATGATTGTATCATGGTGATAGTGGACAAGTTGTCCAAGGTAGCACATTTTTCACCCATGAGAGCATCTTACACAGCTTCTTCTATACTACATGTCTTCTTGGCGGATATTATTTATTTTCATGGGATTCCTCATCGGATCATTTTAGATAGAGATCCAGTGTTTACTTATGCATAATAGATGTCTCTCCAACATGCTTTGAGCATGTAGCTCAATTTTAGTTTAACTTATCACCCATGGTCATAATGAGAGAGTGAATTAGGTCCTGGAGGATATGCTTTGCATGCATGTTATCAATAGGCAAGTGAAGTGGGATGACTATTTGTACCTTTTTGAGTTTGCATACAGCAACAAGTATCATAGTTCTCTTGTCATGTCACCTTTTTAGGCCTTGAATGGTAGGCCATGTCATACCCCTTTGAGTTGGGATCACTTAGAGGACTAAATTCTTTTGGGTCCAGAGATGCTTCAAGATATGGAGCAGTAGGTTGTTCGCATTAGGGAGCATTTGGTTACTGCTCAAGACAGGAAGAAGAAGTATATAGATGCCCACAAGTTGGATCATCACTTTTCTATTGGTGACAAGGTATTTTTGAGAGTGCATTCAAGAAAGAGACCCATCCATTATAGGAAAAGCTCTAAGTTGGGGCCATGTTTTGTCAGACCTCTTGAGATCCTTGAAAGGATTGCTCCTATTGCTTATCAACTAATGTTGCCACCTAGCCTATTGTGCATCAATGACGTTTTTCATGTTTCTATTTTGAGGTAGTATATTCTAGATGTGACCCATGTTCTTGATTGGTATGCTTTGCAGGTAGTGAACATGCAACTTGATTGGGATTCTTTGCAGGTAGTGAACACGCAACTTACTTTGGAGCCCATTCATATCCTATAGCACCAACGGCTAACCTTGCAAGGTTGGGACATAGAGCAGGTAAGGGTCCAATGGGACCCAAGCAATGAGACCTCTGTGACTTGGTAGGATGCTACATGACTAAGGGGATTGTATCCTTACCTTTTTGTTGGCTTTCAAGAGTAAGCATATACTAGTGGGTGAGGATGTAGTGTCTCTCATGTTTGTAGCTTGTACCTTGTCTATTTTGATTTGACAGATACTTGATGCTCTTATTGTTATTTGTACTTTGAGTTGACCTGAGGGTTGGATGCAATAACTTGATTTAGTACCATAGATGCTTTACTACTACATTGTTCAGTTTATCATATTTTCATGTTGATGCTATTTTGAGATGACACTAGTTCTATGTTGATATCTGGTTATTTGGTTTATTGGACATATTGATGGATTTTATGCTATGGTTACTTATTTCATTCTTTTTATTTATGCTTTATGAAAAATAGAGTGATGTAAATGGATTAATTAGTTATTTAATGCATTAATTACTTTGGCTATTATATTATATGCAATTGCACTTGATTGTGTGTTTTAGTGTGCAGGATTTATACCCCTAGCAGTGGCCTATGGCATTAGTGATTCAACTATTCATATTTTACCAATGTCATTTTTGTATGGTTGACATATCCTTATTTTAATTGTTTAAATTAAAAGCTTTCTATGATAAGTAAATCTAAACGCATATGCATTATTTGATTAGACTAGTGAGTGTGTCTATGCACTTAGAGGTTTGCTCTGGTGCAAAAACGTTAAGTAATTTTCTATGATTTTGGATGTTCAAGTTTTAAATCTTTTTGGATTTAATTTCTAGTAGCTTTGCCTTAGGTGAATTCCCATTACATAGAATAACCTATTTTCATTTGGGTCGATCCAGAGTCTAGCTACAATAGTTGGTTATTTACCCTAAGACTATTCACTCAAAAAGTGAATAAGTGTTGAAAAAGGAATTTAATTCCTCACTTTTTCATTTTGGATTTTATAATTTGGAGAGCATTTTCCTAAAATCCTCCTCTGAAGGATTGGAATTTTTTTCATTCTAGGAGATGTGAGTGTGGGATATTCATGAGGTTGTTCTCATTGGATCTGGCTCAGGGAGTTTATTCTTTGCTATCACTTTCAATAGATTTGGCAAGTTATTTAATATTATTGCACGAGTTTTGATTTCTACCAGTTTTGCTATCAGGTAGGGCCTTCTTGTTTTATTGTTTTTACTTTTTTTTAGCTTTTGTTTCTTGTAGCAGTATGTTAGGAGGCTTAGAACTAGTGTTCCCCTCCATTTCTATTTGCTGGTTCTACCCGGTTGGTCAAGTATGAACATTTCCCCTATTTTTGGGATGAGGGTTTGGGGTTTTGAGTTTTTATGCTAGTCATTTTTGCATATGGTGTTCGAACTCATTTATTTTTGAATTTTTGTGATTTTTGCACCCAAAGGTCAAATGGGTTTTAATTTTGGGATTTTTACCTCATTTTGTGTGCCGCCCTATTTTCTCAAGTTTTTGTTGCACAATGTGGCTTGTGGACCTGGATGACCTATTTGTATATCAGCCAGACCACTATTTCACTTTTATGTTGCATTGGGATGCATGTTACATTCATCTTCCTGAGTCTATTTTTGGTTGAGTGACTTTTTGCTTTGTGTTCTCATCTAGTCCTTGTGTTTGATCTTCATGATGGTGGTGTGCCACACATGAATACATGTGCATACATTTTTTGGGTGACCTGTGGGGCTCAATCTTTTGTGGTACTTCTAGAACTTATGATCATTGGGGTTGGGTTGGGATTAGCATGCCATGGGTACTCATCATTGGATGAGCATGGGTAGGGTAGGGTAGAATATGGGGGGGGCTTCTATCTCACAGCCTAGTGTCATGACACCATAGGGTTGGCAGAGAAAGTTTTAAGTGATAACTAAATCAATATTGGGTGGTAATAAAATTTAAGATCATAAAATAATGCTTTAGTGTGAGAGCCTTCCATTGGGAAGTTGAGTCCACACAAATTTCAGCTTGGGCTTGTTGATGCCAAGTGACTCTCCATGATGTTAGACCCTACTTAGTAGCCCATTGAGTGTCTTACTAGGACCTGTATTTATGCATTGTCTATGTCTTGGATTCAATCATCCTACTGCCTAGCATGTGTGTTAGCCATGGATGTTTTCTTTACATGTGTTTGTGGTTGGATCATTATCTCCATCAACACGGTGAGTGTGGACCTATGGGTGCCACGTAGTTGGGAGGCATAGCTACCTACACCACTGCTAGGGATCAATGTACAAAGACGATCTATTGTTCTAGCGCAACTGTTGCTGCATGTTTTCACTTGGTACTTCAGGTTCTAAAGTATGCTTCTTTTGATTTATGCTTTCATTGGAATGCTTATATATCATGCTTATATGATGTTAGATTTGACGCATTTCCTTATTATGATGATTAGCATGTGATAGGTGATGTTATCTACTTGTAGGATTATCTTATGCTTTGCTTCTAGCATGTTAGATTTCCTTATGCTTATGTTGTAGCATGTTTAGTAGTGATGTCCCTATTATGATAGTACCAACTATCTAGTGGATGGCTTGAGATGTTACAGATGGGGGATGGTAAGGCTCACGATGGTCTTATGATGCCATTGATGGTTGGGAGGAACCATGTACTTAGTGTTTTGTTCATTGTGATGTTATTTCTATTATTGTGATGTTGCTTTCAACTACACTATGATGTTTTCTTTTGTACTTTTCCTTCTTACTATTTATTAGATGGTTAGTATTGCTTCTATCTTTTAGATTTGGTTTAAGTGTTCTTACCTCAAAATGTGGATTTGGTACTCCCTAGTGTGGAGGTTTTATACTCTATTTTTACCCTTTGTTTTTTGTCCTTAGTGTTTCTTTTTTTCTTGGGTGACCATGTGTTAGTAGGTGTGATACAATAAAGTATCGCATGCCCATTAGAATTGTATCGTGCATTCCTTGATTGTGTCAAATGCCTCTTAGAGTTTTTTTGTGCAATACTTTCTAGTATTGCACCCCCTTTGAAGAATTTTCATATGGTACCCTTAAAGTATCACATGCCCTAGTGCGTTGTATCACCTCATCCCTAAAAATTTTGCCTTGCTCCTTTAGAAATATCACATGATACTAGAAAGTATCGCCTAGTGCTGATTTAAAGTATCACTTGGAAATTGCAAAAAATTGTGCAAGTGGGTAGTAGGCACTTTTTGGTAAGACCTAAACTTTTTGAAAAGTTTTTCAGCTACCCTCTTTGGTGTTCTTCAATCCTATGGTGTCATATTTTGGATTTGGATTGTTTCTATCTGAATCCAGTTCTATGCCTTTTCGTTGTCAGTCCTTTGGGGTTTAAAATATATCGTTTAAGACTTAAGATATATTTTAATAAATGTGACAATTCATTTGAGATAGGTTTCAAACCTCTACATGCTAAGATAAAGATTTTAGAAAATTTTAGGGCTTCAGAAATTCAGACTTAGCCAATTTTTAGGAGTTAGCATTTGTCTTTTAGCTTGGTTGATCTCTTATGTCTTCTTATTTATGTTTTGGTCAGTGGTGATGCTTGGAGATCTTTGGTGGTTAATTGTTGGATAGTCTTCTATTGTGATCTTTGTGATTCGTGTATGTTGTGGTCTTGCGCACTTACACTTGCCAAAAAAAATATCTTTCTTTAATTTCATCCTTGTTTCTAAGGATCTACAGGCAGGGCATTACAGAATATGTGTGCAATCTATTCCTTTGTACTCACATATTCCAATATGACTTCTTTATCTTGCACTAATTCTCTTAAGAAGTGATATTTTATAGCAATATGCTTTCTTTTTTAATGCATCACTGGATTCTTTGATATGTTGATTGCACTAGTGTTATCACAATATATATCAACTAGATCTTTGATTTCTACCTTCATTCCTTCCAATTGTTGTTTGAACCAAACAATGTTAGAATAATTGACTATTGTTGCTACATATTCTGCCTCTGTTGTGTATTAAGAAGTATAATTTTACTTCTTGCTTTTCCAAGATACTAGTCTTTAAGCAAGAAATAATGTTCCACCGCTAGTGTTTTTTGTGTCATTAAGACTTCCTACCCAATCAGCATCAATAAATGCTTTTAAGTCCAAATTGCCTCCAAGATTGTACCATAAACCATAGTCTTTAGTACCTTTTAGATACCTCATGATTCTCTTAATTTCCATCATGTTATTTTCTTTATGATTTGTTGAGAATCTTGTCACTATTCCAACTACTAAAGAAATATCAAGCCTTGTGTGAACTATGTACTACAATTTTTCAATCATTGATTTGTAAGTAGTCTTATCTACTTCTTTGGAATCATCATTTTTGGAAAGCTAATGTCCAGTAGACATATGTGCTCCAACTAGTCTTGAATCTTTCATTCATAAAAAATTTAGTATCTCCTTGACATACTTAGATTGAGTGATGTAGATACCATTATTGTTCTATTGTATTTGCAATCCAAAAAAGAATTTTATTTCACCAAACATGGACATCTCGACTTCCTTGCTCATTTCTTCTGAGAATGCTTTGCATAAATAATTATTTCTTGTAAATAGAGTATCATCAACAAATATTTTTGCTAACACAATCTTCTTGTCTGGTCCTTCCTTGATATATAGACTACTGTTATCATTAGTCCTTTGAAAACTAATCTGTACCAAGTAATTATGGAGCCTTTCATACCAAGCTCTAGGAGCTTGCTTGAGATCATATAAAGCTTTGTGTAGTTTGCAAACCATGTCTCCTTTGCTAGGATCTACAAAACCTTATGGTTGCTCAATGTAAACTTCCTCATCAAGGATTCCATTCAAGAATGCAGATTTAACATTCATTTGATATATTTTAAATCCTTTATGTGTTGCATATGCTAGTAAAGTTCTAACACCTTCAAGCCTTACTACAAGAGCAAAAGTTTCACCGTAATCAATACCTTATTCTTGAGAGTAACCTTTGTATACCAGTCTTGATTTGTTTCATGATACCTTTCCATCTTCATTCAGCTTATTTCTAAATACCCATTTTGTACCAATTACATTTTTATCCTTGGGTCTAGGAATAAGAGTCCAAGTTTTGTTCTTTTCTATCTGTTTTATCTCTTCATTAATTTCTTCAATCCAACTTTCATTTTCTAGAGCATCTTTAACACTTCTAGGTTCAAATTCAGCAAGTAAACATGTACCTTTTAATTTGCTTCTTGTTATTGTTCCATCTGATTTGTCTCTAATGATTTGATCAAGTGTATGATGTCTTCTAACATATATTGCTAATATAGGCTCCTTGGTCTTTGATTGAGTTCTATCATCTTCTTTTTGAATTTTAATTTCAAGTTTGGGTCCTTCTATCTATGATTCAGGTCCATGAGGCTCAGTTTGAACTAGCTCAATAGCCTTTGTTTGTGACTCGAGTCCTTGCAGCTCAGGTTGCACTGTCTACAACTTGGTAGTTGTTGGAGTTTCTAGGGACTTGGGAGTTGAAGCATCTTTTTTTCAGATAGATTAAGAAGGGTATCAAGTTCATACTAAATGAATCTTTTGTAGTCTTCAGGTTCCTTGTTGCTTTTTTCTTCACTCTTTTCTACATATTCATCAATTCTAACATGTGCACTTTCTATGATTTTGTGAGTAGATATCAAACATATGTATGCTTTGATTCTATAGGAGTATCTTAGAAATATGCCTTCATCACCTTTTACATTGAATTTTCCTTTTCTATATTCCTTCAATATGTAACATGTGCTGCCAAATACCTTCAAGTAATTTACATTAGGTTTGTAGCCATACCATAGCTGATAAGGTGTGTTGTTTGAATATTTCTTCAACTAAACTCTCTTCAAGGTATGAACTGTAGTGTCGATAGCTTCCTTCTAGTATTTGAGAGCAACATTTTTTTCAATCATCAGAGTTCTTGCACAATCCATGATAGATCTAGTTCTTCTTTCTACTATACCATTCTATTGTGGTGTACCAAGAGCAAATACTTGTCTTTTGATTCCTCTTTCAATGCAGAAATTGTTGAATTCATGGGAAATGAATTCACCACCTCTGTCTGATTTAGGCATTTCAACTTATTTCTAGTTTCTTTTTCTACTCTTGCTAGATACCACTTGAATTTTTGAAAAGCTTCTGATTTTTCTTTTAGGTACATAACTTTCATCATTCTAGAATAGTCATCAACAAAGAGAATGAAAAACTTTTCTCTACTATAACTTTCTATTCCAATATGTCCACATAAGTTTGTATGAACAATTTACAAGACTTCTTCTGACTGATAGTCTTTTCTTTTGGACCTTTTCTTTCCCATCTTACCAATTTAGCAATTCTTGCATAGACCCTTGTCAGGCTTCTTCAAACTAGGAATACCTCTTACTCTTTTACATTTGCTTATCTTAACCAGATTATCAAAGTTCACATGACATAGTCTTTTGTGCCATAACTAGCTTTCTTCTACTTGAGCAATAAAACATGATCAATCACTAAAATCAAGATAAAATAGATTATCTTTTATTTGCTTGCTAGAACCAACCAAATTTCCTTTCCCATTCAGAAATTTGACCTGTCCATTCATGAATTCTACCTTGAATCCAATGTTATTTAGTTGTGCCACACTTAGTAGATTATGCTTTAGTCCTTCAACCCAATAAGAATTATCATACACAAGTTCTTAAGTTAACAAAATATATCCTTTTCTTTTTATATTACAAGGTTCATTGTTTCCAAATCTTACACTACCTCCATCATAATATTCCATATGCTCAAATTTTGTTTTGTCACTAGTCATATGATGTGAGCAGCCATTGTTAATAATCTATATATCATTTTTGTTAACATGAGAGATAAGTGTCATCTTATATCCTTCATCATTAGATTCATCTTTTACAAAATAATAAACCATTTCATCTTCAGTGTTATTAGAATCTTTAGCCATGAAACAAGCTTTCTTATCTTTTTCCTTGTAGTTCTTGTAGTTCTTGGAGTCATTCTATCCTTTATGCTTGTTTCTTTTCTTTTCATCCTTCATTTCCTTGTTTGGACACCTTGCCAAAATGTGACCAATTTCTTCACAAGAAAAGTAGATAAGAGGAACTTTATCTTTGTACTTACCTCTTCCTTTGGAATACTTCATTGCAAGTAGGGCTTCAACAACTTCAATATCATTGTCTAAACTTTCTTCTGATGATCCATCTTCTTCATTTCTTGATTGACTAGATTTTGACTTTTTACCCTTTTCTTTGAGTGAGAGTTTGGCTTTAAATGCAGATTCAATATTCTTTGAAGCAGGAACATAGTTATCATAATTGTCTAACTCAAAAGTTGTTAATCTTCGAAATAGAGCATCCAACCCTATCTTATTAGTTGGATCACATCTCATTTCTTGAATAGAAAATACTCTAATTGCATAACCTAAAAGAAGAGTTCTAAGCACTTTACTTACAATAGTTTCCTCCTTGATGTCTCCTCCAAATGCTTTGATTGCACTTACACTGGCCTTGATTCTTTCCACATATTTTTCAAAGTTTTCATCTTCTCTCATTCTCATTTGATCAAATTGTCCTCTAAGGCTTTCTGTTTTGGCTCTTCTTACATTATTATCTCCTCCATAGATATCCTTTAGTTTGTTCCACATTGGAAAAGCAATTTTGCAATATTTTACCTCATCAAATTCAACATAATTTAGAGCAGATGCAATATCAATCATCATGATATTATGATTCTTCTTTTCAGCAATATCTTCAACTAATAATATTCTAGTGGGAGTCTTATAATCAGAATCAAAATACTTGCAACCTGAATCACTGATGGTAGCCAAATGCAATCTCATAAGTCCTTTCCATGCTAAAAAGTTGTCTCTATTTAGCTTGGAAATCTCTCTTTTGTAAGACATCTTAATCTTTAGCTTAGGTCCTTGAAACCTTCTCTGCAAACACCAAAAGCTCGAATACCAATTGTTGAAAATATAAGAGGAGTAACTGAAAGGGGAGGAGTGAATTATTTACTAAAAAAATAAATCTTAGATCCCTTTTGATGTTAGTACAAAATGCAAATAAATAACTAAATATTGTTGAAGCTTGGTAAACACACAGAGTGTTGTAACTCGGCAGTAACTGGATTAGCTCAGTAAAAGATTAACTTATAAACCATTAGATGTTATTTGTGATTACCATTACTTTAACTTAGTTGCAAACACATAAAGAAAATAGCATTAACACATTTGACACCAGGATTTAATGTGGAAACTCAATTTGGGAAAAACCACCAATAGCAACTAGTTACCAATTTTCACTCTTCTGAAGTGAGCCCTGTTAGGAGCCAACCCTGTTAAAGGTTACAAAAAAAACTATTAAGTGTAACCCTATTAAATGATTTAATCACTCTATTAGGAGTGGCCTAGTTAGAGGCCTTGAGAACAATTCAATGGAATTTGTTGCCGGTAAATATTTTGTAGCCGATGGACCCCTTCGAGAAGGTTCGACAAAAAGTATTTATACCCTATCTGGGTTCATTGTAAATCATCTTATCTTATTTTATCTTATCTTATGCTCTGTATGTAACCTATTGGAATAAACAAATAAAAGAGTTCTATTGTTGCTGTTCATGTTCATTATCTGTGTGCATTTCTTAATTAATCTATGCGGTAAACATTTGGCACCATTGCCCGATGAACCTGGAAGGTGGGAGGAATGAAGATTGATGCCAAATTAGCTTAACAAGGATTGAAATAAGGTCAAGGGAAAAGATGGAATATGTATTGCACAAGAAAATTTAATTTTGGCACAGCAAGCCAACTACCAAAGGCGGTTCTAGAAGATTTCCAACAGACATAGAAGGGCGAAAGAATTGTTGTAGAAGACTCGATAGTGGGTGGAGTTGGTGGAAGAGGCCAAGGAGGTCTTTTTGAGTTTGTATTCACTGAGGGAAGAGAATCCAGATGGAAGGGAATCAACTTGCATGGCTCAAAGTTTTGAGGGAGCATGAGCGTAGAGTGAACTCTTCATTCGCGACACACTTTCATAGGGGACAACTTTAGAAGATCCTTCTTCACCAAGGTTTACAGTTGTTGAGACTATCAGTGTGGGGGAGTAAACAACTAGTTTGGAGAGAAGACCACCGATGTGGGAGTGCAGACTGCTAGTGTGGGAGTACATTCTGCCAGTGTGGGAGAACAATCTGCCGGTGTGGGATTGCAGATCATCGGTGTGGGAGTGCAAAGCCACATTATGAGAGTGAACAATGCCAGTGTTGCAAGACCAAACAACACCCATGCACAAAATCCAGTAGTGATGGTAGGACTAAAAAAAAAGTTACCAAAATTTGATGGTGATGGTACAATCAATCTGATCTAACATTGTAAAACATGTGAAACAATATGGAGGGCAAATGGCATAACTGATACAAACGAATGGGTCTAGCAGTTCCCAACAACCCTATGGGATGTTGCAATTGATTGGTTCGTCGATGCAGATCCCAAGAGCTTAACCACTTGGAACAACCATAAGAAGGAGTTTACTGTCAAATTTTAATTGTTGCGTGATGACAATGAAATTATCATAGAGATATACAATACAAAGCAAGGCAAGAATGAAACTGTTCGTGTCTATGCCAAGAAATTAAAAGATTTGATAAGTAAAATGGAAAATAAGCTGGTAAACAGATTGTAGAAAAGATGGTTTATGGAAGGCCTATGCCCAAAGTTGAAGAAGATGAAAATTGTGTCGCCATCATCATACACAGAAGCATACAACATAGTGATGAACTTGGAAAGTGAGTAGAGGACGAAAAAGAAGAAGAATAGTTCCTCTGACTCAGATGACAATGCATCCTCAAAAGAAGATAGCAGTGATGATAAAAATAGTAGCAAGAAGGTATGTGCCCTATAGAAGGACATGATCTGTATGATGAAGGAATTTAAGAACATGTAGAAGGAGACAAAGGGAAGCGAGTTGTGGTGCACAGAATGTAAGATGAAAGGTCATACTAAAGGGTCCTATCCAAAGAACCAATTTTGCAAGATTTTTTAGATCATGGGACATTCCATAAAAGAATGTCCCTTCAACATGAAAACCAGAGGACCTCAATAGGTGTTTCTAGCACAGGTAGCTTCCACATCAGAAGGGAATAGAAATGCAAACATTGATGGTGCCACTTTAGATGGGTACAAGAATAATAGCAGAGGGCAAAATAACAATAATGTGAACAATAACAATAACAATGGCAACTAAAGTCGAATCTAGTATGATGCAAACGGATGGTCGATCATTCAATGTCGAGCATGTAATTTGTGGGGTCATTTTGCATGGGATTGTACAACAGAAAACACACTAAAATTATTATGCAAATGGTGTGGATCCGACGACCATGAAGATGCCAAGTGCCCAAAATCTAAAGAAAATTTGATCATTGTCACAATAGACGAAGAGGAGGTTTTGGAAATTACATAGAGGCAAGCAAAGGTGTACCCCAACCCAGCGAAAGAAAAGAGGAAATTAGGGGAAGTGAGGGCATAAATTGAAAAGGCATCGCAAGTGGAGACATCTTAGTTGACAAACACCACCAGCACCCTGGCAAGGAACTCCCTAGAATAAAACATTGTATGACAGATCTTACAAATAGAGGCATCGGTCAAGATAAGTGACCTTCTCACAATGCCCTAGTTACAGATGGCCATTCTAAATTATACACCATTTTTGAAAGCAATGGAGGACACAAGAAGGGACAACAGTGAAGTGACATAAATAGACCCAATGCTTCTAGCACTCACAATGGGAAGGCATCTGATGATTGTCGAGATGGAGATTTTGAAAAATGTTTTGACAAACACAATTATTGATGGAGGGTCTAGCGTGAATGTGTTACCAGAGGATACCTAGAAGAAGTTGGGAAAGTCGACGTTGTGGCCACCTACATTCCAATTGCTCACGACAGAGCAGCACGGGATCAAACCGTTGGGAACCTTAAGGGAGCAACTAGTAACTATTAGAACACAGCCATTTTTATTAGACTTCATGGTCATTCTATTGAGAAGAAAAGGATATCATTTTATTTTGGAACAAAATTGGTTAGTGCAAGCAAAAGTAAAACATGATTGGAAATGAAATACCTTATAAATGGAATGTAGAGGAAAAAGATTCATAATTGACCTACACTCACAAATGGTAGGAGATGAGGCAGCATCATCAGACTCAAAAGGTGAAAGTGAAAGTGATGATGAAGGAAAGAAGAGAATGGAATCAGACAAAGAAGGAGTATTAAGACTAGAAGGAGGATTGAATGATGATGACCTAGACTTGGTGAATGGCCTTTTCCATTGGCAGATAGAAGACTATGAACTCTCTTTGAGCTATAATATGTTAAGGGTTGACGAAGGTGAGAAAAAAGAGGAAAATGAATGTCCAAAGGAATACAAAGAAGTAGAAGAAGGAAAGGCGATTATGGCTGAAACTAAGGAGAAGAACATATAGTCTAAACCTAGAAAAAAGAAAGATCCCACCATTTGGTATAGGGTAAATGGACCACACAGAAAGAAAAGAATGCATCACACTATAAAATTAGTTGAAGGGCGCTAATAGCAAGGAAATAATCTAGATGTGCAATGATTGTAGGCATAGTAGGCAACGGAGGTGGCATAGAACAGACGTAAGGTGTGGCATGATAAGCATCTCAAACTCAATAGGTTTTAACCAAGACAATTGGTACTGAAGTATGATGGACAGAATGAGATTAAGCCAGGAAAGTTTAAGGTCAGATGGGTCAGACCATACCAGATTTGAGAGGTCAGTGACAATGGAGCAATAATGTTGTGGATGTTGGATGGGCAAGAGATACCTCTGGTAGTCAATGGATCCAAATTGAAAATATATCGTGCCGAGAAGACTTCATCATTTTCACCATCACAGAATGACCAGATAACTCCCTTGTCATTGTCATTATAGAACGACGATGCCTCGAGGCAAAATTGAGGTGTTGTATATTTATTTATTTTATTAAATAAAAAAAAAAGGAAGTGATCAGAAGAGTTTCTGTGGGCACAACCCATGGATAGCTACTCTATAGGCTGGCTATCCCACAGATAGCTTCCCACGGGTGGTCCTGCAGACCCCTTTCCACAGGGTTGATGTCCTGCAGACCCAAGGCTTCCCTATGGAGGTCTTCACATCGGCTTCTATTCTTTTTTGCATTCTAATTCTTGTGGTTCTAATACACTTTTCGACTATTGTTCCATGACTGGTATTCACCATTTATGTACATGTTTTTCTAATTTTCTGTTTTTCATTTTAGCATTTGTGTTCACCTTCCATTTACTCTTCTTCCCTTCTCCCGTTGTCACTATTTATTGCCGACTATTCATCCATGGAGGTTCTTTTGTCGTGGACTTATTATTCCTTCCACAGGTGTTGGTTTCCCACCTTCCATGTACATCATTTGATCCCTTCTTTCACGGACTCTATATGATTGCCAACCTTCCATGGGTAGGCATGTTTCCGTTGGGGTCTCTTACCTTCATGTGGAAGTCTTTTTGCTGGCTATCTAGTTCTTCTGCAAATCATCCTAGTATCCCCATGGCTTAATTTTTTGTTTTTCACTGATAAGAGACTAGCAGTAAGCGATTAGGCAAGCACAACAGTGTGTGATGGGGACTTCCATTTTCCAGCAGGCGTAGAGGAATTCATAAATAAGTTATAGACAATCAAGATGCAAAAGAAGCGTGACAGGTGGTTTCCTATAAATTTAAAAGAAAATTGACGATAGATTGAAACAGTTCAGAATGAGTAACACATGATGCCAAAGAGAAGGTACCTAGACATAAGAATTTTCCAGAAAGAGTGTGGGATCAAAAGAAATCACAAAAATAGTGTGTTGCATGCATTTTTGTGTGGAGTTTAGACTACTAATTTGGTCTTGGTGGTGAGGCATGTTGCCCCTCAACCCTGCCCTATATCGCAATAGGGAGTGCGCTTGAGGTGCTGCCCCAAGACCCCATGGGGGCATTGCCCCTTGACCCATTGGGGGAAATGCCCCATAGACCCCCAATCATTGCGATTATTAGTCATGGGAAGTGTGACCAGTTGATGAGACCTGGAGCTACTGTAGGTCTTGGCGCTCAAAATTGCCTTCCCGATTTTGAGCACCATTAAAAAAATCAAGCCCTTAAACGCTTTTAAAATGCATATGTGTCTGGTTGTACCCGACTGTCCATTTGAGACCCCTAAGGTGTTTAATGCTTCTAGCAACTTTCATTCAGCATGCCTAAGCGTTTCATGAAGTTAAATAGTGTTTCTTAGTTATTTGGCAAAGTTCTATTTTGAGCTAGTATCAATTTTGCATTTTCACCTAAGTGTCAAAGAGCGACAGGAGGCTTTGTTTGTAAATGAATATCTCGCACCCAAAAATATTTTGTGATTCACCACTTTGGGAGTATCTAATATCCATACCTGAGAACCTATGTTTCAGATTTTGAGTCATTTCAAGTCTGTTTGAATAGGTTTTGAATCCCTCAAAGTTGGTCAGTTACTATTTTCATGCTTTTGCACTTTGCACACATTTCTAGGAAGCCCTGTTTGATGTGCTATAACTTTGACCCAGTTGACTAAAATGCTAAATTTCTTGTTGTGTTGCATGGTAGATGTCAAAGACTTCCTATGTTTAAATTTTCAAGTCTAGACGAATCCATTTGATCAATTTGCAAATGCGATTCCAAATGCAATTTATGACTTTTTACTAGTGTCAGTATTTGCAGATTTATCAGTACCCCTGTTCGTGGTGTTATAACTCTTAATCCGTGATTGGTGAGATCAAATGGATTGCATCCTTGTGTTGTCCTCCAAAAATACTACAAGTGTGCTTGTTTCCAAATGTTGACGAATCCATTTCCACACCCTTCTAGGCCAATTCCATTTGCTAAAATCACTTTTCAGTCAATGTTCCTAGTTGCAAAGTTCTGAGTAGCCTATTTTGAACGTCTGCCATTTGCGCCCTGTGATTTTTCATGAGCCTAAATCACATTCTCATAATTTCCTCATGACAAAGAATGAGCGTCCCAATTTTTGTTTCCACATGTGCTCATTTGCCTAGTTTTTCGAACCAAATCCAAACCCAGTTTACGGTTTCCTGACATGTTTGTTTGTAGGTAAATCTGGAGGGGCAACTTTGACAGTCAATATCTTTTGACTGGGGATTCTTCATGAGACGAGATATGATGGGATGCAAGAGTCTAGAACCGAGATTCAGTGTGCCAATTTTTAGAGCCTAATCAGGTGATTTAGTCAGTTTTTAAGGCCAGTCAACAGACCTCCTGGCACAAAGTTGGTGAGTTACAAAGAGTTGTAAGATGAGCTTCAAATTGATTTTTAGGCAATGGAATTTGTTTTCAGTTAGTATCAGATGTTTTGAAGATCAGTTTGAAGAGTTAGTGTTCTGGAAACGAAAAAAAAATTTAGTCAGACCCGCTTTGGGGCCCGACTAAATCTTCATCAAATGCCAAGAATAGAAGACTGTCTCCGTAGTTTCTATGATTATTGATGAATCAAGTCATGAACATCAAGAGGCTAAAGAAAATGCCTTAACATATCAAAGTGATGTAGTGTCTAGGCTAGCTATATCAAACATTCATTTGGAGGAGACATAGCACATAGTACAAGACAGTCAATGGGAGCTTCATGACATAGAATAGAGCAGATACTGTTTTAAAAATTCCCACGCCTACGGATTTCAAAAAAAAGAAAAATAATGGGGTCTCGTGTGACAGGGAGCCATACTCCATGAATTGGGAAGAAACTTCCATGAAGCAACTGTCTACGCCATAAATGAAAGGAAGCACTTGCCAAGAGGTAGTCAACAGCAATAAGACAAGCCGCAGTTAAGAAGTGAAGCCTTTCCAGTTGAGGGAAAGTGCAAGCAGTCCATGGCTTGAACTAAGCAGTCTACACCTTCAAAGGGAAGCTCTCACGCTACGCCAGCTTAGAAGGGGCAACCCACATTGAGCCAAGGAGTAGATCCTCGCATAAAAGAGGGAGCGGCCCCTTTTGGAGGAAATCAGTGCAAGTGTAAAAAAAAACACCACGCCATGTCAATACAATCTTTTGCAAGTCACTACAGATGCTGTTTGAAACACGTCCTTCACCAATGAGGAGGTGTGTTTGCCCACGTTGAAGTAGGAAGGCAGCAGACTAAATTTTAAAGAGAAATGAAGTTTGCGCAAAAGATAGTTCCATAAGAAGATGAGCCGCCCAATAATGCAATGAGCTCATGCTATCAGACGAGCTTGCAGTAGATTAGAGATAAATCCTGCATAGAAGGAACAAAGTAGAATGCGTGAGAAGGAGGTGTCTTCAAACTTTGCCACGTAGCCAAACAAGGGAGGCGTCTCATAACAAAGGAAATCACACTTGCTAAAGGAAAACCCACAGATGAGGAAGAGCAAACGACTTCAAGCAAGGAGCTTTTCTCATGCATGAAAAAGTAACGCATAGCAGTGAATTTTCTGGGAGCAACACACGTTTCAAGGCAGCCGTCATGCAATGTGAAACAAGCCAAAGCTCCAAACCATTGATTAAATGAAGGATAAACCCGTAGTTGTCAAAGTCAATAACCTGCCAATGATCATCAAGCAAAAATGAAAATGCCAAAATAGTTAAAAGGAGCCGAATCAATGCATCGAAGGAGTAATCTAGGTCGTTGCGTACAGGGCATGGTTTCTTTTAAAACCAGTTATCCCACATTTGAGACGTGAGAAGCATTTTCACTTTTTAAATACAAATTTACACATATGTGATTGTGTCTTAAAGGCATGCCTTTTCCAAAGGCCACGGCCGCGTGGTGGGCCTCCAAATGTGACCTAAGTGTGGATGACGTCAGCTGCGGTCAACCAACTCAAAATTTTAAACAAATATTATACCGCGCTAATGTGATCCAGGCGACAAGATGATGACATGTGGCAAATCGAGCAGCCCTCATTACCTCGCCATGTGAAGGTGCTCGCTAGTTAACTATAGCGAGATAGCGAGGCTGATGTGGCACGATTTCTGAGGTGGCAGAGGATGACACGTGTCATTTCATCGCCATGTCGCTAATGACGTGGAGGTTGTTGAGTCAGATAGCGACATAGCGAGGGAGAATCAGGAAATAACATGTGGCAAGTGGTCCCAGACCATTTGATGACATGGCAGATGATCCGAACCATGTGGGCATATCAAATGCAGCCATGTGGCAATGGTTAACAGAGCTTTGACCTCAAAATTGAAGAGTTGGACAAAATAAAATAATTTTAAAATTTTCTTTTAAAATTATTTTCAAAATATGCTTGTTTTTAAAAAATTATTTTAAAAGAGATCCATTCTAATGTTCAAACATTAGATATTTTAAATTTTGAAATTTAAAAAATTAAATGTGCAGACATGAGTTTCTAAGCAGAGGAGTCATTTTCAAAATGACTTTCAAGAGGTTTTCGAGAGGCCAAATAGGCGATGTTATATATCGTCGAAATCGGGAGAAGAGGAACTTTTCAATTCTGGAGTTAGTTTTTGCACAGGTATTAATCAGTTTGAGCTACATGAGGTTTTCCATCAAGTACCTGAATCGCAACTATATTCAGACCAGGAAGTTTAGTTTTGATTTTTTGTCAAGATAATGACCTAGATATGCATAAAAGATGGTAATAATGCAGTTGGGGTTGAATTGGTTACATTAAAATCAGTAAAAACTCATAATTTCACTAGAATTGCATAAGGTTTCAGATATCTTAGTTGCAAAAGAATTTCATCATTAGGCAGAGACATTTGCAAATCAGTTGCAGATAATGATGAAACAAAATTAGATCAGATGGGATGAAAGAAGAAAGAGGTTACTCAGTTGCAAAGGATTGAATTTCAAGTGGACACTTGTCATCTTCAGAACAGATCCGGGAATTCTTTCTCTTCTATATCTTTCTTTCTCTGATACTTTGTAAAGGGTTCCAGTTTTTGCACTGAGAGACCATTCTTCAGCATTTTTCTTCTTGTATTGAACAGCATTTTGAGTTTTATGCAAATAGTTCATGTCTGTTAGGTGATTTATGAAGTATTCTATACATCTCTCATGTATTTGATTTCAAAAAAAGCAAATAAAGAGCAACAATGGTTTCAAATTCAGCCTGAATCTTGTCTCCTTTTTGTGGATCTGTAATCTTTTCTAGTTTATGATCAAAAACCATAGATTAGGTTGCATCTCATTTAGTGATGTATGTGATTGAAATACCTTGCTTATGGAACCAAGAGCCATGTAACCTCTTGGTGTTTATCACAGGGTTTACCGATTTCATGATGGGATTTTCTAAGTATGAGATTCATTTTGATGCAGATGTCAATTCACAAGGTGAAAGATAGATCAGGGATCTTAATGTAGAGATACGTTTGAGGTTTCCAGGAGATGTATGGTTATGATTCATTTAATTGCCCAACAGATAAGGCACTGGTCAGAGATAGGATCATTAAGTTCTGTTGCTCATACTTGGGTTTTGCTGATATCAATCTATTAAATATTTTTTATTTTATTGTTGAAAGGTATTCAAAGTATAACTTTCACTTAGCTTTCCAGTTTCATGAGTCATGTCCTTAGCTATTTCATGCTTGTGATCTCCTGGTTAAGCATAGAAGGATTAGGGGTTTCATATGCTTTTATAGATCCTGAATATGGTTATTGCACTGGTCACATAGTCAGATCTAAAGAGGTTCACCCGCCTAGGTTTTGCAGAGCCTAAAGTGCAGAAGGAGTACAACCTTATAGTTAGCTTGGTGTCTGAATGGATGTGTTGATAATGGGAGTTAGCTGCCCCTAGATATGTTTTGTTCTCATCAGGGTAATTGGAAATGGGTAACATTTTCAAACACCAACAGTAGGCATGGATGTTTGTGTACTAGAGGCACTTGGAGTAGGTGTTGGATGTGAAGCTATCTTGGCGGATGCATAGAGAGCTCAAAGAGGAGTTTATCATCTAGTTGAAGGCAATTTAGGAATGCTTGGCTCAGGGTACCTAGAAGTTGGAAGTAGAGAAAGTGGCACGGGTGGCTATCAAGGTTAGCTTGATTAAGGAGATAATACTATGTTCGTAAAGGCTGAAAATGCAACACATTTTGGAGACTAGTTAGTGTATTCTATTTTGTTAATCTATCCTAGATATGTTGTAATTGTATTTTGTAATTGTCATCCAAAGATGACTTTTTCTTTTGGAGGGGATGATGTCGTCAATAAAGATTTTGTAGCTGATGGGCCACTAGGTTCATGTCATCGATAAAGATTTTGTAGCCAACAGGTAGATTAGTATTGTTATGTAGCCAAAAAACCCCTTCAAGAAGGTTTGGCGGAAAGTATTTATACCCTCTCTGGGTTCATTATAAATCATCTTATCTTATCTGATCTTATCTTATGCTTTGTATGTAACCTGTTGGCATATGCAAATAAAAGAGTACTATTGTTGATGTTAGTGTCCATTATCTATATGCATTTCTTAATTAATCTATGTGATAAATAGAATTGCCACCTTGTTAGAAGATTTTGCAAATTTTTGTTAAGCCAATTCTATTAAGATATTTAGATCACAGCTACAATGGTTAGAGAGTAACAATGAAATAACCTAATTTGAATGCAACTTAATTGCTGATTTTAGATCTTTGTTTTGGCTTGTACTTGATCCTTCCTAATTGAATATGACTTTGCTACACCACAAGGATATTCTGCTTATCCTTGAAATTCACTTCTTCAGCTTACCAATAGATCTTCAACCACATCACCATAATTCACACATTCTCTTGCACTCACACTTGCACACTTGCTTGCTCACTTTAAAATCAAAACTTGACCTTATACTTAATTAAACTCAATACAACAAAATAATAAAATCCTTTACTAGCCAACCTTGCTTGGTAGAAACTAACTCTGAAACAATTTCCTTTGTTAACCAACAGAAGCTCAATTAACATTGCAAACTTACAAAAATCCTTTGGCAACTAAGTGAGCTTAGTTATTACTGGTTCCATCCAACTTTCCTTCATTACCCAAGTAAGCTTAGTTAACACTCACTTTTTGTAACTTTTCCTTTGATGCCTGAGTGAACTCGGTAGATATTGCCTTCTAAACTAGGCAAACATAGGAACACTTGGTAGACACTGGGAACTATCTTCACTGCCCGAGTGAGCTCGACATATACTAACTAATAATGATTATGACATTTGTGTAACATCAAAGATAGAACACAGTTAATCAATTCTATCCAACAACTTAAGCTTACTTAGGATAATGCATTGCATAGCAGTTTGTGATTGAGACACTTAGGAGTTTGCATCTTAATTAAACACATCATGTAGGAGAATTCCACTCTAGGTGGTCATACTTGTTATCTCAATCCACCTTTAGTGTACTTATCACATTATCATCCTCATCATCACATATACTTCATTGCATAATGGAGGATGATCCACCTTTGGTGGACATGTAATTCCACATTATGTGGGTGCTAGCTTATCTTATCCTTGTCATTGTCTCTTATCACCTCTCCTATATAAGGAGGCATATTATGTACATTTTAAATCAATCCATTGGATGTCAATCAAGTTTATTATCAATAATAGCATTCTTGCATCTTCATGCAATTGTCTTGCCAATCTCTTGTGGAAGTTATATTGGTCTTTCATTTGATCTTGGGGGTGTTGTAGAGTCACCTACAACTCTAACAATAACATTATAATTTTTGAATGTATCCACAATGCAATCATGTTATGCTAAATAAAATATGATCACATTATTAAGAATTAGAAGCATTACTTCTAGCTCTTCATAACCCCATTAGACTATGAAGAACTAGAAGCAATGAGAGTGAGATATATAGAGAGAGGGAGTGAAGGAGATGCAAGGTGTAGACTTTCCCACCCATAGTTTTCTTTTCTCTGATTGTCAAACTCTTTTAGGCCTATTTTCATGCATGTGCTAGTTTAAGACATATTTGATTTACAATTATATGACACTATTTCATGACTTGATTAGATGTCTACATTGATTACATAGTTGATTCATTTCATGTGCTATTTTATGATATTTATTGTATCTTCAAGCTGATGAAATATTTATATTAGAATATGATATCATTTATATTCAGGAATTATTATTATACTTGCCACATACTTACATGTTTATGGTGTATGTGTTTATTTTATATTTATATTTGACATGTTTGATATGGTTAAGGAAGGGAGTTGCAGTCACCTGCTAGTCGAGATCTACATAATGTACCACTCCCCACCATTGCTTGTTTAGCTTAAACATATATGCACATGTACATGCTCGTATTTTATGGAGATTGCATGTACCAAACATCAACTTCTATGAATTGCCAAGATGAGTGTGCCCTATCACAAAAACTCAATGGTAAGAATGTAGAGATAATGATCAGGTCCAATCCTAACCATAACCCAATTACTTATCTTGAAAAGGAGGACTCGTATCTGATTGTCTACCATTTTTAGACCCATGAGTTTGTCTTTGCATGTATTGTTTGATTGTGGTTTCTATGTTATTTTTATGTGATTTTGATATGTGCTTTACTTTGTAAATCCAAGTTAATTATGATACTTGGATTAATCTTATAATATTCAAATTATTAAATATTATTTGATTGAAAAAAAAATTAAAATATGAGAATATTTAATTAATTAAAAATTAATTAAATATGTACTTTAATTTAAAAATCTAATTTGAAAATTTGGATAAAAAGAATTAAAATATTACAAGATTAAAGATTTAATATTAATTTATTATAATTATTTAATTTATAATAATCAAATTAGAGTTACATTTAAATAATAAGCTTTAATTATTTTTATTATCATTAATGTAAATAATAAAGTACACTTTAAATAGTGCTTGCACTAATTAATAAAGTGGAGGAAACAAAAAATAAAAGAATATTTTAATTAAAAAGTTTTTTAAGTGTGCATGAAAGGATTAAATAATTAAAGTAATTATTATTTAATAAAGTTAGTGGCTTTTGGTAATTGGGGAATAGAAATCCAAGTTAGGGTTATTACTCTTTATTAGAGGGTTTGTAGTTTATTTTCACATAGAGGTTTTGGGGAGAAAAATTGGAATTGGAGCAAATTAATTGTTGAAAGTTTCAGAGGGTTTGGGTTTGTGTGCATTCACAGATTGTCTCATAGTTGATTGTTGTTTTGAGGTAGGCTTTGAAAACTCATTGTAGAATTTTATTGAAAGTTATGTCTACCTTGTGTTTTCTTGGATACTTGCATAATGCTTATTAATTTTTGGATAAAGAATTATGTTGTAGATTTTGAAAAGGAAAAACTATATATGGTATACAAAGCTATCTATCTTTTGAACTTGACATATTTGAGGTTCTATTATGTCTTTTCGAAATTATATAATAAATTCTTATTATATTTATATAAATGTGATTGTGATTTTCTTTTTTAGTAAAATATAATATTAAATTTATCAGGTATGGAATTTTTCATTTATAGGAGACATTGAGACCACACTTTCCTAATTAATTTTTATTTCTTTTAAATACAACTTGTTTAATAATGTGTAATTTAAAAGCATCAAATAAATCAACTTAATAAATCAGTTTTACTCACATCAATCAATCAATCTTGATGGTATACTCAATCAATCTTTTAAGCTTGACATAATGGAGGAATTTCAATTATTATTTTAAAAGACATTTTATTTTTGGTGTTTATATATGTATATGCATGTGTATATTGATAGACATAGACATGTGCATATTTTCTATGTGTTTGTGTGTATTATGCCATATATTAAATTTTTATTCTATTATATATTTAATTATGATTTATTTTTAGTAAAATATAATGTTGAAATTCTAGGGTATGTAATATTTGACATTACATGATCAATTTAAGAAATCTATAAACTTTGTTGCACAAGCTTACAATTAGATTTGAAACTAACACAATATTTCAATATCGTACAAGTTTCTACATATATCAATATACATTCTACAACATATTTTTTTATGTCGTCCCTATATGGTTGACGTATCCTTATTTTAATTGTTTAAATTAAACCTTTAGATGATTAGTAAATCCAAACTCATTTGCATTATGTGATTAGACCAATGAGCATGTCTGTGCATTTAGAGGTTCACTCTGTCATGAAAGTGTTAAGTGATTTTCTATGACTTTGGATTTTCAGGTTTTAAATCTTTTCAAGTTTAATTTTTGGCAAATTTTCCTTAGGTGAATTCCCATTACAAAGAATAATCTATTTTTGTTTGGGTTGATTCAAAGTCTAGTTGCTATAGTTGGATATTTACCCTAATCAACTATTCACTCGAAAAATGAATAAGTATTGAAAGAGGAATTTAATTTCTCACTTTTTCTAGTTTGAATTTTAGAATTTGGAGAGCTTTTTTTAAAATCCTCTTCTAAAGGATTTGATTTATATTCGTTTTGGGAGCTGTGAGCATGGGATCTTCATGAGGTTGGTCTCATTGGATTCAGCTCAGGTAGACCTTTTGTTACCATGATTTTTGGTAGATTTAGTGGACATTTTATTTTATTGTGTGAGTTTCAATTTCAGCCACATTTGTTTTCAGGTAGGGCTTTCCTATTTTATTGTTTTCACTTCGTTTCAACTTCTATTTATTGTAGCAGTATGTTAGGAGGTTGAGAACTAGTGTTCCCCTCCATTTCTATTTGTTGGTTCTGTCTGGTTGGTCAGGTATGAAGATTTTCCCTATTTTTGGGATGGGGGCTTAGGTTTTTGAGCCATTATGCTAGTCATTTTTGCATAGGGTGTCTAAATTCATTTATTTTTGGGTTCTTGAGGTTTTTAGACCCAAAGGCCAAATGGTTTTTACTTTCAAAAATTTTCCAAATTTTGGGGTTTTAACCTCATTTTGTGTGTCACCCTATTTTCTTGAGTTTTCTTGGCTCAATGTGGGTCGTGGACTTGGATGATTTTTTTGGATATTAGTCAAACCATTATTGCACTTTTATGTTGCATTAGGATGTGTGTTTCATCCATCCTCTTGAGTCTGTTTTGGTTGAGTGACTTACTACTTGTGTTCTCATCCAGTCCTTGTGTTATGATCTTTGTGATGGTGGTGCACCACACATGAGTACGTACACATACATTTTTTAGGTGACCTGCGAGGGCCCAATCTTCTATGGTACTTTCAAAAGTTATGATCATTAGGTTTGGGTTGGGAGTTTGCATGCCTATGGGCACTCATCGTTAAATGATCATGGGTAGTGTAGGGTAGCATATGGAGGAGCTTCTATCCTGCAACCTGGTGACTCTTTCCCATTGGTTGGCAGAAGAAGTTTTAAATAAGTGATAACTAAATTAAAATGTTTCAGTGGTAATAATTATAAGATAATAAAATGTTTGGGTTGTGCGCCTTCCATTGAGAAGAGTTACTGCCTAGGTTGTGCACCTTCTATTGAGAAGAGTAGCTGCCAATACTAGCTTGGGCTTGTTGATGCCAAGAGACTCTCCATGATGTCATCCACTACATAGTAGCCCATTGAGATGTCTGAACAGGACCTGTAGTTTATGCATTGTCTTGTCTTGGTTTCAGTCATCATATTGCTTGGCATGAGTGTTAGCCATGGATGGTTTCTTTGCATGTGTTTATGGTTGGATCATCATCTCCATCAGCACGATGGGTGTGGACCTATAGGTACCATGTGGTTGGGAGGCATAGCTACCTATACCACTACTAGGGACTGGTGTACAAAGATAGTATATTGCTCTAACACGATCATGGCTAGATGTTTTAACTTGGTACTTCGAGCTCCAGAGTATGCTTTCTTGTGATTTATACTTTCATTGGAATGCTTATATATCATATTTAGATGATGTTAGATTTGATGCATTTCATTATTATGATGATTATCATGTGATAGGTGATGATATCTACTTGTAGGATTATCTTATGATTTACTTCTAGCATGTTAGATTTCCTTATGCTTATGTTGTAGCATGTTTAGTAGTGATGTCCCTATTACAATAGTACTGAAGATCTGATTGATGGCTTGTGATTTCATGCGTGAGGGATGGCTAGGGCCCACAATGGTCTTATGATGCTATTGATGGTTGGGAGGGACCATACATTTAGTTTGTTTTACTATTTATTAGATGGTTATTTGTTGTTTCTATCCTTCAGTATTATATTCAAGTGTTTACACCTCGAATCATGGATTTGATACTCCCTAGTGTGGAGGTTTTGTACTCTATTTTACCCCTTTTTGTTGTCCTTAAGTTTTTTCTTTTTTTTCTTGGGTGACCATGTGTCAGCATGGTGCGATACAATAAAGTGTCACACACCCATTGGAATTCTATTGTGTGTTTCCTAATTGTGTCGCATGCCTCTTGGAGTTTTATCGTGTGATACTTTTCAGTATCACACCCCCATTGAAGAATTTTCATACGATACTTAATAAGTATCACACACCCTTGAGAGAAGTATTAATCAATCCTTGAAAGTGTTGCCCTTCTTCTTTAGAAATGTCGCACGATACTAGAAAGTATCGCCTAGTGCTGATTTAAAGTATTGCCTGAAAATTGTGAAAACTTATGTGGGCAAGCAGTGGGCACATTTTGGTAAGACTTGAACTTTTTGGGAAGTGTTTTAGGTACCCTCTTTACTGTTCTTCAATCCTTTGGTTTTGTATTCTAGATTAGGTATGTTTTGTTTTGAATTCAGTTATGCATCTTCTGTTGTTAGTTCGGGTAGTGATGTCAGGAGATTGATTAGTTGTCGGGATGGTGGTTTAGTCTTCCATTGTGATCTTTGTGATCAATGTATGTTGTGGTCTTATGCACTTACACGTGCAAAAAAAATATCTTGGCTTGTATTTTATCCTTGTTCCAACGATGTCTAGGTGGGGCATTATAGATTATATATCCATATGATTTTGGAAATATGTGATTCAATTATTGTTTATAGATTATTCATAAAAATACATATGCATTAAGGAACTTATCATTTGATAAAAGAAACATGGTAAAAAAAAAATCTTTTTATTATCATGTAACAATGATGGAAATGGGCTACTTATTTGATGATTGTAATCAAGCCCAACTACAAGCTCTAAAGATCTACATGCAATATAAACCAACATTGTATCAATGCAACACTTATCTACATGAACATAAAAAAAATAGAGTAGACAAAGATATACCCATATGCCTTCAAGAAATACTTGATTTTGTTGTCCTATCCTTTAAGATCTTATTTTGAAATCACTTTCTTAGAAAATTTGAAGCACATGGACAAGAAGGAATATAAAGGAATTCAATATCGTTGATTGATTTAGGATTATGGAAGTATGAAGATGATAATTGTGATAAAAATATGATAATGACAATAAAAAAGGCTCTCAAATATCACAAGTATTGAAGATTACAAAAGCTTTGGGCATATGCACCAAGATGGCATGCAATAAAGTGGACTTTATTATTTTAAAAAATGAAAGTACACATAATGTGATTTTGCTATGTGTAGTTTTCATCAAATTTCAAAATGGGGCTTGGCTCGTTAATGTGCCAAGAAAATAATATTAAATGTTTTGAACTTATTGATAATGTTACCACATTATAAAAGTGATTGTGTTATGCCTAATAAAATGTGATCATATTATTAAGAACTAGAACCATTGCTTCTAGTTCTTCATAACCCCATTAGGTTATGAAGAACCAGAAGCAATGATATATATATAGAGAGAGAGGGGGTGAAGGAGATGCAAAGTGTAGTGTCTACCCATAGTTTTCTTTTCTATTATGACTGTCAAACTTTGTTAGGCCTATTTTCATGCATGTACTCATTTCAAAGATGTTTGATTTACAATTATATGATATTATTTCATGACTTGATTAGATATCTAGATTGATTGCATAGTTGATTCATTTCATGTGTTATTTGATGATGTTTATTGTATCCTCAAGATGATGACATATTCATATTAGAATATGATGTCATTTATATTAAAGATTTATTATTATACTTACCCCATACTTGCATGTGTATGGTGTATGTGTCTATTTTACATTTCTTTTTGATGCATCTGATATGGTTGAGGGAGGGAGTCATAGTCACCTACTAGTTAGGATTTCCATGATGTACCACTCCCTACCAATGTTTGTTCATCTTAGACATATATGCACACATGTACATGCTCGTATTTTATGTAGATTACAGTATTGGGCACTGACTTCCTTGAATTGGTAGGATGAGTGTGTCCTATTGCAATAACTCAATGGTAAGAATGGGGAGATAATGATCAAGTCCAACCCTATCCATAGCCTAATTACTTGTCCCAAGTAGGAGGACTCGTATCTAAATCTATACCCTTTTTAAACTTGTGAGTTTATTTGTGCCTTTGTTGTTTAATTGTGGTTTCTAGTTGATTTTGCTATGTTATTTTTATGTGATTTACTTAGTAAATGGGTAAATTATGATACCTAGATTAATCTTATGATATTTGAATTTAAATATTATTTAATTAAAAAGAAAATATTATTAAATGAGAGTATTTAATTATTTAAATATGCTCTTTAATTTAAAAGATTTAATTTAAAGATCTAATTTAGAAAATTGGATAAAGAGAAATTTAAAATATTAAAAGATTAAAGACTTAATATTGCTTTATTATAATTATCTAATTATTAATTATTAAATTAAAGTTGCATTTAAATAATGATTTTTAATTATTATTATTAATTTAAATAATAAACCACACTTTAAATAGTGCTTGAACTAATTAATAAAGTAGATGAAAAGAAAATAAAAAGAATATTTTAATTTAAAAGCTCTTTAATTGTGCATGAAAGGATTAAATAGTTAAAAGTAATTATTACTTAATAAAGTTAGTCATTTTTTAGTAATTAGGGAATTGAAATCCTAGTTAAGGCTATGACTCTTTATTAGAGGAGTTCATTTTCACACCCAGGTTTTGGGGAGAAAAAATTGGACTTGGAGCATAAGATTATTTAAAGTTTCGGAGGGTTTAAATTTGCATACATTCACATATTGTCTTAGATTTAGTTGTTGTCATGAGGAAGGGTTTGAAACTTCATTCTAGAATTTTATTGAAATATCTGTCTACTTCTGTCTTCTTGGGTGCTTCCATAATGCTTATTAATTTATTGTATTAATTTTTGGATAAAGAATTATACAATAGATTTTGAAAAGGAAAAATTTATTGATCAAGAATACTTGACTGGGGAAATTTGTAGAAAATTTTAGAAAATTATTGTGACTGTATACTTTTAAACCTCTTTGTAATATAAGAAAAATTCAATTATAGAAAATTGGAAGAAAACAACAAATTGAACTGCTAGGGTTTCAACTTTGTATTTGTCACTAGAACCATGTGATTATTATGGATTTTTTAAATAAAGATAAATATCCTTCTTATATCTTAAATAATTTATCTACAAAATTTATTGGAAAAGAAAAAGATTAATTAAGAGAAAAATATGTTGTAACTAAACTTATACATGCATGTGAAAACAAATATACTAAGAATAGAAAACTAAGTATCTTAAGCTTGCATGATTTGAGAGATCAAAGGCATAAGAAAATAATAATTCCATGTTTATTTTTATTTTACAAAAATATAATTTAATTTTTGAATTTATATTTAAAAATAAGGTTATTACTAATTATAAGCAACATTGCAGTTGGAGATATAATAGAGTTTCTTCTAAGCAATAAGATTGCCAATACATAAAAAGACATCACAATGGAGTGGGAGTGGGAGCAAAATCGCCGAGGGCAAAAATGGATACCTACAACTTGGGTGGGAAAGAATTGATGGCATACAAATGCTCGTTCAGATTTTAGATAGCACAAAGATTGGTCTTATGAGCAGCATGGTAGAAATCATTGGCCTTTGAATAAAAATGATCAAGCAAGGAACCAAAGAACTGAGCCCTTCTCACAAAGACATGATCAGTTCATCCCACCACAAAGAAGTTATAGACAAAAATGAGGGAATGAAAGGAAATGGGGAAAACAAGCACAAGGCCAAAAGCCGATCTACACAAAGTTGGATAGATTCAACTTTACAAAAATAGCTCACAAATTTTATAGATCAAAGCTACATCAATAGAAAAAGGCAAAGGAGGTAGAGACGATTGCAACGTATCTCCCCAAAAAATAGACAATCACATCACCTTAACATCTTCCATTCAAATTAGTAATGTAAAATGGAAAGAAGCAATTGTAGAGCTACAGGAGAAAGCATTCTTTTTTAAATGGCTTGGGTCATGGCCCTCTGTGACTACGATAAGAATGGGATGCAAAGAAATTTGGGGAAAGGAATGTCGGTTAAAAACCCTAACAAATGGTTTTTATATGGGGATTGCTCCTACTATAGACGATAAAAAAGACATCCTAAATAATGGCCCTTACTTCATAGAAGGTTAAGGAATATATCTTGAAAGACTGGGAGCCAAATTTTAATCCAGGTAAAGAAAAGTTAAAAATTTTCCCTATATGGATAAATGTTTATAATATGCCTACTAAATACTGGGGGGAGGAGGAGTTACCAAATATCAAAAATATGATAGGAACTTTTATTAGAGCAGAGGAAGTTTTAAAGTTAAAAGACTCATCCTCTCACCCAAGGGTTCTTTTCCAGACTTTGTCACCTTATGCACAGATAAAGGAGTATAGAAATAGCCTATTGAAGTATGGGAAGGGGTGGAAAGCTTTATTCCTAAAAAGGTGATACAAATTAGCAAGCTCTTAAAAGGGAACGGACTAGAAGCTGACAAACTACTGGATGAGCTTGAATGGCGGGAATGTTAGAGAGACGTGGAGAAAAGTCTAAAGGAACAAAACTCATCAAAGGAGCCCATCAAGATACAGGACATCTTAAACCCAAATAAGGTAGTAACCTTTATAAATAGCAATATTAGGGTGATTGAGGAGATAAATCATGGTAATAATGAGGTTTCTACTCAAGTGGTCAAAGAAACTAACTCCTATGGAACAATGGAAAGGACGAGAGGGAGTTGATTCACAAAAGGAAGCCATTGACCCCTAGAAGAAGACATCTATGTCAAAAAAGGTATGCAAAACTCCTTAAAAAATCCTTGTCAATGGAATTCCTGAAGATAAGAGTCTGCCAATAAGCATAGAAGCTTACTCTAGGGAAATTTTAGGAAAGTTCGTAGAGGCCCCCTTGATGATGCAAGCACAAGGGGAGGAGGTAATGCAAGAAGATAGTAATAATATCTATAAGGATATATAGGTCTCCCTAATTTGAAACCTTTGTGACTCTTTTAGGGAAGCTTTGGAAAGTAGTAGCATAGGGATGTAGGGGAATCAACCCAGGAGGAGATATAAGGAGAGGATAACCTAAATGACTTAGGTTTCTTGGAGCAACCAGGAATTTTGGAAGAAGATCTATTGAACAAACAAGCTCCATCAAGCTAAAACCAAATATGGGGGATAAAAATAAGAGAGGTCCTAAATCCATCAAGACAAAGTTGGAATTAGTAGACAATGCAACAAGTCAATCAAAAAATTTAAAACCAAGAAAAGGTTTAACCTTTTTCTGGAAGCCATGAAAACCCTATCATGTAATGTTAGGGACTATAATACCTCTGAAAATATATGATTGATCAAAATGTGTCTTGATCAATTAAAACCAAATTTGGTGCTATTACAAGAAACAAAGATTAAGGAGGAGGATTTTGCAATGTTTAAGAGTAAATTTAGAAGATGGGATTGCTTGTTGATAAGGACTCAGGGAGCATCAGGGGGTATGTCTATTTTATGGCATTCAAATCTTGTAGAGGTAACTATTATCCATCTTGACACAAACTGGCAATGGGTAAAAGTCTATGTCAAATAGCTCCACTGTTCCTTTTTAGTGATAAACATTTATGGTAAAAATAATAGTGCTTAGAAAAGGACCTTATGGCAGACTATAGTAGGTGAATTGCAAGGCATAGATAATGAGGTGGCAATTCTAGGAGGTGCCTTCAATGAAATATTGAACCCTAAAGACAAAAGAGGTGGAAAAGGGTGGAGCTCAGAAAGCCAACAAGATCTTTGAAACTTTGTTAATGATAGTGGCCTAAAGGAAATTCATTTCAAGAAAGGTGAATTCACATGGACAAATAGAAGAGAAGGTTTTTTGAATATAGTAGAAAAGCTCAAAGATTACTTTAGTGGAAAATCTTCACCATTTGGTGATCACGTCTCACGAGTCGATCATCATTTGACGAATAGCACATGCAATGTAGGCCAACCACGTCGCCAAATATTTATTAGATTTGGGTTCAATGCATGTGGTAGTTGCCCATTAGTTATCACATGATTGGTGAAAAATATCGGTCCAATCGCCAATGCAATATACATTTTGGATACATTTATTTTAAACATTTTTCCAACTTTTGCATGTTTGTTTCTTATTAGCCCACATTATTTTTCCATTACTACAACCAAATAATTTTCCATAGGGTTGGGCATCACCTACCATTTTCCAGACATGTGTCGACCACTAGCCCCATTTAGCCAACTATTTCACACTGTGAGCTTGCATAGGAAGGTGCACTTCACCTACGTTTGACATTCCTGCTTGTTAATCCTCTATAATTTGCCAACCTAGATTGGACTATAAGATATTATTATTCTACACAATTCACTATTTTCTAGTCTGGAGACTGGCATTTCTTATTGCCACCGAAGTTTCAGAGTGCTAAGTGCATTGCCCATTGACTCGTGGTGACCCTAGTTTTCGTAAAAGGCAAGTGATTTTTAATTTTTTTTATGTCAATAGTGGTACTACCATACTGGTACAGTGGTACTGGTTTTTTTTTAGTTTTACCACTGGTGACCAGACATCTCAGATGCTAAGATAGCCAGAGCTTATAGGTTTGCGAATTATATTGGGTAGTACCGTAGACTATAGTACCGTAGCAATAGTACCATTTTTTGGAGAATGAATCATATTATTGTTATTATATGCATTCTAAGTAGTCTACTGTCATTTTTCACAGGTCTTTGAGTTGTCACTATTTGAGTCTTTTGTTCAACAACTAAGTTGATTTATTTTTTGCATCCTTTATCAGTTTGTAATGTCAAACAAGAGGGGTAACAGGGGTTTCGAAAGGATCCCTAAAAGCCAAGAGAGGCCACCATTACCAAAATGCAGAAGCATAGCAGCATATTTTGGTGGTAGAAATGTTGGTAACCTACAAGATTCACAAGTTAGATCTCCAGTGCCTTTTGAAAAAGGAGATTCATCACAAGTTGGAGGCTCAGACTGTATTGAAGTTCAAGTTGGTGAACCTAATATTTTAGTTGAGAATGAACTTGAACATGATTTGGAGACACTTCCCCTAAGTAGGGACTTAGAAACTAATATTATAGAGTTGGAGTCGGTCCCAGACCAGCTAGGTGAGAAAACCAAAATTGATTCCATAAATCATGTTCATGCACAAAAGGAGAAAAGAAAATTGGAATCAAAGAAATATCAATCTCGCTGGGATCTATCCAAAAGGAATTTTCAGTTAGAATGGGTGGAAAAGTACTAGTTCATTGAACTAGTGCCCAATCCAATTGATGGTGAGTCTCCAATAGAATGTAGATGTAAGATTTGCATAGAGATAACAAAGAAAGAGAAGAGGTTGTAGCTTAAAATTGATACCATAGAAAATAATTTGGGTAAAGTTTACAAAAAGGAAACTATAGATGGAGTTGAAAAATCCATGTTAACTTGGAAAATAAAGGACAACTATATGCATATGAAGAATACCAAAATATACGAGTTACACTAGCAAATATGACAGAAGCATTCTATAGTAAAAGGTTCCATCGAAGATTTCATTGGGAAAGCAATGGAAGTGCAAAATATGAGAAAAGTAGTTCAATTAAGTGTGGTCTTTTATATTTTGAGTAGAGGACATCCTATGAAAAACTACCCTTCAATTACTACCTTATTGCACTTTTTCAAACGTTGAAACTATCTGAACAGTCACTGGTTAGTAAAAAATAGGTGGGAATGGGCTAGATGTCTTACACAGGTTGAAAAAGAAGATATGAAGGAAAAAATAAAACAATCAAATTTCATTGCATTGTATCTAGATGAAGTTACAACAATTGATAATACTTCATGGGTTTGCATGCATGTTTATACTGTAAACAATCTTTGTCGTCAACCTTTTCTACTATTTGTTACTAAATTGAATTGTAGTGCAATAGCTGAAAAATTATATGATTTATTAAAGAGTACTCTAATTGAATGTGGAGGTTTGTATAAAATGGAGATTGCCAAAAAGTTGGTGTGTGTTGGAGCGAATGGAGCTTCAATTATGCAAGTTCATAAAGGCGGTCTTTGCAAAAAGATTGAGAATGATTTGGCACCCTACGCTATTCCCATTCATTGCATGGCCCATCAAATGAACCTAGCTTTTGGAATTATCAACAATTTTGGTTGTGTGAGTAAAGTGGAATATCTAATCAAAGAGATTTACCAATACTTTTGTTGAAGTCCAAAATGAGTTCAAGAATTTCAACACTTTTCTTAAGGACTTACTAATGGGAAGAAGCTTCTTAAAGATAATGATACTAGATGGATCTCTTTAGATGGACCAGTGCATCGAGTAATCTCTGAATATCCTTCATTGCTTGGACTAATCCACTCTATGCGAGATAGATTCCCTTGACTATATTCAAGTCTAACTAATATTAAGATACTCTTAACTTTAGCAACTATTCCCCCCATGCTACAGGACATGAGAAATATTATAAAAAAGTTCAAAAAAGAGCTATGTACATTGAAAAATATAATAAGCTACGTAAAATGACATGTAATAGCCTGGACACTCTGTATCAATTACTACCATTAGATGAATCAAATTTTGCAAAGTGGATAGAAATCATAGATTTGAACAATCCTCAGAACTTTTTACATATTGGTGCAAATGATGAGGTTTATGCCAGGGTATGTGGAGTTGACATACCAATGTAGTACTATGCCCACGTCAACCTCGACTCCAACTCCAATGAAGTAGGAAGCGAAGTTGAATCAGAACCATAGAAGGTACTTTCACGTGTTACAAGTGAAGACTTCAAGAAGATTAAAGACTCTATGCTTGACTCTGTCAAGCAAATTTTCTACAATCTTTTGTGAGAAATTAGATTTAGATTCACCCCGAAGGAATTGCTTGAAGCAATGTCAATTGTTTTTCCACAATATTGGTCTCTAAACTGTCTGATTGATTTTCAAAGAAGGATGACAACTTTGATTCAACATTTTTGCAAACCTAAAGTAATCAATGGAGTAACTATAAATAAAATTTTAGATGAATCTCGTCTGAGGGATCAATCATATTCTTTTGCAAACATAATGAGGGAACAATATGATCTTATGGAGAACCCAAATGAAGAGGGAGTGGTAACAAAGCTTTGGAAAAACTTTGGTGAGAGCAATTAATTGAGAGAGTCAATACCAGAATATTTCAAGCTTACCGATTTATGTTTGACAATGATATTGGGTTTAGTGGAGGATGAGAGAGTTTTCAATACTTTGGGCTTCCTAAAGTCAAAGGTTAGAAAAAAATTAGACAAAAATTTGGATAATTATTTGAGGCTCTATAATTCTACGTATGAGGTAGAAAGTTTCCCTTATGATAGGGCTCTTAGCAGTTGGAGAAACTAATTTCAAAGAAGAGGGATTGCTAACATTTCAAACCCAAGTGGCAATGGCAGTGGTGGTGGCAATGGTTCGTGTCCTAATATTGGAAGCAATGAAGATGATGTTGACCTTGGCATGCATATTGATTCTGATAGTGAATCTAAAGAAAACACAACAGACAATGAAATGTTATATTCAATAAATGAGGAGGATTATAATGATAGTGATGTTGAGCCAGTCCAGGTGGATTGGCGACTATAGCAACTTCTCAACCTCAAGTTCTAACTTCTGTGTGAGTCAAGTAGTAGGCTAGTAGTAGTAACTCTAATCTAAGACTCTATCTACTAATTAATTATGTTTGTAGAAGTCAATTTATAGCCTTCATGCACTGTCCTTTTATAGATGCTTAAATTTTTTTTAACATGTTGATGTTACAAACTTACATGTTGAGATTTTCATTGATTGTATTCTTTTAACATGTTGAGATTTTCATTGATTCTAGTTTCTTTTAGAAATTGTAACATAATGCATTTAATAGAATAAGCTCTATTTTTAAAAAAAATAATTATAATTTATAATTATAAATTAGCTTGTAACATAATACATTTAACAATTACAACCCTTTGCAAATGACTCGATGTCAAATTGAAATGACCACTGACCTTGAATTCCCTTTTGTAGATACAAGGGAGCAACAATAGTTGTAGGTCAGTTTTTAATTATATATATAATCAAATTATTACTACATAATACATTATGTGTATACAACATAGTTTCAAGAATCATGGTGATTCACACGATTTGACGATTCAATTCACTATTTGATTCGAGCTTGTCGATTCCGATCTAATTCTGATTCTTGTTACTTTGGTATTGTACAATCACATTGTCAATTTGCCACATTGCCAATTGTAAAAAAAATTCAAGTAGTAGGACTAGGAAAAAGAATTCCATCTACTCTGTGTAGTAATAGTATACCAATTCCTGGCTACCCAACTATCCTAATATGTTGGCTCTTGATTCTTGTAATAGTTAACATTAAAGAAAGTTGAAATTTAATCCAAAATTTGAAATTAAAGAGCAACAAGTAACAAAATTATTATAATACTATCACTTACTAAGTTGTTACTTCTTAGTGCTATCAGCTATGAGTCATGATTGCCAATGAAAGCAACAATAACAACTTCAATTTGAGAAGATGATCCAACTTCAAAGAATTTCTTTAGGGTGCTCCATTCTGCATCATTTAGAAACTCCATTTTTTTGAGGTTGTAGCTAAATATTTGTAACCTCGTCAACAATAAATAACTCTATGAGATATTTTTACATGAATCAAGGAATTTATCTATAACTTCATTCATTTTTTACAGTGGTTTGATGCAACTTGTAATTCTTTGTGGAGTGGTTTTCTTAGGCAAGTTGCCTAAATCATAATTCATGTTGTCCTACAAACTTTTCATGTAATTTTCTTTTCCAATTAATCTGTCGTCTGAGTCAACTGGATTTGGTAATTCAATAGTCAACAAGTTCAATATGATGTTATTCATCTTCATCAATTCTTTGGAAGCAAATTTAAGAGTTTCACCTAATTCTTGGTGACTGACTTCAATGGTCATTACAGAGGCATTCAAGCGGTTGTTTATTCCATGCTTTTCCAAATCCCTATCACTGGATCTCTTTACTTTATTCAAAATTTGGTCAAAAAGATTTTTTAAGGAATTGGTGAAGATTTTTCTTTTACCCACAATATCACTTTTTATATTTTCACATACAAGTCTGAGATTGCTATTTAAATCAAGCCATTCAAAAAAACTATCACTATTCTTCATTATGTTGTCCCAATTTTCTTGTTTAATAAGCTTAACCGTATTTATTATAGTATCCTTCACATGATGGTCTTCAGAAGAGGTCATTCTATTTTTTGCCATTACATTCTCCATCTTTTTCTTCATTTCAGACATCTCTTTTTCACTATTTTTCTATATTTCCTCTAGTTTCTGTTGCCAATTAGTTTCTCTCTTCCTCTCATCCTCCAATTTCTTCTTCAAATCTTAGATTGTATTTGTAGTAGTTACCTCTTTTTTCTTCTCATCCTCAAGTTCCCTTTTCAAATCATGGATTGTCTTTGTAGTGGACTCCTCCTTTTTCTTCACATTGTCCAATTCCTTCTTCAAATCATGGAGCCTTTGAGTAGAGTCACTAGACTCCTCTTTCTTCGTGCTCTCCAATTCCTTTCTCAAATAGAGAGTTTTCTTTGCAGCTGACTCCTCTTTTTTCTTTGTATTCTCCAATTCCCTCCTCATGTGGTGGATTGTGTTAGTGCTTGTAGTAGCACTAGACTCTGTTTTTTTCACATTCTCCAATTCCTTCTTCAAATTACTTATAATTTTTGCAGTTGACTCCTCTTTTTGTTTCATATTCTCCAATTGCATATTCAAATTCTCAATTGTTTTTGCACTAGACTCCTCTTTTTTCTTCTCATTCCCCAATTCCTTTTGCAAATTAAAAACCATATTTACCCTAGACACCGAATGTTTCTTTTCATTATCCAATTCAATCTTCAAAATATTATTTTCCTTGATAGCATAGTCCAAGTCAGTTTTTAATTTATTGTTGACTTGTGCACTACTCTCTACAGACTTGAACAACTGTGCAATAGAGGCTTGTTCATGCTGAAGTCTTTTTTGGCACTCATCAAATTCTTTAGTCAATTTTTGCATTTGTTCATTCATCTTTTCTTGCTGGACAATTGCCTCTATAGGATATTTCTTTATCCTATTTTGCAATTCTTTGAACCTATTGTCTACTGCTTTCTCCTTCGCTTTCACATTATCAAGGTCTACTTGTAAATTTTCTATTTGCTTTGTAAGCTTTTTGTTTTCCCTCTCCACTATTAGAAGTGTAGAGTAGACCATTTTGTTGCTATATTTTGATATACTAATTTTGTCAATATTTTTCACTTTTGACAAATCCATTTGAAGACTGGTAACTTGTATATCGCTAGGATTTATTAAATTTTGTGGTGGATTATTATCTCTACCCAAGGGCATAACAACTATGAAGTTCATCATTTCATTGTTTGGATCATATGTTGGAAATATTCTATTAGTAGATCCCTGACATTCAGTAATTGCATCACTTTTCAAAGTCTTCATAATTTGCCTATTTCTTTTGCTTCTTTGTTCAAACTTTGATGCAAACTCATTCAAACTAAAATCTAAGTTTGCTGACACAATTTAGTGTTTGAAAGGTGAATTATCAGTTGTGTCGTTGTGTGGTCCTCCAACTCTAGTTAAAATTACTCTACCTACAATTGTATTTTGAGGATTGCCAATAGACTGAAGATGGTCCATTCCAAATCCTGGTGTTTTAGGACTATTTTCTAGGTTTTGTACATAAGCTATTGGTGCATACATTGGTGAAGTAACTGCTAACATTGCTGGCAGTGTAATTGTCATAAATTTTTGCTTTTTTGCAAAAAGTTCATCCATGCTAGTGCCAGTGCCAATGCCAATGGGATCAACTACAACTGGATTCAAAGATTTAACAAATAATGTTTTGGGATGACCTTCAAAAGAAGAGGCATAATTTTTTTTGCCCTTTCTAGATGAATCATCTTCATTCTCAGAGAGTCCAATGATTGGTTTACATCCTCTTTTGGGTGGGTCTGGTACTAGAACTAGATTCCAAACCCCTTCACCACTTACACCAATGAGCCCTACACCTGCATAACCCATTTTTTTTTATCATAGTTGCCCGTTTACTATATGTTTGTTTAACAGAGTCACTCATTTGAAGTGTAACAATATCTCTACCCCTGGTTGACGTGAAATCCTGAATACCTTGAATGTCAACATTAGACTTGAGGTCCTTCTGCCTTTCATTATCACTGTCACTGCCAAAATCATGTAGTACAATTGGATGCTCTTTATTCCAATAATTGCTGAAAATTTAATCCTCCTCAATTTCATCAAAACCAATTGATGTCTTTGGTTCACCCAAATTTTGCCTCATTTTCCAGAAATTAGTCATCTTGGTTTGATACCACATTTTAGCTGCACATGCCTCTTTAATTTCTTTTAGCATAGACCTTTTAGAAGGTTTATATGCTATCTTGTAGAAATTTAAGTATGTCAAAGGATTTGATTTGTGCAATGTTGTAATTTGGGATGACAATTCTTGCATTGAAATATTATTCTTTGTTGCATGTTTCTCCATCTCTTTCTTAACCTCATCCCATGAATCCTTTTTTTTTAACTTTTCTACCAATAGCATCTCCTAATGTTGATATTTTCTCACAAAGTTCCCATTAGCAATAAGTCTCATTTTTATTATGTTCGGTGGATCATAATTCTAGTGACTGACAAAATCAAAGCCAAAAAAAGTTACCAATTCATTTGCCACTTTGAAAGCCTTTCTCTCAAATGTGAGGCCTCTAATTGTGAAAGGCAAGGAAGGAAATATCATTTTCTTTTGTTGTCCACTGAAAAGTTCATCTACGCTCTCCATTTACCATACATATTCCAGTGCAAAAACTCTTTCTGTAACATGCCTTAGAAATTTGTAAGGTTCAACCGTTGAACCCTAAAACCTTAAGACATTGTACTCTTCCATGAAGAACCAATTAGTCAATTGAATCTAACTTCCCAGTTGAATGCAATCTTTACAAGACACATGCAATATAGGCATCAAAGTGCCTGTATTTTTTGGTAAATAGGTGCCAAAAAAAAGTCTACAAAATGTTGTAGTTTTTATTTGTAGCAGTGATCCTCATCTTATGTATCCACTCATATACTAGATCGGAGTCTCTAATTTCTTCTGGGTTCTCTCATCAAACTTATAGACCTCAATATCAAGCTTGTTGTTCTTTGTCTCAAACATTGGGTGATTTTTTACTTAAAAAAGGTAGCACAAGTAACTTGTGAACCTAAATGTCTTCGTCTTTCTTGTAGTTGTACTTTATTTAATCATCAGTAATTGTTGTTGTATAGATTCAACAATGTGTTGAACAAAATTATATCTTACATCTACCTAGTCAACTAACTGACCTTGACAATGGATATTATAAATCATTTCAAGAACACTGGCCCCCACTTCCTTGTTACTGTCTAATCCCAAACAAAATGATAATAAAGAAATAGTATTTTGAACCCATGGCACAAAAATATCATATTGATAAGGAGGCTTATGGTCTATGTCTAGCATAACACTAGTAGAACTAGAGGACTTTGAGTTTATTAAACCCTTAATAAATGAATCTTGAAAAACTCTTTCCAATTTGTCATAAGCATGTGCTAGTTTATCCAAGTCAATGCGCTTGTTAGAGCTTTCTAGTTTAAACCCTAGCCCTAGGTCTAACATAGTGAAAAATTCACTCTTATTTATGAATAAAATTTCCTCCTAATTGTTTTGGTTTACAATTGCCTTTCTATTTTCATCATAATTCTGAGCGCATAGCATTACAATTTCAGGGCAAGGGAATACTTCGGGTATAGCGAGGTTTGCTAATCTAGTAACTACAGCAACTAGTTTATTTGTATGTTCACGAATACTATTGTTATATTTGTAATAATATCTCCCCTTCTATGGATCTTTCCACTTATTAAACAATGAATGTCTAATTCCCATGATTCTTAAATCTCCATGGATAACAGGATAAAAAATGTCATGACATTCATCAGTGAAATTTGTGGTTTGTAGCACTTGCCTAAGTTCTATAATGTGTTTCTTTGCATTTATGCTTGCACTCGTACGAGAGGTTTTTGACTTTGTTTTTCCCATGCCTCCTACTGGTTATTACACAAAATTCTTCTTCAGACCCTATTTAAAATAATTGGTAAGTGTAAACCTAAGACAGTTAAAATCAAGATTTCTATTGCTACAAATTGCAATGAAAAAAGTTTTTAAAAAATTAAATACCTGGAATCGAGATTAGATAATTGGTGTTGTTGTTTGATACTCAAGTTTCACACTTTTAATCTTCAAAACAGAAAATGGAATTCTACCAGTCTGAGAAAATTTGAAATTTGAAAACCCTATCATATCAAACTCTAAAAATAATGAACATATAGGGTAGGGTTAATAGTTAAAAAGAAAGTATTAAGTAATTAATGGTTTTAGGTACTTTATTAATAGTATGTACAATGTACATGTAAACGACATAGAGAGTCAAGACTCAATAATTTAGTAATGTACATAACAATAATATAAATTTCAGAAAAGAAAAGAATTATTACATTGATATACATTTCAATAAATTTGTTCATTTTAAATAAATTAATTAATAAAAATAGAACTTAATTATCGATGATTCAATATGATTTTTGGGTGAATTTGTGAAGTGATATCGTTGTTGTCAAGAGTCATCCAGAATTGTGACAAGCGTTTGTCAATCATGACATCGTGACACTTGTCAAGGACACATGTCACAATTTCAAATGAATCTAGGCACTTGGGAGAGCATTTCTCAAATCGGCCCGAAATTCATCTCGGGCTATCGATCTTTCTTTTAGTCAACAGTCAGAATTTCAATTTTCGGGTAGAATCTTGTAGCACACGTGTCCCAATTTCAGATTTATTTAATTATTGATATTCAATGAAGATATATTAAACTTTATAAAATAAAATTGGTGCAAGATATGAAACAAGTGCCACTAATACTTGCCTTTAGTTTTTATATAAATCTAATTTAAATTTAATAAATTTATTATAATATATAAAATATTTTAATTAATAAAAATGCAACATAATTTTATTTTTTTGTAATGATGTTAATTTTAATTTTAATTTTAATTTTATTCATAAATATATTATATAATTATTGATATATATGTTCTATTACATATATATCATATGGTTATAATTATATTATATTAATAATTATATTATATTATAAATAATTATATTATATTATAAATAATTATATTATATGTTCTATTATATAATAAATAATTATAAATAAAAATAAAAATATTTTTATAATAATAATAGATCTTAAATGATTATATAATATAAGTAATATTATTTTTAATTGAATGACAAAAAAACATATTATAATTTATAAAAAAAATACATTATTACAATATAAAATATAAACCAATGCACTTAAATTAAAAAATTAAAATATTAACGTTAATGAATCACATTGAAAATGAAATATTTAGCTCTTAGCCCTAAGCCTAGTAGCTACCAACAAGTACTAATAATTATTAATAAATTATAATGACAATAGTTTAATTTAAATAAAATAAAATAAAAATAAAAAAATAATAACAAATCTTATATTTTTGTTCATATTTATTATTTAGTTTCAAAATAAAAATGTAATATAGTTTAATTATCTATAAATTATTAACATATATTAATAATTGTGATTATTGTTTATAAACTTAATTATTAATAATAATATTAACCAAGTCTTCCGATTGGCAATGACCAGACATGTGTCAGGATTCTGAATGGATCTAGGCACATGGAGAGCATTCCCCAAATTGGCCCAAAATTCATCTTAGGTTGTCGATCTTTCTTTTAGTCAATACTCGAGATTTTAATTTTTGGATAAAATCTTGTAGTACATGTGTCCTAATTTCAGGTTAATTTAATTATTGATATTCAATGAAGATATATTAAATTTGATAAAATAAAATTGGTGCAAGATATGAAACAAGTGCCACTAGTACTTGCCTTTAGTTTTTATATAAATCTAATTTAAATTTAATAAAATTATTATAATATATAAAATATTTTAATTAATAAAAATGTAATATAATTATATTTTTTTGTAATGATGTCAATTTAAATTTAAATTTTATTCATAAATATATTATATAATCATTGATATATATGTTCTATTACATATATATCATATGGTTATAATTATATTATGTTATAAATAATTATCTTATGTGTTCTATTATTTAATAAATAATTATAAATAAATAATAATAATATTTTTATAATAATAATAAATCTTAAATGATTATATAATATAAGTAATATTATTTTTAATTGAATGACAAAAAAAATATTATAATTTATAAAAAAAATACATTATTACAATATAAAATATAAACCAATGCACTTACATTAAAAAAATATATATATATTAACCGAGTCTTCCGATTGGCAATGATCGAACATGTGTTACGATTTCGGATGAATCTAGGCACATGGGAAAGCATTCCCCAAATTGACCCGAAATTCATCTCGAGCCATCGATCCTTCTTTTATGTAATGGTCACGATTTCAAGCAAAATCTATTACCAGTCAAAAATATATATATTATAATAGTTTTAATATATAAATAAAAGATTTTTTTTTCTATTAAAGAATTCTTTTTCTTTCTATCATAAGCTTTTTATTGTAAAGATTATATGAAAAATTCAGTGAAGTATATTAAATTTTATAAAATAAAATTGGTGCAAGATATCATGAAATAATAATATTGTAAATAAAATAATTACAATTTAAAAATATAATTGTAAATGCTATATTTTTATTCATAATTATTATTTAGTTTCAAAATTAAAATATAATATAGTTAAAATATTTATAAATTATTAAAATTTAACATATATTCAAAATTGTGATAATTATTTATAAACTAGTCTTCATCATTAAAAGATTTCATAATGAAAAAAGAAGTTCATAATAGGTGACAAGATAGGTATGAAATAAAAATTTGACACATAAATTGTCAAAATTATATTTAACTTTGTTAAGCTTATAACTTATTAATATTTAGTTTTTCTTGAAGCTCCATTTGTTTTAACCAATTAGATTAAACAAAAATAGATAATTATTAACAGTTAACTATTTTTAACAAAGTCACAGACTAACAATAACATTTCAACAGTGCATTGAGAATCAAGATGTCAAAAACAAACTTACAAAGTCATAGACTAACAAGAACAACGACTTGATAAGCCAAAAATTATTATTTTTATTGATAATATTTTAGACTGTACAATGTACATAGTATTGATTCATAGCATAGATATTCAAAATAGCTAATTAAATCAGCATGGTTTTACTATTTCATAATTTATGAAAAAGGGCAAGGCCCAATCCAAAGAAAAATATAGATATCTTTAAAATATTTTTTTACCCTAAGGGCAATGGGTAAGGAAACAATATTAAAAAAAAAGGCTGAGGAAACAGGGAACCAGGGAACCAAGGAGGCTAGAAGCATGAGCGGGCTAAGGGGTTAAGAGTTTGAAGCCTTTAATCATAAAGGTCTTCAAGTCTGTCCACGAGGAATTTGTTGGAGAAGATGATGTCGCTGAACTCATCCAACCATGTGAAGTCGATCTCACTGATGTCATCCAACAACAACCATTTTCGTAAGAAATCCCTTCTGAGCCACGCCCACTTCCGATGGCAACTCAATTGCCATCCGTTCATGCTAAGCAAAAAAGGATGCTTATGTATAATGTACCCTATGTCTTCCTCCCAGCACTTGTCTGCTACATCTGCAAAGAGATGCCAATGCCCAACCCTGGTATCTGCTTAGCCAATACAAAAATTTTGACATCATCTTCTAAAAATGTTTCCTTAAAAATATTACGCAAAAGCATCAGCATGTCTATTTGACTACCTCCAAGGTCGAGAAGAGATGCGAGGAAGCGGGAGGTAATATTCGTAGACATACGGTACCTCTTATCATTTCTCAAGAATTCATGGCCGAGTACCATGAATATAGCATGAAAAATAAAAGGACTCTGGGCATCTACCTTGCAAACCATGGCAAGGACATCATCAGGAATAGTGCCCAAAAAGGGCTTTTGCAGAGCCATTGTAGTGCATTTGAGGCAAATTGGTGTATCCATGACTAAGATTCAAGAAACTTTGCAAACTATAACTATAAACCGAATTAAAATTGAAGTTTGAAGAATATGAGAAATGACAATGAAAGAGGAATGGAAGAAGCTATTTAATGGCACTTCCATTATGGTAGTTGCATTTAATTTTTTAGCATTCACGATCTTTAATATCTTAATTTTTCGTATTCCTATTAATTTTAAGTGTGTGAAACGTCGAAATGCTCTAGCATTAATGTCGGACAGTTGATAGTACCTAACATTGAGTGATGATTTGCATGCAAACTTTTCCACATGTCTCCATTTCAGAGAATTACGTGCGACTGTAGGTCTTTCCAAGCGAGTGGCCTCGAGATGCATCTTCTATTGTTGATCGCCAACTAATTAACAATTAATAAGTATTTACTATTAACAATATGAAAGTGATGGTAGCTGACTTGGTAATAGTGATACTGATGTAACGATGTTATGATATTATTAATAACACACCTAAGATAGTACACAAGTTGATACTTGAAGTGACTACTCAACAGTTAGTACAGTCACTAGCCAATACATGTGCAAATTTTTGCTTTCAGATTAAACAATTTTTTAGTTTACCACTGAAGATTAGTGAAAACCATTATTATTCATTTTCCTACAAAACAAGTAATTTTTCTATGACATTATTAATTCATTATTGGCAAGGGAAAAAATAGCCATCATTTATTTATCCGTCAGCCAAAAACAACATTAATTTGCCACATTTAAAATGATTTTTGCTAGGGCAAGACAAAAAATTGCCAACATATAATATTTTATTTCCCTATATGGAACAAAAAAATTGCCTTCGACATTAAAATTTTTCTGCCTACAAAATGTTGGATTCGCCAACATTTTAGGCTTTTTTTTCTAGAGGGGTTTCTTAAAGTTATCACTAGAAAAGCTGGATAGATTCTTTGTGGCAGGAAAGTGGGTGGAGCAAAATTAGACATGTTCTACAGAGGTTCTTCCTCTTCATGGATCAAATCATTTCCCTATTTTTTTGAGAATTCAAGATGAGAAAACTTCGTACAGATGCCCTTTCAAATTTGAAGCTATGTGGTTGAAAACAGAAGGCTTTGCAGATTTAAACGTTGAATGGTTGAACAAAGCTCCAAAAATAAAAGGTAATAAATCTTTTGTTGCCATTTTTTGTCTCCCACCAAAAATTCAAATTTGCATGCTTAACCCCACCCAATGGCTAGCTTCCAGCTTTATGTTATTTTAATGCCCAAGAAATATCAAAAAAAGTTTGAATGACCTTATGTTTTATTTCCACTAACCCGCAGCTTTCTGCGCCATTAGATCTTCCATGATCTATAGTTCCCTGCTTCCCCACATTTTCCAAATGCACAATCTTTAAATAATGCAAAAAAGCCTTTTTGTGACATGTGGCAGGTGGGTCCGTGTTCCTTTTGTAGGTTGCGGGTTGGAAAGGGTGGTTGGCTGAGCTGGGAATTCTATTGGTGCCCACTTCTTCGCATTTTGAGCTTGTCATACCTTCTGACAATGTGGGAAAGTGGGTTGTTGACACGCATCTGGGTGGTGTCACGGAGTGTAGTCGTGCAGGTTCCACAAGCCTGCAAGTTCATGATCGTCATATCTTCCCCAAATCAACGGTTGGCGCTTTGTCGCTATGGAAAGTTGCGAAGATGTTATCCATAAAGACATAGCACCTTGGTGACGCATGGCACAGATGACGTCATGGGTCCACTTTCTCAGAATGTATCAACAGGTGGCTTGTCTTTCGTGGTAGCTGTCAGGCAGGTCAGAATACAAAGGCATCTTATTGGCCCATCCAATTGACTAGGTATGCAGTCTTGCACAAGTTTTGAGCACCATTGGATCTCCCTAGATCAAGGGCTGGTGCTTCCTCGCATTATCAAGATGCGAGGAAATTAAAAAATGCGAGGAAGCGGTTTGGCGACATGTGTCCCAGGTGATCTCATGGCAGATGTTCTCAAAGGTTCAGAAAGTACAAGTTATATTCACTGTCTGATGCAAGCAGATCAAGGGCTGGCACTTTCTCGCATTATCAAGATACGAGGAAGTTAAAAAATGTGGGAAAGTGGGTAGCACCATGTGTTTCTATAGGACCAATTTCTCTGTGGGATGCCATGTGTTTCTAGGCATGGTACGGATTGCTGAGGTGGTGCCAGGTGTGATGGGTCTGGGGCAAGAACAAGCGTAGTACACGAAGGAGTTTCACGATCGTTGATCTCATGGAGATCAACGATCAGCGCTTTCTCGCATTATGGAAGTGCAAGAAAATTTAAAAATGCAGGGAAGCGGGTGGAGGGAACGTGTCCCAGATGATGTTATTTGCCCGCCCTCTTCGTAGGAAAGTACTTGATAATCCCTCACCGTCCGATGTGATCTAATTGATGGTAGGCGCTATGGCACTATGAGAAGCTACGAGGATGATACGTATAGTGCCATAGTACCCTTGTGCCACATGGATTAGTGGGACCAGGATGCCAAGTTGTGCCAAGTGGTTGCTAGGTGGATTCATGGACCAAAAACCTTATGGAGGCAAGCACAATAATACAATGAGTCTTCACGATTTTTGGATCAAGGGAAATCTACGCTGGGCACTATCTCGCTATGGAAAGCTGCAAGAACATTACGCATAGCGACATAGTGCCTAAGTGACATGTGTCCTAGTGGGTTTGGTAAAGGCATTGATAGTTAGTGGCTGGCAATTAACGTGACTATCACAGTTGGAGTTTGAGGAGCCAGCGCGGTTAGTGAAGAGACATGGTCAACTTGGGGAGACTTTGCAGGATGGCAAAAAGATAAAAGACTGCTGGCCCACATGGCTTGTCCTGGTGCCAAAGATAGGTCGACTAGGTTGACTTGCTGATTCATGAGATAGGAACTAGGGAAGTCAAGGGTTTCTTGTGCAAATCCGATCTTCATGATCGATTCCAACCACTAGGAAATGAATGTTGAACGTGGGAGAACACTCCACCCCTTTGATCTAATATATCTACCTAGTCAAAGCAATTTAATGGTCCCGTTTTTGTCCTCTCAAGGCACTTTTTTTTTAACAAAGATTAGATTTTCTTCAGATCCCCGTGATTGTTCCCTGCAAGACTTAATGGCAGGTGGTTGCGGGATAGTTTTGGAGGGAAAATCTCAGCTATGCCTACACTATAAAGGCAAATTTTGTAAATTTTGTTCAGGTCAGATCATTCTCTATTGTTCTCTACTATTGCTCTGCTATTCTCAGTGTAAATTCCCCTATGCCTCTGAACTGTATGATTCTCTACTTTATCTCCTTCAGCCATTGGTATGAAAGTGCAAGAACTCTTTGCCTTTGACATTGTTTTGTGGAAGTCTGTAATCTGCATGACTGTATCTCTTCTGGCCTGTGAATGATAATATAAGTGAATCTCTCTTCCTTGTGTCATTCATCTTGGTTTTTTGATCTACATGTGATTGTTTGATTAAAGCAAGTTTGAATGTGTACATCTTTAGTTTCATTCTAGTTCAATAGTGCATATATGGGCAGAGATTGGTCTGAACACTCTATTTTGGTGCATCACCTCTTTAGATTAAATTAGGTAGATTTTCTTTCATGCTCTTCTTCTCCCTTTTCCTCTCCAAGAGTAGTTAGGTGCATCCTAATAGTAAGAGGAAGCCGGCCTTCTTCAGAGACTCAACCTCACAGTTCAAGTCCCATAGCTTGGAGGTTGTTTCCATGTTTCACTAGGTTGTCCTCATGCATAGGCTTTGGACAAGGGTGCAAACTTAAGTGACAATAGTTTTTGGCACGCCCGGTGGGACAAGTAGTCAGATGATTTAAAGTTTGTTGGTTAGCCAATTGATCCTGATACACTAAGAATTTGGGTGTTATTCTTAGTGTTACCAACCTTTGGAGGCATTCAATCAAACACCATGGTGACTCTAGTGTAGATCTACTGGTTTCAAGCAGAAACAGTGCTAGTATGTAAAGATCACCTTTGATCTTTTTGTGATTTTCAAGTTTTCTATGAAATTACAGCTTTTATGAAAACTTTGTTATGGATTCATTTCATAGAAATAGTCATTATTCTCCCCCATATCATGAAAATTTTATTCCTCGGCCCTCATATTTCCAATTTCAATCTCCACCCCAAGTTGTTTATAGCCAAGCTACTCAAAACTTTGACCTTCCGCCCACTTCTACTCCATTAGTCCCAACATCCTTAATTGAAGAACTTAAAGATATGTTGTTGGGATTCCAAAGAAGGATGGATTCATGGGATAGGAAGATAGATGAATGAGACGAGCAATTATTAGCCTGGGATAGACAACTTGAGGAGATGGATAGGCAGATTAATGAGGTTGCAAGGCAACAAGAACTTGAGAGACAATAGAAGGAGATGGCCTACCAAACCTACCTCCAACAAGAAGAAGAAGATAGGGAGAAATAGAGACATTTTGAGGAGAACCTTGCAAGGCAAGTTGTTACAGCAAGAGGGCAGGATAAGAGGCTCTAATCAGCTCATTTTCAAGCCAAGGAGGTAGCTACCCCCCCCCCCCCCCCCCCCCCTTCCAAAATATGTCATCCCAAGCTTTAGGAAGCCCCCTCCCTCACAAGATCCTATTATTGTAGCCCCTCCATCCCTTGTAAGAGAGAGTTGGACTAGTCATGAACCCCTTGAGCCTATTACTATTAGATTATTTCTAGGTGGGCTGGTTGTATGGACTGTTGATGGTTCAAATACAAAGTTATGGGAGAGTGAATCCAAACTCACAGAGATTCCATGTGAGGAGTTGCAGTCTGCTAAGGAGAACAAAGATGAGGCTACTGAGCCAAATGAAGAGGACCCAATCCTCTTACTTCAAGAGCTTCCCTCTTTTGTTGAGGAAGAAGAAGGAGACAACAAGGTTGTTCCTCCCCCTGAGGAGCAAGTCATGGCTTTTGAGCCCTTGCCAAAGAATGAGGATCTGCTGCTAGGGAAGGAAGAGGATCATTTGCTACAACAGGCATCCCTCTATGATGTGGAGGATGGACAAGAAGGACTCAAGGATAGCTTTATCTTTGAGGAGGAATATGCTAACCTGCATGAGGTTTTTCCCCAACCTATGCATATCTTTGAAACTGCAATGGAGGAGATCAATGATGAGGATGATCTTTTGGATGAGTTGGATGCTCTCTACTCTTCCATGGATATTGAATCAGTATCTCCTATATATGAGGAGCATGTTCCACAACACCAACAAGTGGGAGATCACACCATACCAGTAGATCCAAAGGAATTGGTTCATGGGCAGCATGAACAAGATGTGGAAAAAAATCAAAAGGAGGAGCCACTTCCAAACCAGTTGAAGACTATCATTGCAAAGCATAATCAAGTGGTCAAGGATGATTCCTATGGCCCTACACCATCAAGAGGATGCCCTATAAGGTATCTAGCTCTACAAAAAATCAGCAAGTTGCCCCTAGTCATGTTCACTCCAAAGCATGAGGAAGATTATCACAAGGAGGAGCAGGTATGTTTTGCTCCACAAGGTAACACCCCAGTGTTGGAAAGCTTCATTGTTTTCAGCATTTGGAGGAGGGTGTTTCATGCAACAATATGCTTGTCATACCTACTGATCCATTTAGCTGCCCCTTTGTATAAAGGAAGAAATCAACTGGTGAGGAAAGGCAGTTATTTCAACAAACTAGTCAATAGGTTTGTTTGACCCCTCTCTTTGTAAATATTTGTACATATTAGAGTAGTTCTTTATTTTTGTTGGTTTCCTATTTTCCAAGAAGTGCACGAGCACAGGATTGTCTCTGTGAGACAGCAAGTTTTGAAATTTTGGAGGCTGCAGAAAGGAAGTTTGATCTCTGGTTCCAGTTGCAGAGACAAGGATTTTAGGGTTTCCCTCTCAAAGGTAGGGTTAGGGTTTCATAGTACACTAATTTATATTTTCCATGACTCTGTAGCCCAATGGATTCTTTAGGCCACTAGTCTCATGCATAGCTAGCTTGTGTCCCCTGTGAGTCACCAGAAATGTTGCCATTTTTTGTCTCCCGCCAAAAATTCAAATTTGTATGCTTAACCCCACCCAATGGCTAGCTTCCAGCTTTATGTTATTTTAATGCCCAGGAAATATCAAAAAAAAAATTGAACGATGAAACCTTATGTTTTATTTCCACCAGCCCGCAACTTTTTACGCCATTAGATCTTCCATGATCTATGGTTCCCCGCTTCCCCGCATTTTCCAAATGCACCATCTTTAAATAATGTAGGAAAGCCTTTTTGTGACATGTGGTAGGTGGGTCCAGGTTCCTTCTATGGGCCACGAGTTGGAAAAGGTGGCTGGCTCAACTGGCAATTCTATTGGTGTCCGCTTCCTCGCATTTTGAGCTTGTCAGATCTTCTGACAATGCGAGAAAGTGGGTTGTTGAAACATGTATGGGTGGTGTCACAGAGTGTAGTCATGCAAGTTCTGCGGGCCTGCAAGTTCACAATTGTCAGATCTTCTCTAGATCAACGGTTGGCACTTTGTCGCTATGGAAAGTTACGAGGATGTTATCCATAGCGACATAGCGCCTTGGTGATGTGTGGCACAGATGACATCATGGGTCCACTTTCTCATAAGGTACCAACAGGTGGCTTTTCTTCCATGGTAGCTGTCAAGTAGGTCAAAATACGAAGGCATCTTATTGGCCCATCCAATTGACCAGGTATGTAGTCCTGCACAGGTTTTGAGCACTATCAGATCTCGCTAGATCAAGGGTTGGTGCTTCCTCGCATTATCAAGATGCAAGGAAATTAAAAAATGTGAGGAAGCAATTTGGCGACACATGTCCCAGGTGATGTCATGGCAGATGTTCTCAAAGGTTCAGAAAGTACAAGTTATATTCACCGTCCGATGTAGGCAGATCAAGGGTTGGCACTTTCTCGCATTATCAAGATACGAGGAAGTTTAAAAATGTGAAAAAGCGGGTAGCTACCACATGTTTCTGCAGGACCAATTTCTCTGTGGGATGCCATGTGTTGCTAGGCATGGTACAGATTAATGAGGTGGTGCCAGGTGTGATGGGTCTAGGGTAGGAACAAGCGCAGTACGCGAAGAAGTTTCTCAATCATTGATCTCGTGGAGATCAACGATCAGCACTTTCTCGCATTATGGAAGTGCAAGGAAATTTAAAAATGTGGGAAAGCGGGTGGAGGCCACGTGTCCCAGATGACATCATTTTCCTGCCCTCTTCACAAGAAGGTACTTGATGAGCCCTCACTGTCTAATGTGATCTAATCGACGATAGGCGCTATCGCACTATGAGAAGCTGCGAGGATGATATGTATAGCACCATAGTACCCTTGTGCCACGTGGATTAGTGGGGCTAGGACACTAGGTTGTGCCAAGTGCTTTCCAGGTGGATTCATGGACCAGAAACCTTATGGAGTCAAGCACAGTAATACGATGAGTCTTCACAATCGTCAGATAAAGGGAAATCCACATTGGGCACTATCTTGCTATGGAAAGCTGCGAGAACATTATGCATAGCGACATAGCACCTAAGTGACACTTGTCCCGGTGGGTTCAGTAAAGACATTGATAGTTAGCAGCTGGCAATTAACGTGACTATCATGGTTGGAGTTTGAGGAGCCAGTGTGGTTAGTGAAGAGACATGGTCGACTCGGGGAGACTTTGTAGGATGGAAAAAATATAAAAGATTGTTGGCCCACATGGCTCATCCTGGTGCCAAAGATAGGTCGAGTAGGTTGATTGTTGATTCATGAGATAGGAACTAGGGAAGTCAAGGGTTTCTTGTGCAAATCTGATCTTCATGATCAATTCCAACCACCAGGAAATGAATTTTGAACGCGGGAGAACACTCTACCCCTCTGATCCAATCTATCTACCTAGTCAGAGTGATTTAATGGCATCGTTTCTATCCTCTCAAGGCACTTTTTTTTAAACAAAGATCAGATTTTCTTCAGATCCCCATGATTATTCCCTGCAGGACTTAATGGCAAGTGGTTGCGGGATAGTTTTGGAGGGAAAATCTCAGCTATGCTTGCACTATAAAGGAAAATTTTGTAGATTTTGTTCAAGTTGGATCATTCTCTGTTGTTCTCTACTATTGCTCTGCAATTCTAGTGTAAATTCCCCTGTGCCTCTGAACTGTATGATTCTCTACTTTATCTCCTTCAACCATTGGTATGAAAGTACAAGAACTCTTTGCCTTCACCATTGTTTTATGGAAGTTTGTAATCTACATGATTGTATCTCTTCTAGCCTGTAAATGATATATAAGTGAATCTTCTCTTCCTTGTGTCATTCATCTTGGTCTTCTGATCTGCATGTGATTATTAGATTAAAGCAATTCTAAATGTGTGTATCCTTAGTTTCATTCTGGTTCAATAGTGCATATATGGGTAGAGATTGGTCTGAACACTCTATTTTGGTGCATCACCTCTTTATATTAGATTAGGTAGATTTTTTTTTCATGCATTACTTCTCCCTTTTCCTCTCCAAGAGTAGTTATGTGCGCCCTGATAGCAAGAGAAAGTCAGCCTTCTTCGGAGACTCAACCTCATAGTTCAAGTCCCACATCTTGGAGGTTGTTTCCATGTTTCACTAGGTTGTCCTGATGCATAGGCTCTAGACAAGGGTGCAAACCTAAGTGAAAATAGCTTTCATTTTTTTCAAAAAGATACAATTTCTTAAGGATTAGTAAAGATTTGGAATAGAGAATACTTTGGTAATACTTTTGATAAGAAAATGGATTTAGAGGAGAAATTAAAAACTTTAAGCCTTCGGGTCATTGAATATGGCATGTTTGAAGAGGATTATAAGGAAGAGAAAGCCCTAAGAAGGGAATTAGATGAGTGTCTAGCCAAAGAAGAAATTTCTTGGTGATAGAAATAAAGGGAAGTATGGTAAAAGGAGGGTGATAGGAATACACAATTTTTCCACAATTCGATGAAAACTAAAAGGGTAGCATATAAAAATTTTGACATTCAAAATCTAGATGGGATTCTCATCCAAGATAGTGAGGGGATCAATTTAGAGGTACTGAATTTTTTGTCACAAAAGAAACAATGGGAAAAACAAAACCCTAACGAGGTGGAAGAGGTCTTGGGTGTCATTTCAGCCAAGATCACTGAGATTTAGAACAAAAAACTAATGGCCCTAGCTGCAGAGTGTGAAGTATTTGAAGCTTTGAAGGATTTAGGAGGGGATAAAGCATTAGGACCAAATGGGTTCCTAGTAATGTTTTTTCAAAAATTAGGGTTTATTTTCCAAAAATAATTGTGGGAAGTGGTCGAGGAATCAAGGTAGGGGGCTTCATTCGTAGAGACTTCAATAACACTTTCATATCTCTAGTGCCAAAAAAAGCCACACAAATGACCTTTGAAGATTTCAGACCAATATTTTTATGTAACACAATATATAAGATTATTTCTAAGGTGATGGCTAATAGACTTAAACAGGTTTAAGGTTCAATAATTTCGATAGAACAAAGTGGTTTTTTTCTAGGAAGATCCATATTTGAGGGAGTTGTCACACATGAAGCAGTCCACACAATTCAAGCCTCAAAAACACAAAATGTGATCATTAAACTAGACATAAAATGTGTCTATGATGAAGTAGACAAATTCTTCTTTCTTAGTGTGTTAAGGAGGTTTGGGTTTGGATAGGCATGGGTGGAATGGGTGGAAAGTTGCATATTTACCCCTCGTTTCTCATTTTTGATAAAGGGTAGCCCTCAAGGTTTTTTTGAACAAGAGAAAGGTATTTGATAAGGGGATGCCCTGTCTCCTTTTCTCTTTATTATTATGGAAGAGGTATTGGGAAATTTAATTAATAGGTAGTGCGAATAGGGGTTGTGGAAAGGGATAAAAATTACAGAGGTGGTGAAATCCTTAACTCATTTACAATTTGTAGATGAAACATTTCTAGCAGAAATAGTACATGAATTAGAAGCTAAAGCGATGAAGAAAACTCTAGAACTTTATGGTAGAATATTAGGGCAATTCATCGATTGGAATAAATTGGAGGTTTTCTTTTTTAATACCCCACAATGTGTCAAAATAAGAATTTGTAGGATCTTGAATATAAAAATTGGATTGATGCCCAGTAAGTATTTAGGGATCCCTTTTTTTGATGGCAGAAACAAAGAAAACCTTTGGCATAATTTGATAGATAAATGCCGAAAGAAGATGGAAGGCTAGAAAGGTAAATGGTTGTCATCAGTAAGCAGAATCTTAATGCTCCAGACAGTAATCTCTACCATGCCATTGTTCGGAATGATGTGCTTAGATATTCCCAAGAAAGTAGTGTAAATTTTGGAGCAGAAAATGAGAAAGCTCTTTTGGAATGGGTCTAATGAAGGAGATAAAATACCCTTACTTGCATGGGAAAAGATATGCAGACCTAAGGAAAAGGGTGGGGTAGGGATTAGGAACTAGCAACTTATGAATAAAGCCCTAGGAGCTAAACTTATATGGGCGATGTATGAAAACCCATAACTATATTGGATGAGAATTCTAATAGGAAAATATTTAGATTCAGATGATAACCATAGGATTTTTACAGTATGGGATCCACCAAGAGGGTCAACAATATGGAATTTTATGCTCTCTTGCAGGCAGATTATTGTGAAACACATCTCTTGGCATATTGGTGATGGGAAACAAGCAAAATTCTGGGAGGATTCTTGGAATGGCCATAAATTTTTGGGGTATGATGAAAACTTTAATGAGCTAAAAGCCTACTTCAAAGAAAGATGGGGGGAACTTGTTTCTGACTATGTGGTAGAGAAGGAATGGTTGGAGGGGATGGAATGGTGCTGGAAGGATTTTTCAAGGGAGGATTTGACAACATAGCAAAAATAATAGATGCAGAGCATCTTAGATTAAGGAAAATTTCTCTTGAACACAAAAAAGGATAAAATCATTTGGTGTGGGTTCCTTTTAGGTAATTATTCAGTTAAACTCGGTTATAATATTTTGGCTAAAACAAATAATGAAGCTTTTACTTCAAAAGATCTCTGCTGGAACAAGGATATTCTACCCAAGGTAGGAGCCTTTACATGGTTGGCATTCAATGGTAGAATTTTAACTACTGAAAGGCTAAGAAAAATAGGTATAATAGGACTTTCAAGATTCCCATTGTGTGAGAAGAATGAGGAAACACTTGATCACCTTTTGGTTCAATGTAATTATGCAAGGAAATGTTGGGACTTTGTCCAATTTAAATTGGAATGGCAGGGGCTGAGAGCCCAAAATGTTAAGGAGGTGTTTGATGGATGGCCAAGGGAGCAAAGAAAAACAACTCTCTCAAGAATATAGTTAGTTTCCCTATCACTAATTATATAGGAATTGTGGAAGGATGGCAATAGAAGAAATTTTCAAGGTGAGAAAGGGACTCTGAGAAGATGCTTAAGTAGAATCATCAATGCTATAAAGGAGATAGTTAGTGCCTCAGTCACAAAAAGGCAAGCGATGCAGATCCCATACACAAAGGAGGATAGTGTGTTACAAACCTCATGGCCAGGGATAAGGTTCAAATCCCCCTTGGGTGCACTGGTGACTCATAATAAAAAGTTGAATTCTAAAAGGACAGAATGGAGAGGCCCAATGGAAGGATGGTTTAAAGAAAATTTTGATGGAGTTACAGGTGGTAATCTAGGGGCTTCAGGTGTTGAGGTTGTTTTGCGAGATAGTGCAGGCTACATACTTTTGAAGGGAGCAAAAAATCTATCCATAGGCACTAATAACATGGCAAAATGTCAAGCAGTGCTATTAGCAATAATGCTAGCCAGAAAGGAGGGGATAAAAAAGTTACATTTAGAAGGCAATTCCCTCATAATGGTGCATGCAATATCAAAGTTAAAAATTAATGCATGGCATCTCCAAACAGTAATTGATTTAATATTGCAAGAATTGAGCACTTTTGAGGATTATATGATTGCTCATATTAGGCATGATAGAAACATAGAGGCGAACACTCTATCAAAATGGGCAACCTCTTTAAATGATGAATCGGTGAGGATAGAGTATTTTGATTTTGGGGAGGAATTGAATCACTTGATTCAATAATTACTCAATGTAGGAAACACCTAATGAAATTGACTCCCAAGGACAAAATAGCCAGAAGTGGGAGATGAAGGCAGCTTTTGAAGGAGGGTGTGGTCCTTTTGGTTTGTATTGGAAGTACAAAGTGTGTGGCAACAAATGTGATTCTAATAAAGATCACTGGCGCATTAAAACAAAACAAAGTCACATCTAATCGAAGTGTGTGAAAGGTTCTTTTAATAGAGTGGTGGGCAATTTATCAATACAAAATTCTTATTTTATGAAAGAATGACTGCAAAGAGTTAATGGACCAACGTTTACCTTCAAAACAAAGAAGCAACAGAAGGTATTGTTTGGAAAGGTGGCGGACAAGTGTCTCAAAAAAATGGTGAGATGCCCTTCAGAAGATGTAATTCACATGATACGGGAAACCTTGGGTCCCCTCTTTCAAGAGGCAGACCATTGATGGAAGCTAGAGGTTGATATTGCGAGAATGTTGATGGCATGGGGTTTACAAGTTGGTGACCATGAGAAAAATGTTGCATGGGTAATGGAGGAACTTTTGGAAAGGCCTTAACACCAAATATGGCAACAATCTTGGAATGGGCACACCCCGAATGGGCTCTTGATTTTTAGTGAAGGCTATGAAGACAAAGACAAAGGGAGGAAGAAATGGATTTTCCCTTTGTTAACTGGCCACAGATGCAGGTTGATAGAGAAGCTTATGTAAATGAGCATAACCAGGCATGGGGAAGATTGAAGGATGCAATTTGGCATTTCCACAAGCAACAAAGCAAGGCCACAGTTCCTACTGGCTTCCCAAAGAAAAAGTGGTCTACAAGGAGAACTAACAGAATTTAAAGAAGATGGAAGACAATTAATTTTGACGAAGATGTTGTGAACCCATTTTGCAAAAGGGGTGAAAGCATTGGATGGTTTTTTGTTGGCTACTCTCACATGAAAGAGGGAATGCTACAAACCCATTTTGTAGAAAGGGTGAAAGCATTGGATGGTTTTTTGTTGGCAACTTTCACATGGAAGAGGGAATGCAATTCTCTCCTGACGCCATTATCTTCTGGAATGACGAGTGCCTTTTATGTGGACATCAAAGCAAAGGGGTAGGTGCTTTATAGGAAAAACCCCCTTTTTTGTTTGCAGATTGGAAAGTGACAAATTGAAGTGTCATTTTTTGCAAATGGGGTTTGTCTGTAGGTCAGCAATATGGGGTGATATGGTTACGTGGGTAGTTTTTATGTTTATGTTTAGGTTGTTACACCAATTTTAAAAAGAGGATAGTGAACCTCTTCAGTCTAGTTTATATGAACCTTTATAACGTAATTTCTTTCAAGTTTTAATAAAATTGACTTATTATCGACCAAAAAAAAAGATTATTACTAATTATTAATTTCGAGAATTTTTTTTAAAAATTTAAAATTATTTTTTTATTTCAAAAATTAAATAAACAAGTACAACTTTTTTTATAAGTGGATTTCTAATATTAATGGTTTTTAAAACTCTTAGTGCGATATAACTTATTATATATTTATTAATGCAAGTGGAGTTACAAGTTAATAAATATATGCTTGTGATTTAATTATATTTTAAAAGGAGTTAACTATATAATCATCTAGTTATGAATATTTAATATTATGGGAGAAATTATAAATAATTTAATTGCAATTGTAATTTCAAGTTTGAGTTATCTATAGTTGCATTATGAACTAAATGAAAAGTAAATATTAATATTGGACTTAAATAGAAGTCAAATTAATATTATGGAAATGAAATTGATTTTAAGATTTAATCGATAAAAAAATTATTTATGTTATTAATTAAATCATTAATGATTTAAGATTATTCAAATTAAAAATATGATAATATTAAATGATATTTTACATGCACAAACAAACTTGATGTTTAAATACTTATTTGTTTAAATAAGTATATTAGCCTAACAATTTATGTAAACATGTATATTTTCACTTTATTACTAAACACATCCTTATGGCTCAATCTAAACATAGAACATGATGGAATTAACCTATATGGTTGAAAACTATGTGTTTCTTTATGATTTGTTTAGAGTCTCGTGATGTTTATTTTCATGATGGTTTCATGTGACTTGTATAGTTGGCCAAACTAGGATGTGCACCAAAGGCTTTTGAGATTATTATTATTATTTGATTGGATGTCATGATGTATTTTCTTATTCAAATTGGGATTTATGAGAACTTGGTTTTTGAGAACCAATGTTATTTTTGGGTTGTCTACTAAGGAACCTAATTCGATTATTATTGTTTTGTGGAATGGAACACAATTGTGGTTTGTGCACTAGGAGAGGTTATTTAGGTGCATGTCTTTGGGAGTGGCTTACAATGGGGGTCTAATACTGAAATTGGTCAGTGATAGGATAGCATATTGTTAGTTGTGCAAAAAGTGATAAATATGTTAAAAAGATAAATAGAGATATTGCCTCACCCATGCCTCAAGTGCTTGTATAGACTAAGGATGGGAGTGGTATGATACCTAGTGAGAGGTATGATTATTTTCCCCATTTCCATAATAGGGTATTCTAGTTCTGCAAGTGTCACGTTGAGGGTTTGAGGTTCATAGTGACCAATCGAAGGTAACTCAACACTTGAGGGTCCAAGGTCTTGAGAGACTAGTCCAAGGTAACTCAAGTAGTTTGACCATGTGATGACACCCCCTAGTATGTAGCTTGAGTCTCCTTTGTTATTTTTAATATTTGACTCTGGCAGTGTACTTTTTGGCTATTACTTTTGGTGGTGTTTTATTGTTAGATGTTATTTATTGTTGGTGCTTTCTTTCATTGATGATAATTGGTTATCTGTCAGTTATTGTGATTTTGACATTTGGCACTTGATGTTGGAAATTGTTATTCTTTCAATGAGTGTATCTCTTTTTTTTATACATGGTATTTTATGTTGACTTTGGTATGTGGTGTATGATTTGGCTGAGTGTCTTTTTTTACTTTAATTATCTTTCTTTGTCGGTAGTTTGTGTATCCTTGAGGTAGGATTGGCTTTTAGAATTCTCTTCCTATGATTGATTTATGATTTGATTATATGTCTGTGGATCATTCATTATCTTCCCTGCATGGTGGGAGTGGGAGCTTGATTAGGTGATCACATAGACACAAGGTAGTGACTTCTTACCATTGGGTTCACCCATAGATTGGAAACTACTAGATGTTTGTGGATGTAGTTGTACCTATATCATTATTTTTCTTGTCTTGGAGACTTCTATTCATTTGATGTATCTATGTATCATGTATCTTGAGATCCTATGAGATTTTGTAATGTATATTGATGTACTTGTATTTATTATTGCATACCCTGCGACATGTATTGTAGTGGATGGTGTTTTTTTTTGTAATCATATCAATTATTATTATGTATTCTCTTATGAGATTATGTATCTGTCATTCATTATAATTGTAGACATTATACTTAAGACTTAAACTATTAATAAAACTTTTTAAATGTGAATCAATGCAAAGGAACCCTTGAGGAATGAAAGCTACATTGTAATTGCATATGTGTACATTGCTTCCATGTTTTTGCTTTGATGTTGTTTAAATTTTTTTTAAATAGTTCAGTGAGCTTTGTAACATACTAGGTTTATTTCTTTTGGGTCCCTGAGCAAGGCATTACACAAGGGAGGAGTGAGAGACAGAGAGAGAGGGAGGGAGAGAGAGGGGGAGAGAATGATAGAGTTCACATTTCTCTATGGATAATTCTATAACACTTTTCACTTCTTTATCTGAAATTTTAATTTTTGAGAGCATGTCCATTGAAGACCTTATGTCACTACTTGAGCTACTAGTGGATGGTGAGTATTCATCATCATTTTCATCTGACATAGTCTCACATGCATATCTTACTTCTTTCATTTTTTTTCTTCCTTCCTAGATCTTTAGGTTCATATCTGTAACTTCTATCATGGGTCCAAGAATCTCTTTTCCATTAATCATGAGTGTTTTGTCTCTCAATCCTGAGTAATTCATTAATAGTTTCATTCTTAATAGAATTCATAACCAAATTCTCCATGGATAGTTTTCTTCTTGATCACTACAATATTTTCTCCTCAATTGAACATTTTGTAATTAGTTGGCACACCATCACTATTATCTCTTTGTCAATCCTTTAAGCTCATGATTGAGCCTATAGATGCACAACAAGGTTAAAATCTAGATCTGGTAGAAGAATAGTATTAGATCTATCAAGTGTTCTCTAAGGGGTCATAATACCCCTTAAGGAACATTTGATGCTTGTAATGTGTCCCAAGGGGTCATAAGGGGTTTTCGAGAAGTTTTAGGACCCCTTATGGCCCTTTTCGACACATTATAGCCATCAAGTGTTCCCTAAGGGGTCTTTCAACCCCTTAGGGAACACTTGATGTATCTAATACTATTCTTCCACTAGATCTAGATTTCAACCCTTTTGTGACTGTATAGGTTTGATAACACGCCTAAAGAATTGTCCACGAGAATACTATGATTGTATATCAACTGATTACAAAATGTTTACTTGAGGAGAAAATATTACAGTGATCAAGAAGAAAACTAGGTGTGGAGAATTTGGTTATGAATTCTATTAAGAATGAAACTATTAATGAACTACACAATATTAAGAGAAAAATCCCACCTGGTTAATGGGAAAGAGTGGGAAGATTTTCTTGGACCCATGACAAAGCTTATAGATAAGAACTTGAAAAGCAAGGAAGGGGAAACCAGTAAGGGAAAGAAGTATGATATACATGTGAGCTTATGTCTGATGATGATGATGATGATGATGATGATCCATTTACTAGTAACTCAAAGAGTGATAGGTTGTCTTTAGTGTACATGTACTTAGAAACAAAATTTTAAGGGATCTTAAGGGGTCGTAATGTCCCTTTCAACATACTAGGACCCCTCATGACCCCTTTTGATATATTATAGCCAACATGTCTTTGGAAGCATTTATATTTGTTAATGGAGGAGATATACCCATTGGATCTAAAATAATCTTAGATATCTCAACTCAATTGATGTTACTAGTTCTAAATTTTTCTCCCAACTAGACCTCCTTGTCCTTTTATAGTATCTACATGAAAATAGAAATTTGAAGTTTAGTGATAATCTCTACAAATACCTTGAAAAAAAATATTATGCTTTTTAAGTGATAAATCATCATTGATCTTATTATGGAAAAATAATATACTCATCTTGATATGTGTTAGCTCCAAATGAATAGACATACCAATTAAAGGGACAAAAGACACATCAAATAGTTAAAAGAATTATCCATTTCATACTAGACCAATATGTCCTTAATGATCTTGGGAAATCATGTCCTAAGATGAATCATCATGTTACTAAATAACAATCCACGAATAGTAAACATGTGAATATGCCTCATGATTGCCTCTCTTATCAAAGAGATCCTAGAAATGCATAGTTTCTCTAGTCAGAAACATCCCAAAGAGAAGTAAAAGGCATGACACTAAAGATAAAATCAATCAAAATAAAAGACCTAAATAAAAAGTCATTATGCTTCATATAAAGTGTTTCTTGCCTCAATTTTTAAATTTCTTTTTTTAAAGTTTTTTTTTTTGTCTTTGTCGTATTATGTCATGATTTGTTGAAGTCCGAAGATAAATGGGTTTAATTGAAAAGGTATTCTCTGGCCTTGAAATGAATATCTTTATTGTGAAGAAAAGTGAAAAGTGTATGTTTTGATGGTAAAAGTAAAATTTTATGTTAGTTTGTCAACATGTAGGAGGACAATAAAGGTGATGTTCCTCTAAATGTGAGATGCTAAGGGTCCAAATCTGCTACCAGTTCAAGGATTTGTGCTAGTCAGGGGTAGGAATAGCTTAATATATAAAGAGTAGTATGGTATATGCAAGGATAATGCACAACCATACACAAGCCATGGTAAAGTTGAAAGATTTATTATAATGTGGTAGTGAAGTGAGATGACTCCAACAAATTTTAAAGGAGGAAGGACAAAATTTTCTACACATAGAGTCATTTGCATAGTTTTCCTCATGTTACTTTTGCCATGTCACTGGAATGGTTTTCATTAGGAAAAATGATCTCTATTTGTGTTTTTTAGTTGTTTTTATGATTATATTGTACTTATTTCAAGACTTTTAAGGAGATACTATAAAATGACCAAGTGTAAAACCTATAAAGTTTCATGCTATGATTGGATCCTCCAATGCAACAACCTCTGGGGTAACCAACTAATGTGCTCGCAATCCATATGTGGCAACAATAATAAATGGGTCAAGCTAATTAGGCTCAAACTTGTCTTTTTTCTTTTTCTTAGATTTATAGCATCTTATTTTAGGATCATATCTTCTAAAACCTAGATTCTTCATTATAACTCCTAGAATCTCAAACCACTTTCAAACATCTAGACAATATATACATAAAATACAACTTAAAGTATAAGTTAGGAAATATGTCTTATACTTAATTATTATATTTTTGTCTTTCCTGCCACTTGACTCTCATTTTTTAACTACCACATGAGGACAAATTTTCCAAAAAATGTACTACATGAGCATTGAAATTTTGACTTTCTTTGCCCAGTGCCCTTCAGATTTTGAAATTGAATGTGTGTTTTGTCCCATGAGCATCAAATTTCCAAATTTGTATCATGGCCAATGAGGTTTTTTTTTTTAAATGCTTGTGATTCTTGCCCAATGGACCTTGTATTTCTAATTTAGCATGATGAAGTCTTGCCTAATGGATGTGAAAATTGTGAATTCCTCCTGGAATTCATCTAATGAGGATGAAAGTTCCAAAAAATTAAACTTACCAGGTGACACCAACATCTCTAACTTGGTCCAATGGCATGAAATTTCAATGAAAGTAATAAAGAAGCCAACCTTTCAAAAATTGAATTCGTTAAGTATTGAAGGATAAGTATTAATTAGTGGCATGTATTAAAGGATCAATTTTATCAATTTAAAAGGCACAAATAAAATGAAAACAATTAGGTTGACATTATTATGAAATGAAAGGTGTATTTTAATTAAATTTTAGTTGTAAGAGGCCAAGTTGGCATTGTTGGAGACACACCCATCAAGTATCAAAGGCATATTATTTGGGTGTTGAATCTAATTTAACGTAAGTTATCAAGCGTAAATCAAAAAATTCATGAGAAATCAAATTTCTTCTACAAGAAGAATAAGAAGAAATCTTCATTACACTCAAATTTTGGAGAAGACATCACCTACATTTGGAAGCCAATTCTAAACACTTATAAATCTAAGCAAATTGTAGGAGTCGAACTCATATCTAACTACAAAAATTGAGCATATACATTACATATCAGAAGCCTTTAAACTCAAAATTTTACCATTAACAACAAGGTGAATTTAATTTCCCATGGTAAATTGGAAATGGTGAGAAGTTATGTGTATGTTTTGACATAGAATTTGGATGAAGGTTTTGATCACAATTGAATTATCTTAGCTGAAATCTCCATTCATCTAAGTGCAATTATATTTTGATCATGGGTTTCAATTTGATTCTAACACCTTTAATTTGAAATGAAACGTAAAACTTGAATGTTAAATAAATTAATATTGTTTTGTAAAATAGAAAATTCAATGAAGGTAAAAGGCAAGGATCAAGTTGAAAATAAGGATAGATAACAAGGAATGGAATTGTTTAGGTACAAGCAAGGTACACCAAGGTGATGATAAACATCAAGTTAAAAAAATGAAAGCCAAGTCAAGAGATTAAGTTTGAGACCTTAAAGTGAAATCCAAAGAGCAAGTGTAATATCAATGTGATGAAGTCTACAAGTCAAATAAAGAGGAAATGCACACTTGAAATACCTCTAGAAATCCAAGTTCAATTAGATGATCCAACCATATAGCACACTTCCATCTATTTTACAAATTCAAGACCAAGGTTAGGACGTTAGGATGACATCAAGATTTGAAGTACGAGTTCAAAGTCAAGGAAATGTGATGGAAAGGTTAAATAAAATTTCTTGAAGATGTATCAATTTGGGCATGTCATCACAATTAAGGTCTTGATAATATTGAGTATCAAGAGATATTTTGTCATCACCAAGGGGTTGTTCAAATCTATAAGATAAACATGTTGTGGTGGCACCCATTCATCTTCAACCAATTAAATAATGCCAAGTGTCCAAGTGAGAGAGCTCAATAGTCTTATATCCAAATTCACCAAATTTGTCAAAAAGATAAAAGGTCAAAGGAAATTATCTTCTATAAGAATTTTTTTTGTAAACCCACCTAATATTTTATCAATGACCCACTAATTGGTACCTTCTATAAGCTTCTAAAAGGCCTATTTTCTTATAGTTCAATCAAAGAAACTGTAATTTTTTTATTGGCCAACATTTAATGCACATAGCTTTGGTGGATCAATATTGACTGTTATTTTGAATTGTTATTTTGAATTGATCGAAGTCACTCATTGTATGTATCTCTATAAAAGGCCAACTCAAATCATTCCTAAAAGGGCAAGACTTGTTGAAATTGTTGTCATAATGTTATTAAAGTAATTGTTAATTCATTGTTGATCTTCATGGTGGATTACTTGTGTTGCTTTGGAGTTTTGCATGGTTTCTACATTTCCTCACTTAGAATAAGGTTTTGTTTCATGTGAAATGAAGATATTGTTAAATGGTGATCACCAATGAAGCTAGTGCCCATACCCCTTTTTGTACTTGTTGCTTGCAAGCAATTATGCAATGTTAGTTTAGGCCTAACTTTAAGCATTCAACTTGTATTGGAGATATTCATTTGGATTACACCTTCACAAGATATTATTTGGATGAGCATTGACAATTTGAACTATATACTTACATCCTTAAAAGATAGCATTCACATATATCACTCAACTCAACGAAACAAGGACTAGTTACATGATCAACATTGCCCTACAATCTAAATTAGATTACCTTTCTAAACCCTTTCTCTTTGCAATATATTTAATTAGAAGTAATTGAAGTAGTTAAGATCTATTGAACAAATAGTATAATTCATTCAAAGACACTAGCAAAAACACATTATTATAATTAAGTGAAAGTCTACAATAAGAAATTTGTATTTATTTAGATACAAATGTGGAGGCATGGCTAGCTCCAATACAAATGAAATAAATGATTCTAGATGATAGTTTTAGTTTCAATAGAAGAGCATACAAAATAGCAATAATAGGTTTATGTAAACTATCAAATATATGTGTAGGTTTTCCCATTTCTTTCACAAAATCGTTGACATGTCTACCTATTCCTAACATCCATTCTAGATGTAGAAGAGTTAAATGAGGAAATGTCTATACAAGCATCAAAAGATGTATGACAAGATAATTTGTTTATATTTATTTATTAAATTAAATTTCAGAACATAATTACTTTCTAATTAATTAATACAAATAAATTATATTTGATATCAACATAGACATTTCCATCAAAGGAGATGGCCAAGAATTTATGCAAGAAATTGGTTAGAAAAAGCTATTTACGGGGAGCTGGAAGATGTGTTCCTCAAAGTTAATGATAATGATAATTTGAACATCCCCTAGCAAACTGGTAATGCCAAGTAAACTATCAAAGCAAAGCGTTAAATGCTCAGCAAAAACATAATTACAGAAACCTGCTGAAAAAGCCAACACAAGAAACTGGCTGAGTACACCTTCAGAGAATATTAATGTACAATGGTATCAGAAAAAGCATTGCTCTGTGAAAAACAAGACTAACCCTCAATTCAGGTAGATTACATTTCAAAATCCGGAGATTTCGAGTCTCCTCTAATGTACAATTCACAGTAAAGAGTAAGAGTAGAACATCATTTAATTCATTTCCCATTTCGTCGGCCCTAAATTAGAATGAGTGGGTGGAGGACCTCATTAATTAGCCCCCAAATCCATCTCTGAGTAAGTGAAGAACTTCATTTCATCCATTAAGTTTCTTCGGCCCTATATTAGAATTGAGTGGGGCGGAGGAAATCATACAATATTCTCCTGAAATGCCCAATACGTGTTAGCCCAAAAGATTAATTAGCCCCTAAATCCATCCCAGTGACTTCAACATATCAATTTCATAATCTGACCAAATCTCAGTAAAATCAACTTCATCATCAGACTCAATCTCCTCTGCAGCATTCAAAAATTTGGGTTCAATGGGAGCAAAACAGAGCATCTCGTGATCCTGCTTGAAGGGCGGGAAAAGAAGGGAAACGGGGAACTTGGTAACTTTGGGCTTTGAGTCAAGAATCAATCTCTGAACCTTGTTAATTTCTACTTCAGTGGGAGGCCCATCAATAAGCTCGTGCTCAATGTACTCATTGCTCACATAGTACCCAATTCTTATGAACTCTAGGCCCTTGTATGAACAAGTCAGTAGAATGGCAGTCACCCCCAATATGTCCTCATCCCTTATTGCCTCCACACTTGGAGGATCTGCCTGCAAAGAATAATAAGATTAGAAGCATAACTTTCAAAAACTGCATCCTGATGATACATCAGGTAGTATGATCTAAAACATCCTACCACACAATCTATCACCAGGTAGTATGATCTAAAACATCAATGTTAAAAACTACCACACAATCAATCTTAAAAGAAAAACAATCATTTCATATGGATTGTGGAAATCTAATAGACTTTAAAACAAAACTGTTAAAACTGTCAATTATCAGGAATCAACAATATTACTTTCTTATGAGTGACAGTTAGCTAGAACCCTTGTCTTACAAGTATAAATAACACACTTCACACACTAAAAAAATGCATTTTATAAGTTCCAAACATTGCCAATGCACCATGTCTGATTGTATTCCTTTACAATGCAGAAATAAGCAAAGTATAGATTCGATAGCATAGCCAATCAGACCTCAAAACAGAATATCAATTGGGTATTTGATTGTAGTCTTTTAAAATGCAAAATAGCCAAAGTATGGAATCAATAGCATAGCCAAGCAGAACTAAAAACAGAATATCAATTGGGCATTTTCTTGTATTCTCTTACAATGCAGAAATAACCGAAGTATGGATTCAACAATACAGCCAATCATACCTTAAAAACGGGATAGCAATCGGGCATCTTATTGTATTCTCATAAAATACAGAAATAACCAAAGTACGGATTCAATAACATAGCCAATCGTGTCTCCAAAGCAGAATATCGATTGGGTATTTTATTGAATTATTTTACAATGCTGAAATAACCAATGCATCGACTCAATAGAAGAGCCAACCAGACCTCAGAACAGAATATCAATAAGTTTTGTTATTACTATTGTATTCTTATACAATACAGAAACAACCAAAGAGTGGATTCAATAGCATAATCTATCAGACCTAACATCAAAATATCAATTGGACATTTCATTGTGTTCTTTTACAATGTGGAAATAACCAAACTATGGACTCGATAGCATAGCCAACCAGAACATGAATTGGGTATTTTATCGGATAATCCGTACCTGAAAAACAAAGCGATAGCTTCCAACATCTACAGGACCCACAAAGACTGTTTCAAGATCTTGATCATATTTCTCATCCTCCGCACAACCCACATACACCAACTTCCACTCGAGATCTGCAAAACGGAGATTTGGATTCCATTCAAGCAAACTACCGATGAGAAGAAAAATGAAAAACAGGGGAAGAAACAATAGCATAGAAAGATAAAACTGACATACCATCTTTCAGAGGAGAAGTACATTCGTAAGAGATCTCGAATTGGAATGGATTGAGAAACTTTGCAGGATTGTCCATGACTGTCACATTTGTTATGTTTACACAGCAGCTCATTGTGGGCACAAATGAAGCCAAACAGAACAGATCAAAACCAATGATTGTTGGATGAAGATCTGAAATGGATGCACCCACTGTAGGGATCCGGCAGAACATGGACTATATAGGAGGAAGTAAGGCCAAAATTTCCTATTTTGCCGGGAAGGGTTTGGCGCCATCTCGATATTGTCATCACTTTGCTGTTCAAAATTGAATTTTATGGGAAATTTTGTCAATGAAAGCCCCTTCCACGGTCCACTCCACTCCACTCCACTCCACGTCGCACCCTAATCTCATGTTGCAAACGTATTTATTTAGGTTTGGAAAAAGTAAGGGCTAGGCAAAGACAACCCATCAATAAGAATATACGAATGTAATGATAAAAATTGGTATTATATTTTAAATCTTATTTAAGTTCAATAATAAATATGTAAGATTGTAATGATAAAAATTAAAATTTTATTCTAAATTTTATTTAATTTTGGTTTTAGTTGATATTTTTTTAATTGTAAAATTGTAATGATATGTTTTTGTTAGAATTAAAATTTGATATGATTAATGTTCTCTTTATAAATTATTTGTGCATAAACTAATAATGTAAAAATGTGATGGATTATACATTAAACAAGATTTATAAAAATATACTAATTTTTATATGTCAAATTTTTATCTAATTTAGAGCAGTATACTATTTTTTAGCATATGAAATGTTGAATTGTAAATGAACTAATAATGTGGAAATAGGATGGAAAAGTGAACAAAGACCTGCAAGGTGGAAATTTTACTACACATATCCCTCCAAATATATTTTCACCATGGCTCTTGTCTAAGGTGTCAGCAAAGGTGGCTTTCGCTAGAGGATGATTTTTGCCTTTACTATTTATTAATTTTAAATTTTTTTTAAAAAAATTGAATATCAAATATGACACCAGTTTGTGGAATTCTCATCATGATGATTGCTTCAAAGCATCCTAGAAATATTTTTTGCCAAGTTATATTTTATTTTTGTAGTATTTCTTTTATTTTAAGAAAAATGGCTATTTTGCGTTTGGGATATTCATTAGATTGGGTCTAAAAGAGATGTAGGTACATAATATTAACTTGATGTGAAACTATAATTACACAAATTCACACCTCGTTATAAGTTTCCATTTAGTATTACCCCTATGTTAGTCTAAGACCCAAAAATCTACACCATCCACTTGTTCTCATTCACCGTGATTCTTCATTGTCCAATTTGAATTCTAGTTGTGCACCTTGTCAAGCACATGGCACATGCAATGTAGAGATGTCCACATGGTGCACACTCATCCATAAATTTGTAGATGTGCAAAGTATCATTGAGACACTAAGAAATGCCATCTTGTAGAACAAAATAATCACCAAATGATACTTACCTTCAAAACTTCTCAATACAACTTGTATCCCAATCTTCATTGAGTTCTCTTCTTCTTCTTCTTTGAGGGTTTTACAAGCTTCCATTTACAATTTTAATTTATTTAGAACTTTACAATGAGAAATGGGAGATATCTACATTATCTTTCTTTTTGTTTTTTAAAGTATCTCTAGGTCTTGATCTATTTCTTTCAATAAATCTATGTCTATCATTTCATATGATTATCTATCACTATTTTATTGTGTCTATTTGACTATTGTAGAGATGAAAGCAACAACAAAAAGATCACGATGTGGTTACAAGTTTGAATTCGAATATTCTTACCAAGAAAAGTGAAGATATTGAGCAGGAGGTTGGAAGTGGGGGGATCTACAAGGGCTTTGTGTTGTCCGATAGGTTTTATCCTTGATAATATTTTGTTCCCAAAATGTTCGGGGGGTTCTTCCAAAAGCATCTTGAAAGATGGGCAACAAGAGCCTTTGGCTGGTTCTTTTGATGGTGTGGTCCCACTTTCCTCAAAGCGCTTCCTCTAAGTCAAGGAATGGGGGGTCAAAGGTGCCTACAAAAGTGGCGTCAGGGGAATCTATTAAAGGGACCTTCAAGTGGGATCAAAAAGATTGGAGCAAGTTGTTTGGGACTAGCTTGAACAAGGAGCCTTCACCTCTAATGGAACTTGTTAAAGTGGGTTGCCAGAATGGGGAGTTCTTTATTTTCATTCCTAGTCCCCTTCTAGATTCTTCAATATCAGCTTTAGAGTCTACACTTATTGCTAAGTTTCTTGGTTCTCATCCTAATATTGAAGAAGTTTGGTGTTTTGTTAAAAAGGCCAAGTTGAGGTTTACGCCATCTCCAAGGGTTTCATGTCATTTGAATTCTCCAATAAAGAGGATTATAACCAAATCCTTTGTGGGGGTTGACCTTGAATGATTGGTAAAGTGACACCCTCTTTCCAAAAATGGGCTCTCAAATGAAATTTTGAGGATAACGTTTTTGCCTTTGTCTCTATTTGGGTCAAACTCCTTGGCTTGCCTTGGATTTTTAGAATGAAGTTGTTTTAAAGAGTATTATAGCTTGTTTTGGCTAGTTGTTGGTTGTTGATCAATGTACGACCTTTGGGTCAAGGTTGATCTTTTCTTGTATATGTGTTAATGTATGTAGATTGGAGAACTTGTCATCTATTAAATATCAATAAATTCTAAGTAGGGGCTACATAAAATAGATGTTGAGTTTGAAACCCTCCCCTTTTCTTTTCTTTTTTGTAATAAGACAAGTCACTAGGCCAAAAACTATTCCAAAAAAAAGCAAAAGATGGAATCAATTTGTTGTGGTTTAACAACACACTCCCCATTTTTGAATTTGAAAATGGGGACCCCCCTTTTTCTTTTAAAGCATAGGAACCTACCCCTCATAATAGGGTATCTTCCAAGGTACCTAAGCGAGTAGGAGTATTTTGACCTAGCTCTAGAGGTTGGGAAAAGAGGATGTCATCTAAATCTGGCAAGCTAAAAGATAGATTTCAATGTACCAAGGCAAAGTGTGTACTTGCACACATGTGCAAGATTCACAACTCCACTAACACCCCTTCACTATAGGTAGTCCAGAGGTGTGCACCTTGCACAAGTGTACAACTCCCTATTGTGCATCCACTTTAGAACCCCCACCTATAAATATATGCACCCCCCCAGGTCCGCTCATTCTTCTCACTAAGATCCTCAACTACAGACCTACACACATAGATCCCTATATAATATCTATAATGACAAACACCAAGGTAGTCTTTTGCACATGTGTGTACCTTCAACACCTACGTAAGTGCACATGTGCAATCTCTACACCTCCCTAAATGAGGACCCCCATATACACCCAATGCTTTTGCACCCAACTCTAGGTGTGCAGTATTGGCACCTTGCACAATGTGCACATGTCCCCTTATATAGCTTCTCACATTCTTTAAAATCACACATTGCACACCCTGCATAAGGTACCCAAGTGCGCAATTTGTAGTAATTTTCTTAATTTTTAGCTAGAAAGCCTATTTTCTCTCAAATGTTTTGAGTCGTTAAGTACCTCTTCTCCTTCTAGGTGACGAAGTTTACCAATGCTTGTCCTTTTGTGCAAATTATCATGGTTTTCTCATCTTCCACAACAAATAAGATGTCACCCAATCTCGTAAATTTAAAGTTCCAAGGAGTACCCAATAAGTCATGGTTCATAGATTTACACTTGGAGATTAGAGATACAAAGCTCAAGCACATTGACTGGAACAAATTCTTGGTACTTTGCAATAATCCCCATGAGAGATTGGAGATGATATATGCACTCATTTAGAGTGGGTTAGTTAATGCCTCATCACACCCAGTGTTTATACAATCCTCAGAGTTGATCATGGCTCTAGCACAACATTACATTCCTGATGCAAAAGTACTGAAGAGTGTTATTGGCAAGATCTTCTTGGACATATGACTAGAAAAAATTGAGAAAGTATCCCACCTTCTCCTTTTCTATGAATACCAAGAGATCACATATGAGAGTATAGACTGCTGGTATACAAAAAATCAAAATCATGCAAAGGAAATAGTGTAAGACAAATACCTTATTACCAAGACCCTACACAACAAACAAGGAAAATTTGATAAGACTCAAGGATACATAATTATGGATACTAAATATTACATAGTTCTCCTGAATCAAGTAATGGGACATCCTATTGTAAGCAATCTAGAGATGTAGATGGTTCACTTTATAGAGACAATCATAACTAGAGTCCAAAAAATTGACTGGGTGCAATCATTAGCAGCTTGTTGGACAAGAAACTCACTTCGATCCATAGTGACCCCCAATTATACATGATATTATATGTGGAATACTTGCTGGTAGCTTAAGACACAACATATCTTGAAATTGTGAGGAGATGAAGCATACAAGATTCCAATACTTGGCCATACATTATGTACCCAAAATTGGTATAGAAGAAGCTCTTGGATGAGAGCCCAAAATACATAATAGTAAATGGTGCCTTCATCTTCACAATAATCCAATTCATTAAAGGGGATTACATGAAAAGGTTATCTATAGAGGCAACACAAAGGGTAGCACAAGTGGGAGGATATTACATCCAATATCACAAATTTACCTACATCTTGGTGGATAGAACCCTCTTATGCATAAAGAAGCTACCAAATTATCCATCAAATAGGCTTATACTATTGGAGATTTCCTGACAACTAAGGTTTGCATATGATAGGATCATATCAAAGCACAAAAAGGCATAGGTTTGGCCTATTACCTTTGGGCCTTACTAAGTAAAGTAGAAGCAGGACATTCATACCTTTTAGGTAGAATGGGAGAAATACCTTCTTAGGGAGTATCTTATTGCTTGCCCATATTTTGACAAGACAAGGATGTTCAAGCATGTTGCTTCTAGAGAGTTTATTATAGATGCATCCATTGAAGATCATTAGTTGAACTATGTTGATGACTATGAAGTTTGAGTAAGAGACTATTGTAGGATGAAGTTGTCATTGGAAGAGAAGGTTTTAAACTTGCATAAACCTCTCAATGTGTCAAATAAGGATAATCTCAATATCCTAGATCCCACCTCTAACAAAGAAATGATATTTAAACACCCCATCATGAATGAATAAGTAAATAGGGAGAAAAATGATGACATACAACATTGTGCTCAACATGTCATCAACTTGACAAGGGACTAGATACGAAATCCCTTCCACTTGGATGCCTTGTTTAATATACCTACATTAAAGGCACTAGCCAGATTGAAGAAAGGAAAAGGGACCAGGGTGAGTGTCTCCACCTATGAGAAGAAGTCTCGGTGAGGCCTAAGATAGTGCATGGACACAAAAAGAATGTGGTCTATATCTGCAAGAAGGAGAAATCAAACGGCAAGAAGAAGCTGAAGTATGTAGCGATAGAAGAAGTGCAACCTAGGGAGCCTCTAACTTAGACATATGCTTCCCCATCAATCACAAAGAAGAGTAGAACAAAGAGAATAGTTACTAGAGTGAAGAGAGGGAATTTGAAAAAGAAGAGCACTCCTCCACTTTAGATTCCTGGACCATTCCAGAGAAGCCCAAGGAAGGAGAACAAGAAGATGAGATAGACTTGTTGGAAATATATATGACAGTCTAAGTTACTAAGAGGGGAGGGGTGAATTAGTAACTAATAAAACTTAATCCTTATTTATCAATTAATCCTTCATGTGTATTATGATCTAATTGCATGCATGAATAAATGAAAGCATTAAAACATTCATAACAATTTGACACATAATATGGTGATCCAGAAACCTTCCAAATAGAAAGTAAAATTGGGGTGGGGATGATACCCACAAGCTTTAGTACTATAGTATAAAGTTGGCCTGTTAAGGCTTACAATGATCACTTGTGATGATCTGCCCTTTTAGGAGCAATAAGGACTATTAGGTCCACCTTGCAAAAGGATTTACAAACATACAATGAAGTATGCACTCAGTAAAGAGATTTACAAAACACTGTTAATTCTACCTTGTGAAAGGATTTAATTGATCCACTCGTTAGGATGAAATAGTGGTTGATCTCTAATTTCCAAATTAGTTTGCTGAGTGATATTCCTTTGAGTGTAATAATCACCTTGCTATGATAGATAAATCTTTGTTGCTCCTTATATTGTTGTAGCCTTCGTATTTCACACTTCAATTCTTCTCTTCTAGTTACGTGTCTTCAATTCTCTATATATTGGATGTGATACAATACATTACATATACACCAATCCAATTACAATCCATCAAAGTCAGCTACAATACAAGTTTACACAAAAATACACAAAGTCGGCCAAACTGCAAAAACTCAGGTTCTGAAGACTAGCTTAGTGAGCATCTGATACTCGACATCCACTTTCAATGCTTGGCATTGTCATGCACTTGGTAGACATAGAAGCTCAACCCATACTAATCACTTCCAAGTAGTCTAAACTCGATCTGCACTGGTGACTCAGTGAACACTGTGAAACTCGACATATAAAATGAATCAATTGATTCACACTAAGTGGCTCGGTCAACACTAGATTCACATCACTGAAACTGTGAACTTGGTAAGCACTACACAACTCAGTTTACACTGAGAAACTCAACATGCACTAAGATGGTCAGTTTACACTACTAATAACCAATATGGTAGAAACTGCTTGGCACAAACTGAATATTGTCCCTTGAATTTGGTAGCAACTGTAAAGCTCGGTAAAGTTTGAAATGCTTGGTTAACTCAATTAACTATACAATACACTCGGTAGATACTTACAATCTGAATAACTGTGTGTCACTAATAACAAACATGACAGTATTGTCAACAATCTCCCCCTTTGGTATTAGTGACAAAAACACTTATCAATCAAAACTAAATTCAAAAAGTCAAGAACACATTTTATTCTTCACCTGGTGTCTCTAACTCGGTATAGTACTTTGTTTTTAGGATTTTTCAAAATTATTTTTCTAAAAGATGTTTCTATACATATATGACATGATAATGCTCCCCATACATATATATACAGTATATTTTACATCTTTTCACATCTTCACATACATTTTATCCTCCTTCTATTATATCTTTCTCCCCCTTTACGTACACTACATCTTCTCCTCCTTTTTTGAAATTAATACCAAAGATGTGGGCTATATATTATACAGTAATGCCAAAATGTGACAAGAAATTTGAATGTACCTTTAGAATCAATACCATTGTCTTTTCCCAATTTTCTTGCAACACTTTGCATGTGTGCACTGCAACTTGAACTTCTGCTGAAAGTTATATCATGTGATTTGCAATTGAGAAGTTGTTATCATTGATGAGCATTTTAGCACTTGCAATATGTTTTTGCAATGCATCCATGTTTGGGAGAATCATGCCCTACATGTTTACTAGTGTAGCTCTTATCCTGGCTTCTTCTCTTAGCAATTATGCCTGCATATTAGTTAAGAATTTGATCTTTGTGTAATGGGCAGAGCTATAATTTGGGTCAAGTTGCAAGTGTTGTCCACTTGCCTTTAGATTTTCATCAATTTTAGAAAGTTTTTCTTTAATTTCTTTGGTGAAAATTGAAGTATCATAGAGTTTATCGAATAATGAAGTTACATTGTTGCAAGAGGTCTCCAATGAGCCTAGAATAGTAGATAGATCTACTTGATGAATAGCAATCTGCTGAGCTACTAGTTTCAAAACTTTATTCTCAAACTTCTTCTTCGCCCTCTGCAACAATTTCTCTTATCCATTTAAATCTTTGTTGAATTTTTGGACTACCTCTGCTAACTGAGCCAAAATTGGGTCAGAAGTGTCAACCTCTGTGTTGAGTGCCTCTACTAGAATATTCTTTGCATCTTCAAGCACTTGAAATTACTTATTTCTTTCATCTCTAAGCCTCTATTTCTTAGCTTTCTTTTGAATAAGTTCTCCAAGTATATGCATTTGATAAGGATTGAGATTTGAGATATCCCAATTCGAAATAAAAATCTCCTCATCAATATCAATTTCTTCTTCCTTTTCTTTTTCTTTATTCAAAAATTTTGTACTTAGTTGAGGCTTGGTCTAAACTATCCTTGTACTTATTATTTGCATGCTAGGAATATAAACAATAGTAGAAATAGTAGGGTTGGCTAAAAAAGTAGATGCTACACTTATTAAAGGAATGCCTTCTATAACCAAAACTGATGGTGGAGGAAGTGTTGTCTACTTGGTAGATGAAGTGCTTGTCACTTCTATCAATGAAGTACTAAGCTAAATAGGTGCAAAAATTGATTGAGTGCTTGTACTTACAATGTTTTTTTGATCTTAGATTGGTTTGACAAGTGAATGTCAACACACTTAAGCCATTTATTTAGTTGACGCCGAACTAGTAATACATGTCGAGCACAACATGTAAGTATTAGACCATACTAAGTTGCAATGAGTGCCAAGTCACTCATGTGCTGAGTTGCTTAAGTGCCAAGAAAATAGACCATGCTGAGTGATTCAGGAGCCAAGTAAATAGTGGATGTCAAGTAATGCAGGTGTTGAGTCATAGTATACAGAATAGTGCATGTCGAGCATCAAAGACTTCATATGCTAAGTAACACAGTTTTGACATATTTGTTTGTAATGGCACAAACAACTATGTAAACCATTTTTGAGCCAACTTAAGGATAGATTACAATATTTTGGAGATAAGGATGAATCTATATTTGGATTCCCTATGCAATTGCATGCAACCAATCAGAAAAAGGGAAGGTTTAAGCAAAAAAATGGATGAATCTCAGCTGTAGATTCATACCTAACCCTAAGCCACCTAAGTCTTCTTAACGAGGATGAAGCCCTAAACTCTTTATGGATGGGTGAGTGATTGAATTGAGCAACGAACAAGATAGTTTGCAGAGCATTCAAAGTGACTTAGAAGTAAGAGTGAATTACATAATCAGTTAGAGGAGAATAGAGGATAAAGTGAAGGATACAACATTGAGACATACGATCATGAAGGATCAATTAGACATTGTGTAGAGTTGATCTGTCATCATGCAAGCAAGTGCCAATCCTAGGATCTATGTTGAGACATTTTAACAAGTGATTTCAGTTAAATATCTTAATAGAGTAGTCCTAACAGGCTCTATGAAATCCTTTAACAGGCTGCTTACTTAGTTGTTGAAGTCCTCTAACAAGGCTAATAGGGTGTTGAAATCCTCTAACAAGAAGTATACTCTTTCCACTTGTAATTCCAACAATTAGTATTAGAGCCTTATTCTTTGAAAGAGAAGCTTTGCATCCTTGAGGAAAGATCTTGAAATGGAAGTCTACAACTTGCGAAAGATTATTGAAAACTAGGAGATTGAAATACATCTCATACTACATCAACTGAATGAGGCAAGAGATGAACTAAAGAAATCCTTGAAGAGAAGGAAAGAGATTGCTATTATGGAGAATGACACACAAATCAAAGAGATAGACACTACTAAGCTATTTGTAGATGGATAATCAAATGAATTTGATGCAATAATTGTAGATCTAATGGAAAAGAATAGAATCCAAGCTAAGGAAATAAAAAATCTCAACTTAGAATAAGAATCACAAGCCATATTGGTATGTGAAGTGGTTGAATAGAAGAAGAAAGCCATGGAAAACAAAACCATGATTGAAGAAGACAAAAAAGTTTTTGGCTAATAGACTAGAAGAGAAGTCAATAGAACTGATCAAGATTTCCAACATGCAATTGACTACTCTAAGTCAAATGATGAATACCAACTATGAACTAAATGTCAAGGACATTGAGATAACTACATTGAAGTTGCAAAATGAATAATTATAGAGTGACCTAAAAAGAGAAAAGGAATTTTCTGAAAGTTTCAACAAGCCAAATGAAGCCATCAAATACTTTGAGCAATTATTGTGATCCCCTAGATCCAATAAAGATACATTAGGATTGGGTTACACAAGCACTGAAGAAGGAGAATCATCCAAAGTTGCCAAAGAAAGGAACATCAAAGGTAAGAACTCCAAAACTACTTGTCATAATTGTGGTAACAAAGGACATGCTGCTAACATGTGCGGAGCAAGAATACAAATCAAAATGTTAAGCCTAAGAACATGACTCATTGTCATAAGTGCAACAAGCAAGGCCATTAGGCACATGAATGTGGAATTAGAACGATGCATAAACAAAGATTTGAAGGTTATTTCTACAACTATCAGAAGTATGGACATAGAGCTTTTGAATATGGATCCAAATCCATGTGGTCATCAAACAAGCCAACAAAGGTAAGAAACAATGGGAACTTTTATAATTGGGGTTATAATACAAGATATAGCTGTCATTATTGTCAAGAATATGGACATGTTGCTAAGAATTGTATTAGGACACACTTTAGTGGTAACTACAAAAGGTGGTTGAGTCAAACCACATGTTTTAGCTATTTGAAGATTGGTCACATCAATAAGCATTGTCCAACTAGGTCAAAGGCACCAAGTTGTGAATTTGATAAAGGAAAAGGCAAGGCATATGTTTAACACATTAGAGATGAGATGAGCAAGACATGGAAAAAGAAGGATGATTGCAACACATCAAATGGAGAAGGGATCACTTCACCCAAGGGGTTAGGTGATCACACATCATCAAATTAGGCAATCAAGAGGTATGTGGGACTGATATTCAAAGTGTTATATCATACATTAGTTCCAAAGGAGACAATACTGAAAAGACTACATTAGCATGAATAAAGATGAAAGATGTTGCTAAAAATTCCAGTTAAATCTTTAAGTTTTTGATGTTGTTGCTGAGCATGACATGTTTCTCGTGTGTGTTGAGTGGAATGTTAGTTGATGCTGAGATGCTAGACTATCTATTTGATGTCAATCTTGTAGTAGCTACCAACTAATGGAAATATCAATGGATAATGAGTGATCATGAAATTGGTTGATGCCGAGCTTACAACTGTGTAAGCACTCAACATTAAATACAAGTTTTTTGAAGGGTATATGATTGATTTCTACCCATTTTTCATCATTTCAATAGTAAGAAAAGCAAAAGGAAATTCAAAAGACCTGTCCAAAGCATTTGTAGAGATTTTAGCAACAATCTCACACTAGTTTATCAAATTTCACAATGTATTTATCATAAGTCAAGCTACGCATTCTACTTTTGCATAAACCCTAGTTTGACAAAATGGCATCTAGTTCAAAAAATGTTGAAGGGAAGGAGGTTTTGAACATTTAACTTGTCAGTAATGAAGTTAAGCAACCCATATTTAAAGCTATTCCTAACATCACCTATAAACAAGATCCTTCTGGTGCATTGTCAATGATTCTACCAAATGTAATTATGGTGCAAGATGTGAGGAAGTGTTATAATTTCAAAATAGGAGGTATAAGAGACATGGAGATAAGAGATGCATATAATAGATTGTGTAAGAATGGTGTTTTGAAAGAGGAATACAAAATTGTTGAGAAAAAGGGTTGAACACGAGCCTTAGATTTTCCTAATTTGTTTAAAATTGAGTGGATACGAATTGTTCTAAGAAAAATTCACTATGGTTCTTTATGGCTAGAGGGAGGATCTATTAAGATCACCAAGAGAATAATTCATAGGGTTACTAGCTACCCAACCCTAGATCAACCAAAGACACTCAAAAGTGAATCCAAGGAAGTAATTGAGAAGAACACTGGAGCAAAATGGAATAAGAGAGGCATGATAATAGATACAATTGTTGATCCATTGTTGAACTTTGTTATAAGGGTAATCACATAAATTCTATCAATCCAGTAGATTGAATAGTGTACCATGTATAGTTGTGGATGTTGGGTACAAGATTGTAAAGAAAGATCATACATATGATTTCACAAAATTAAAATTACAATAACTGATGGAGAATCTTGGAGCTATCAGGAAAACCAAGAGTGCACAATGCAAGTTTGGTTCAATACTAGTTTGCATATTCTTTAATGTACATAATACATTCCCCTCTTTTGGTACTGTAGGGTGAAAAACAAATAGATCAATTACAGTGCAGATCAATGAGTTCATTGAGTAGATGGGAGAAAACTTTGAAACCTCGATGACAAGTTACTTTGAAGATTTTAAGAAATCAATGAAGGAAAGAATGAGGGTATTGGTTTCTTTGGTTGAACAACACTATAATGACATATATTTTCTTGTTGATGTTGATTACACTTTTGTGCAAGCTGCCACACCGAGGGTAAGATGGGTAAGACCACTTGGGTATGAAATTAATGTTGATGAAGCTTCAGTAGCCATCACTACACTAGTAGCAGAGGAAATAGATAAAAGTGCAAATATATCTGGCAACCATGAGATGGTAAAATCAAAGATTACCATGGATTTGAAAAATAAATCAACTATTAAGAAGAAATATTTGATAGTGAAGAAACCAAAAGCCACATTTGGAGAAGGTGTAGAAGAGGAAGAAGAATAAGAAGAAGAAGAGGATGAAGAGGAAGAAGAAACACAAACTCAAGAACCTCTTGGGGGAGAAGACAAGGAAGAGGAGGAAACAAAAGGTGCTGAGGGAGAAAAATAAGATGAAGCACCTACTCCTGTCAAGCCAAAGAAGAGGAAAGCTAAGGCATAACTAGTGGCAAAGGCAAAGAAGATTGTCAAACCTAGCTCAACCAAGCCCACTACTCCTACCACTAGAGCCAACACATGTGCTACAACTCAGAAGGCCAAGGAAAAGACCAAGAAAACAAAGCAATGTGGCCAAGAGCATAAAAGACAAAGAAGAAAATATGTGGCACAACCAGATTCTGATGAAGAGAGGACAAAATTAGATGAAAATAACCAATTTAAAGTAGTAAGTCACAATCCCCTATTAGATCTTGAAAATTTATTTTGAAATATCAAAAGCAATGCAAATTTATCTGGTTTGAAACATATTAATTTTGATAAACTTGGAAAAGAAGAGAAAAATCAAGTGGAAGAGGCATTATAAGCCATGATGTCAAAGTTTAAGAATACTCCACTAGAGTTTGCCAACTCAATACCAAAAGGTTTATATGATATTGTTGAGCAAAAATGGCATTGTTGTCTGATTTTGGAAAAATAGATTAGGGAAACAACATTAGCTCAAGTGATGCCAGAATTAACAAAGGGACAAATTGCTAAGGTTGTCAAGAGATATATAGTTAGGTTCACACCTTAATATAGAGCCTTCAACATTCTTCAAAATAAAATTGAATATGTGGTGAAGAAATCAACCCAAATATAGAAACTTATCTATGGGTTGACCACTGTGAAGCAAAAAGAAGTTGACCCTTCAGAAGGTAAACAAGATGATGATAAGGATGATGAAAAAAATGATGAAAAGAAAGATTATAAGGAAGATAATATAGTTGGGGAGGAAATAAAAAAGAAATATGATGATAAGGCAACAACTGAGCAACAAAAAGATGAATAGAATGTGCAAGACACACAAATGCCTAATGACATTGCTCCTCATGACACAAGTGTAACAACTGAGACTATAACTGCAAAGGATGTTTCTGATGCTTCAGCTCATAACATCAATCCACTTGCTACAAAAGACTTGAAGAAGATTCTAGACCAATCTACACTGCAAGCTAAACTCTATGAAAATCTAGTTTTGGTTAGCGTAGAAGAATGGAAAAAGGCAGTAATTGAGGTCACAAGGGAAAAGGTGAATACACCACCTTCTGTCATCCCTTCAATTACTAGTGTAAAACCTTTGGTCCAAACAACAATAGATACATCTACCAAGGTTGACACAAGTGTTAAATTTTATACCATTGAGAAGAAGGCAAAAGAAAAAGATACAACTACAGGTCAATAGAAAAAAGTAGGACATATAGATTCATCTATACCTAGAACACATGAACAATGTGATATTCAAGTCATAGCAATAGACCAGGGCAAGCCTAAAGAGAGTGAGAAAACATTAAAGGTGAAGGAATAAGAAGCCATCCAAGCATTGGTAGCCTTACCAACATCTGACAATCATTCTACACATGCTCTTCAAAAGTCAAGCACAGAAGCCATTCCATTACAAATCCAAGTGCCAAGCCCCAACTCATCAAATGTTGATAAGGTAATTCACTATGGAGACATAAGCCTTGATGAAGAAATTGTAATTCCAAAACATGACTATGACACGATGACACTATGACATTGGAGCAAATAGGCATATTACAACAAGCCTTAGAGAAGAAAAAGCATCAAGAAGTGCTTAGGAGAGAACATAGGCAGAAGCAAGCACTCTAAGATATGAAGGACATCTTTTTAGATGCATTTAGCCTACCAACTCCTGAAGAGACCAAGCCATCGATAGAGAAACTAATAGATATAGTGGAAAAGGTTAGTAATGAAGACCTTGATGCAATTGAAAAACTTTTAGAATTATCTAAGAAGAAGTTTCAAGGAAAGGTGAATGAGAAAATATCTAGTAAGATAGCACTAACTCAAGTTGCATTGGCAACTAAGGTTGAAGAGGTGAAGAAGGTACTTGAGAACATATTTTCATTATACACAAAGCTATGTGATCCTACACTCTTCACTCAAGAGACTAGGAGTCATATTTTGAGTTTGGAGAGAAACCTCAACATATTAATTACTAAGCTACCTCAGAACCCAGCTCAAAGTGAGAAGCATTTTAGAAATTGCTTCAGACACAAAGTCAATGAGCCATGCTGATAGTAGATGAGACTAACATAAGAGCCAAATTGACATGTATATAGGCATCCCTTGCCCCACACATGGAGATACTGCACAAGGAGCTAGGTTATGCCAAGACTTTACTGAAGAAATACCCCAATCTTTCTACTTTAGATGGCCTAGTGCACCTTGTTGCTAAGCTTGCAATCCAAATCAAGTCATTAGATCTTGCATGTGACAACTGGGATGCAACCCTCAAGATCATAATGGATGTCCATAAATATTTTTTGGACAAACACACTATATGTGTATAGCCCATTTGACATAAGTGTCAAAAAGGGGAGAATAAAATAAAAAGAGGGAGATATAATAATAAATGTGGGAGAATAAAGAAAGGGGGAGATAGAAATAGAGGAAGATAAAGAATGGGGGAGCATCATTAAAGAAAGAAGCAAGAAAATATATACATATGTCAGCTAAGATAGAGCATATTAGATGAAAGAGTATTAGATATAGTGCATTGAAGTCAAAGGGAGCACCATATTTTGGATACAAATTAGACACATTAACTCAGGGGGAGTTATCAATTTTGAGATATATAGGTTATTGCAAAATTTTGAAATTTTAAAGTTTTGTATAACATGAGTCATGGATATCTTATGCTTGAGAAGATTAAGTTTGATTATGTATATTCAAGTGTTTTTGACACTTATGTCAAAGGGTGAGATTGTTGATCTCAGATTGGTTTTGACAAGTGAGTGTCAACACACTTAGTTCATGCCAAACAAGTAATACATGTCGAGCACAACATGTAAATATTAGACCATGTCAAGTTACAATGAGTGTTGAATCACTCATGTGCCGAGTCACTTAAGTGTTGAGTAGATAGGCCATGCTAAGTGATTTAGGAGCCAAGTAATGCAATTGTCGAGTCATAGTATACAGAACAGTGCATGCTAAGCATCAGAGACTTCATATGCCAAGTAATATAATTTTGACATATTTGTTTGTAATGGCACATAAAACTATGTAAACCATTTTTGAGTTGACTTAAGGATAGATTATGATCTTTTGGAGATAATATTTGTATTCCCTATGCAATTGCATGTAGCCAATCAGAAAAAGGGAAGGTTTAAGTGGTAAAATAGATGAATCTTGGCTTTTGATTCATATACCTAATCCTAAGCCACCTAAGTCTTCTTAAGGATGACGAAGCCCTAAACTCTTTATAGATGGGTGAGTGATCGAATTAGAGTAGCAAACAAGATAGTTTGCAAAGCATTCAAGGTGACTTAGAAGTAAGAGTGAATTGTAGAATTAGTTAGAGAAGAATAGAGGATAGAGTGAATGATACAATGTTGAGACATCTGATCATGAAGGATCAATTAGATATTGTGTAGAGGTGATCTATCATCAGGCAAGAAAGTGCCAATCACAGGATCCATGCTCAGACATTTTAATAGGTGATTTTAGTTAAATCTCTTAACATAGTAGTCCTAATAGACTCTATGAAATCCTTTAACAGGTTGCTTACTTAGTTGTAAGTTGAAGTCCTCTAACAAGGCACACTTCTAACAAGGTGTTGAAATCCTCTAACAAGAAGTTTACTCTTTCCACTTGCAATTCCAACATGTTTGACATGATCAATTTTGCAGTAGCTTTCTCTGGGCTTGATGTTTTCAATGTTTCACTCAAAGAATGAGGAAGTGAGGCTATGACCACTACTGCAATTTTCTCTGGGTTAGTCTCCTCAATGTTCTAAACTTCAAGTAAATCTTCCTCGATAACTTCCTATCCCTATTCCTGTTCCTCATCATCTATGTTATCAAAATGTGTCACTTCTTCATCATCAATTTCCTCATCTTTTTCATGTTCACCACCATCTTCATCTTTTTCACTAACATTAACAACAAAATCACTCTACTTGCAAAGAATATAAATGTTACCATATGTTCAATATCATTCATCAATATAAGACAAGTGTTGAATCTCAAGGTAAGTTTTTCCTCATTCTTCTTAATGGATTCTTTTACCTCCTTGTCATTCAAGCTCAACATGAGTTGCCTCAGGGTCTACTCACATATGTCTCTGGCAATTTTCATATAATTCTCCCATCTTGGCTTGACCTTCTCCATTAAATCACTCAGAATCTGTTGAGCAAACTGATCTAGGGAATACTTCCATTTACCCATTTTAGACACTATCATGTCTCCTATTTGCTTCTACTCCTTTGTAGTCCTACTCTCATACTTTAGTGATCTAAATTTTTTTATGCCTACTCCTAACTCTATTTCTTCCAACCTTTCCTGAAAGGTGGGTAGAGGTCATTTAAAGATCACATCTCCTCCTTCTTTATCAAGTTTCTTCCTAGATGTCCTCCTTGTAAACACACTGGTAGATGGTTTGGTGGGTTTGGTTATAATAACCTTTCCTTTCTTTTTTATAGGTTCTTCTTCATCTTTTGCTTCATCTTCGTCAATGTCATCTCCTTTGCCTTCAATCAATAGAAGAGTTGAATTGGTTTTTAATTTTGCAATTCACTTCTTTCCTTTGTTGACTACTTGAGGGAGTTTTATTTGAAGTTCTATTCTTGCCTTTGCTTCATCATAGGTGCAAAAGTATGCAGCATTTGGGTCAATAGGCACATTTATCAATGCTTCAATAATGTCGTTGGTTTCATCTATGTTGACCTCATAACCTAGAGGCTTAACCCATACAATTCTTGGTCTTACTGCTTGTATATATACTTTATCACCATCAACCATGAAACACATATCATCTTTGTAATCATCAAGTTTCTTAAGAATCCTAAATATGTTATTCATCTTGTCCTTGAATGCATCAAAGTAATTATCCATAATACTCACATAGTTTCCTCCCATTTTAGCCATATATATTCATTAATCTGATAAAGAATAGGTACATCCTTCCTCCATATGATTGTACCTTTAGATGGGAAAAAATTTTGCACGTAGAAAAATAGACAAGTTAAGAGTGAATTGAACTTACAAGGATTATTTTTTGAAGTTCTTATACTCTCCATATTCTTGTTGAACTAATTTAACATTAACTCGGCAAGGTCAAGTGATAAGTTATTTTTGACCACTTTGTAATTGAGATCCACTACTTTGCATGATATATTGTTGAGTCTACTCGAGCTATATATTTTGTGTATGATGACATGTATCCTAAACTTCAATTCCATATCTATGACATAGTTGATCTTCATTTTCCTTCCATCCCATTTGGCTAGGGTTTTCTTTTCTAGCTCAACCCGACTTAGGGTTTTGGTCATTTTAGCTTTTACTAACATTGGAAGGCCAGTGATGCCATGGATCATTTTCTTGGTTATCAAAATAGGTTGCTCCAACCACAACTAACCATTATGCATATGACTGAGAATAAATCTTATCCATTTAATTTGAAAGTCTTGTGGCATGTGTGGAATGTGAGTCAAACCCTTGCTTCAAGGGGTTGATGCTCCAATTTTAACACACCATTCACACACAATTCCTTCAAGGATTCATCCATTTCCAAAGTTCCAATATCTTGAATAGCACACCAAAAATGTGAGCGAATGTCATTAATCATTGATGGAATTTTTGATTGAGCTCTGCTCGGATCTAGGGTTTCCTGATAGCTGGACTTAGCTTAAAGTTTGGTTCCTTCCATTCCACGCCTCGAACTAACATATTAGATCCTTTCTTTGATTTTTTTCTAGTATATGCCATTTTGTTCTGTAGGGTTTGAGAGAATACAAAAATCTTTAGTAGCAATTTGCACAGATCGCTCGAATGCACTAAGAACATTCTACACAAATAGCTCTCAAAAGTTCATGGTGAGAAATGACTTTGATTTCACCCTTTTTTTAATCAACTTTTTCCTTTTGATCACCATAAATGCCTGGTATGATTATTCACTCAAATGATAGATTATCTTCCACTTTGCATGTATTAAGTGCTCAGTAGAGTCATTCATGACTCAGTATCTTTATAGAACTTAGTTACTGTCAACCTTGCTCGATAGGGTCTTGCAACTTGACCTTGCTTGATAAGGTCTGCAACTTGACCTCATTTGGTAATGACTGGCATCTTCTTGAATGCTCAATGATCCCTTTGCATCTTGAATGCTGATATGGATCTTACATTCTGCTGATTGGAACTGATGTGAGATGTCTTCTTCAGAGTCCTAGTACCAGTACTCCTTGTGAGGTCAAGTAGAAATACTTGAGTCATCTAATTATTGAATGTCATGTGATTCAATGCTTGGACTTGCATTATTAGAAGATTTTGGAATCCATTGCTATCTCATTTTCTTTCTGATGTTACCAGCCTTGGCTTTCTTTTCACCTTCAATTCTTCCAATATTCATGCAGTTCTTGGAAAGATGACCAAGTTCTGTATAAATAAAACATATTCTGGTAGCATCTCTTGTCCTCATGTGATGTTTTACATAGTTCATTCCAATGTTTCCAAATTCTCCACAATAATGACATCTACACCAAGTGTTATAATCCCAACCAAATATAGCTTTTACAATATGTTCTAATGGGTTCAATATCTTAGTTTTGCATTCTAAAGATTTATGCCCATGCTTCTTACATTTGTGACATTTTCCATCAAATTTAGTTTTCTCTCTGCATTCATTAGCCTTATGATATTGTTGATTACAATTATAAGATTTTGCATTAAATTTAGCTTCCCCATTGCTCCAACATTTGTTTGATGTATGACCTATCTTACCAGAATGACTGCAAGTAGGTCTTTGATTCTTTTGAGCTCCTTGCTTGGATGATTCACCTTCTTCTATATATCCAAGCCTTTCCTTTTTGTCTGAAATGACTTTGCTCATTCAATTGATTCATGTCTTCTTGAGATTTCATCATCCTCTCATTGGTTTTCCTTTTAGTGTTTAGGTCATTCAACAATTTTTCATTCTCTAATTTTAGATTAATGATTTCTTCATTTGTATTGGTGAGTTGATTAATGAAGTCTACTTGATGAAGAGATAGATGTTGAATCTCATTATTCTTTTCTTCTATTTCTTCTTTTATCTTATTTTTCTCTTCCATGACTACACATAATCTTATTGACTAAATTTATCATTCTCTTCTCAGCTTTCTTACTTCTTCTTGAAGTGTACCATTCTTTTCTAATAGTTCTCTGATTACTTCATTGGCTTCATTTGGATTGCTTGAATGGATGTCTTCAATTCTTTCTTCAATGTAGAGCTGGTCATTCATTTGGGTTGCAACATCTTTTCTCCTTTTCAGGGATTGAGAGAGTTGCTCTTTTGCTTTCTTGAGTTGTCCAATAGCTAATTCCAAATCCAACTTCTCATTGTCAATAGCCTTATCAAGTCTAAATACCTCCATGGTCTCTAATCTTTGCTCAAGCTATTAAACTTCTTTCTTGAGAACCACAATGATTTGACACCAATTGTTGAAGATATATATAATAGGCTAAGTTACTGAGAGGGGAGGGGTGAATTAGTAACTTATAAAATGTAATCCTTATTTACCAATTAATCCTTCATGTGTATTCTAGTTTAATTGCATGTATGAATAACTGAAAGCATTAAAACATTCATAACACTTTGACACATAATATGGTGACCTAGAAACCTTCCAAATAGAAAGGAAAATTGGGGTGGGGATGATACCAACAAGCTTTAGTGCTATAGTATAAAGTTGGCTTGTTAAGGCTTACAATGATCACTTTTGATGATCTTCCCTACTAGAAGCAATAAGGATTGCTAGGTCCACCTTGTAAAAGGATTTACAAATATACAATGAAGTATGCACTTGGTAAAGAAATTTACAAAAGACTGTTAAGTCTACTTTATGAAAATATTTAACTGATCCACTTGTTAGGATGAAATAGTGGCTGATCTCTTATCTGCAACTTGGTTTTCTAAGTGAGATTCCTTTGAGTGTAATGATCACCTTACTGTGATAGATAAATCTTTGTTGCTACTTATACTATTGTAGCCTTTGTATTCCATACTTCTTCTCTTCTATTCTAGTTACATTTCTTCAATTCTATATATACTAGATGTGATACAATACATTACATATATACCAATCCAATTACAATTCAACAAAGTCAGCTATGATACAAGTTTACACAAAAACACACAAAGTTGGCCAAACTATAGGAACTTGGGTTCTAAAGACTAGCTTGACAAGGTTCTGATACTTAGCATCCACTATCAATGCTCGGCATCATGCACTCGATAGACATAGAAGCTTGGTTCATACTGATCACTTCCAAGTAGTCTGAATTTAGTCTACACCAGTGACTTGGTGAATACTATGAAACTCAACATAAAAATTGAATCACTTGATTCACATTGAGTGGCTCGGTCAACACTAGATTCACATCACTATAACTACAAACTTGGTAAGCATTGTACAACTTGGTTTGCACTAAGAAACTCGGCATATACTGAGATGCTCAATTTACACTGCTAATCACCAACATGGTAGAAATTTCTTGACACAAACTAAATATTGTCTGTTGAATTCGATAGCAATTGTAAAACTTGGCAGAGTTTGAAATGCTTGGTTAACTCTATTAACTATACAATACACTCAGTAGATACTTACAATTTGAATAAGTGTGTCACACTAATAAAAAACATGATTGTAATGTCAATAAGGCTATCTCCCTTTCAACAAAAGAACACATTCAGCCAAGCCCATTGAAGAGGAAAGTAGGAGAAGCTCAATAGAGATGCCACCGATGACACAAGAAAAAATAATGTAGATTGAGGAGTCCATGAATTAAGAGTGGGAAGGATGGAATGAGTTCATAGAAGGGGATAGGTTAGATATGTTTAATTTCATTGGATTTGACTTCATGCCCATGGGAACCCATATGGCAGATGGAGTGATAATGTATATGTTGCACTACAGGTCACTATGTGATGATTGGAATATGATTCCTCCACTTCCATAGGGTCTAGTGGGAATACCTCCTCCACCTCTGTGAAGGCAAGAGACACCACCTTTGCCTCTATTTGAACATGGTACCATGTCATCACCTCCTCTAATTTTAGAACAATAGAGTCAAGATACCACAAAGGAAGATATATATGTAGTTCATAAAGAGGAATCACATGAAGAAGGATAAGTGGCTACAATAGAAGAGCAAGATCCTCCTATAGTGTAACCACTTTCCTCCCTTCCCTAGAACCATAATGACCACCTTAGTGATGGAAATACCAAGAGTAGAGAAGACCTTGGAAAGGATAGATAAAGGGAAATGAATAGCATCCATGATGACTTTGTCACCTAGTTAGTGCATATCTTTGATGGGAACTACTCCAACATGGCTAAAATAGGTATTAAAGACTTGAAAAAAGAGGTATGTAAAGTGCCCTAAGGAGAGATTAGTGATTTTGACATAGGTCATCCAGCTAATTCTATCCACTCTAGAGAATCCACACAAAATACATTTTATAATAAAGAATAAAAAAAAGGATTTTGTCACACATATAACCATTCTTCGACCCCATGTAGACATGGATACCATATCCCCTTAGGACTATCAAATGTAATATATTATATTAGGGAAGGCCACTAAAGATATGACTAAAGTTTTGACAAACATGGGTCTCTGATAGGTGATTCATCAATTAGATCAAGTTGACAGGAGATCCAAGATTTGTGGAAATAGAATCAGATTATATGAGAATTTTAGAAAGAGGTGGCAAGTCCTATTGACCCATCTCACATTGAGATTGCTCTAAAGGCTACCCTCAAGAAACTAACTCTGACCCCTACACCTAGTGACTCATTTTTGGACACTTTAAAGAGATGGCATCTCAATTTTGAAGAAAATGGAGTAGACACTATAGAGTTTAATGTGCATTTGTTACATATTATACAAATTAATGTGAATAAGTTAGCAATTGTGATTAGCCAAGATTTTGGGTTAGTGGGTGAAGTGTCTAGCTGGACTAATGATTTGGATACATTATGAATAATTAAAGGGAATAGATATAAAACAGTGCTACATTTTTACATAGGAGAAGAATTGGATAGAATCAATGTGTTAGGATTAACCACAGACAAAAATAACAAATACATGCAAAAATAACCAATATTAGAAAAATAATAAATCACATAGAAGAGAACACAAGACACCAAGATTTAACATGGTTCATGCAATCCTTGGGCTACATCCACCAAATAGAAAGTCCAATATTATTACTATCTAGTGATTACAACCTAATTATAATCCATAGTGCCTTACAACTCAATACTGCCACCAGAAGCAATTATCGCATCATACCTTATGAAATCCCTAACCATAAGCCTTTTTTATACAATATTTTTTATGCTTTATGGTTATAATTAATTACAACATGTCGGCCCAAAATCACCGATAAAATAGGCCCAAAAGAATTTATGAAAAGTGTATAATACATTCCTGATTCGTCACCACATATCAACAATCTCCCACTTGGGGATTGATCAGGCTCCACACTAAACAACAACCTCCCACTTGGAGACTGATCTTGTAACCATACCACTACCACATGGGGCTCCCACTAGATCAAATCACCCTAGACTCGAATTTTCTTTTATCTTGTTTAATCAAGAAGACCAATCGAAGCTGAAGAGGAGTTCAACTTCTCCCTTGTCACTAACTTTGTAAACATATCTACTAGATTGTCATCTACATATATCTTGTCCAACTTTAACTATCTATCATCCAAAATGGATTGAATGAAATGGTACCACAATTGTATGTGTTTTGTATTTGAATGAAGAGAATAAATCTTTGCAAGATGAATGAGACTCTGACTATCTGTAAACAAATAATTATCCCTCTATAGGTATCCCAATTCTTCTAGGATGAATTGAAGCCATATCATCTCCTTGGTTGCCTCTATAGTAGCAACTTACTCTAATTTTATAGTGGATAAAACATTCACCTTCTATAATCGAGAAACCTAGCTCACTACTGCCCCACCAATAGTAAATACATAGGTTGTAGTACTTTGCTTGGTATTAATATACCTTGCCAAATCTGAGTCAACATATCCATGTAAGTCAATAGTAAATCCCCCAAAGTGTAAACACTTACTAGATGTTCCTCTCAAATTTATGAGAATCCATTGAACTACATTTCAATGCTCAATCCTGGATGACTCATATACCTGCTAATGACTCCCACTACAAGTACAATACTGGCCTTATACATACCATAATGTACATCAAGCTTCCTACAACTGAAGAATAAGGTACCTTGAACATCTCATCCTCCTCTTCTTGTGTCTTTGAACACATCTCCTTAGTCAACTTCAAATTACCAGGTAAAGGTGTGCTGATAACTTTAGCATTCTCCATAGAGAAACATTGCAATGCCTTCTCAATATAATTAGCTTGAGATAATGTCAGTTTTTTGTTCTTCCTATCTCTAAACATTTTCATTCCAAGGATTTTTTTTTCTACCCCCAAATCCTTCATAGCAAATGAGTTTGCTAATTGTTATTTTAACCCCTTAATGTGATCCATGTTAGACCCAACTACAAGAATATAATCAACATGTAATTATAAAATAATGTAGTTTTCTTCATCCAACCTCTTAAAATAAACACAATAATCTAAATGACACCTATAGTATCCATGCTCGTACATAAAACTGTCAAATTTTAGATACCATTACCAAGGTGCTTGCTTAAAGCCATATAAACTTTTCTTCAATCTGCACACTAAGTTATGCTTACCTTTGACCTCAAATCCCTATAGATGTGTCATATGTATATAAATATCACCATGAAGAAAGGTTTTTTTAACATCAAGCTTCTCCAAATGCAAATCTTCAATAGCCACAATACTTAAGATAGTGTGAATAGAAGTCATTTTAACAACATGAGAGAATATCTCATCTAATAAATGCCCTTTTTATGTGCAAATACTTTTACCCCTAACCTGGCTTTAAATATTTCCTTACCTTCATCCTATTCTTTCAACCTATAAATCCATTTATTCTATAAAGCCCTTTTACTTGCAAGCAACTTGCAAAAATCTCAAGTCTTATTTTTCAGCAAAGAGTCCATTTCTTCTTTCATTGAAAATTCCCATTGAATCTTAGTATCCACCTACACAACTTCATCATAACATTTAGGTTCACTAGCATTAGTTAGTAAAATAGAATATAAAGAGGGAGAAAATCTTTCTGGAGGTCTGCTTAGCCTTTTTTACTGTCTAACATTCACTAGGGTGTGTGGTATTTGTTGTTAAGGTTGTTGTAGATCATGAGGAATTGTTGGAACATCATCTTTTGGAGTATCATCCAACACTACATAATCATTTTCTTTCTTCTCATGTTGCTGCAATAGATCTCTGTACAACACTTTCTCATTGAATATGACATCCCCGCTTCTTACAATTTTATGATTTTTAAAATTGCAAAGCCTATAACCAAATTCATCAATGCCATATCCAAAAAATGTACACTTCTTTGACTTAGATTCTAGCTTGGCTCTATTTTCATAATCTATATGTGAAAATGCTTCACAATCAAAGGTTTTGAGAAAATAATAACTCACCTTCTTACTAGTCAATGCTTCACGTAGAATACCACAGCCCAAAGGAGTAGAGGTACCTCTATTAATCAAATATACAGTAGTACCGATAGCCACATGTTTAAGGGCAACCCAACATGCAACCTCATACTCCTTACACACTCCATGATTGTCCTATTCATGCATTCATCCACTCCATTTTCCTATGGAGTCCTTGGAATTTTTTTTTATCTACAAATACCATCAGTGGAACAATAATCTTCAAACTCATGACTACAATACTCACCACCATTATCAGATTTGAGACATTTTAATCTCTTACAAGTTTGATTTTCAACGAAGTATTTCTATTTCTTTAAAGTTTGAAATGATTTTTGTCTAAGAAAATAAACTCATACTTTTCTAGTTGCATCACCAATAAATGTAATATAATAATGAGATCTACCAAGGGAAGATACCTGATTTGGTCCCCATATATCTGTATGCACAAGCTCTAATTTCCCATTTTTCTTTTCCTTCCCACTCTTCACAAAACTCACTCTCTTTTATTTTCCATACACACAACTTTCACAAGAATCCATATTGACACATTTTAGACTTGGTAAAACTTTCTTTGAATGAAGTAATTTCATACATTTCTCATTCACGTGCCCAAGTCTGTTATGCCATAGCATTATATCTGAATCTATAGCAATTGTTTGTTCCCCCTACTCAATTGCAACAACTATTCCTGAACATTCATTTTTCTTTGAAACAATTAAAGTAGAAGGAACAATATGACCTATACAAAGATATAAGGTGTCTATTTTCATACCTTTTGCTACTATGAAGGAACCTTTTGTAACCTTCCAATTTTTATCTTTAAAAGTAACAACACAAACCTCATCACTAAGTTTCCCTACTAAAATTTAATTCCTACTTAGCCTTGGAAAATGTCTTACCTCATATAGTTGCCAATGATTCCCATTCTGCAACATAATCTTAAATTTTTCCTTTCTAATAATCTGACATGGTTCATTATCCCCAAAAGAAACAAGCCCAAAACCCCCTTGGACATAATCAATACAATAATCTCTATAGGATGTAGCATGAAATGAAGCCCCATAATCTAAAAACCAAGAATCATCAACACTTTCTAAAGGAAGAAGCAAAGCATCCTCTTTGGATTTGTTACTTACCACATTTTCCTCCTTGTTCCCTTATGGTCCATCTCCTTCATTTCTCTTTTGAGTCAAAAAATCTTTCTTCTTATGCCCTAGTTTCCCATAGTACTAGCAATCTCTCAGTCCTCTAGATTAAGATCTCTTCCCCTTTGACTTTTCTCTTGATTTCCCATGATTTCCAAAATTACTTCCTCTCTTAGTCATTCTGCCCCTACTTTGTGCATTAAAAAATTTTCTTGATGTAGATCCACCTAAGGTTTTCTTGTGAGTTTCCTCACTTAGAATAACACCAATCACATCATCAAATTTTGGGGCATTAGATCTTGAATCAAAATTATTCACACCCATTATCGAGTCATTTCAACTTTCCAGTAAAGAACACAAAATCAAGAGAGCACTAATTTCTTCATCAAAATTGATGTTTATAGAAGATAACTTACTAGTAACAATATTAAACTCATTTAAATGATCTAAAATAGGTATACTTTATGCTATCTTCATATTAAATAAACACTTCATGAGAAATACCTTATTTGAAGCAGAGGGCTTTTCATACAATTTTGCTAGGGTTTGCATCAACTCTTCTATTGTCTTTACTTTTGTAATGTTAAATGTCATTGATGGTGCTAGGCATAATCAAATGCTTCCAAGTGCCTTTATTTTCTTAAATCTTCCAGTCCTCTTCTACCATAGTTCCCTATTTCTTATTTTTCTCTTCCAATGGCTTCCATAAAACCTTCTAATAAAGATAGTCCTCCATTTGTATTTTTCATAACTAAAAGGTCTACCCATTAAACTTCTCAACCTTTAGCTTACCCTCATCTTCCATCACTCCCACTCAATTGTGAGACTCCCACTCAACCGTAAGATTTTCCTATGGAGGACAAATAAAAAACAACCTTGCTCTTATACCACTTATTAGGATTCACTATAGACAAAAATAAAAATTACATGCAAATATAACCAATATCAGAAAAATAAAAAATCACACAGAAGAGAACACAACAACCAAGATTAATGTGGTTCACCCAATCCTTGGGGTACGTCCACCAAAGAGCGAGTCCAATATTATTACTATCCAGTGATTACAACCTAATTATAATTTGTAATCACTTACAACTTAATACTACTGCAAGAAGCAATCAACACATCACACCTTATGAAATCCCTAACCCTAACCCTTTTTTATACAAATTCTTTTTCTACTTTAGGGTTGTAATTAATTACAACATGTTAGCCCAAAATTGCCAATAAAATAGGCCCAAATTTTTATATGAAAAGTGTATTGTACATTCCTGACCAATCACCACATATCAACATGATGATTGGATTGCAAGGATATAGGTTGATAATAAGGTAAAATTATCTATGTATGAAGATATCTAGGATATGTAGGGAAAACACATGCCCAACTTTTAGAAGTGGATAATTATTATAGTGCAACTAGCCTAGAGATTTTTTATAACACAAGGGAACACCTATGCTTGACATAAATATCAGTACAAAAATTCTAAGTATCTTTTGAAGTAGTGTCCTTTGAGGATGATGTTCAATGCACATCTAAGGCTAAGGAGACACTAAAGGAATTGAATTCCAAGTTGCATGATTTTGTTGAAGTACAAAAAAAGGTTCATGATTTTCATGGGGAAGTAAGGGCCAAGTACCAAGCTTTATATTCCCGATCCCTAAGAAATCACCACAAAAATACAAAAGTTCAAGGCATCTCATCCAAGCATCATTTTGGTCAAAAATCCACAAGACTGAGATGGTGGAAATTGAGATTTTGGACTTAGAAAAATTCTACCAATTTTCATCTTAAGACCTCTAAAGGTGCACAAATCTACAACTCTATAACTCTACATTTGGTATTTTTGGTGGAGGAATAATTTTTTTCTCCAAAGGTGTGCAACTTTGCAACTTCATAGATGGGATGATTTTGACGACTTGTGGTTACAGTGACAATTAACTGCCTGATGCTATTTTTTAGCATTTTCATACATCTAAATCTCATTTTTTTAAAGTGTTGTAGTGGTTAATTGGTACTTAATTGTGGAGGAAGATGAGGTCCTATTTTTGGAAGGCCCCTAAGCTCTAAATTGCAGTCAAATATGTCCATCTTCTATCTTCTTCTTCTTTTATTATTTTAAGTCATGTGAAGGCTCATGCACTGATTAATTGATAAACATACCTACTTACACCATATTAGGAGTCAATTTATATATAATTTACTTTGTTTTATTATTTTTATCATACTCTTTGTATGAGAAAACCTAGTTCCTAAGTTCATATGAAGGAGAGGGATCACTATAAATACAAGGTTGTAATATGCATTCAAAGGTGATATTTTATGCAATAAAGTATGTTGTTGGTGCTCTCATTCTCTATGTAGTGATTCTTGCTAGAATGTGTATTCTCTTTGTGAATTAATAGTTCATAAATAAAAAAGGAGCTAATAGTCTTATTGTATGTGAATGATCATGCAATTTTAGTATTCTAGGAGTTTGTCACAGATAGTTTCATAATGCCTCTGTTGTGACTTATATGAGAAGGAGATTTCTTACGTGAGTCTATAGAAATTTGTCTCATGTGCATTCACTTTTCATGGTTGCATGATTTGATTAGTTGTGAAAAAAAATACTATCTTTCAAAGTTCCATTGACAATTGCCTCAAGGAGAGTGTAATTGTTCTACTCTAAATTTTGGTGGTTTACTACCATCCCCTTCAAAGATTTAATTCAAACACACATTTATATTGTGACTTATGTCCATTTATATTTCAATTTATATAATTTGATTATCTTTCTTGTTACCTTATCTTCATAATTTTATTTCTTTATATAAAATGGTTAATTTATAAAATCATGCTAATTTAGACTTTCATGCATCATCATTTAATTCAGATAATAATAATAATTATTATTTTCACTAAATATTTTCTAAGTGTCAAAAAGTTATATATTAGACTTCACCAAACCTTCAAAGGCCTCCTCTTTAAACATAAACATTTATCTTTAATTGAACTACCTAGTTGGTTGAAAAATAGCCTCCTAGAACCTTGGAGTTGATATTTTATTGAATTTTCAAGAGAGAGATTCTCATAAATTTCTTTTGTTGTCATCATGCAATTATGATGCTCAACACAAGTGATGCTAGAAGGGGGACCTAGAGACAGTTTGAAAATTTGAGAAAGTTGGAAAATTTTGATCCATTATCCCCCTTTCAACAAGTATTGTGATCATCACCCAATGAACATGAGTTCTTGGAACTTGATCATTTTCACAAGTCTCGTAGTGATAAAGGGATCCCCAAATTTCATACTCCACTACCCGTCATGTTACCAACATCCACTTCATAGTATTTAGTTTCTTCAAAACTAAAACCTCCCCTAAAAAACAAAACCAACCAACTCTACCATTAATGGATTTATTTGCTAATGCACAAGATTGACCTATCAGCTTACAAGGTCAACTCAATGACCTTCCTAAAAATCCTAACAAATTTTCTTTGAGGTACATTAATAAAGAGACAAAAACTATAGAAGACACATCAAATCATTCAAAGAAATTTGCAACAAAAAGAAAATTCAGCATTAGAATTTGGTTATTCATTTGTTCCATTATAATTTTTGAGAGACAAGATTTCATTGGTATGTGAAATTACCTATCACAGATTGGGACTCTTTTGAAAGCATGTTCTTGGATCATTTCAAGGCCTTCATCAACCCAAATGTGGTACACCAATAATTCCTTGCCATAAAGAGGGACCCTCATGAGACTATCTCAAGATTTAATCATCATTCCACATTATTTATGGAAAATGGAGTCCCCTTATATAGTTTTGTTGCTTGCTGAAATACAAATTTAGCTTAACTCCATGTATCAACTCACAATATTTTTTTCTAAGAAGCTTATCCATCACAAACATAGAAACTCTTGAATAGGTCTTCCAAGATGATGAAGGCACAAGCCACAACCAAAATGAATGCAATAGGAAAAAAGGGAATATTATTATCAGTAAAATCTGCTACTACATTTAGTACATGTAAATAGACCCAAAGACATGCCCTATGGGCTTACAATGGTCAGATCCTAGAGAAAAGTCCTCCCCATAGTACCTTCTCTCAAACTCCACCAAGGACTGCCTTTACAATGCTAGAAATGTTCTTAAATAACCCCCAATTAGGTTTAAGGTTATTTCTAGAATATGCCATTTGGTGTCCACCACCAAAATAGAAGGTTCTATAAATCATGTTAGAAGCCGGTGTAAAATTAGAAGAATCCAGAAATGGTAGTCCAACTTCAAGGAGGCATAACCTTTGATTTGGGACTCTGATCGACGAACCATTTACATTTTGGAAAGCTCTCAATGCGTTCTATAGCCCTATGGACCAAATTTTCTTGTGTCCCATTTTTTGGGCCTATATGAGGTCATTTAGTGCCTCAAATATGACTTTGAAGAGCTCTTAGGAGGTCTCTAGGCAACTTAAAACTGCAATAACTTTCAAACTGTAAAGCCTTTTGACCTGATTATTTTTATGGAGTGTTTTAAATTAAAAATATAATCATCCCTCAAACTTGAACCCTCTAACTCATCATAATTATGGCTCAATTACAAAATAATCCATTTTTTGCATTGACACGTATCCCAAGGTGCTAAAAAACTCTAACCCAAAAAACCAATAGTGGAACTATAAGAGTTGGAATCTTTATTTGACCCAAATGTGTATCCATAAATATAAACACTTTACATAGAAACTAACAGTAAGAATATTTTTGGGTGATACAGGATTGCCCTTACACTACTAGATGCTCTTGCATTAGACACCCAGGGTAGATTAAAAAGTGACCCTGTCACTTTATAGATGGTAGAGGGAAATCCAAATGGGTAACCTCTATTGTAGATATCCAAGTTAAGTCTTCTATTGGTCATCCTTTCATCTTCACCAAGTATTTTTCATACTGCTTATTTCTGGTACTCCGACCCACACAACCATCCAGAATTTCTTCAATCTCTTCCTTTACCAAAGTAGGAATTGGACATGGCTCCAACATCAACCCCTCATTTGCACCATCATCATGATATTATGTTAAGTCTACAATATTGAAGATAGGAGAAATGTGAATCTCATCTGGTAACTCCACCTCATATGCATTTCTTGAATCATGTTTCTTTAAAATTTTGCAGGGACCAAATTTCTTCATCTTTAGCTTGTTGTAGGCACCCACTGGAAATTGTTCCTTCCTCAAGTATACCATAACCAAATCCCCTACTTGGAACTCTTTATGTCTCCTCTTTTGATCTACCCTAGCCTTATACTATTGGTTCATCTTGGTAATATGTGCATGTACCTCCTCATGTAGATTCTTGACATGTTCAACAAATTATTCTGCCTCAACACTTGTCCTCTCCCCTTTCTCCATCTTTCTTAGCTCTGGTGCAGTCCTTGGACTACTTCCATACATAATTTGGAATGGTGATTTACCAGTACTGTTGTTTACAAAATTATTGTAAGCAAATTCTACTTGTGGTAGAATCAAATCCCATCCCTTTGGCTTATTTCCCACTAAACACCTCAACAAATTGCCCAAACTTCTATTTACTACTTCTGTTTGTCTGTCACTCTGTGGATGATGTGTAGAACTAAACTTCAATTCTATCCTCAACTTCTTCCACAAAGTCCTCTAGAAATATCCCACAAATTTAGTGTCTTTGTTAGAAACAATACTTTTTTGGAGACCATGTAGTAATCTACAATATGTACTGCATCATGAGTCTTGTGGCATGGAATGAAATGCACCATCTTGGAGAACCTATCAACCACCACAAATATTGAGTCATTACCCCTTTGTGTCCTTGAAAATCCAAGAACAAAATCCATACTTATGTCCTCCCAAAGCTTGGATGGAATAGGCAATGGCTGATAGAGTCTAGTATTGTGACTAAATCCTTTGGTTGCTTGACATACTTGACAACTCTACACAAAATTATTCACATCCTGTGACAATTGAGGCCAAAAATAATGTTCTCTAATAATGGAAATAGTCTTATCTCGACCAAAGTGTCCTACCATTCCTCCACTATGTTTCTCCTTGATCAAGTTCTCCCTCATAGAACTCCTTGGAATACATAATTGACTACCCTTGAAAAACATACCATCCTGAATCAAATAATCTAGCCACTTGGTCTTGTCTAGAGTAACAGGTTCTTTACAAGCCTTCCATGTTTTAGCAAAATTAGGATCCTCAAGGTACAAATTCTTAAGTTCATCAAACCTAACCACTTCAACCTGCATTACTATTAGCAACAATTGTCTCCTACTCAATGCATATGCTACCCCATTAGACCTTTCACTTCTATGTTTCAACACAAATGTATAGCTTTTCATGAATTCTACCCATTTCAAATGTTTCTGATTCAATTTACCATGGCTATTTAAGTACTACAATGCCTAGTGATTAGTATACAAGAAAAAATCTTTTGGCAATAAATAATGCCTCCATTTCTTTAAGGCTTGAACTATTGCATAAAACTCCTGATCATAAACATAATACTTCTTTGCATCATTTAATTTTTCACTAAAATAGGCAATAGGCTTACCTTCTTGGCTCAATACAGCCCCAATAATACCACCACTAGCATCAAAATCCACCTAAAACATTTTATTGAAATCAGGAAGTGCCAACATAGGTTGCTCTATCACCTTCTTCAACAATTCAAAACTTCTTACAGCTCCTATAGTCCACTTGAACTCTTTTCTATCCCCCTCATTGTTTCAGTTAGGGGTGCACATATGCCACTAAAATTTCTAATGAGCCTCTTGTAAAAACTAACCAAACCATGGAATGACCTCACCTCAATAGTAGACCTTGGAGTAGGCCATTCCAGGATGGCCTTTACCTTTTCTAGATCCATTTTGAGACCCTTAGCTAATACAACAAACCCCAAATAGACTAACTCCTTTTTGATGAAGCTACACTTCTTCAAATTAATCAACAGTTTCTCTTCCCTCAACCTTTCAAGGACACTATGAATGTACAATAAATGTTCATCTAAAGAAATTCTAAAAAATAAAATATCATCCAGATAGACAATAACAAATTTTCCTAAGAATTTCTTTAGTACCTCATTCATAAGCTGCATGAAGGTGCTTGGTGCATTAGTCAGTCCAAAGGGCATGACTAACGACTCATATAGACCCTCCTTGGTCTTGAATGCAATCTTCCACTCATCTCCCTCTCATATCCATAACTGGTGATAGCCACTCTTGAGATCTATCTTTGTGAAGTACTAAGCTCCACTCAAACAGTCCATAAGATCATCCATTCTTGGCAAAGAGAATCGATAATTGATGGTTATTTTGTTTATAACCTGAGAGTCTGTACACATTCTCCACTCTTCATCATTCTTTCATGCTAACACTACAGGTATTACACATGGAATCAGGCTCTCTCAAATCAAACTTTTCATCAATAGCTCTTGAACTTGTCATTTTAGCTCCTTAGTTTCAGTAGGAGTCATCCTATGAGCAGCCTTGTTAGGCAAACTAGCTCTAGGGATTAAATTTATTTGATGAATGATTTGCCTTACTGGTGGCAACCCTTTTGGAACCTTATCATAGATGACATCTCCATACTCATTTAATAGGCTTGAAACTTCAAGTGGAATTTCACTACTACCTTCCTTATCTTTTCTAGGAATCAAAACATAACACATACGTGGATGTTTCATGCCATCCAAAAAAATTCTTCCACCAACAAGACATATCCTTGCTCTACTGCATACCTTTTCACCTTCCTTTATCAAGGGCTTCAGTTTGTGGTGAACTCCATCCTTTGTCAAAGAGTATGTATTTGCATGGCCATCATGTACATCATGCCTATCAAACTACCATGACCTTCCCAAAAATAAATGCCAGACATCCATTGGAATGATGTCATAGAGAACCTCATCATGGTAACTCCCAATCTTGAACTTCACCAGACATTTTTCACTAACTAGAACCTTATGATCATCCTTCACCCATGCAATATGATAAGGTTGGGGGTGTTTCTCCCTCTTGAGATTTAGCTTTAAGACCATCTCTTCTGACACCAAGTTGTCAATGCTTCCACCATTAATAATCACATCACAACATTTACCCTCACACTTGCACCTGGTACAAAACAAACTCCTCCTTTGTCTAGGTTCAGTCTCACTGCTTAGTAAGACCCTTTCATTTACTAGAACCTATCCTCTTTCTACATCCTTTTAATGTGATGGCTATGCATCCTCATCCACATGAGCAACCCTTGCTTGACCATCAGCTCTCCTATTTGTCTGTCCTTGGAATTGAGGGTATTCAAAAGCACGATGACCTTCTTCATTGCAATGAAAATAGGTACCATGGAAGTCTCCTCTTTCTAAACCTTGTCCTATCGTTTATGTCTTCCTCTCTGATCTCCAAAGTTTTGATCATAGGAGAAGTTGAAAGCCTCATTCCTCTGGTTTTGGCTAGTACTCACATCTTCATTTTTCTTTTAGTTCTCATTTTGGCCTCCAAATGACCTACCATTGGCCCTTCCTCCTTGGTTGTGCCCTCTCTGCCTTCCATCAAACCTTTTCTTTAGCTTCTCCTCAACTCACAGGGCAAACTGGTATGCCTCTTCAATGGTAGTCATTCTAACTAGAATTAACTCCTTCTAGATGCTAGGTCTTAACCTACTAAGGTAATAGGCAACCTTCTCCTTGTTTTCGTTTGCATGCCCTACCTTAATAAGAACTTGGTAAAATTCCTTTGTATATTCCTGGGTAGATTTTCCTACTTGCTTTAACCCTTGCATTTTCTTGAACAAATCAAGCTCATAATCAATAGGAATGAATTATTTCTTTAGTTTGTCCACCATGCGATCCCATCTTGTGATTTTCTCCTTTCCTCTTCTATTTCTTTCTAGCTAAAAATTTTGCCACCAAATTTTGGAATGGCCTTTCATTTTGGCCTTTGCAAACTTAACCCTATCTAGGTCCCCAATATCCTCATACTCAAAATATTCCTCTAATTCATTGATCCAGTCGATCAACTCATTTGGGTTTAAAATTCCTGAAAGCATGCTTGGTCAATTTTAGGTCTTCTTCTAAGATTAGAAATGGCCCTAAAAAGCCTCTCCTCTACTTGGTTTAGGAGTTCTCTATCTCCTTCCCATTCTGGCCCAATATTTCCTTCTTCTTCATTTTCTTCCTCACTTTCATTGCCTACAACATTCATCACTCTATGGATCTCCTCCTGCAATGCTTGGACTTGTCTTTGGAGGACTCTAATCTCAAGAGTAAAAAATCCAACCCTCCCACCATGCTCCTTTCATGGAGGTATCTTCTTGTATTAGACCCACAACCACATAGTCCTGGTGCAAACTGTCTTACAGTCAGCATTCTGTCTACACACTTAGGAAAACCTGCTCTAATACCACTTGATGAAGGCACAAGCCACAACAAAAATTAATGAAAAAGGAAAAAGGGGAATATTATTATCAGTAAAATCTACTACTACATTCACTACATGTAAAAATACCCAAAGACATGCCCTATGGGCTTACAATGGTCAGATCCTGGAGAAAAGTCCTCCTCACAGGACCTTCTCTCAAACTCCACCAAGGAATGCCTTTACAATGCCATAAATGCTCTTAAATAAACCCCAATTAGGTTTAGGGTTAGGAATTAATTCTAGAATATTTCATTTGGTATCCTCTACCAAAATAGAAGGTTCTAGAAATCACATTAGAAGCCAGAGTAAAATTAGAAGAATCCATAAATGGTAGTCCAACTTTCAAGAGGCATAACCTTTGATCTGGGACTCTGATTGACAAACCTTTTACATTTTTGGAAAGCTCTCAAAGAACTCTATAGACTTATGGACCAGCTTAGCTTTTCCTCCATTTTTTAGGCCAGTATGAGGTCGTTTAGTGCCTCAAATTTGACTTTGAAGTGCTCTTAGGAGGTCTCCAGGCAACTTAAAACTATAATAACTTTCAAACTGTAAAGCCTTTTGACCTAATTATTTTTCTGGAGTGTTTTAAATTACAAGTATAATCATCCCTCCAACTTACACCCTCTAACTCATCATAATTATGGCTCAATTACAAAATAACTCATTTTCTACATTGACATGTACCCCAAGGTGCTTAAAAACTCTAGCCCAGAAAACCAATAGTGGAACTATGAGAGTTGGAATATTTATTTGACCCAAATGGGTATCCAAAAATGAAAAAAAAAATTAAACAAAAACTAACACTAAACATATTTTTGGGTGATATAGGATTTCTCTTACAACACTGGATGCTCCTGCATCACAAGAAGAAGTCACTTTTACAAAGCAAGTTAACCCAAATGGAGAGGGGAGCATGATACTCCCTTTGTTGGTGAACACCACAAGAGTGATGTCACCATATCTAGTAGGAGTGCAAATGGAAATACCTAAATAACAGCCATACACCACTATTCCTATGCAATATATTATTTGTTATTGCTCCACCAGTAGGTCTACATATTCGGGCTATGAGCCCCCCAAGACAACATTGTTTGAATAAAAGACTACTCCACAAGTAGAACCTGATAATGATAACATGACTACAAAATTTTAAGTCACAAAGAAAATAATATCACAGTTCTCCATTAAGCTCACAAGGATGAAATTGTCTAAGGGTCAAAACCAAAATTACCAATGCCTACTTGTTGCTGAAAACAATAATAACTATGTGCAAAATTCCAATAGATTTTATGGTTCCTACAACAACAACAAAAATAATGGTGGGAACAATTAAAATGCATAAGATATAATGACTTGGGTACCAAGGCCAAACTAATAGCGGAACACTCACCCCAATAATGGTAACATTCTCATTAATAATACTAAGCTAGTCAATTTTGTTGAGGTCCACTTTGTTGGACCCAATGGGATTCTCAAAAATGTAAAGCTTATTATTAGGATGATAATAATAGTCAAAATAAACATCCTCAAGATGCAAATACAACTCCTATTCAATTCAATGCAATGGTGTTAGAATCTTATGATACACCTCAAGTTAATGAGGAGAATTCAATAAACAAGGAATTTGTATTCCCCTTCAACCAAGAAGCTGAGCCTAAAGAAATGGAGATTTTTTCTTTTCATAATGATAACCAAAACACTTATAACTTGTGCAGTCAGAGGGAACCACTAACTAATGGTTTACCTCTAGGATCACACCCTACGCTCCCAGATTCCTATGAAAGAAATAGCCTAGTCTCACAATGAGAACCATTCCAAGAGGCACCTACATTCAATAATCCACTCATGATGTTGAGAAATCTAGTTTGGTCCTTAGAAAGGTGTAGTGTTATAAAAGAACTAAAGAAAGCGAAGGGTAATATCTCTATGTATGATATGATGAAGAGTTTCCCTAGTCAAAGGGAATATCTCTTGAAGATTTTGGACCATACCAATTCTACACCAACTCCTAATGTATATGAGAAACATGTTAGCAAGTAATACTAATCTATCAAGAGAACAAAGCATTAATTAGCATAAAAGACATAACATATATGAGAGACAAAGTGAAACCCTCAAATGAGAATATGAGCCATGGAATGGCTCTCCCAATGAGGATGGTCACTTGATTTAGGATGAGTCTATTTTATAGGATTTGGGATGTATGCTCAAGCTTCAAACTAGCTTCAATGGAGATTTTTGGGATTTTTGGTGTGGATGTATGCAAAAGTATGGATTTGGCTTCAAAATGGCATTATAACTTTACTTGATGGATTGTGATTAAAATGGCTTGGGAGGGGATTCAATTTATAAGCTAAGGGCTTGAGGGATGGAGGGCTAAGATGGAAGGAAAGATGAAAGCTTAAGGAGGGCTAGGATGCACTCAAAAGGGAGCAAATGGATTGTGCTTGTTTAGCACCAATCAGGGAGTGACACATGTCACAAGATGAGTGGATGGAGGAAAGGGAAAGGATGAGTCAACAAAGGAGGCTCAAAGGATAATATATTCATAAAGACCCTTCATTATGGCTTGCAAGAGCTTGTAAGAGTCTTTATGGCTTTTGTAAGAGCATTCATTGTTGGGTGGTTGGGATATTTTCGAGGGAGTTGAGATTGTTGACTTTCCTTGGCTTAAGAAAGTCTTAAGCTTGCTTAGGGAATGTGACAACATTAGGAGGTGGATTAGGCTTGGGTTTAGAATTAGATTAGGCTTGTTATAGATTTGCAAGTGGATGGCATTCATGAGGGTGGGTGAGTTAGTGACTAAGCTTAGTTAGTATGGGTGGATGGGGTGGATTAGGCTAAAAAGGGGATTTAGGATAGGTTAGGGGTTATTAGATTTGAGGGTTTTATTTATCAAATAGGTTTATTTAATAAATGGGGATTTTGGATTTAGATAGAAAAATAGGATTTAATTGATAAATAATAGGTTATTTGATTTATCAATTAGGACTATAGATGATTAATTAAATTAATCAGCTAGGGGATGGCAAAGGATTAATTAAATAAGAATTTAATTAATGATGCCTTTAGAGATAACTAAATAGGATTACCAAAGCAATGTAATCAAATTTAGGTGTCTACATTTTGCCCCTCTTTGACATAGTGTTGAGACAACACTATTTCAAAGAAGTTCGAATGAAGACAACACGAGGAAGATGTTTTAGCAACGAGGTTGCCCCAGTCTCAGATAAGAAGAGGAGAGACTAGACTTAGATGATGCCCCCTCAAGAAGGCGACGGGGAGAGAAATGAGGCTTGAAAACTTCTTGAAAAGTACAAGAAATTGAGATGAGCTAAGACATAGGTTGGCAAAGAGAAGAGGCTAAATTAGCTCAAAATCTCACTACGAGAGGATGATAAGGGGAAATCAGGGGCACAAGAGGAAACAAGCTTAAGACTTTTGGGATTGGGGGGAGGATGAAGGAGAAGAGCGCTATAAAAGGAATTCAGGATGGAGAGATGGATGAGGGGATTAAAAAGCTAATGCAACAGGATTTCAAAGAGTCAGATTGGCGGAAGATGGGTTTTTGGAGATCCCTAGGACTAGGATTGTGGATCTCGAAAGATGAGGCTTGGTGGATTGATTTGGATTGGTGGATCCCTAAGACTAGGATTGTGGATCCCTAAATCTAAGTGTGAGGAGCAATTCAAAGAGGTACTGATGCACAAGCTGGAATAGGAGAGACAGATGCTGGATATGGATGGGGGATAATGGAGATGAAGGAAAACCATTGAAGCTGTTTGAGCGGGAGGGATACTTCAAAAAGAAGTACCACCATGTAGTTGAGCACTAGATTTGATATAGGACTGTTGGTTAATTGCCAAGGTTACCAAGAACATCAAGGCCTATTCCCCAACTGTCCAGAGGACTGACAAACTGACTCAAAACAAACACGCAAGGGTTGCCCTAGCATCACACATGAATCCCAGAGGAAGCAGTGCGGAACTGACACTGGGTAACCCACAAGCAAAAAAGAAAAACAAACAAAAGACATGATCAAGACCTTACGCTCTAATTGCCCCATTCGTAGCATACCATGATATGGAAGATCGTGGCAACCTTGAGGAGGGAACAAGGAGATTTCTTGGAAAAGATACTTCAAGACCCAAAAGGGGAGATTCCAAATCAAAAGAAAGTGAAAATCCAAAAGAGATCCGTTTGCCAACGAGATGGGTAGGACGAGGTACTAACGAACCAAGATCAGACATGAGGAAAGCTATATCCTGCAAGGACCTATCAGAGAGCACCTAAGCTGGTGGATCGGGATGAGTGGTGCATTTGGCAAGCTAAACTAAGAAGGATAACACTTTGGTGACATGAGATCTAGCTAAAGGATGCATTGGAATAGCTAACCAAGGGTTGTGCGATGTGTGCAAGATGCTGATCAAGGACAAACTGACACGAACACTGGATAGATACAATGGTACTAAGATAAAGAGGATGTACAAGTTGACGGACCAAGATATTTACAAGCTGAAGCTGGCCAAGATAGTTACAAGCAGGCAAAAGCTTAAGATGATAGGATAGCGGGATGGTTCGATGTTGTGGAAGATGCGAAAGCTAAGGGTGGGGTGATAGCGAAAGATATGGATTTGGGGAGGATGCATCCCAATGATGATAAGAGATTTTGTGACCAAGGATAGCTAGAGGAGCAGGATGAGATGGCTGGATAGGATGGTAGATAGCTAGGATTATGATGGATATAAAGAGATGACATTGGGTTTGCATGAGGATAGCCTAGAGCTAGATACCAATGACAAGGGAGGATGGACAAGACAAGATCTCCAAGGAATACAATGCCCCTAGTTAGAAGATGACATGCAGAAGGAGGTCTTATGATGGATGTGATAGGATTGAAGCTTGGATGGAAAAAGCTAAAAGGGCTAGGGAGATGGATGATAGCTATGATGGTTGGCTAAAGCTGCAGGAGATAAGTGGACAGTGTGAGATGGAAGTTGGAGGGTGGAGGATAGGTGGATAGATTGGAAGATGGAGCTGGATGACAAGATGTGACCAAAAGCATGAGGATGATAGGCTAAGCTAGGGATGGTTGGATTACGCATGATGCTTGTTTGCGAAGTTTTCATCATGGTACTTGTCCAAGGTGCTTGAATTGCCAAGTTTTCACCAGTGGACGCTTTATTTTTCTTTACCTTTTTTTTTTTTGATTTTTTGACTTTGGACTTAGCTGGAATGATTTTGGCTTTCTTCAGCTATTTTTTGGCCTTTTCCTTAAGATTTTTCACTAGCTATTGGAATGTTCAATTTTGTTGCTAGCTATTGGTACACCAGATGTGTGATCTATGCAATAGATTGGATTAGATGGGATTGATGGTAGGAGATGGTAGGAGATGAAAAGGTTAGAAAGGAGCATGAGATGGGGATGCTTGCAGGATCAACATTGGCACATGTTGGGATAGGTGTGAAAAGAGCATATGGGGGATATATGGTAGATGCGGGCTTGATGGTGGATTTTTGGGAGCGTGCTTGGGGATATAGGCACCCAAGATGGAGTTAGGAGATGGGGGACACAAAGCACTAGATGGGGGATTAGCAATGGTGGATGCCATTATGCATTGGGTTTCAACTTTTTGCTTTGGGATCTACATGGTTTTGGATTTTCTTTTCATAGGCTTTTGCATTGTTTTGCATTCTTTGATTGGATTTTTCCTTTTTGGAGTATGTCTTTTAGAATAGACATATGATTGCCTAGGATGTGGATTTTTAGCTTTATGCATTTTGAAGTTGGCATTTACATTGTTGTGGTAAGCTTTGGGAAGATGGTTAGGAGAAGCTTTGTGAGATGAAGAGGATATGGAAGAGCATGTAGGGGAATGGTGATGGATGATGTGCCTCAATATGTGCCTTTGCTGATCTTGCATAGGAATGGATGGAATAGGATTTGAATGATGGCTGATAGGAGGATGGAGGATGGTAGATTTTGGGACATAGGGACCTAAAATGGATTTAGCGGATGAAGGGGGGATATGGTAGGTTGTTTTCGATTGCAAAGATGGTGGAGGGGGGATGACATAAGATTTCTTGAAGGAGTGATGGGAGGTTGGCATGGTGGGTTTGGAGATAGGCTTGGTTTGGGGGTGTGGTGTACCAACACCTTTAGGGGTTGAGCCTTTGGATACATATCCAAGACCATGAAATCCTGGATTCTTTTGTGCAATAATAGGCTTTTTAATTCCTTGCTCTAGTGGCCCTAAACCTTGACCTTGATAATGCCATCGATTGAGCATTTGAACTAGCTGAGGATACTTTTTTCTTGCAGAAAATGGTGGAAGTGCTTTATCAGATGTACTGCAATGGGGAGATACTATTCTTAATTCTTCTACTAAGAGGAGGCCACCATGGATAAATGTAAGTGAACCAAGAGGGTAGATTATAGATGGTGGAATAGCTTGAATAGGTGGTAAGATGGAAGCATGGAGTGGAGGATATGGTAGGATAGGATCTTGATTTAGCTGATGGGATGAAAAGATATCCTTCAGTAGAGGAGGTATGGCTTGAATTTTTGGAGATGGAGGGGATGGTGACTGCGCTATGGATGGAAGACATGATACGATGATATCTTCATTTATGCTTTGGGGGATGTCAACATGCTTTTGGGCAGGATCTTGATAGGATTAGTTTGGAGTGGATGGTGCGATAGGAGGTGAAGGGATGGACTCTTCAAAGGCAGTGAATGGATAGATGGGAGATTCAGTAGTGGAGATGGGTGAGTAGAAGATGGATGCATAAGGGTCATTATGGGAGATTTGGGAAATGCTTGGAGGTGATGTGGATAGGATTTTGAGGGATTTGATAGGTGTTGGGATTTTGGTGTTTGTAGGAAGTGGAAGGATTTTAAGTAATTTGATGGATGGTATGGGGATGATAGTTATGGGAGATGAAGACGATATTATGGATGGGGAAGCTTCATCACTGACTACTTCACATGGTTGGATTGGATGACATGGCTTATCGACTGTTGGAGGCTATTTTTCTTGTATTTCCTCTGGGAGATTCCTTGGAGACTTGTGTGCCGGAGGTGGAGGTGAATTGATAGGAATAGCTAGTGTGATGGGGGTGGAAGATTGGAAGCTTGGTTGATTGGGTGATGGAGGAGAAGCTGGGATATCAGATGGCATGACTAGATAGTTTGGAATAACTCTTGGATTTTGGGGGATGGTTGGTGGAATGTTTCTAAGGCTCTCAAGATACCCTTCATAGTCAACAAGATTCTCATCATCATTGGAATAGGAGGTGGCAGGAGCAAGGACAATACGACCAAACACATCATGATAGGATTGGTACTTCATGCTTTGACGTTGAGTTTGATGGGGATGGGGTCTTGCATATGGATGAACACGGAAGCTCATGGTCAGATTTGGATTAAGCTCAGATTTTGGATTGGTTGATGAAAGGTTTCCTAGGGAGAGTCAAAGCTGTATGACAAACCTAAGGGGGATTGGCTGGAGTTTTTTGGCTTTCCTGTGGATCGAAGACTTCAAGGGCATGCTATAAAAAAGTGAGAGTTTTGCTTTCCTATGTGTAGGATTGGTGGAGATTGTGTCAACTTAAGGATAGACTAATGATCCTATGGGCATGACACAAGATTGACCACTTGTGGATCCCAACCTTTAGCTCAAGGTGATAAGGGATAACAAGTGACAAAGCTAGATTACCCTAGACAAAGCTCTGTCAAAGGGATAACCTTGGTGAGGCTAGTGGATTGGTCAAATTGATTGGATAGCAAATTCTAGCAGAATGACAACAACTCTCTAAAGGCTTGGGTGTGATTTTGGATTGGGTTGCTAGCTGGCTAGGGGGGATGATTTGGATGGACTTTGGATTTGAGGTTGTTCTAAAGAAAAGAACTAAGGGAGCTTGGATGATTTTTTGATGAGGCAGTGACTACGCTAAGTATGCCTTGAGCTGGGAGATTTCTACTTTTTTTTTTGGGGATTTTGACCAAAGTTGGCAAACATTCATTCAAAGGCTATGAACAAACAAGCAGACAAAATTTTGGAACAAGCACGTCAAACACACCAACATCCTAGGAAGCTTTCTACAAGGATGAAATTTGGTTTAGCTAGGGAGTCCTCGATATACGCAAGGTACATGAGGCCCATATTCGTAGATGAAATCAAAAAGATGTCACACAGTCGAGAGGAGCGGTAACCCACTTCTCTTTCACTTCTCAAGGGTATAAAGTTCCTTGAGGCTTAGCCCAAGTGACAAAATCTTGATCCCAAGAGAGGTGTCTTTGGATTCACCTCCTAATCTTTATACTCTGTCGGAACGCTAGAGTTGAGGTCGTCCAAGGGGTGATGAAATCCCCAAGTAGGCCTCCTAAAAAAAGAAACAAGGTTTGGGATCCTAATCTTATGCACCCAAGATGGCCTCGAAAGACGACAAGGGGAGAGAAGACTTGGATGACCTTGGACTAAAAAGCAAAGTTCTTTTCCAATTGATGATTTAGATTTTGTAAGCTATGATTAAAGACACTCGTGATTATGGCATGCAATGTTCATTCCAACTTGACAGTGTCGTCAACATAATGGAAATCAAAAATTCGTCAACGTAAGAAAAGCGAGCGTCATTGAGATGCATCAAAACCATGCAATGTTCATTGATTGTTAGGCATTCAAGATTGTGTTAGAGTGTTTTAAGCCCAAATTGGAAGTGTGAGATTTTGCAATGGTTAATTGATCCTTGGCATTCAAGATTGGATTTATTATTTTAAGCATGCATTTAAGAAAAATTTGATTTTAAACCCTTGCATTCAAGATTATGTTTGAGCGACATTCATTCAATGAAAGATGTGTTTAAACATGCAAGTTCATTCTAAAAGAAAAAAACTTGCAAAAAACATGATTAGGTTAGTAGGACGCTCCAACCTGCAATAGCTACAAAAGAAAGTCAAGTTGATTAGTAATCCCAAAAATCTCAAAATTTGAAGCTTAACTATGGAAAAAATAAAATCAACTTTTTTTGCTATTTTTCCTATGCGTAAAAATGCTTAAAATGGTCTAAATCCTACGAAACCACTAAAAGTCAAATTTTGATTTATACTTATTCATTTATTTTTTTAAAACTAGAAAGTGCAGAAATAAAGATTTTAAAGCAAAAGTGCAACAGTGACAGGCAGAGACGACAATCTATCAAGTAGAGATGCCAAACTATGGAGACGCTGAAATGTAGAGACGCTAGTATTTGGAGACGACAGAGCGGAGACGACAGGTCAGATTTGCGATGCAGAGAATAGGTGACAAGAAGAGACACCAATTTGTGCAGACGTGAATTTTTGCAGACGACGATTTGGGTTGGCGGCGGCGGAGACGACAGAACAGGTTGCGGAGATGACAGAGTAGCTGGCAAAAATGCAGATCTGCGGAGACGATAATTGAGGATGCACAAATGACAGTTTAGTGGTAGTGCCGACAACAGAAAACCAGGCGGAGACACCAAACTACATAGACGTTGATTTGGTTGCTCAGACGATAAAGTAGCTAGTGAAGACGACAGTTTGCAGGCGCAGACGCCAAACTGCGGAGATGACACTGCACGAAAAAAGCTGAAAAACATGAATTTTTTCCAAAATTTTAAATTTTTTTTGCTATTTTCAGATTTTTAGATGGTATTTCTTCTTCCTAAGTGCGTTCTTTAACCTGCAAAAACAAGCAAAACACCCTACAACACACTCAAACAACAAAAAACATTAGATGGTTAGAAAAAAATAACATATAGATGAAAATGGATGATTAAATGACCCATAGTGGGGTTCCACCGGGCATGCCAAAATGTATATGAGAAATATGTTAGTAAGTAATACTAATCTATTAAGAGAACAAAGCATTAACTAGCATAAAAGACATAACATATATGAGAGACAAAGTGAAACCCTCAAATGAGAATATGAGCCATGGAATGGCTCTCCCAATGAGGATGGTCACTTGATTTAGGGATGAGTCTATTTTATAGGATTTGGGATGTATGCTTAAGCTTCAAAACAGCTTCAATGGAGATTTTTGAGATTTTTGGTATGGATGTATGCAAAAGTATGGATTTGGCTTCAAAATGGCATTATAACTTTACTTGATGGATTGTGATTAAAATGGCTTGGGAGGGGATTCAATTTATAGGCTAAATGCTTGAGGGATGGAGGGCTAAGATGGAAGGAAAGATGAAAGCTTAAGGAGGGCTAGGATGCACTCAAAAGGGAGCACATGGATTGTGCTTGTTTAGCACCAATCAGGGAGTGACACATGTCACAAGGTGAGTGGATGGAGGAAAGGGGAAGGATGAGTCAACAAAGGAGGCTCAAAGGATAATATCTTCATAAAGACCCTTCATTATGGCTTGTAAGAGCTTGTAAGAGTCTTTATGGCTTTTGTAAGAGCATTCATTGTTGGGTGGTTGGGATATTTTCGAGGGAGTTGAGATTGTTGACTTTCCTTGGCTTAAGAAAGTCTTAAGCTTGCTTAGAGAATGTGACAACATTAGGGGGTGGATTAGGCTTGGGTTTAGGATTAGATTAGGCTTGTTAGAGATTTGCAAGTGGATGGCATTCATGAGGGTGGGTGAGTTAGTGACTAAGCTTAGTTAGTATGGGTGGATGGGGTGGATTAGGCTAAAAAGGGGATTTAGGATAGGTTAGGGGTTATTAGATTTGAGGGTTTTATTTATCAAATAGGTTTATTTAATAAATGGGGATTTTGAATTTAGATAGAATAATAGGATTTAATTGATAAATAATAGGTTATTTGATTTATCAATTAGGACTATAGATGATTAATTAAATTAATCAGCTAGGGGATGGCAAAGGATTAATTAAATAAGAATTTAATTAATGATGCCTTTAGAGATAACTAAATAGGATTACCAAAGCAATGCAATCAAATTTAGGTGTCTACACCTAACACTCAAAAAAAATCCACCTCTAATGTTAACATGATAGAAGTTATGTCTACCATGTTCAAGGATAGCTGGAAGTCCCTCCCTTTTTACCAAGTCTATGAATTTTGGGGAGAAACTTATATAGCTATTTGATACACTCGAGCACTAGCTACAATGTCATGGCACTATCAATTTCTCAAAGGCTAGGTATAACAACCCATCCCACAAACATAGTAGTGGTACAACTAATTAAAACAAAGGTCAAGGTGATTGACACATTAAAATACGTGCACATACAACTCATGACATATCCTATAATCTAGAATGTAATTGACATACATGTAGTGGATATCTCCAAAATGTACGAGATGCTTTTAAGAAGAGAATGGACTAAGTGTCTATGAGGATGGTTCTCAACTGATTTCACCCAATTATGGTTACCATGGAAGGGATGGAATAACGAAATCAAGATTGACAAAGAGCCTAAATTGAAAAAAATGGTGACTAAAAATAATGCTCCCAACAAGGTCCTTTTCCACAAATATGATTTGGGATCACACTGTGTTATGGAATTTGATATATAGTAAACATCTAAGGGAAACCCTATAGGGGGAGTGAAATAATTTTCATTAAGTGATAATGCCTTCAGATAGTTCATGGACAACATGATTTCCAATATGAAATATTTTACAAAAGATGTTGATTCAAACATACTCCTACTACCTGGTTTTTGTCTCCTTCATTAGGAAAGTCATTCAAAATTCAAACGCCCATGTTTCTAAGATATTATATGATGGGTATTATCAAAGGTGGCATCTCCAGTGATTATGAAACAAACTACCAATCTAGCAACAAAAATCACCTTGCTTACCATACCATATACTCACGAAGAAAATAAAATTAAGATCTTTGATTAGAGTGGTGGGTCTAAAGATGGTGGAACAATTCTAATAACTAAAATTTTTTCCCACAAAGGACTTCTCTTAGAGGAAGATCTCAATGCTTCATATAGTGATACTTCATTAGATGGAGGAGGACTTCCACCAAGTTCTAAAGGAGTGATAACCAATCATAGGAGGTGACATTATGTCAAAGGTCAAGGATGGAAATATGTCATTGTTAAGCTGAAAGAAGAAACCCATAAAGGCATGAGACTCATAAGTGAGCTTCATGAAAAACAAAAAGAAGACATGAAACCATTTTCCAAAATTGGAAACACGCTAGCAAGAGTAAGAAATATTCCCCAAGGAAATATAGAATAAAGGCCTATATATAAGTCTTTTAAAGATAAGGTTAAACCTAAGGTGAAATCTAAGAAAAAGAAAAAACTAGTCAAGGATGCAAATGCAATATGGACCTTGTTATTTAATGGCTCTAAATGTAAACAAGGAGCAAGAGATGGAATGGAGCTAATCAAACCTAGATGTAAGTCTTACTACCTTGCTTATTATTTATAATTTTTTACTACTAACAATGTTGCAAAATATAAAGCTTTGGTGAAAGTTGTTTTACTAGATCTAGAGAGGGATGTGAAGATGATTGCAACTAAAGGAGACTCTCAACTAGTGATCAGGAAAATTAGAGGAACCTATTTGTACAATGACAGAAGATTACAAGCTTATAAGAAGAGAGTTTGTGACCTAGTGGATAATTTTGAAGCTTTCAACATAAGATTGATTCCTCAAAGGATAAATGAAATCACATATACATTGGACATGTTATCTAACACATTACAACCAATAAAGAAAATTGGACTTATGTGATTTTTTGTAGAATTGGTTGGAGCCCCTTCCATCCTCAATAGTCTCATCAACTTCCAAGTTTTTCAAGATGATCAACACATTCTAGAATTTTTTATGACTAGTGAAATGTTTTAAGGACATATGATAGATGATGAACTTGGAGAAGCTGAAGAAAATGAGAAGGCTGGAGATGAAGATGGATTTTTAAACTTGAAAACAAACACCATTCCTAGGGGGATGGTGGGACTTGAGAAAATATTTGACAAAGATGAATCTACACAAAAAGAAGACCTCCTTTTGAAGAAGGGAATGATGATTTTGATTCATTTAATTTAGGCTCCCTTGAAGATCCTACAATGGTGAAGATTGGAAAGGTATGCACAAAATAGGAAAGGAAAGAGATGTTACAACTTCTGGCCAAGTACAAAGATGTCATAGCATGGAGTTATGAGGACCTTAAAATATATGATCTAGATATAATAATGCATGATACACCTCTTAAACTAGATACAAAGCCTTTCCATAAAATAACAAGGCTCATCAATCTAGTCATTAAGACTTTAATCATGAAATAAGTCCAAAAATTGTTGGATCCTAAGATCATTTTCCCAATCCACCATTCCACTTTGGTTGCCAACTTGGTACCTTTGCATAGGAAAAATGGAGAAATTAGGCCATGTGTGGATTTTAGAAACTTAAATAAGTTAGCATAGAAGGAAACTACCCACTTCCCTCACCCGATGAGGTGTTTTAAATTGTAAATGGATCTAAAATGATGTTTGTTTTGGATGGTTACTCTAGCTATCAAGTGATGGTTCAAGAAGAAGATAGATTCTAGACTACCTTTACAACACAATGGGGTCCATTAAAGTACAAATGTATACCTTTTGGATTGATTAATGTTGGAGCCACATTTCAAAGAGATATAGATGAAGTATTCAAAGGCTTGGTAAATAAATGCATATTTATCTATAGGGATGATCTTCAGTTGTTTCAAAAACCAAGCTGATCACATTGCTGATCTCAAAAAAATATTGAACAAATATCACAAATATGGGATTTCTCTCAATCCTAAGAAATATTTAGTTAGAGTCACAAAAGGGAAATTTCTTAGACACAGAATAGTAGATAATGACATCTCTATCAATTTAGAAAAAGTGGAAGCAATTTTATAATTACTACCCCCTAACAATAGAGAAGAGTTGAAGTCTTTTTTGGGAAGATCACTTTCATCTAAAAATTCATAAGTGATTTTTTTTATGAAATAGTGCACCCTCTCAATGAAATTCTCAAGAAGGATGTCAAAATTGTCTAAAAAATCAAGTTTAAGAAGGCTTTTGAAGATATAAAAGTTGAAATTCCTACTACACCAGTTCTCATAAGCCTAGACTATCAACTACCATTTAAAGTATATTCATTTGCCCCAAAATATTTGTGTGCTATCATATTGACTCAAAAGAAAGATGGTGAAGATGAAAGACCCATAGACTTCATGAGATATCCCTTTAAAAATGTCAAGTTAAACTACCCAAATCTGGACAAACAATCCTTTTCCTTGCTGAAGGATGTCAAGAAATTTAGGCACCTATTGTACCATAACCTATCATTAAATCATTATTGATGAAAAATGAGTTGAAAGAGAGGAGAGAAAAATGGATGGCTATACTACATGAGTTTTACCTTGAGATCCAACCCATTAAATTGGTTGGGGGCCAAGGTCTAACCAAATTGATTGCTGATATAGAACAAGAGACAGGGTTGATTTCATACACCTATATCAATGGACATGTCATTTCAAATGTTTGGTATCAAGACATAGTTTATCACTTGTTGCAAGATAGGTGCTCCAAAAGGATGAATAAATACCAATGCAGAGCTTTGAGAATGAAATGCACGTCATATACACTAAAAGATGAATATTTGTACTAGAAGAATTAGGTACATATTTGAAATGTCTAAATTGAAATGAGGTGAGAGAAGCCTGGGAACAATTCTATGACAAGTATGGTATTGGACATAGTTTAGCTAAAGCTATAACTCGTAAGATTTTGAGATCAAGGTACTATTTTCCTATGCTTTTCAAAGATATGAAAGATCATGCTCATTCTTACTATGTAAGTTAGAAAAGTACAAATAGAGAGAGGAACCCTACAATGCCATTACAACTAGTGCACTAAGTATAGCCCTTTGCTAAATGAGGACTTGAATTTATTGGTGCAATGAATCTACCTTATTCAATAGGGCACAATTAAATTCTTATAGCAACAAATTATTGCACTCAATGGACAAAGGATGATTTTTTTTGGAAATTCACTACATAAATTGTCACTGGTTATTCTGAAAGACTATATTGTCACAGTATTTGGAATTCCTTTATTTTTATTATGTGATAATGGAACCACCTTTGCATCGTTAATTCTCACACAATGGGCCTTATAGAATTAGGTGATCATCAAGTTCTCTTTGAACTAATTTTTGCAAGGAAATAGAGTTGTTGAGTCTACAAACAAGAACTTGTTTACTGTGGTGATATGCTTGCTGGATAAGAGTCCAAAGTATTGGTACATACAATTGAAATATGTACTATGTACTAATAGAGTCAGGGTCAAGAATGCCTTGGCCACATCTCCCTATATACTGGTATATGGTCAAGAGCATGTGTTCCCTATATATCTAAAAATTCTTGTCTTGAAATTCATGAGAGGGTATTGTTAGCCAAAATGCCCTCCCACCAAAAAATAAAATTCAAGCAATAATATGCTTAACAAGAACCTAAGGTTTTAATTTAGCATTGGCTCTATTTTATATTATGCCTTTGAATGTTTTAAATTATGACCATGTGATTCATGCAGTTATAGTTTGTTGAGCACTAACCAGGGTCAAGATGGCGAGGGTGCGATTGCCTTATTTTTTCCTGGTCACACGATTATGTTAACATACTATGGTTTAAGTTGTAATGGTGTAGAAAGGGTAGATCTTTAATGCTTCAAAGACATATCTTTTACCTTTAGATCATCCAGATCTATAGCCAGCACATGATTGCCTCAAGTCAAGAAATAGTTAAGGTTTGAGTTGTGATCAAGCGATTCCCCTTATTTCATTTGGTCACAAAGGTCAAAAAGGAACCTCAGGTTAAGGTGGCGATAGTGCATATATGGTCATATTTCAACCTTTGCAAGGTCACGATGATTAATAAAGAATGTTAAGAGTGGGTTACAAGGCAGTGATGATCAGTGGATCATGGTTTTGCAAGTAGTAACTATTATTGAAGGAAGGTAACAGTGAGGTTGCAATCATGGATGGTCAAATGTTGTTGGAATGTTTAAATGGGAAGAGTACTTCTAAGAGTGGGGGGGGGGGGGGGTGAATTGGAAGTAACCAATTGTTATCCTTTCAAACCCTTAATAACATATAACTAAAATTAACATGTATGCAAGTAAACAAACATAAAATGAGAGCATGCATCAACACATAACACGAGATTTTGGTGACCCAAAAATCCTCCAAAAATAAGAAGGTAAAATTGGGGTGGGGATGACACCCATAAAAATTACTATAGTAATGAGTTCAACCACTTTTGATGGTTTTCCCTGTTAAAGGCTTTACACCGTGTCAATAGTGACTTGTTGAAAGGATTTAAAAACACTTTACATGAAGTGTCACCTTGTTAAAGGATTTACATAAAGGCTATTAAACCCACCTAATACATAGGATTTTCTTGACCTTCTCCAAAGGCTCTCCTACCTAGCTATTAAGCTAACCTATCACCATAAGATTTCAACCTCTAATACAATTGTGAGAGTATTAGAACATTTCACCTGATTGAATGCAATCTCAAATTGCCAGGTTCAAGCACATGATCTGCTCTTCCTCTTCTGATCTCTACTAGATCTGATCTTTGGATATGTCCCCTATTCTATTCTGATTAATTGGATGTATAAATTTTGTTCTTTCCACTAAGTCTTTTCCTCTTCACACTAAAATTTTACTATAATCTCCCCTTTTGCAATTTTCTTCCGCACATACAATGGTGCATTCATCCTTCTTATAAAGAATGCGAAGACTTAGGGTTAGGTATGGATCTACAATCCAAATTGAATCTCAAATTCTTGCTCATACTTTGCATTTTTCTTATTGGTTGCATGCCTTCACCATTTTTCTAATTGGTTGCATGCAGATTGCATAGGGAATGTAAATGATTCATCCTTATCCTTTTTCTCCTTCAAAATTTGTCTAAGTCGGCTCCAAAAATGGTTTACATCTTAGTTTGTGCAAATAAAAACTCTTATGTTGATCGTATGTTGCTCGGTACATGAAGTATTATAGATGCTCGACACATACTATTTCTAGATTGCTCGTTACTTGTTGTATCCTGTATCACTCGACATATGTTGTTTTGAGTTTCTCAGCATCTAAATGATTTTGTTACTTGACACATGAACAATTCTTGTATTGCTCGACACATACTGCACTATAATATACTTAGCACTAACTGTGACTCGAAACCTATTGAAATTCTAGCTCGACATCTATTGTGTACTTGACATACATAGTGAAAATGGTTAAGTGTGTTGACACTCATTTGTCAATACTATTTATTTGACCAACAATCTCCCCCTTTGACATGAGTGTCAAAAAAACACTTAACTAAGCATTGATGATCCTTACCTTATTGAGTACATTCTTTACTCACTCAACTTACATGCAAAATTTCAAAAAATGTGAGTAGCAATATACCTTATGACTCCCTCTAAGTTGATTATGCCTTTGAAATTGAAATTTTGTGCCAATATGCTTGATCCTTTTTGTCTTTTGACCCATTTCTACATTTCGAGCCTGTATGTTGTATCTGATTTGTGTGATGTCCCTGTATTCCATGTGATTACCAAAATTTTTACATATCTCCTTCACTTCTTTATTCCTTGTCTCCCCCTTTTTGGCTATATAATCATTCCACTTTATTCTCAAAATGAATGAAAGAATGGAGTGAAAGAATGTATTTGATAATTGCCCATAGTATCTACATATCTCCTCCTTTTCTTATTACTCCCCCTCTAATATATATCTCCCCCTTTTTTGACATTGATGTCAAAGGGTTCTATGGAGTAATTCCATGTTTAGCCAAAAATGAGATGTTAACCTCCAGAAGTATCTTCAGAGCTGCATCCTAGTTGTTTAATGTAGTATCCATTGACTTGTGTTGGATTGTAAGCTCTGCTACTAGGTCTACAAGTCCTTCATGTGTAGAAAGATTGGGATCTTTCTTCAGGACTGTCTCTACATATAGTTTCTCCTTGTGGTTACTTCTAAGTGAGGGGTGATGGAGGATTGAATTTACATTAACTTAGCTTTTATATTAGCCTCTTCTGTTGATAATGCAGGTAGTTCCCTTTGAGTGTGAAGTGTCTGAGCAAAATGCTTCTCACTTTGAGCTAGATTGGTTGGGAGTTGCGTACTAGAAATCTTTAAATTCCTCTCCAAGGTCATTATTTTTTGGCTAGTCTATGTGTGAAATTGGAAAAATCACACAATTTATTGTAAAGGGAGAATATGTTCCCTAGTACAATTTTAACTCTATCTATTTTCTTAGCCAGGTCAACTTGTCCCAAAATGATAGTATTTGATATCTTCTTATTGACCTTACCTTGGAATTTCTTCTCTAACCATTCCATTAGTTTGGCATTGGTGTCATGGTCCTCATTTGTTACCTAATCAACTATATCTAATAGTTGCTCTATAATTGGTCTTGATTCATGTAGAGACTGTAGGCTAAAGGCATCCATGAATATATCCTTGATTTCATTTAATTCTTGCTTGTATTTGTATTCCTTTCTAAGTGCCTCTTGTCTCCTTCTTCTATCTAATGCACTTTGAATTTCATTCATCTTCTCCTCAATGAGAGTATCAAATTCATAATAGGGTATCTTTATTTCTTCATCAAGCTTAGGAATTCCATAACGAATTGTCCAGGCCATCCTAGTGGAGCTCGAGCCTAGTTTTCTAATTTGTAATTCTAGAGTTCTAGTGCTCAGCTACTGAAGAGATTTTGTAGGAGTACCTATTTTGGGTAGTTAAACCAAAGTTTGTATTGCAGATTCCTCCTTATCTTTTGTCTCTTCTTTCTCTTTAGTTTGTTTCTCTTTTGCTATCATTCTAGCTGGGGTGTACCTGTTGACTATACTAATTTAACTTTATCATTCCCTACTACTGTACTTGGCTCCTAAAGTGCAATTATGACTTCTTTGGTGGAGATGGTGGTGGAAGAAGTAGAAGTCTAGAAGATTGTGTGGTCATAGGTGGTTCTTGTGTTTGCACCTCGACTTCCTTTAATTTCACTACTGCCTTCTGAAGTTCATCAACACTAACCAATATTAGGCTTGAACATAGCCTTGCTGCTTGTGTTGATTGGTCAAGGATCTTTTCTAGATCCTCTATAGTTAATGGATTGATTTTTTGACCCGAAGTGTCAATGACATCCTTTATCTTGATTGTCTTTGTAGGTGTGATAGTAGAACGAGTAGGGCTAGGAGGTGGTAATTGTGTGTCTTGCACACTCTATTCTTGTTGCTCACCTATCCCCTTTTCCTCTTATTTACTTATTTCCTCCTCCTTTTCTTCTTCATTCTTCTTTTCTTCCTCCACTTTCTTCTCTTGTACTTTCTTCTCCTCTACCTTCTTTCTTCTTGCTTCTTTTATTTCCTTTGTTTTGGCACTTGCTTTTGCCTTGTACTCTTCATCAAATACATCATCAATTTTCTTGTAAATAATTTTCCATACTTTTGTGGTTTTGCTCACAACCTCTTCAATTTTATTTTGTAGAATATTAAATGCCTTGTATTTGGGAGTAAATCTACTATTGTGCCTTTTGACTACATTTGTTATTTGACTTTTAGTCAAATCAGGCAACATCTTTGTTAAGGTAGACTCCCTTATTTCTTTTTTAATTTGCATACAAAAATACCATTTTTCCTCTACAATTTTATATAATTCCTTTGGCAATGAACTATCTAGTTCAAGAGGTGTATGTTTATATTCTGCCATCATACTATAGACAAATTTCTCTATTTTATTTTGCTCATCCTTTGTGAGCTTATTAAAATTTACATTCTTCAAATCATTTAAGACTCCATTCCTAATCTTAGCACATTATTTATTGATAGAAGATTTTGTTGCATGACTTACCACTTTAAATTGACTGTGGTCTTCTCATTCCATCCTCTCTTCATTTGAATCAAGTTGAGCCACAAATTTTCTTCTTTTCTTTGGCTCTTCTTCAGTATTCTTAGTGGATTCCTTCCTCTTTGCTACCTCTTCCTTTTCCTTTTGTGTATGAGCCCTTGTAGTAGCTCTAGTAGTAGGCTTCTTAGGTGTAGGCTTTGTCACTTTCTTTGTCTTGGACTAAGGAGTAGGTGGTGCTTTTGCTTTTCTCTTCATGACCTTGGTTTGAGTGGATGATTCCTTGGCTTGTCCTTCCTTGTCACTCTCATCCACATCTTCACCTAGGCCTTGTGTTAACTGAAGTGGCCCTTGCTCTAGCTCACCCTCATTGTCATATTCTTCCTCTTCCTCTGTTGTGCCTACCTCTTCAACACCTAATTTCTTTTTGATCTTCTTTACAAGCTTTTCCTTCTTCTTGACTATTGTTGCTATCTTGAGGTCTGTAACCATTCTTGATTTGACAATGTCATATGTTCCAAAGTGCTTTGAATTTTTATCAATTTCCTTTGCAAGCAATGCTATAATAGGTGCTGAAGCCTAATCCACATCAAGTTCATAGCCCAATGGTCTAAGCCATCTAACTCTAGGGATGACTGCTTGTATGTAGGTATAGTCAATATCCACTAGAAAACAAATGTCTTTTTCATGTTGCTCCACTAATGAGACTAGAATTCTCATTCTCTGTTTCATGGATTGTTTGAAATCCTCAAAATAACTAGTCATTTGGACATCAAAATTCTCACCCATTTGCTTAATGAATCCATTTATTTGATCAACAATAGTCTTATCTAGATCCCATCTCACTTTGCCTATTGAGGGGAATTCTTTCATAATATAGAAAAATATGCAAATCAATACTGCACCAAATTTGCATTGAGCCCCTTTTGATGTCCTTATGGCTCCCAAGTTTTCATTGATTTGCTGCGTCATCAACTCTGCAAGATCATAAGTATGATCCTTTTTCACTAGCTTGTAGGCAACATCTATAGCTATGTAGGGTACACTATTTAACTTGCTGGATTGGTAAAATTTGTGAGATGTAATCCTGACAGAAAAATCTAGTAGGGGTCTTTGATGGTGTCAATTGTCATACCCCTATTGTTCCACTTAGCACCAATATTTTTCTCAATTGTCTCCTTCTTATCACTCCTTAGGTTTTGGGCTGATCTAGGGTTGGGATACCAGTGACCCTATGTATAGTTTTCTTTGTGAACTTTACTAGCCTAGTTTCTAGGAAAAAAGCTCCATCATGGATTCTGCTCAACATAATGCGTATCCATTCTATTTTAAAGACAATAGGGAAAAATAGGGTTTTGGTTAGACCCTTCTTTTCAACTATGGAGAATTCATCCTTAAGTTTCTCATTTTCACAAAGCTTATCAAATGCATTAAAAATCTCCAAATCTCCTATGGCTCCTATCTTACAGTTGTAGCATTTGCGTACATCCTAAACCATAACTACTTTATCAAGAATCACAGATAGGGCACCAGTAGGATCATTCTTGTAAGCAACTTCAGGGATGGGTCTGAACTTTGGTTGTCTAACATCATTGCTAACTAGTTGAATTTCCAACCCTTCCTTTTCTTTTGCAGATTTAGAACTAGATGCCATCTTTAACCGAACTAGGGTTTACTATTTAAATTTTTTTTTCAAACTACGTAACTTGACACTTGAATGAAATACCTAGTAAATCGATGAAACAAAGTTGGGTTGTTGTTGAATTGCTATAAACTGCCTTTTGATCAGTAGGAAATTACTTAATCACTCTGCTCATCTTTGCTCTTTGTTTGAATGACCAAAAAGTAAGTGATTTTCACTTTTATAAGGCTTGAAACCTAACATTTATTGCTTTTGTGCTTACATCTGTACACTCAGATTCCAAAGGATTTTCCAACTCGGCATCAATTTTATTTCATTCATTCGGCAGCTATTTCACTTGACATCTACTAAACTTGTTAATTACTCAGCAACCACTATCATCTCTTTACTCGACATCCACTAGATTGTTCAACTCAGCATGTACTAGTGTTTTACTCAGCAACCAAAGGTAGTTTGGCATCATCTTCCAACTTTTATCTTGGCATCTTAACTTATGTAGATTTCTTCTTTGCAGTGTTCCTATGTTCTTTTGGGTTGATGTATGATACATCTTTATATGTATCAGCCCTTTGTGCCTTTCTAGTGTTTAATTTGATGAGGTGTGATCACTTGACCTCTTGGGTGAAGTGATCTCTCCATTTGATGTGCTACATTTACCTTTCTTCTGCCATGTCTTCTTCATATCTTCTCTGATGTGTTCCACATTAAATTTTTCTTTGCCCTTATTAACTTTAGTCTTGGGTGCTTGGACCTTTGTTGGACAGTTCCTGCTAATATGACCAGTCTTCAAGCAACTAAAACAAGTAGTTTGATTCAACCATCTATTGTAACTTCCCTTAAAGTGTTTCCTTACATAATTTTTAGGAATGTGTCCATACTCTTGGCAATAGTGATAGCTATACCTAGTGTTGTAATCCCAATTGTAGTGATGTGCATGATTGATTCCTCTTGCAAGCTGATTAGATGTCCACATAGGCTTTGATCTACATTCAAATGCTCTATGTCCATATTTTTTGCAGTTGTAGTAGTGGCCCTCAAATCTTGATGTCCTCATGGTCTTGGTTCTGTAGTCTTGTGCTAAATGTCCTTGCTTTACGCACTTGTGACAGAAGTTTGCATTTTTAGGCTTATTATGCTGATGACTATTCTTGCTTCTTCATACATTAGAGGTATGTCCCTTTTTACCACATAAATGACAAGTAGGTTTAGTATTCTTACCTTTGTTGCTTCTTTCTTCTGCAGCCCTGGATGATTCTCCTTGTTCAGTGCTAATATATCCAAGTCTTGTATTGTCATTACTTGCCCTTGGTGATTTCAGCAATTGCTCAAAGTACTTGATGGCCTCATTTGGCTTGTTGTAACTTTTTGCTATTTCTTTTTCTTTCTTTAATTCATTCTACAATTGTTCATTCTATATCTTTAAGGTGGATATCTCAATGTCCTTCATGTTTAGCTCATGATGAGTATTCATCATCTAGCTCAAAGTATCTAACTGCATATTTGAAATCTTTTCAAATTAAATTGTCATGTCTTCCAGTCTATTGATGAGATTTCTATTGTCATCTTCTACCATGGCCTTGTCTTCAATAGCTCTTTTCTTTTGTTTAGTTACTTCACAAAGCAACATGGCTTGTGATTCTTTTTCAAGCTTGAGTAATATGATTTCTTCGGCTTGTGCTCTATTTTTCTCCATTAATTCTATTATTGTTGCATCAAATTCCTTGGAGTCTTCATTGGAAAATACATGTGCGGTGTCAATCTCCTTGTAGTGTATGTCATTTTCAGCTATGGCTATCTATATCCTTTCTTCTTTTCAAAGATTTTCTCAGTTCCTCCCTGGCTTCCTCTACTTTGTGTAGAGCTACTTGCACATCAATCACCTGATTGTCAATGATCTTCCCAAGTTTGAAAAATTCCATCTTCTGATCTTTTTCTCCAAGTTTTTAGGCTTCTCCTTATGAGAACTAGTGCTCTGATACCAATTGTTGGAATGTTTAAATGGGAAGAGTACTTTTGAGAGGGGGGTGAATCAGAAGTAACCAATTGTTATCCTTTCAAACCCTTAATAACATATAACTGGAATTAAAATGTATGCAAGTAAACAAACATAAAATGAGAGCATGCATCAACACATAACACAAGAGATTTTGGTGACCTAGAAACCCTCCAAAAATAAGAAGGTAAAACTGGGGTGGGGATGACACCCAAAAAAATTACTACAACAATGAGTTCAACCACTTTTGATGGTTTTCCCTATTAAAGGCCTTCCCTATTAAAGGCTTTACACTGTGTCAATAGTGACTGTTGAAAGGATTTACTAACACTTTACATGAAGTGTCACCCTATTAAAGGATTTACATAAAGGCTGTTAAACCCACCTAATACATAATATTTTCTTGACCTTCTCCAAAGGCTCTCCTACCTAACTGTTAAGCTAACCTATCACCATAGAATTTTAACCTCTAATACAATTATGAGAGAGTATTAGAAAATTTGACCTGATTGAATGCAATCTCAAATTGTTGGGTTCAAGCACTTGATATGCTCTTCCTCTTATGATCTCTACTAGATCTGATCTTTGGATACGTCCCCTGTTTGTTTTGATTAACTGGATGTATAAATGTTGTTATTTCCACTAAGTCTTTTCCTCTTCACACTAAATTTTTTCTATAGTCTCCCCTTTTGCAATTTTCTTCCACACATACAATGGTGCATTCCTCCTTCTTATAAATAATGCAAAGACTTAGGGTTAGGTATGGATCTATGATCCAAATTGAATCTCAAATTCTCGCTCATATTTTGCATTTTTCTTATTGGTTGCATGCCTTCACCATTTTTTTGATTGGTTGCATGCAGATTGCATAGGAAATGTAAATAATTTGTCCTTATCCTTTTTCTCCTTCAAAATTTGTCTAAGTTAGCTCCAAAAATGGGTTACATCTTAGTTTGTGCAAATACAAACTTTTATGTTGATCCTGTGTTGCTCGGTACATGAACTATTATTGACACTCGACACATACTATTTTTGGATTGCTCGACATCAACTACATTTCCTAGTTTTCTCAGCACTTGTTGTATCTTGTATCACTTGGCATATTTTTTTCTGAGTTGCTCGACATCTGAATGATTTTGTTACTTGACACATGAACAATTCTTGTAGTGCTTGACACATGAACAATTCTTGTAGTGCTCGACACATACTACACTGTAATCTGATTGACACTAATTGTGACTCAGAACCTATTGAAATTTTGGCTTAGCATCTATTGTGTACTCGACATACATAGTGAAAATGGTTAAGTGTGTTGATACTCATTTGTCAATACTATTTATTTGACCAACAAATGCAAAGAATAAAGTTGAATTGCTGACAGAGTGGCATAATAGTAAGAAATTTTTGGTCCACATGGCAAGATTTGATGGTTAATCCAGTTGAATAAATAACAAAGCTAAATTTGGCCAGAATAATGACAAAAGAAGAAACTCCTTGATGATGAACCCAATATTTTTGATCTCTTGCAACCACTTTCATCATTCCTTAGGTCTGATAAATGCAAAGAAATGCTCCACAACTGCTTGTTGATCCGTCCACTCAGTCAAAAGTTAATGACCATTGTTCTTGATCTCTTAGAGCTTTGTTTGGTAAAGAAGTGATATTTTCATGCATGGATTCACATTGTGATCAGATCTTCAAGTTTTGTAGTAATTTTTCTCTATAGACTTGGTTATAGTGGTTGAATTTTGTCTTATGATGGAAGTTATATAAGTTATGATTGTACTATAAGAAAAAATGTTGTACTCTTTCTTATGGTCAGATTTTCTTTGTTTCTTTGGTATTGCCTTGGCATACAACTATAAATTCCTTCTTTTCCTTTGAGTTATATGACATTCTATCTTATCTCTTTTAGCCATCGACGTACTATGCAAGCTTTGTCTACCTCTCTTTGATGTATTGTGAATATCTATAATCTACATTTTTGTATCTCTTTTGGCCTGTGAATGATAAGAAGTGAAGAATTTTTTTCCTCGTATCACTTATGTGGTTATCTAATTTGTATGTGGTTAATATATTAAAGCAAGTCTGAATCTATATACCTATGGATTGTCATTATAATGGTACTGTGCATGTATGGGAAGAGTTTGGTCTGGACACCCTATTTTGGTGCATCACCTCTTTAGAATAGATTAGGTAGTTTCTTTCATGCATTCTTTCTAATTTTTTTCTTCAAGAATAGTCTAATTGCATCCTAATAGTAGAGAAAGACAACCTTCTCTGGAGACTCAACCTCATAGTTCAAGTCCTATAGCTTGGAGGTTGTTGTTTCCATGTTTGACAAGGTTGTCCTTAGGTAAAACTTTGGACGAGGGTGCAAGCTTTTGTGATAACAATTTTTGGCATGCCTAGTGGGAAAATATATTAAAAATATTTAATTGGAATTCATAAGAGATTCCATGTTCATGCTAAGGAAATAGTACCACCTTTAGTATAAAGTCTTCAAGAGGCCCATTGTTCAGAAGTACTTGGTGACTCTAAGCTTCAAGCACAATCTAGTTTCTAGACCAAAGTTGTCGTGATTCATGCCCAAGAAACACACAAGGGAATCTTCTAGAGGTAATTTCTAATATTAAGAGATTTATCTTTCTAATCCAAGAAGAAATGTTAGAGTATCCTTATCACCAATTAGGAGTGTGATAGTAACACATACCCCTACAAGATCTATCTCCACTCCTCTTGTTGTTAGGTCTCAGCCTAGCATACCATCTGCTCATATAAAAAACACACTTTCTTACATGGATAGAGCTCATGATTTTGCTACCTTCAATGGTGGTAGCCCCCTTCTATTAGCCCAAAGGCATGACATACTAGTATTAGCTCTTAAGAGTATACCCAAGTTTATTGGTGAAACTTCCATCTCCCCTATTGAGCATATTCAGGAGGTGTCTAATATTTGCAATATTCATAGTATCATTGAAAATGATGTTGCAGTTAGGCTTCTGGCTTCATCCTTGAAAGGAAAGGCACTATAATGGTATAGAGGTTTGCTTCATAACTCTATTAATAATTGGGAGGGGTTAGGGGTAGCCCTATGGAAGCATTTTGAAGACAAAAGTGACCACCTGTCACTTTTAGAATAGCTGACAACTATCAAGAGGGTCCCTCATGAATTTATGTCTAATTTCAAGTATATCAAGAGGGTCCCCCATGAATGTATGTCTAATCATGGACAAAATATCTACTATAGTGAAGCCTTCTCCTGGTAATGTATTATTATAATATCTCAGAGCCTTCAAAAGTGAAATTTCTACCACTCTACAATCCATGGGAGGGGAAAATCTAGCAAATTCTTATGAGGTTGTCATAACAGCTGAAAATATTTAGATACAGCAAGGGAAGTTATCTCCAAGACTCCCCATACTTTTCTTCCCCAACTTGCCCAATTATTAGCCTACTGGAGCCCTTATTCATGTTTCCTCTATAAGTCAACTTCTTGTTGTGGTCCCAATAGCCTCTACCTCCTCTAATGGAGTTGATAGGATTGAGGCCATGATGTAGACACTAATGCAAAATGTAGATAGGAGGATGCTAGATCAAGAAAAGAAGATGGAGGATAACAGTGCAGTAGTAAAAAAGATGGGAAATGAGTTGGTGACTATGAAGAGGCAACAAGCTCAAAATAATAAGCATCTCCAACTCTAGATTCAAGGTCCCATTCATGGTAGACCTCCAAACTAGAATCATGTCCCCTACAATTAGAATAAACCTATTGACCACCCCTAGTCTTCAAACATCAACTTAAATAGGGCTTTAGTTCCTCAAAACAACCTTGCCCAAGATCAAGACTTCTACCCTTCTTGTAACTACCCCTATGGATATTGCATGTGTTAAAAGGTAGAATCTTACTTGGCTTTAGCTATACCAAAGTGAGTAGTTTCCCAACAACACAACACTAATCAACCTGTTGATACTTTTTAGTAGGGCCATTTTTCTTTCATGAACCACTTGATGGAATATGGTAATGTTGTTGGAAGCATGAATTTTGATGATATTCCTATGGGGAAGTATTGTAGATATGTTAGTATGATGATATGTTACATTCATGATTGAGTTTGTCATTGATGTCAACATAGTGGTTTTTTTGTGGTATCTAACAGAAGAACAATGAAAAGATCAAGTTGGTACATATGATTAGTTGAGTATTCTTACTATCTAAGGTTATGGGAGATACGTCTAAGTATCTAGCATATGCAGTTAACATTGAATGAAGAATTGATAAGTTTGGAAGAAGTTATGTAAGTTTTGGTGATGTCTATTTTGAGCTAGAGTTTACAAAGGCATGTTTCGGTAAACTTGTTATATCTCTTAGTAGAGTTGTTATTCTAAGAATCAAGGTTGAGTATATGAAGAAGACATATTGTTGATGATGTAGCTAAGTTTTCTAATCATAATATTATGTGTACAAAAAGTTATTTAAGTTGCAATGTAGAAGATTAATGTTATCGCTAAGTGTAACGTGTTCTTAATGTGGTCCTATAATGATTAATTGCAAAGGTCTAACTGCCGACTCAAGGAATTATTTTATGGACTCAATATAAAGGAAGGACATTTTTGTTTATCATGTAGTATGTGTAGACACCTAAATCTGATTACATCAATAAGTAATCGTGTTTAATCATCTCCTAAGACATTATTGATTAAATATTTACTATTTAATTAATTAATTGTCATCCTCTAATTAATTAATTAATTAATTTAATTAACTATAGTCCAATTGATAAAATCAAATGATCACCCAAAATAAATTTATCAATTAAATCCCTCTTCCCTTATTAAATTGAATAAATCATCAAATCTATTCAATTTAATTACATATTCCTATTTTATTGAATAAATCATTTAATAAAATATCTAAAATCCTAAAAGCCTCACTAAACCCTATCCTAACCATTCACCCATACTAAACTCATTTAACCACCTAACTAACCCATCCCATCAAAGCTAAATCACTCACCCTTAACTCCCCTTCTAAGCTAATCCTAAATCCTCTTCTAATCATGGGCACAATCATAAACATGTGTTAAGACTTGCTAACCCAAGCCAAAGTCAACAAATATCTTCCCCCCTCACCCTCCAACATAAATGACCCTTACACATCTCTTACACCTCTCCCATCCTCATTTACATCTCTTAAATGACTCTTACATACTCAAGCTCCCTCATTACTCTTTTGACCAACCCTTATCCTATCCTCTCACACTCATTCTCCTTGTGACACTTGTCACCTCCCCATTGGTGCTAAACAAGCACAATCGTTGTGCTCCCTTTTGAGTGCATCTTGACCCTCCCTCACCATCTCATCATCTTTGCATCTTGACCATCTATCTCTCTACCCCTTGGCCTATAAATTGAACCCTCTCCCTTTAGTAAAAGGATCCATCTTTCATGCAAAGTTATCATGCTATTTTGAGAGCCTAAAAACTACCAAAATATCATCATAATGCTAAAATCCCTCCATACCTCCATTGTTGAAACCCTCATCCACACCCATATTTGATTATCACCCATCCACTTGGAGCTTGAGCACAACGTGAGCATACATCCCCTCTCATCAAGGACATAGCTTCATCATCATGAGAAGCACTTGAGGAGTTTACCATCTTTGGTCTACTTTCCTCAATTTTGTCTTCTTTGGTCCTATCTTAAGTGTTTACTTGTTTTTAGTATTGAGAATTCTTTTTATAGATTAGTGTTCATTTTACACTACTAAAACTAGGTGATACATTTTGGCATGCTTGGTGGGACCCCACATTTGGGTCAATCTAATCAATTTTGAGGTTTTTTTTAATGAACTAACCAAAATATCATTTTTTGCTTATTGGTTTTTGCAGGTGGTTTGCTAACATTGCTATAGCTACACAAGTCAATCTTTGGGAAATGCGCTCCTGGCCATCTAAACATTTTTAATTTTTAAAAACTTTGAAACCCCTTCTGTTCGCAATCCTGCGACCCCAAGAACGTGATTCCATAACTACAAGAATGCGGCTATTAGCAGGCAGGAACACAAACCCACGACAATGAGTTCACAGCTGCTACTCTAGCAAAACCTTTGCATCCCCGCCAACCTTTATTTCTATGGGAGCATTTTAAACTCCTGTGGGATCACTACCATTTCCCTGTGGGAACACATCTATTGTCCAGTCAAACTTGCTAATTGATTCCTACTGTTGACCTATCAAACCCACTGAATAAAATTTCTTGTGAGAATGCTCAGAATTATACCTGTGGGATCGCACTACATTTTTAAACTTGCAGCCTAAATTTTCATTTTCACTAGTTTTTTCCTGCAATTTTGCTGACCTTTTCCTCATTCCTATGCTTTTGAGATCGCTGCCTTACCCTGCGAGATCGCTTTGTGTTTTTTTACCTATGGCCTAAACTTCACCGTTTTCACCAGTTTCCATCTTGCATTATTGAGATTCTTTTCCATGTTCTCGCATTGACGAGATTGCTTCCTAAACTCATGAGTTCACAGTGTGATTTGTTTTGTTCAAAAATTTGATAGTTTTTCATTGCAGGTTTCATGCTGACATGTTTTCTACAGGTTTTATTATCATAATCATCTTTTGAATGGCTTAAAATTGAACAAATCTCACTTTTTTCATGGAATGAATGATTAGTGATTATAATTAACCATTTCGATGAACATTTCATTTTAAGGCATTAAAGAATATTATGTGCCAATAGTTCAAATTTGGGGCTTAAAATAAATTTCATCAAATCTTGAATGCCCTAAAGGTTTAAAACGCTCTTATTCCCTCCTCTTTGAAGATTTGGCATGTGATTTCCCTTTTGTTGACTCGATTTACTCTTTTTGGTGACACTGTGAAGTTGGATCGAATCTTATATGCTAAACACATGTTTTCAAAAAGTCATAGAATAAAGCATTAAAGTGTCCAAATAGCAATGAACCCCATGTTTTGCGTGTTTTGAGATTTTGCATTTTTGCGCATCTTAGACTTCTCTCTTGTCATGCAAAGTAAGACCATTAAAGTATGTGACGCATGTACCAAAAGTTGTTAGCAAGATCATTCACAACAACCTAGGAGTGCTTCTAGTGAGTTCATCCACCTTTGGGAAGCACATCCCCTTTGGTGAGAAACTCAAATCGGTAAATAGTCTGGCTAGTATATAAATGAGGGGAAGGGTAAACCTTCTTGCTCCATCTCCTTAGTTTAGGCAACATGTTTTTGGGGGTAGCCTAAGGTGGGAAAACTTTTCCATGATTTCAGCATGTCTGAAATAGACCCTTAAGTGGATCACAACCAGTAACAACTGTTGTAGAGACTCCATAGACCCATTTATAACCCTCTTAGTCTAAAGTATCTCGCTTTTCTTTCATGGTATGTTATTCATAGTGCAAGGGAAACAACATCCCTCAAGATTACTCACCATTGTGCTCCCTTGTTAGAGACATAAGGCCACTTGGGTTTCATCTCCAAGGGTCATTGTTCTCGCAGAAGGGGAACTTCTATTTGTCATGCCTTGAAGGTTCTTTGATGTGTATCCTTTGTTGATCAACTCTTGTATTGACTCACCTCTTCAATTAGAGGGAGATATTGCACTAGAACCAAGAAACATCAAGTTGTAGGCCGTTGAATAGCATATGACAATCAAATTTTGGCTGTAGGGATAAAGTGTGTGTTTGAACTATCTTAAATTATGCTCAAGACCTATGAAAAACATTTGTTGAACATACACAATTCAGTGGTTACTATCAAAAAATCCTTTTGCTAAAGAGATCAACTGTTTGTATTTCTCAAAGTTGTTTTGTCCTTTGAGAAATTGTTTTCTCATTTATCCCCATATCAAAAGAGAGAAAGTTTCACCTTTGTCATCTTAAAACAACAGTTGTTAGCAAGTCCATTCACAACAACTGCTTGTCTTACTAGTCCAATTTGACCATTTGCCTCAAAACAATCTACTTATTCCCTCAAAAACACAAGAATCACTAAGCAGAACCTAAGTTATGAATCCTTTGTTGGCCAAAGTCTTGCTCTTTTTCAGAAATACTTTTCCATTTACCCTACTTGATTGGAAATATCACAAATTTTATCTTTGAGAGACCTCACCTTCATATATAAGAAACGATTGTTAGCAAGCCCACTCACAACACCATACTTTTAGTTTACCTTTTACCTACACTTATTACCTAGAAAATACCCCACAAGAGTCTAGTTACCAACAAACCCCTTTTGATCTAAAAAGATTCAAAAGTTGCTCTTTTCAAAATATCTTTTTTCTAGGAATCTACTTGACTGAAAAATGACACATTTTTCCTTTCCTAGAAGATAGTTAGCCAAATTAATCCTAAAAAAATCCAAAACTTGTTATTTCTCAATTGATTTATGTTCCAACCCAAGGTCTAGAAGGTATACTTAGCATAGTCGCTACCTCCAAAACCCCACAGTTGTGATTTAAATCCTTGGAAATATCTCATGTCAGGCCATCTGAAGACTAAGTTTAAGAAGGCCAAGCTCCCTCAAATACTAGCTTATCAAGAAATTGAAGCAGAGCATAAGAAACATACCCCTAACCCTAAGATTTCCAAATTGGATCAAATAGAGAAAGATGGAGCCGAGATAGCATTGCAAATTGAATGGGACTACAAAATCCAAAACCTAACCCTTCAACATGGTGTTAATATGAGCCTTATCAACAACTCTACTATTACTCATTCTGATTAGGTCCTTTCTTTTTCCACACACACTTACACAGTTATAGGTTTAGTCTCTCATTTAGGAATTGCACTATCCCATTCAAGCATTTGAAGTTAGACCATCTCCTCTCATCTTAGGCTGTTGAAGAAGAATCCTCCACATGCATTGTTAAAATCTTAGCATTATTCCCTCACTCACTTAGAAACATTTTGCATCATATCTCTCATCATCTTGAGTATCCTTGAAACACAACATTTGCTAGAAATAAGTTGTCATTAATACACAACATCACCTTGAGCCGAAGGTTAGGGTCACACTTTTTGCATCACCATCACATTTCCACATTCATATTTTAGGAAAACACAAGCCTTTTGCACTTAGTACCATATCATTTAGACTTCCTTATTATCATACATCCTTAGTATCATCCCTCACTGCATTTGCATCTTTAGGAAAAGCATCCTTTCATGCCACCCACCACACGCTTTGGTAGGAACACACGAAAAAATAAAGATATGGATCCTAGTCATAGTGGTAACACATCTCAAGCTCAGCTGTACCTCATAGTATCCATGCCATCATTAGAGCCACCGCTGCAAACCCCCAAGGATCCAGGTTCATCCATAGATATTGAGGCTTTCATGAACCAACCTAGTCATGCTACCATCATAAATGACATCATAGATCACAATAAGGAAACCATCATGGAAAATTTCTTATGGGATAATGTTGGTGTCTTTGAGTTTGGACGTCCACCACCTATTGACATAAGCGATCCTACTCACCCATTGTTTGGATGACAACCACCTTAGGTAGAACCAATAGACCCAAATATACCCTCGACCTAGGTGCCAGTTCCCATTCCACAGAACACTCATCCCACTCTCACTCAACCATTATTGCATACTACTTCCCAAACAATATCGAGTATACCATCTGCATCTGTTGCTACCACTCACTTTTTTGCTCCACCAAATCCTCCATTTGCATCCAGTAGTACTACCTTTTTGCTTCCACCCCATATCACATTTAGTCCATTTGCTACTCAAATGCCACCATTAGGGTCCAATACTTCATCTTCCATCCCACCTAACATCTCTATCAACCCATTTGCAACTAGCCAAAGTACATCGGCTGCATTTCCCTTGGGACCTTGGAATGTTTCCACAACATCGGGCCCTATCACTAGTATCCCCTCTAGCGCTGTAGTTGTATCTGCACCTCAAGCACTATCATCTACCATCTCACATAGCTATTCACTCCCACCCCTTACCATCTATTTCTCCATGCCACCACGAGGCAATAGCCCAAATCCATTGCCACTGCAATTCCCTATAGTAAACACTTTGCCACAGATTAACTACCTTGTGCCTATTCAAAATTTGTCATACTCTCAAGCAGGTGCACAACCCATAATTATATATTCCCAGGGCATGACACAAGCATTACCAGCATTACCAACATTTCAACCATAGTCTTCACATTAGCAGTATGCCCAAGCACCCACATCGAACTATCTCATAGGGCAGTAACCTCATAGTTATCTACCACACCAACCTTAGTAGATGTAATAGTATGCACAACCCACATTTCAGCAACACTTAGCATCCACTCCACCAATTATGCAAACTATTTTTCTACAGACACCATATGGTCATTAGAGTTCTCCATATCACACTTCAGATTTTGGCACATATCCTACATGGGGGCACTTGGATCGGGGGCACCCGCTCCCCCACCTATAAAATTTGAATGGGAAGAGATGAAAAATGCTCTTAAAGCCCTCAAAGATGGAACAGACACCAAAACTTTCAAGTTTGAGAATGATTTCCCATACCCTTTTGATAGGACTATCACGATGACTCCATTTCCTAAACATTTTGAGATCCCCAAGTTTGACAAATTTAGGGGAAAAAGTGATCCAATCACACATGTTAAGGAATTCTATATGCATTGTTAGGAGGTAGCTGTTGTCACTTAGGTTTGCACCCTTGTCCAAGGCCTATGCACGTGGACAACCTAGTGAAACATGGAAACAACCTCCAAGCTGTGGGACTTGAACTGCGAGGTTGAGTCGCCGGAGAAGGCCGACTTCCTCTTACTATCAGGGCACACCTAACTACTCTTGGAGAGGAAAAGGGAGAAAGAGAGCACGAAAGCAAATCTACCTAGTTCTAATCTAAGGAGGTGATGCACCAAAATAGAGTGTTCGGACCAATTCTCTGCCCATACATGCGCTACTGAACCAGAATGAAACTAAAGATATACGCATCCAGACTTGCTTTAATCAAATAACCACATACAGATAAGAAAAATAAGATGAATGACACAAGGAAGAAGTTCACTTATATATCATTCACAGGCCAACAAAGATACAGTCATGCAGATTGCAGATTTCCACAAAACAATGGCACAGGCAAAGAATTCTTGCACTTTAATACCAATGACCGAAGGAGATAAGTAGAGAATCAGACAGTTCAGAGGAATAGGGGAATTCACACTAGAATTGTAGAGAAAAAGCAGAGGAAAAAATAGAGAGAAGGTCCCCCCTTACAAAAACTACAAAATCTGCCTTTATAGTTCAGGCATAACTGAGATCTTTTGCTGCTGAAGTGACCCTACAGCTACCTGCCATTAAGTCCTGCAGAGGACAATCATGGAAATCTGAAGAAAATCTGATCTTTGTTGCAACACGTGTTCTGAGAGGACTGAAAATGGCGCCATCGATGTTCTGACTGGGTAGATAGATCGAATGAGATGGTGGAGTGCTCTTCCTCATTTTTCATTCATTCTGAGTAGGTTGAGATTGATCATGAAGATCAGATCGCACAAAAAAATTGATTACCTTTGTTTCTTGGTTCATGAATCAACAGGGTCAGCGAGGTCAAACGGCTCCACATGCTGACTGGGCCACGCGGGCCAATCACATTCCTTCCTTTTGCCATTTTGGACACCTTTTCCATGTTTGACCACCCTTAATATTGATTGGGCGCCATGTCGCTATTGAAAAAATCTTCAAAAATCCTGATGGCGCCATAGTGCCTAGTGGTCTCAACCTAACAGTGCCACCTTTCCACCATCTAGCTATAACATCAAAACTAACTGCCACATTGACTGTGACGATTGCTTTAACTGCCAACCGTTAACCGTCAACCTTAGCTAAGCCAGTGAGACACGTGTCAACAAGGCGCTATGTCACCATGGTATCCACCATGCAACTTCCAATGGTGAGATAGCACCAACCGTTGATATGCCTTAGATCGGATGATCATGAAGACTCATCGTACCACTATACAGTTCTTACCCCGAGCCCATCATATCTAGCACCACCTTAGCAATGCACCACACTCAAATGACACTTGGCATACTTTGGTGAGACCTGGCCCTATTGATCCACATGGCAGAAGGGTGTTATGTCGCTATGGTAAAGATTGCACAACTTCACCATAGTGAGATGGCGCCTATCGTTGATCTGGCTTAATCTGACAGCAAGCAAGATAGATACTGCTCCTCAGTGTATCGATCAATGGGAACCGACCACGTGCCAATTGTCTATATTTCTTGGGCCTCCAAACCTGGACCCACAAGGACACGTGTCCTCCAAGCACCAACTCGCTATCGTAAATCTCGTATAGCTTTTCCATATTGTGATGGTGCCTGCCCTTGATCTCTACAGATCTGACGATGGAGAACTTAACCCTTTACTATGCTGGCTACATGAAAATATGGTCCCACCAAGACATGTGGCGCCCAAGCACTATGTTGCTGTTGATATCTCTCGAGCAGTTCCTCATAACGCGATGGCATCCATCGTAGATCAATCTCAATCTGACGATCAGAACCACCTCGTACTTTGCACATCCCTCCCTCTAAAATTTGCTAGGCCCGTGAACCACATATGCTCTGACTCATACACTTGGCATCTCCCTATTGGCCTTCAAAGCACCAACCTGGTAGATTCTGGTATTGTTTAATCCTGACCACTCCACATGTCAACCAGGTGCTATGTCACTATGCTATCTGCCATGCAACTTCTAAAAAGCAACATAGCACCAACCGTCGATCTACCTTAGATCTGACGATGGAGAACCTGGGGGCCATAGAAACCATGTTATAAGGCTTAGGCATTAAAATAATATTAACTTTGGGAATTAGCCATTGGATGGGCTGGACATTTGAAAATTGAATCTTGGTGGCACGAATAAATGATAAGATTTATGGTGACTCACAGGGGACACAAGCCTGCTATGTGTATGACTAGTGGCCTCATGTATCCATTGGGCTATGGAGTCAAAAAATGGGTCTGTGCATACTGTCAAACCCTAACCCCTCTGTGAGGAGATCAAAACATGAAATCCTAAAAAAACTGCAACTGCAATTGGAAACAAAAAACAAAACTTCCTCTGCAACCTGAGACACCTCAAAATTTGCTACTTCACAGGGAGACAGCTGTGCCCACACACTTCTTGAAAAGCAGGAAACAACAGAAAAGAAACTAAACTACTTATGTACATGGATTCCCAAATTTTTAGAAATAGGGCTTCAGATAGATACCATTGACTGGAATGAGCAAAATCTCTCCATTGGGTCGGCTTAGCTGGAATGCATTAGCCTATTTGCAATTGGCAATCAGATAGGGGCCACTCCATAGTGCGTCAAATTTGGAATGTCTTCCTAGTTTTTCCCTATCTGCATCCCACTTTAGAACTAAATCCCCTTCTTTGAAGGTTCTGACCCTAGTTTTCTTATCAAAACTCCTTTTCATCTGTTGCTGATATATCTCTAGGGTTTGCATAGCTTTATTTCTCTTTTCTTCTAGTTCAATCAGCTCTGCCATTCTTACTGACATGGCACTATCTTCAATCAATTTAGGCTAATGAGCCAACTCCAAGGATGGAAATTCCAATGAGATTGAGAGTCTGGCTTCCCTACCATATACCAGTGCAAGAGTTGAATTCCCAACAGATCTCTTGTGTGTTATCCTATCAGCCCACAGAGCAGTTCTTAATTTCTTATGCCAGGCCCTTTGATTGTCTTCTATTATCCTCTTCATGATTCTGATCAGATTCTTGTTGGAAGACTCAACCAAACCATTACCCTAGGGATAGTAATTTGATGATGCACTCAGGTAGATATTGTGATTCATTGCCCATGCACAAATCTGGGTCCCAAAAAAAGACTTAGCATTGTCCGAGATGATAGTAGAAGGAGCAGCAAACCTAGATACAATCCCATCAAGGAACTCAACAACTGATGGTTCTGTGGCATCCTCGAAGGCAACCGCCTCTGTCCATCTAGTGAAATAATCAGTAGATACCAAAATCCATTTATGACCTGCACTAGATGGAGGATTAATGGGGCCTATAAAATCCAACTCCCATTGGGTAAAGGGCTGATCCACCTGAATAGGACGAAGGGGGGGAGCTGCAAGCCTCTATTTTCTTGAAAAGAAAGCACACTTCTTACATTTTCTCACATATCCATAACAATCATGAAAAAAGGATGGCCAATAATAACTAGCCCTCATGATCTTCATGGCAGTTGTTCTTGTAGAGAAATGGCCACCATCAAGGCCATCATAAAGTTCCTTAATCATCCTCTCAGCTTGATCCTCTTCAATGCATCTCAATAGGGTCCCATTAAAATCCCTCCTAAATAGGATACCATCAATTACAACATAGGGAATGGAATGCCGTCTATATTGTCTTCTTTTAGCTCTGTCCAATCCCTGAGGGTATCCATCCCCTGATAAGAAGCTCTTCATATCATTTATCCAGCTCCTTGGGCCATTAACATTTCTTAACTCTTGCTGCTCTATTATTACCATAGCAACCTCTTCATCTGAATCCTGGCATGATAACATTTCTTTGCACAACCCTTTCCCTCTTACCAGCTTGGTAATTTGGATATCAACATCATACTCCATTGCCTTAGTGATCCATCTAGCTCTCTTTTCACTGATATCTTTGCTTAACAGGAAGTCCTTTACACTCGCATGGGGCACCAACAAATGGATCTTATTGTGGGACAAGAGGTGCTTGAATTTCTTCAAGGCTCTAATGACTGCAAGGGCCTGCTTCTCAACAAAGCTGTACTTATCTTCATATTCCTTGAGCCCTTCACTAAAGAAGGCTATGGGCTGCTCCTCATCCTTGTCATTTGTTTGAGTCAAGACAACAGAGATACTTGACTTACCACCTAGAGTGTAGAGGATGAAATCTTTCTCAAAATTTGGGTTCATGAGAGTAGGGGCTGAGGCTATGGCTGTCTTGATCTCTTCAAAACTCTCCTTCCCTTCCTTGGTCAATGAGAAGACCATACCTTTCTTAAGCATAACTGTAAGAGGTTTCACCATGGTAGCAAGATTAGGAATAAACCTTCTTACAAAATTTATTCTACCAAGGAAACTTTGCAGCCCCTTCTTGTGTTTAGAAAGAGGAAGGGCAAGTATTGCCTTTGTTCTTTCTAGACCAATGGTTAGCCCATCCTTAGATACAATGTGTCCCAATAATTTTCCTTGGCTTGTAGCAAAGACACACTTGGCTGGGTTAAGGGAAACCCCAAAGTCTCTACATATTAGAAATACCTGCCTTAGATGATTAAAATGATCTTCTACATTTTTTGAATATACAATTATATCATCAAGGTATACTAAGACAAACTTGTCAATTAATTTTTTAAAGACCATCTCCATTGCCTTTTGAAATGTGGCACCTGCATTTGTTAGCCCAAATGGCATCTTGCAATAAGCATAGGTGCCCCATTTAGTAGTAAATGTTGTCTTATGTCTATCAAATTCTTTAACCAACACTTGGTTATAACCAGAAAACCCATCAAGAAAAGAGAATCTCCTTGACCCACTGACTCTAGACAGGATTTGCTCCATGGAAGGGAGAGGATGGTGATATTTAAGAGAAGCCTGATTAAGATCCCTAAAGTCCACACAAAGTCTGATTTCTCCATTCTTCTTCCTTATAGGGACAAGGTTAGCTACCCATGATGAGTGTTTGATAGGAAATATTATATTAGCCTCTATCAACTTGGATAGTTCTTTCCTCATTAGAGGCTCAATCTTAGGATTCACTAGCCTCTATTTTTGCCTTACTGGCTTGGCCTTATCAACTAAATCTATGGTATGCTGAAACAAACTAGGATCAAATCCTTTTAAGTCATCATATGTCCAAGCAAATACATCATTAAATTCTTGACATAGATGAATGAAGTTTTCTTGCTCAATTTTGGAACATACCTTCCCCACATTCAGAAATTTTCCATCAGCAATTGTAACTGGGGCATAATCATCCTTTTCTGCAGCTAGATTCATTCCTTTGCCTCTTGTTTGATCATCAGGATTAAAGAATCTCTCCAAGGTAATGAGACCCTTGGGCAACTTGTTAGAACTAAGATGAATGATCTGATCACCATACTGATCTTGCAGTCTTGACTGGTTTCTATATGAGAATTTTGCCTCATTCTACAAGAAACTCACAATTTGCTTATCAGAATCAAACACCTGCCAATGAGTGTTGTTGTCAGGGATGGCAGGCCTCACTACCACCTTTATTTGTTGCTTCTTCTTCTCTTCAAGATTCCCTAGTACATCATAAGATGCACCTATTTCTGCAAGTCTATCAACATGTTTATTTTCTTTCCTAGGAATGCTCTGAATATTAAATGCATTGAAGCCCTCAAGCAAATCCCAGACTCTATATTTGTAAGACTTGAGCAGGCCATTTTTGGTGATATTCTAGTTTCTCACTTGGTTAACTACTAACTCACTATCCCCATATACTCTCAAGGCTTGAATTCCTCTCTTTTGGGCAAGTAAGAGACCTTGAATCAAAGATTCATACTCGACCACATTATTGGTGCAACTGAATTGGAGCCTAAAGGAGAAGTAGTATCTTATTTGTGCAGGAGAGATCAACATAACACCAGCCCCTAATCCATTTCTATTCCTTGAGCCATCAAATTACATACTCCATGTTCCACTTATATCATCATTAGTCCCGATTAGATCAGGAACTTGAGCATCTTTCTCTATTATGCAATATGTACTAAGGCCTGTCTCAAGATTTTTTGACATAGATTCAAACTGATATGTAATAGCCCATTCATCCAAGAAGAAATCAAGAATCTCTGCTATGGAAGTGGTAGGCTCATTTACTATGTCATTTTCATCCATCTCTAGAATAGGGCAATTCATGTTGATGGGATTGGGGGTGTAAGATTCAGTGTGATGAAGGGCTTGAGGGTCTACTCTAATTGAGGCATTGGCTCCATATCTGGTCTTAAATGACATATATGACCAATCAGAAGATATGAATCCACCAATTTGAGTAGTGAAGTCTCTTGAAAGATAGATAGCAAAATATGGCTTGACTTCAACAACAGATATGTCTTGAATCATAGTGCAACCAGGGCATGCATGTAGGGCCATCTCCACATTCCTAAGGATACCTACAGTTTTGATAGTACTACCATCTAATTGTAACACATCCCTAACAATGGGCTCATATTTCATTCCTAAAGCATCAGCAACACACCTAGGCATTACCGAGCTACTAGCCCCATAATCTATCATGCAATTGTGGACTAATTTGCCCCCTATAATCAGAGAAACATAGAATGGAGGAGGTCGAACCTTTTTATTTTTCTCCACATCCCTTGCTTGTTGTACTAGACTTGTGGCACTCTCCATGATAGATGGCTGATCCTTGGGTTCAATCTTCTCTAATTCTTGCTGCAGCATCCTCTTTTGCATTGGTATGGTAGCAATAGCATCCCACATAGAAATATTCACATTGGTCTTCTTCATTTTCTCTACCACACTGAATGGTGTGTTAGGAACTTTGGTAGGAACTTTGGGAGCTGCACTTATAAGAGGTTGAGATGGGGCAACATAAGGATCACTTGCATCTTTCTTTCTAGAATCTTGCCTTTGCTGCTGTGAAGCACTCATTCATTCATTTGCTACATGTGCATGAGGTGCAACACTTGAAGTTGAGGCCTGCTTAGGAGAAGGAGGGGCAGCATGTTCCATAGCTCTCCTCTTACTTCTTGTGTTATGAGCAATAGAATCCTGGTTTACATTACAATGCTCCCCAATCTAATGATTCATGAAAGAGCAATCATCATGTCCTTGAATATATGAGGCCTCCTTGGGATGATCCTCCTTGTATGATTGTTTTGCTGCAGGTTCTTGGTCAGTTAGGGCCAAATAAGATTCTACCTTATGGCACATGCAATAGGCATAAGAATAGTTGTAGGAAGGACATAAATCTTGATCTTGGGCCAAGTTATTTTGAGGGACTATAGCTCTATTCTGATTTGAGCTTGAAGTAGAAGCATGACTATTTTGCCTACCCTGATCAAAAGAGCTATTCCACTGATTAGGAGGCCTACCACCATTTGGAGCTTGATATTGCAATTGGGGAGGCTTGCCACCTTGAGCTTGCTACCTTTCTAAGGCCACCACCTTGTTACTCATTTTTTTGTATCATAGAGAAACTATCCTCTAATCTCTTTCCTTGGTCCTTCAACTCCCTCCCCTACTCTTGCAATTTTTTATCCAGGGTCTTCTCTCTCCTATCTATATTCAGCACTAGACCTTGGAGCATCTCTTTCAGTTCATCTATACCATTTGAGGATGTGGAATCTTGAGGGACTGGAGGAAGGGCTTGTGATGTAGAAGTTGTAGGAAGAGGGGCCATTGCTAGTTGGTGGTTGGGAACATCAGGAAAGAAAGGCATAGGGGGCCTTGGAGCCAACTTTCCTCCTTGTATTAGGATGTTCTCAGCTTTTATGGCTATCTCATAGGCATTAGGCAAGGTATCTCCTCCCATAGTTTGGATTGTAGTGGCAATATCACTGTTAAATGCTCTAAGGTAATGCAAGAAGGCATTACCGTGGGTAGGTTTCACTGTAGTAGGTATTCTATCCCATGTCTTTTGAAATCTATATTTAAAATCAGTCATACATTCATGGGGGGCCCTTTTTATAGTAGTTAGCTGCTCTAAAAGTGTTAGATGGTCACTTCTATCCTCAAAATGTTTGCATAACCCTGCTCCTAGTCCATCCCAATCAGTTATAGAACCATGAGCTAAGCCTCTATACCACTGTAACGCTTTTCCTTTTAAAGATGAGGCTAGAAGTCTGACAGTGACATCATCCTCTGTAATACCATGAATATTAGAGACATTTGCTACTTCTTGGATATGCTCTAAAGGGGAGATGGAAGTTTCACTAGTAAAATTAGGTATACTTTTTAGTGTAGATACTGGTATATCATGTCTTTGGGCTAACAATAGAGGACTTCCACCATTAAAGGTGGCAAAAGAATGAACTCTTGGCTGTGCCATGTAAACAAGTGTTCTATTGATGAGTGTTGATGGCAATCTAGGCTAAGTTTGAATAGTAGGAGGAGTAGAGATAGACCTTACAGGTATATTAACTGTTATTACACCCCTAACTGGTGATAATAAAATTCTAGTCCTCCTTCTTCTAGGATTTGAAAGAGAAAGCTCTTGATATTGAAATTTACCTCTAGAAGATGCCCTTGTTTCAACTCTGGGCATGAATCACTGCAACTTTGGCCTAGAACAATATTTGCTGATGCTCAGAGTCACCAAGTACTTTGAAGAATCAGCCTCTTGAAGGCTTGAATACTAAAGCCAACACTACCTCTTTAGCATTAACCTTTGAAAATATTTCTTCTTGACACCAGTAGACTTTAAATTTGTTTGAAAAAGTGTCCCACCGGGCATGCCAAAAAATTTTCTCACTTAGGTTTGCACCCTTGTCCAAGGCCTATGCGCGAGGACAACCTAGTGAAACATGGAAACAACCTCCAAGCTATGGGAATTGAACTGCGAGGTTGAGTCTCCAAAGAAGGGTGGCTTCCTCTTATTATCAGGGTGCACCTAACTACTCTTGGAGAGGAAAATGGAGAAAGAGAGCACGAAAGCAAATCTACCTAGTTCTAATCTAAGGAGGTGATGCACCAAAATAGAGTGTTCGGACCAATTCTCTACCCATACATGCGCTACTGAACCAGAATGAAACTAAAGATATACGCATCTAGACTTGCTTTAATCAAATAACCACATACAGATCAAAAAACCAAGATGAATGACACAAGGAAGAAGTTCACTTATATACTATTCACAGGCCAACAAAGATACAGTCATGTAGATTGCAGATTTCCACAAAACAATGGCATAGGAAAAGAATTCTTGCACTTTAATACCAATGACTGAAGGAGATAAGTAGAGAATCAAACAGTTCAGAGGCACAGGGGAATTCACACTAGAATTGCAGAGCAAAAGCAGAGGAAAAAATAGAGAGAAGGCCCTCCCTTACAAAAACTACAAAATCTGCCTTTATAGTTCAGGCATAACTGAGATCTTTTGCTGCTGAAGTGACCCTGCAGCTACCTGCCATTAAGTCTTGCGGAGGACAATCATGGAAATCTGAAGAAAATCTTATCTTTGTTGTAATAGGTGTTCTAAGAGGACTAAAAATGACACCATCGATGTTCTGACTAGGTAGATAGATCGACTAAGATAGTGGAGTGCTCTTCCTCATTCTGCATTCATTTCGGGTAGGTCGGGATTGATCATAAAGATCAGATCGCACAAAAAAATAGATTACCTTCATTTCTTAGTTCATGAATCAACAGGGTCAGCGAGGTCAAACGACTCCACATGCTGACTGGGCCATGCGGGCCAATCACATTCCTTTCTTCTGCCGTTCTGGACACCTTTTCCATGTTTGACCACCCTTAATATTGACTGGGTGCCATGTCACTATTGGAAAAATCCTCAAAAATCCCGATGGCGCCATAGTGCCTAGTGGTCTCAACCTAACTGTGCCACCTTTCCACCATCTAGCCGTAACATCAAAACTAACTGCCACATTAACTATGACGATTGCTTTGACTGCCAGTCGTTAATCATCAACCTTAGCCAAGCCAGTGAGACACGTGTCAACAAGGCGCTATGTCACCATGGTATCCACCATGCAGCTTCCAATGGTGAGATAGTGCCAATCGTTGATCTACCTTAGATCGGATGATCATGAAGACTCGTCGTACCACTATACTGTTCTTACCCTGGGCCCATCATATTTGGTGCCACCTTAGCAATACACCACACTCAAATGACACCTGGTGTACTTTGGTGAGACTTGGCCCAGCTGATCCATGTGGCAAAAGGGCGTTATGTCACTATGGTAAAGATCAAGCAACTTCACCATAGCGAGATGATGCCTATCATTGATCTAGCTTAATCTGATGGCAAGCAAGATAGATACTGCCCCTCAGTGTATCGATCAATGGGAACTAGCCACGTGCCAGCTATCTATATTTCTTGTGCCTCCAAACTTGGACCCACAAGGACACGTGTCCTCTAGGAACCAACTCGCTATCATAAATATCATGCAACTTTTTCATAGTGCGATGGTGCCTTCCCTTGATCTCTATAGATTTGATGGTAGAGAACTTAACCCTTTAGTGCACTGGCTACATGAAAATGGTCCCACTAGGACACGTGGCGCCCCGGCGCTATGTCACTGTTGATATCTCTCAAGCAGTTCCTTATAGCGCGATGGCACCCATCATAGATCAATCTCAATCTGATGATCAGAACCACCTCATACTCTGCACATCCCTTCCTTTGAAAATCGCTAGGCCCATGAACCACATATGCTCTAACTCATACACTTGGCACCTCCCTATTGGCCTTCGAAGCACCAACCTAGCAGATTTTGGTATTGTTTAATCTTGACCACACCACGTGTCAACCAGGCACTATGTCGCTATGCTATCTGCCATGCAACTTCTGAAAAGTGACATAGCACCAACCGTCGATCTGTCTTAGATCTGACGATGGAGAACCTGTGGGCCGTAGAAACCATGTTATAAGGCTTAGGCACTAAAATAATATTAACTTTGGGAATTAGCTGTTGGATGGGCTGGACATTTAAAAATTGAATCTTGGCAGGGTGAACAAATGATAACAGTAGCTTATATTGATGTGTTCCTCATGTGGCTCTTTCCCAAGAGCCTAGCAGGACTAGCCTTGGAATGGTTCTATCATATCCCACAAGGTACTATTAAAACTTTTGCCAAACTTTTTGAGGCCTTTGTTGCATAGTATATCCATCTCATTGAAACTAAACTATTTGTAGTAGACCTAGTCCACACAAAACAAAAAAGAGGAGAAAGTCTTGCAGAATACTTGCAATGTTGGTAGATCCTCACAACAAGGATTTCTTGTACCATCCCTAAGCATCATCTTGTCAAAATATTCATAAATAATGCACATCTTAGCCTCGCTCATCATATGGTTATGAACTATCTGGAAACATACAAGGACATCAAAGAAAAAGGTATGGGCGTCAAACAAGGCCTTATTAAGGATGGTGTCATCATATTGTACAAAGAAAACACCCAGGACCGAGGTCCAAGCAATGACAAAAATTGATATTGGAACAAAAATAAGAATACAGTGATAGATGGTGCCACTGACACTCGGCAGGTTCATATTGTTGGGGCAGCTACCAATGTTCCCACCACATTTTTCTAACAACAACCTTATTAGTAGCAACCCTCTATGTATCACCAGCCACCTGTGTAAACTCAGTAGCAAGTACCCGCACATCATAATCAAAGTAATGTTGTCACACTGTCAATAGGTATTAAACCCCGTGTTTAGAGGAAATCACGCATATACATCCCATTGGGGGAACCTCTTCATGCAATCTTCAAAAAATTGGCCAAAGATAACCTTGTTTGATATCCACAAATGCAACCCTTGGAGCCCAATCAGTCTAGAGCATCTTGGTACAAAGATAACGTATATTGAAAATTTTATCGTGTCAAAGGGCACACTACCCTTAAATGCATGCAACTTAAGGATTATGTACAAGACCTCATTGACTAGAAAGAGATCATAGTGGGGGAACAACCCTCACCCAATGCAGGATTAATGATGTATCAAAATGCTTTCCTTCCTCACAACATGAACCTGGGAAAGGCACCTGCAAACCCTCCTGTCAACAAACCTAACAATGCTTTGGGTAAATAAGGTGACAATCGAGATACATCTCAGAATTATACCTCAGCATACTTAGACTATAGTAGCTTAATTGGTTGGATATCACAAGTTAAGCCATCCGTCAACATCATAAATATCAAAGGCCCAAACACTTAGTGTGTAGTTGCTACCCACCGAACGCGACTCAATATAGCTGGTCCACCTGTATCTACACAAATCAAACCACCATCAGCATGACCACCTCCATCTTGAGCATCTCCATCAGAATCACCTTTACTAGGGCTGTAGTATAACATCTTGAAACACCTTGGAAAAATGCCTACCCAGATCTCCATCCTGGATCTCTTATGGACAAGCCCACTTTATCAAGAGATCCTTGACAGTACTCTTTGTGAGTCACGTGTCCCCTCTGACATAAATGCCACTGAGTTTCTAACTTGGTTGGCCATCTTTTGGCCTCATGTGCCTTATCCTTCAAAACCACTAATATCCTAGTAGTTGAACCCGATCACATCCTCCCACTTCGCATAGCTGTCATGGTTTTTGACTTTGCAATTAAACGTGTCATGATAGATAATGGATCTGCTCTAAACCTAAGTACTCTAAAGTTCATCAAACAGGCAGGATATACTAAAGCAGATATCATCAATGAGGTGATCACCATCAAGGCATATGACAATTTGGAGCGTACTACTGAAGGAACCATCTTGCTCCCTATCAGAGTCAGCCCAGTCACTCAAGAAACACTCTATCATGTAGTTGATCTTAACCTTCCATATAACATCCTCCTTGGTCACCCATGGATTCATGCCATGAAGGACATTCCATCCACATATAATTAGTGCATCAAATTTTTGCATAATGGCACTAAGCTAACCATCCACATAGATCCTAAACCCTTTGCTTATTGCAATGCGGTTGAAGCTTCATACACCAATCACTGTCTTGGGATCGAAGTTGGCACCACCATGGCTAGTTCCTTTGGCACCTGCCATGATCTAGACACCATTTTAGCCTCCACTCTTTCCATAGTTAAGATCAACTACCATGGTTGTGGTGAGTATAGTCTCACATATGCTTTTTCTATCAATGCTCTACCACTTGATCCACATACTCAAGGATGCCTGACACAAGAAGGGCCTATACCAAAAACCACCTCTCAACTCCACCAGCTAGGCCCTACCACATTTATCACCAAAGGTATCCTTGATGGAGCAGAAAATGCACTAGACATTAACACATGGCTATACAAAGAGCCACCTCCTAAAAGTGAAACACTTCTTGATCACTTTAAATAGAAATATCCTTGGTCACATCACTTGGCCATAGAGCAATGGGATTATCAAGGAGGTGGTTTAGGTCACCAAGAATCAGGTATGAGATAGCCTATAGAAGCACACCAAGGATAGAAAACTAGAGGCTTGGGCTATGGACTCCCTGCAATTGGGGGCACTACAATGGAAGGCCACGCCTTTATGAACATCCAAAACACTCTCATTGAGGTCGAAGAAATCCCTAAGGAAGTTGAAAAGAAAGCTTACAACGATAAATTCCTTGATGAAATAATCCTTGGAGCCTTTGTGCTTTGCCAATTATCCTTGAATCTCATAGACCTCCCTCTCACTCACCCCTCACTCATAGATTGGGACCAACCAAGTTTCATTCATGTTGACGAGTTCTCTACCAAGCACACACTCCTCAAATTCATGGGGGCATAAATGCTACATAAACAACCGCCACCACCATCGGCATATGTCTACAAGCTGGATCCTATAGGTTACTTCGAGGAGGAGGAAATCTCTAGTTGCAAAAGTGAAATTCAAAAAGAAACAAAAAAGCAAAATGATGAAAGAAAAACATCCCATGGTGAAAACAACTCTTGAGTGCCATTGGGTGACTCAAAAATTGAAACAAAAATAAAGGACGTATCCAACAGTGAAAACCTCTCAGAGGCACCTGAAGATGGGGATTTCATCCTCCCCCCACAAGAGCATCAACCTCCTATATCTTTAGTTCTAACAGAAGAAACTTGGCTTATAAATATTAGTTTGACAGAGATACCACATATTACATACATTGTAGCCTCTCTACCACATGAGTAGGCAGATCTTCTCATTGAGGTTCTCTGTGAGAATGTGGGTCATTTTGCATGGTCATATAAGAACATACCGGGTTTGGACCCCAAACTAGTTATGCATCATTTGGTAGTGGATCTGGGGGCCAAGCTTGTCAAACAGAAACTTCGAAAAATGCACCCCAAAGTGGCTTTATTAGTCAAAGCAGAGCTAGAAAATTTTCTAGAGGCCAAAATCATTCAGCCAATTGATTATTCTAAATGGATTTCTAACATGGTACTTGTTACCAAGCCCTTTGGTGATATCAATATTTGCACCAATTTTAGGGATCTTAATAAAGCTTGTCCAAAAGATGACTTTCCACTACCAAATATCGACGTGATTGTGGATCTCACCACAAGTCATGAACTCTTGTCACTAATGGATGGTTTCTTTGAGTATAATCAGATTCATATTGTAGAAGAAGATCAACATAAAATGACATTCACTACACCTTGGGGCATGTTCTACTACACCATGATGCCATTTGGGTTAAAAAACATTGGGGTAACCTATCAACGTGCGATGATGGTCATCTTCCATGACCTAATCCATAAGATACTTGAGGATTACATGGATGATATTCTAGTCAAATCTCTCAATGCTTTGGATCACTTATCTCACCTTGAGGAAGTGTTCAATCGATTGGTAGAATATCATCTCATGCTAAATCCAAAGAAGTGTGTCTTTGGTGTTACTTCAGGCAAGCTCCTAGGCTTCATTGTGTCGCAACATGGTATTGAGATTGAATCTAAATAGGTCAAAGCCATCATAGATATGGCTCCTCCTAAGACACTCAAACACCTTTGTTCTTTGCAAGGAAAAATTCAATTAGTCCGGCAGTTCATTTCTTAGCTTATTGATAAGTGTTAACCCCTCACTCACCTGCTTAAGAAGGATCAAAATTTTAGATGGGACCCAGCTTGCTAGTGCAACTTTGAACTCATAAAGCAATACTTAGCTAATTTTCCTATTTTGGTTCCTCTAGTTGTAGGGCGCCCACTCATATTGTACATCACAGCTACTCCCATAGCATTACGTGCTCTTTTAGCACAACTTGATGATGCAAGAAAGGAATGAGCTTTTTATTACATCAACCAAACATTAGTGGGCTATGAGCTCTACTACATGCCAATGGAGAAGGCATGCTTAGCTGTGGTGTTTTCCACCTAGAAGCTACATCATTACATGTTGTGTCATACTCTGCAACTAATATCAAAGATTGATCCATTGAAATATATGCTCTCTCACATAGTACTCACCAGATGCCTAGCAAAATGGGTTATGCTTCGTAGTGAGTTTGAAATTTTGTATGTTGACAGAAAGGCCATCAAAGGCTAGGCTATTGCAGATCACTTGGTTGATGCACCCTTAGTTGCAGATCACCCACTCATCATGGAATTTCCAGATGAACACCTTTGTTTGATAGAAGAACAATCACTCTGGAAGCTATATTTTGATGGCTCCTATACATCTCATGGCTCCAGCATGGGCATACTCTTGGTTAAACCTCAAGGCGATTATATTCCTAAATCTTTCAAGCTACAATTTTGGTGTACCAATAACATTGCAGAGTATGAGGTCCTTGTTGCAGGACTCAAAATCGTCATTGAATGGAATATCATGGAGCTTCAAGTCTATGGTGATTCTCAGCTTATCATCAAACAAGCATTGAATGAATATTAGACCAAGGATGACAAGCTACTACCTTATAAAGATCTGGTTGATCAATTAAAGGAGCATTTTACTTAGATCTAGTTCATACAGGTACCTTGACTCCAGAATAAGGTAGCTGATGCTATGGCTACTATTGGTTCTCTATTGGAAATTTTGCATGAAGCTACGCAATATGAATTCTTGGTTGAGCAGCTACACAAACTTGCATATGAGAATGATGAATCAACACGGGTCTGTATCTTGGTTGGTCCCTAATCTCCATGGTACTACGAAATTCATGCTTACCTACTACATGGTATCATGTCTCCTCACCTCACATGAACCCAACACCAAAAGCTTATTCGCAAAGCTTCCCATTACACTATCATCACCCAAATCCTATATTGTTGTGGTTATCATGATACTCTCTCTTGATGTTTAGATCAAAACAAGGCTGTGATGACTCTCAAAGAGGTACACACTAGACTTTGTGGTCCTCACACAAGTAAGATGGTGCTAGCAAAGTAGATCCTTTGGGATGGATACTATTGGCCTACTCTAGAACATGATGCATGTGAATTTGTGAAATGATGTTTACCTTGTCAACAACATGCTAATTTAATTCGAGCTCTAGTACATGACTTGCAACCCATTACACCACCATGGCCTTTTTCCTGCTAGGGATTTGATCTTGTTGGTCTTATTGCACCACTTTCTTTAGAAGGGCACAAGTGGATAATCACCACCACTAATTATTTCACTAAGTGGGTCAAAGTAGTTCCCTTTGTTACTACCATGGGAGTTCAGGTGTCCAAGTTTATCTTGTATCATATCATATGTCACTTTGGCATCCCATCTACCATTTTCATAGATCACAGAGGTAATTTTGAAAACCTAAATATGGAGGAATTATGTACTTCCCTTCACATCCATCACCATTTTTCTAGCATGTATTTCTCACAAGGTAATGGTCAGGCAGAAGCAACTAATAAAACCCTGCTTAGAATCCTCAAGAAAGTTGTCAATGACTCCGGCCATGATTGGCATTTGCAAATTAATCCTACCCTATGGGCATATTGCACTTCATTCTATAAAGCCACTGGCACAACTCCATACTCCTTGGTCTATGGTGCTGAATTAGTCCTACCTATTAAGGTTGAACTCCCATCACTCCACATTTCTCTACAAGGATAGATATCTGATGAAGAATATAGAGTGGCTTGACTTACTCAACTTGATCTACTTGATGAAAAAGGTAACAGGCCTACAACCACCTCATGGTCTATCAAAGTCACCTCAAGTGCAATTTCAGTAGGAAAGTCCATCCGCACAATTTTTAGGAAGGTGACATGGTCCTTAAAGAGAATATGAAGGTTCAAGTTGATAGAGAAAAGAAAGGAAAATTTGAGCCCACATGGCTTGGTCCTTATGTGGTCACAACATCTTTTGGCTCAGGATCCTATCAACTATCTACCCTTGAAGGTGAAGTCCTAAATGATCCTACCAACATTAGTCACCTCAAGAAATTCTATGCCTAAGGGAAAAATTTGCAAATCAAAAATAGGAAAAGAAAAATAAAGCATCCAATGGTGAAAACTTGACAATTCAAGCACCTTAGATAAGTCCTTGGTGAAAACCTAGCAAATAGGCATCAGGTGTACTATAGTTCTTCCATTTATCTATCATAGACACACACCCCTCTGTCATGCCTCCATATTATATCACTCATCCCCCATACTTTTCCAAGGTTTTCCTTATTGTTTTACTACTCACCATGCTTTGCAACATCCTCCTCAAACACCGCACACTTTGCAGCATCCCACTTCACTCTTGTATAGTAGCATCCCATGTATCATACCCAATGTATTCTATTGTATCCTACCACACGTATCCTATCACATACTTTTCATCCTTGTATGTTACTATGTGTATCATATTCAGTCCATAGAACTTTGTGTACCACATCTTTACACTAACCCTTGTCTCCCATGTACCATACCCATGTAGATGCAGCAATATCCTAATCCTTGTACATAAATTGCACTTTACATAACCCCACCTAACAAACCTATGTATCATAGCAATGCTATCTCCTCATCCTGAGCTTTCCCCCGTCATGTATATACCTACTACTATGTTTTGTTATCTAGTCTCGAGTTCCCATGTCCTTGAATAGTCATACTTATATATACTATCTAGATCTTGTGGAGACATCTTGTGTCCCTAGTTTGTCAGTAGCTCATCAGTTGATCTCTTTAGCAAAAGGTTACTTTTTCACTTTGCAAAATATTTGGTGTCTTTGTACATTTTGTTTGATCACTTCCACGTATCTTTTGTTGTTTCCTCCTCAAGATTGCCATGATCATTTCATATCATGGTGTGTTTTGATTGGGGCAACTAAGAGGCATGGCTTTGATCATAGTCTTTTTCTACTTGCGAGTCAGTTCAATATTATCCTTGCATATTTCAAACATGTTTGTGTTTCTCAATAAAACATGGTGCACTTGGGTAATATCATTTTCTTGTGGATCACCCAACATCATTCCAACATTGATCTCTCCACGTCTCATGTGTGATGCTGGGGCAATCCTTGCATGCCTATTTGAGTCAATCCTATGGAATTTTGGAGAAGAGGCCTTAACATTCTTTGTAACCTTGGCAGATCCCTAACAATCCTATATCAAATAAAGTGCTCACACTACATAGTGGTACTTCCTCACATAGTACCGCACACTCAAGCTTCCCCTACACTTCACATTTGTTTACAATACCACTGGTATCTTCCTCCTTGACATCACTTATCTCACTTGAACTTTCACTTTTTCTACCATCATGATCATTTGATTCCAAATCATCAACCCTTAACTCTTTCTAATCCTCATCATGATGTGATCCCTATCATAAATCACTATCCTAGCCCTAATCATCACTATCCTCTTGACTGCGAGTTTGTTGGTCACTCATGCTCCAACATCTTTCCCCTTAGAGTTAGTATCTCCTATCATAGATCACTATCCTAATACCACCTTCATAATTTATCTTGTATCTCCTAAGTTCTACTATGTTATACTATCCTAGTTTTTATCCTGTTATCATATCATCAAGTATCATACCATTTTCTTATCATAATGATGCCTATATGTCTTTCTAGCTTGTGGATATTTTTAACATATCATACATCTACCCACCTCTCCTTTTTTTTGTTTAAATTTTAAAAAAATCCTTAGTTCATCATTAGATTAGGGTTCATCATTGTTATTGTCACTTCATCCTTAGTTCATCTTGTCATTAGCATTTTGCATTCACCATTCAAATTAAATTTCATTATCAGGGCATCCTTTCATTAGCATTTCATGTTCAAAATTTCAAAGTGGATTTCATCTTAAAGGTCACCATTTCATTACATTTGACATTCATCATTTTAAATAGGATTCATTTTATACATTGTAGTGTACCATTAGATTTTCATTTATTCGCATGATTCATTCATCATTTTATTAAAAGCTTCACCTTAACATTGTAGGCTCATTGTTTTGCTAACATTCACATCTCTCATTTAATTGTTCATTTTCAATATCATAAACCTTTTTGTTTAAATCATTTATTGGTGGGTCCTTTATCTTTTCTCATTTAGTTTATTTTTTATCATCATACAACAACACATCACATCGTATATCATAAAGTAAAACACATCAACAGAAACCACATCAAACGTATATCACAAAGTACATCCTATCACTAGGGATCATATCATAAACATCTCACATCACATCTAAAATATCATAAGAAGAAATCATATCATTAAAGATAAACATCACCACATCTCACATCATATCTATTATAAAGTGAATCACATCATTTGGGATCACATTATAAAAATTCTCATGTCGCCTCTAAACAATCATAAAGCAAATCCTATCAACATATAGCACATCACATCTGCCAGCTCATAGCTAGAATCAATCACATCATATCCTCATCATCATAAAAAACTCACATCAAAAACTATCAGCACAATCATAAAATCTCAACACATAATCCATCTTGTATCACCAATCATCAACAATATCATCAAAACATGAAATCCTACCTATCTAATGCATATCAAACACTATACATAACATCAATAGTCCATAACACATATCTCACTAGAATCATCAGATCTATATATCAATGAAAGAATCACAGTCCATCAGTGTACAATGTCCATATCATACAAACGGGTCTGAGCCTGCACAAAATCTCCATGTATCTCAAAGAGCTGATATGTATAGAATACTTAGTATCCCAAAAATGACCTGCTCATCGATGGTCAATCTATCATCTCCACGTCATTGATCTCCTCCTTTGCCCCTTTTTTGGCCCCTGGTACTGCTGGTGGTGGCCTCATCAGTCCTCTTCCTATCACGAAACTCTCTACCTCCTCCCTCCTCCCCTGCTACTAGCTTAGCCCTGCCCTCTGATTATGCCTTGTGCACTGGGACTCACCTATACTCCCCCCTAGTGCTCCATCCACTCTCCCCTCCTGCCTACATCCCTATGTGGGTACTTGCTATCCTTGATCGAGTCGATCACCTGTAGTGCTCAATCTACAATGGTAGGACTGCGACATGGTACCTCGCCTAGTAGAATCTAGCCCTCTCCCTCAAATCCTCCATCTCTGCCTAGAGTCTCTATAGCTCATCTAGACCCCCTCCCACTACCACCTGCACTCGTAAGGTCACGACCTCCACCACTAGCCTATCTCACTCCTGCTGGAGGGCATCTAGTCTTGCCTGCCACTCTAGAGTCACAGCATCCAACCTCCCCTCCACCTAGCCTATCTCCATCTGTAGCCTCCCCACCTCCACACCTGACTTATCTACTAGCCCCTAGGCTATATCCCACTCCTATGTGAACTGATCTTTCTCTACATGGAGCTAATCTCTCTCTTGCTATGTATCACAGAGTAGCTGGCTCATCACTATGTGTGCCTACTCTAGCGAGGCATACCAGGCTGCCAATCCATCATCTCCTCCTCGACAAATGATCCCCCTGCATCTCCCCCTACTTCCCTCTATGGCCCTTGTGCCTCCTCTCCTCCTCTCTTTGGTTGGGCTCCCCTCTCCTCTGCTCTCCAACTCTAGCCATGCCCTCAACAATCCGTCTTAGCATAGGGCTGGCCTATACATCGACATTGGCTCACATGTGACCCACTAATACTAGTGTGGATCCCCTAATGCCACTTGCTACCATCCAAATTATCATAGTACCCTGTCTAGCTTGTACTACTCTACCACATACTCCCACCTCCCAAACACAAAACATGGAGAAATAGTATATGGGAGCTGCTCTCCCTCCTCTGCCCATAGTCCCAGGTGCATGTATGGCCTCCACACCACTATCACTATCTCATCGATGCAAACTCTCCAGTAGTCCACTAAATTCATGTGGTGGTATGTCAATGGCTCGGCCCAAGTGTATGCCACTGGCTCTTCTACCTGCCTATCTCTACACCCCAATGGCTTGAGCACTGTAATATGCTCCCAAGCCCATACTTGTAATAGTGTTAGAAACCTAATACTCCTCCCCTATCAGTTGTCACCCTAGTACACTATCTGATGTAGGTCCCAGTACAACTCGACCAACATTAGAGAACCCCATGCAACTAGGCGTCTCGCATCTACAACCTACATCACCATTGGAATCAATGCCAATGTAACCCTTGTACCACCTGTATCTGGGGCAATGTACCCCAAAACCAGCCCTAGAACATAGAAATAAATTTTCCTCTCCACCGCCACATGATCTAGATGCTCATTTAGCACAAACTATTCCTACCGAGTCTTGTACTCAACTCTAGGCCCCATCAGTCTCTGTAGGGTTGCCTCTGCTATCATCTCTCTGGTCACCATGACTGGCATCCCCTATATCGACAGCCTAAATATGCAATAAAAATCCTTCAATATGAAAATCATCTCCCCAGTCGGTAAGTGGAATGTCGCTATCTCACTATGCCATCTCTCGCACAATGCTGTGACCATTTCCATGTAAGTCCTAGTATGGGGCAAACTCACCAAGTAGCCTAGTTTGATCACCTTGATCCACACCCACTCGATAGGTGTCAACATCTCTCCAGCGTGCAACATTGTTGCTCGCTGCTCTTGTGACACTAACGCATCCAAGGACCACTGCACACCACCAAAACCAATCCAAACGTCAGTTTTCTATCTCAATTTTTAATCCTCCCACCCTACCTTTCCTCAACCCCAACTTTTTCTGCCTTTTTTTAGACAAACACTCATTCCCATGAAAATGCTTTTCCATGAAGCCAAAAAAATCTCGTTCCCACAGAAATATCTACTGACTAGATTTCTGCTTAGACTTAGCCTCTTCAATAGCTGACAAGCGATCTCATGGCCAACATTCCTGCAGCATAAAAATCTCACGTTCCCTCAGATATATCTTTCGGTAGGATTGCGATGTTGACTTTAGCCCAACTCTTTGACTTTTTGACCTCAACCCTGCTAGCATGTTCCCGCGGTAGCTCTACCTAGTGATCTCACTGATCCATGATCCCATGGGATCACATTTTCACCCTTTTCCCCCATTCCCACTTTCCCACTTTGACAACCCTTCCACTACAGGCTCACGTTCCTTTTTGCAGGGACACAATATTGCTGACTTGACCTCGTTCTTGCATAATCTCCCACTATAGGATTGCTCTCAAGAAAAAAGTTGTTTGAACCCCCTAACACTATCTGATGACACTACTTTCGTGGGATTGTGATCCCACTTATCTTGCTTGCATTCCCATTGACCCCCTGCCTGCGGGATCACATTTTTGCTTTCACGAGAATGCACTACAAAACACATACAAAAAAATCACAAGGAGGTTTTCAACCCTAGTGATCGGTTAGACATCCTTTGTACTCATACTTGTCGCACTATGTTCACTCGATGATTTGGTCGCCTAATACTTGCCATCGTAATCTCCAATGTATAGATCCTAACCAACAATATCTCCTCCTCAATCTGAATGAAAATGACCCCTTCTAGCCCCCTTTTAGCCACTTATAGAAGCTCCAGGTGCCCTAGCTACCCCTCTAGGTCATCCAACAATCCCATTTTCCCCCTCCCCTAGCTTTTTTCCCTTTTTTTTCATCTTCATTTGTCTATTTTTCCCTCTTCTGTGCCTTCCAGGCCGTTGCCAGCTTCCTACTTTTTTGTCAAGATGTCGTCGTGCCACTTTTCCTTTCCTCTCCACCTTCTTGAGGGGGCATCATATAATCTATTCTCTCTTTCTACTTGAGATTGAGGCAACTGCGTTGCTTCAAAAAGTCTTCTTTATGTTGTTTATATTCAAACTTCTTTGAAATAATGTTGTTTCAACACTATGTCAAAGAGGGGAAAAATGTAGACGCCTAAATCTGATTACATCAATAAGTAATCATATTTAGTCATCTCCTAAGACATTATTGATTGAATATTTACTATTTAATTAATTAATCATCATTCTCTAGTTAATTAATTTATTTAAGTAACTATAGTCCAATTGATAAAATCAAATGATCACCCAAAATCAATTTATCAATTAAATCCCTCTTCCCCTATTAAATTGAATAAATCATAAAATCTATTCAATTTAATTCCATATTCCCATTTTATTGAATAAATCATTTAATAAAATATTCAAAATCCTAAAAGCCTCCCTAAACCCTATCCTAACCCCTAATCCAACCTATTCACCCATACTAAACTCATTTAACCACCTAACTAACCCATCCCATCAAAGCTAAATCACTCACCCTTAACCCCCCTTCTAAGCTAATCCTAAATCCTCTTCTAATCATGTGCAAAATCATAAACATGGGTTAATACTTGCTAACCTAAGCTAAAGTCAACAAATATCTTCTCCCCTCACCCTCCAACATAAATGACCCTTACACATCTCTTACACCTCTCCCATCCTCATTTACATCTCTTACATTACTCTTACATACTCAAGCTCCCTCATTACTCCTTTGACTAACCCTTATCCCATCCTCTCACACTCATTCTCCTTGTGACACTTTTCACCTCCCCATTGGTGCTAAACAAGCACAATCATTGTGCTCCCTTTTGAGTGCATCTTGACCCTCCCTCACCATCTCATCATCTTTGCATCTTGACCATCCATCTCTCTACCCCTTGGCCTATAAATTGAACCCTCTCCCTTCACTAAAAGGATCCATCTTTTATGCAAAGTTATCATGCTATTTTGAGAGCTTAAAAACTACCAAAATACCATCATAATGTTGAAATCCCTCCATACCTCCATTGTTGAAACCCTCATCCACACCCATATTTGATTATCACCCATCCAATTGGAGCTTGAGCACAACAAGAGCATACATCCCCTCTTATCAAGGACATAGCTTCATCATCATGAGAAGAACTTGAGGAGTTTACCATCTTTGGTCTACTTTCCTCAATTTTTACTTATTTGGTCCTATCTTAAGTGTTTACTTGTTTTTAGTATTGAGAATTCTTTTTATAGATTAGTGTTCATTTTACACTACTAAAACTAGGTGATATAATATGAAATTGTACAAATTAGAAGTGATTTTAAGAAGCAGAGAGAGCAGAATATGAAGTTGAGAAGAGTAGAGTGGAAGTGAAGGAAACTTCATTTATGATTTTTTATTTTGTGATCTTAGGTTTGTGACCTAGTCTACAAGGTTTGATAGTGATTGGTTTGGTTGATAGAATAGAGGAAAGAGGAACATAATAGTAAATTACTTGTTTGAGTAATGAGCTCTTCTTGTAGTTGAAATTGCATGTTTGGGCAGTGAGCTCTTCTTGCATACATTGTACTACAACTCCTAATAGAGTTAGAATCTCCTAATAGGGATTCAAAGTCTCTTAACAAAGACTCATATCTACTAAATTTTGTAATAGATTCCTAACAGGGTCCATCCTCTAAAAAGGAATCTTTATACTAGTAGATCATCTTATGGGCATCATTCCCACTAGAGTTTTCCCTCTGATCAAGGGTTTACCTAGTTAACATATCTGGTGTAATTGTCTATGTGCATCTTTGTATGGTTGTTGTTTACTTTGGTTGAATGGTTAAGTTTATTTAAAAAAGATAAATGTTTTATTTTTTGGATAAATGATTCACCCCTAGCCCCCGCCTCTTCTTGGTTATCTTGGTGGACTATTGTTGCTAACAATTGGTATAAGAGCATTAGGTCCTTGAAGATAAAGTTTAACAACTTTGGGAGATCCTTGGCGAGCATGTTTAGGAAAGATAGTCTAAAGTTTGATTGAACAAATTATGATAGATGGAAGGAAAATATGAAGACATGTCTATTGTGTATGGGTCCGAGATATTGGATCTTGAAAAAAATAGAAAAGACAATCATTGCTGAAAAAGATTTGGAAACTTCTACTGAGGTAGAAAGAGATCTTTTTATGTGTGACATGAGAGCTAGAGAAGCATTATTTTATGCACTTTCTAAAATTGAATACAATAAGGTAAAGTCACTTGCTACTTCTCATTTGATTTGGAAATCTTTGGAAAATAGTTTTGAAGGTGATGAACATTCTAAGAAATTGAGGTTACAAAGTTGGATTTGTGCATTTCAAGATGCTAAGATGATGGAAGATGAATTTGTAAGAACATATGTAGGCATGATATCAAAAATCACTTCAGCTATTAGATCTTAACCACAAACCAGAGGAGATGATGAGGTTATATGGAAGATATTGAAGAGCATAACACCACCATTTAAGCCAACAGTTCAAATGATATAGTTGTTGATATCTTATACCAAAGATTTCACAAAGGAGACATTGCTTGGAAGACTTGAAGTAGTTGAGAATGAACTTAGATAATTAGGAGAATTGACTAGAACTAAAATAGCTTTTAGTGCCTTGAATATTCGACCTATTTTATCAAGAAGCACAAGTGCTAGAGGAAATTTTTCTAGCAATAGAAGATCTGATGAAGACAGAAAAATTGAGGAAGGAGTAGCCCTTCTAGTAAGAAGAGAAAAATGCGGTAATAAAATCTTTAAATGTTGGACTTGTGATAAATATAGTCATTATGCATCTAAGTGTCCTAAAAGAGAGAAAATTATAAATAAAATTACAAACTTAGAAGAGATAGAGAGCGTTTGTATGCAAACAAAGAAAATGATTTTAATGAACAAGTAGTAAGTGCTAGTGATGATGAAATTGGATTTGTGACAATTAAAGAAGAAAGTATAGAGAAAGTAGCTTTGGTGTGATAGGTTGAAAAGAAATCTAATTGGATAATTGATAGTGGATTTTCACATCATATGGTTGGTGATATGAACAAGTTTATTGACTTCAAAAGTCAAGATGGAGGCATTGTCAAAGTTGGAAATTGTAAGAATTTGCCTTAGGGAAAAATAACACCAAGATCAAGAAGCTCAAGCACTAGCACAATATGGACCAATAATGGATGATCATAATAAAAATAATGAGAATTAATATCATATGAATGCACACTAGAAGTGCTTGTATATAAAGGCATCTAGAATGACTGGGAGTCAATAAAGTGACAAGCCTCATAACTAAGCACATGTCCACCAAGAGTGGATTATCCTCCATTGAGCACAGGAGTTTGTGTGATGATGAGAGGATAAGCTTACATAGGTGTATCCCATAAATAGATGTTATTGATACCATGTGATCAATTGGAGTGTAAACAACTGTGTTGTCTACATTACAACTCAGATGAATATACAAACTCCTATATTGTCAACAAGACAACTCATATGACTACGCATACTCCTAAGTGTCTATATGATAATACATTTAACCTAAGTAAACTTAAGTAAAGTGTAATAATAATTAATTATTTACACTAACACCCCCCTTTCACTGCAACTTAGGGGAATGCACTTAAGCTCACAAAAGCTATGATGAAAATGCATGATGGGTCTCGGCTACCAGGCCATGTTAGGTACCCATGTACAAATGCTATGCTGTACATATAATGTGATGCAATGAAATGTAGTGCAATCTCTCTAAAAATGGAGAATGAGAGAAAACCTCATGGGAAAAACCATCCCCCAAAAAGAGAGATAAGTACAATAAAGAAGAGAAGAGTCATGTGATCCCCCTGGTGAAATATCTTGCACCCCTAAGAGATCTTGCAAATGAAGATACTTGACCTTAGTGAAGGGTTTGGTGAAGATATCTACAACCTACTCTACTGTAGGAAAATAGTGCAATGCAATGACCATCTTATGTATTAGCTCTCTAATGTACTACATATGAACCTCAATATGTTTGGTCCACTGATGCTAAACTGGATGTTTTGAGATCTCAATAGCACTCTGATTATCACAATGAATGACTATAGACTGTGGAAAGTTGAACCCAAGCTCCTTCAGGATATATTGTAGCTATATAGCCTCTATAGCTATAGTGACAATCCCTCGATACTCAACCTCAGTTGAAGAAAGAGCAATAGTATTTTCCTTCTTACTCTGCCAACAAATGGGATTAGAACCAAGATGAAACATGTAAATTGAAGTAGACTTGCAAGAATCAAGATCCCTTGCATAGTTTGAGTTTGTATATCCAACCAACTGAAGTCTAGTACCTGCTGCATAGTGTATCCCATATGTATGTGTACCTAGTATGTAGTATAAGATGCATTTGGCAGCCTTCCAATGAAGCTTGTGTGGCTCTTGCATGAAGCAAGAAACCACGCCAACTACAAAAGCTATGTTAGGGCATGTATGTGTCAAGTAGTTGAGACTCCCAACCAACTCTTTCTACAATGTAGCATCAACAAGTGGAGTGGAACAATTGGCCTCTAACTTAACACTTGAAGGTTAGTGAGTATGGGAATTCTCTAGTCTTCCAAGACCAAAGACTTGGTAGCTAATCAAGGGAATCAAGGTGGTAAAAATTTCAACAAAAAGAAAAAGCAGTGGAAGGCTAAGCCACAAGATGACACACAACAATCTTCCTTCACACAAATAGTTGGACATGTGCTTTGTTTTGAGGCTTATCACTTTGTTGACTCCTAGTCATTCTAAGAATTTTCCTTAGGTAAAAATAACACCAAGATCAAGAAGCTCAAGCACTAGCACAATATGGACCAATAATGGATGATCATAATAACAATAATAAGAATGAATATCATATGAATACACACTAGAAGTGTTTGTATATAAAGGCATCTAGAATGACTAGGAGTCAACAAAGTGATAAGCCTCACAACTAAGCACATGTCCACCAATAGTGGATTATGCTCCATTGATAATAGGAGTTTGTGTGATGATGTGAGGATATTCTTACATAGGTTTATCTTGTAAAGAGATGTTGTAGACACCATGTGCTTAATTGGAGTGTAAACAATTGTGTTGTCTACATGACAACTTTGATGAATATACAAAATCCTGTGTTGTCAACAAGACAACTCATATGACTACACATACTCCTAGGTGTCTATATGATAATGCATTTAACATAAGTAAACTTAAGTAAAGTGTAATAATAATTAACTATTTACACTAACATAAATAATATAGCATGCCAAGTTAAAGGTTTTAAATCTGTAACTCTTGATGGTAAAACTAATATTAAGGATGTATATTTTGTTGATGGTTTGAAGCACAATCTTTTGAGTGTTGGACAACTAGTGGACAAAGGTTATCAATTGCAGTTCATAGAAAAGACATGCATGATTATAGACAAATATCGAAAGGTAATTGGAACATGAAACAAATCTAGAGGTAATGTATTTTAGTTGAATCCTACTAAAATAACATGTTTGGTTGCAAAGTAGATGAAAATTGGTTATGGCATAAGAAATTTTGTCATATAAACTTTGATAGTATTGTGAAGAGTAGCAATATGTTTGCAGTCAGAGATTTGCCTAAAATTATAAAACCTACTAACATAATTTGCAAGGAGTGTGTTTTGGCAAAGCATAACATAAATTCTTTTCCCAGCAAGAAGTTTACTACTATAGCAAAATTGGAGACTATACACATAGATCTCAGTGGTCCTATGAAGACTAAAGGATTCTATGGTGAAAGACATTTTATGATTTTAGTTAATGACTTTTATAGAATGATGTGGGTTGCATTTGATAAGTTCAAAATATTCAAGAATAGAGTTGAAAATGAATCTGGCATGAAGATTAAATGTTTAAGATTAGATAGAGGAGGAGAATTTACTTTAAATGAGTTTAAAATGTTTTGTGAAGAAAATTGAATCAAAGCACAATTATCATCTCTGAGAACCCCTGAATAGAATGGCATTGTAGAGAGAAGAAACAAATTTATAATGAAAGAAGAAAGAGCTATGTTAGTTGAGAATGATGTATCCAAGATGTTTTCGAGAGAAGCTATAAATACAACAGTCTACACTATGAATAGAGTGCAAGTCAGGAAAGATGCAAAAAAGACCCCTTATGAATTGTGGTTTGGTCACTCACCTACAGTTAAGTATTTCAAATTTTTTGGTAGTAAGTGTTAGATCAAAAGGGATGATGATATTGGTAAGTTTGATGCTAAAAGTGATGAAGCTATGTTTCTTGGTTATTCATTGAAAAGAAAGGCTTATAGATGCTATAATATGAGAACTAAGACTATTATGGAAATTGCAAATGTGAGAATTGATGAGAAATTTAGGATACAAGAAAGAATGATTGATTACAATTTAGATGATGATGTTGTTACTAAACCAATGAATGATGATGTATTTATTGAGACTAAGAATGATTTGTAGAATGAAGGAGAGCTAAGGTAGGAACAAATCTCAGAACCTTCAGTAGAGCTAAGAGTTGACATAGCAACTCCTGCTTTAGGAAAGAATATGATAAAGAATCACACATCCAAGCATATCATCGAAAGCATAGATAAAGGTGTCATGAAAAGAAGAAAAGTGACTAAAGAACTATGTATAACATCTCAAGTTAAACCTAAGAATGCAAATGAAGCATGCAAAGATGATTACTAGAAACAAGCTATGAAAGAGGAATTGGATCAAATAGTAAAAAATGAGACATGGGAGTTGGTCCCCAGACTAGCAGAAAAAGAATGTGATAGGAAGTAAATGGGTATTCAGGAACAAAATGAATGAGTAAGGTGATGTTGTAAGGAACAAGGAAAGATTGGTATGTAAAGGTTACTCACAACAAGAAGGAATAGACTATGATGAGACCTATGCTGTTGTGGCTAGAATAGAAGCAGTAAGATTTTTCTCAGCGATGTCAAGTCAGCATTTTTAAATGGAGAACTTGAAGAAGAAGTGTACATCGAGTAGCTTGAAGGTTTTCCTTTGATAGATGATAAGGAAATAATATGCAAACTAAAGAAAGCATTGTATGGCTTGAAGCAAGCACCCAAAACCTAATATGCAAGGATTTGACAAAGCTTGGATATAACAAAGGTATGACAGATAGTAATATCTATTGGAAAGAAATTGATGATGGTTTGATGATTTTGGTAATGTCTATTGATGATATTATATTGAAAATGACAAATTTTCTAAAGAGATGAAGAAATAATTTAAGATGAGTATGATAGGAGAAATGAAATATTTTATAGGATTACAAACTGTGCAAGATAAAGAAGGAATCTTTACAACTCAAACAAAGTTTTTGAAAGATTTATTGAAAAGGTTTGGTTTGGAAACATGCAAGCCATTGGAACACCTATGGTAACTAGACATAAGTTATCTACAAAGGATGAGACACTTACTATTGAGTAGAAGAAGTACATATCTATGATCAAAGGATTGCAATATTTGACTCACACAAGGCTAGATATAGCAAATGCAACTAGAATTGTTGCAAGATTCCAAGTTGATCCTAGAGAAGCACATTATGCAACAGTCAAAAGGATATTTAGATATTTGAAAGGAACATCTATGTTCAGATTGTGGTATGAAAGATCTAATGATTTTGATTTATGTACTTATACTAATGTTGATTGGGCATCCAATATGAATGATAGAAAGAGTACTAGTGGTGGAGCCTTCTATCTTAGAGGAAGATTGGTTTATTGGCTAAGAAAGAAGTAGGATTGTACATCACAAAGTACAATAGAAGCAAAATATGTTGCAGCAACAAATAATTGCAATCAAGTTTTTTGGATGAAGCATATGTTGAAGGATATAAGGATATAAATTAGTGAAATTGTTGTCATACATTTGTGACAACACAAGCATAATAAATATGTCTAAGAATCTAGTGTTGCATTCAAAGACCAAGCACATTTCTATTAAGTATCACATGTTGATTGAGAAAGTTGTAGAAAAGGAAATTAGATTGGAGTATGTGAGCACTAAAGAGAAGATTACATATATATTCACTAAGCCTCTTCCCAAAGAGACTTTTGAGTATTTGCGAGGTATGCTATGGGTTATGCCCCTTCCTACATCTGAGTAGAAGATGTAAGAGTGCATCAGTCTAGTGTAACAAAGCACCATTATTTTTCTGGACTCAATGTTGATGTTTCTTTTATGGGGGAGTATCTATGATGGACAGAGTCATCTAGGACTCTTGTTGGATGTTGTTTTGAATAGTGTCTTTGGACACTTGACCTAGTAAGAATCATTTGTTGCAGAGATTGATGGTTGCTGAAACCTTTAACATTGATGTCAATGGGGGAGAAGTTTGGCATGAAAAACATCATGAGAAGATCAGGAGGAAGAACTTCATGATTAGAAGAAGTACAACATGGAATGATAGTTTGACAAAAAGCACATTGAAGTATATCAATGGGGGAGAATGATTGATGAAGAGGATTTTAAAAGAAAGATGAACAATATTTTGTTGGTATTCATGGAACTAGATGTTTTCATTTATGTTGCCATCAATGACAAAGGGGGAGATTGTTGGAAGCATGAATGCTGATGATATTCCTATGGGGGAGTATTGTAGATATGTTACTATGATGATAGGTTACATTCATGACTGAGTTTGTGATTGATGTAAACATAGTAGTTTTCTATGGTATCTGATAGAAGAACAATGAAAAGATCAAGTTGGTATGGATGGCTAGTTCACTATTCTTTCTATATGAGGTTATGGGAGATACGTATGAGTATCTAGCATATGTAATTAATGTTAGAAAAATAAATGGCAAGTCTAGAAGAAGTTATGTAAGTTTTGATGTATGTTTTGAGATAAAGTTTACAAAGGCATGTTCTAGTAAACTTGTTATATCTCTTAGCATAGTTGTTATTCTAAGAATTGAGGTTGAGGATATGAAGAAGACATATTTGTGATGACATGGCTAACCTCACTGATCATAATATTGAATGTATGAAAAGTTATTTAAATTTCAAGGTGGAAGATTGATGTTATTGCTAAGTGCAACGTGTTCTTAATGTGTTCCTATAATGATTAATTGAGAAGGTCTAACAACCAACTTAAGGAATTATTTTATGGACTTGGTATAAAGGAAGGACATTTTCCTTTATCATGTACTATGGAAATGTATGGATTAGAAGTGATTTTAAGTAGTAGAGAGAGTGAAATACAAAAATGAGTAGAGCAGAGTGGAAGTGAAGGAAACTTCATTGCCAAGGTTTTATTGTGTGATCTAAGGTTTGATATTTGGCTCTGAGGTTCATGACCTAGTCTACAAGGTCTGACAGTGATTGGTTTAGTTGATAGAATAGAGGAAAGAGGAACATAATAGTAAATTACTTGAGTGGTGATCTCTTCTTGTAGTTGAAATTGCACATTTGGGCAGTGGGTTCTTCTTGCATACATTGTACTACAACTCCTAATAGGGTTAGCACAAATTCTTATAGGCTTGGAATCTTCTAATAGGGATTCAAAGTCTCCCAACAGGGACTCATATGTACTAAATTTTGTAATAGAATCCTAACATGGTCCAACCTCTAAAAATGAATATTTATATTAGTACATCATCTGTGGGCATCATTTCCACTAGGGTTTTCCCTTTGATCAAGGGTTTACCTAGTTAACATATATGGTGTAATTGTCTATGTGCATCTTAATATGGTTTCTATTTAATTTGGTTAAATGGTTAAGGTTATTTAAAGAAGATAAATGTTTTAATTGTTGGATAATTTATTCACCCCACCTTAGTTATCTTGGTGGACTATTGTTGCTAACAAATGTAAACCAATATTCCTATGCTTACAATACTAGGAACAAGAGAAGAGCTATGGAAGAGGTTGCTCATCAACCTCCTAATTAGACTTCAACATCAAGTGTAGTACCACATGTACAAGTAGTTTCCCAACAAAAAAATGCTAACTAGCCTGCTAATGTCCCTCAGCAGCAAAGGTGGGTGAAAATAGAGATAATATGGATAACTCGTAGATTGTCCCACCTCAAGCTTCTACTTCTAGAGCTTCTACTAGAAAATCTAATGCATATTTTAGTGTGGTAGATCAAAAGAGGAAAACTAATGTAAACATTTCTATGTGGGATGCTATAACTACTATACCATCACAAAGGAGGCTACTGCAGTAAGAGTTGGAAAGCATTGAACTCAGAGATCCGCAATCTAGTGTGGAGGATGTTGTGTGGTTGGTACAACCATCAAAGGAGGTAGAAACAAGTAAAAAGGTTAGACCTACTCCATTTTATGTTTATCTTCTTATAGGAGATAAACTAGTCCAAAATTTCATGATTGATTCAGGGGCTAGTAGTTCAATAATGCCCAAATGTGTTGCTAATATCTTAGAGATGAAATATGAACCTATTATTAAGGAGGTATTGTAGTTAGATGGTCATGCTGTCAAGACTATGGGAATCCTTAGAAATGTTGAAATAGTCTTATAATCATGTTCAAGTTGAATTTTAGTTCAGGATATATCCATTGTTGAGGTCAAGCCACACTTTGTCATTTGTCTTTCAAGAGACTTCACTACTCAAATAGGTGGTTACATATCTTCTGATTGGTCATATATGTTTTTTAGAACTAGATATGGAACCAAGGCTTCAATCAAGGTAGAACCATTAGCCCTCCATCATATTGAGCCCTACACTCCTAATCTCATCAATATGAATTGTACCATCTTAGAAATAGATGAAGATGATATAAAAAATGAGCCAACCACTTCTTTAGCTGATACACATGATTTCCTCTTGGATGAGTGGACTAATTCATAGTAGTTTGATCCTATATTAGAAACCTTAGAGATAGGCATGGGCACTTATTGTATATCATAAAAGGATTCTCTTGTCTCCAACTTAATGAAAACCAAAGAAGATACAAGTGGGATATTGAATATGTATTTTGATTGATCAAGAAATAAAAATGGGTCAAGAGTTGGTGTAATGTTGGTTTCTCTTGCATTAGAAAGGTACAACTTCTCATTTAGGCTTTAATTTAGTTGTACTAATAATGTGGCCTTGTATTAGGCATTAATTCAGGGTCTTACAAACTCAAAAAAGAGGAATCCAAGTATTGAGTGTGTATGGGGATAGTGAGATGGTGATCAATTAGGCAAGGAGTCAAAATATTACTAAGAATAGTTTGCTCAAGTCTTATAAACATAGAGTATGGGACTTTTTTGAAGGTTTCAAGGAATTTAATATTCAGAGCATTCCTAGAAGAGGAAATAGACATGCTAATAGACTTGTGGTAGTGGGTTCATCTTATGATGTTCCAAGGAGCCTCGAAGATGAAAAGATGCAGAAGATTAAAGTGGTGGTCAAACCTTTTACCCTTGATGATGATATCCATTGGCAAGTTTTTGAGTTTGATGCACAAATTGTGAGTTTCTTGCAAAATGAAGTAGAGTTCTTAGATAGAAATCAATTGAGATTACATGACCAATATGGTGATCAAATCATCAACCTCAGCTCCAAATTTTTTCCTAAGGGTCTCATTACCTTAGCGAATGTCTTCAACCCTGATGACCAAGAAAGGGATAGAGACATGCATCTTGCCACAGATAAAGGAGATCATATGCCAATTCCAGTTGCTGATGGGAGAACATTAAGCATGGGGAAGGTATGTTATGAAACTGAGCAAGAAAATTTTGTTCATCTATGTCAAGAATTTAATGATATATTTTCTTGGACATATAATGATTTAATTAAGGGTTTTAACCCTAGTTTGTTTCAACATACTATAGATCTAGTAGATAATGTCAAGCCTATTAGGCAAAAATAGAGGCCAATAAAACCTAAGATTGAGCCCCTAATGAGAATGAGTTGTCCAAATTAATTGAGACCACTTATATTATTTTCCCTATCAAGCACTCCTCTTGGGTGGAAAACCTTGTCCCTGTTAGGGAAAAGAATGGAGAAATTAGACAGTGTGTATATTTTAGGGATCTTAACCAAGCCTCCCTTAAAGATCATCATCCTCTCCCTTCCATGGAAAAAATATTGTCTAAAGTTAGTGGTTTAGAGAGATTCTCCTTTTTGGATGGATTCTCAAGTTATAATTAGGTGTTAGTCAAAGAGGCTAACAGATATAAAAATACTTTCACTAACAAATGAGGCATCTACGCCTATAGTAAAATGCCCTTTGGACTAAAAAATGCAGGTGCCACAGTTAAAAAGTCTATGGAGGTGGCCTTCAAAAATATTATTGAAAGGTTTGTGTTAGTCTACCTTGATGATATTACAGTATATTCAAAGGATGTAGCAGAGCATTTTGGTCATCTTAGACAAGTTTTTATAAGATGTAGAGAGTATGGAGTATCTTTAAATCCAAGCAAGTGTGCCTTTGCTACTAATCAAGGGAAATTATTAGGACATATTGTATCTAAAGATGGTTTGACTATTGATCTAGAGAGAACAAATGCTATACTTGACCTTTCTCTTCCTAGTCACAAGAGAGGTCTATAATGTTTTCTTAGTAGAATAAATTTTGTGAGAAGATTTATCCCTAACCTAGCTACCATGGTGAAACCTCCTACAACTATGAAAAAAAATAATATGGCCTTCTCATGGACCAAGGAAGGAAAAGCAAGTTTTGAAGAGATAAAAGCAACCATAGCTTCAACTCCTACTCTCAATAATCCAAATTTTGATAAGGATTTCATTCTTTACACATTAGGAGGTGAGTCAAGTATTTCTATTGTGTTGACTCAATCAAATGATAAGAATGATGAGTAACCTATTGCTTTCTTTAGTGAAGGGCTAAAAGAATATGAAAATAAGTATAGCTATGTGGAAAAGAAGGCCCTTGTGGTCATAAGATCCTTGAAGAAATTCAAACACCTACTATCTCATAACAAAATCCATTTGTTGGTTTTTCATGCAAGTGTTAAAGATTTTCTATTGAGAAAAGACATTAGTGAGAAGAGAGATGGTTGAATTACCAAGGTAATGGAGTATGATGTGGATATTTAGATTCTCTTGGTGTTGGCAGAACAATTAGAGGCAAGAAATTGCAATCTAAGGAGTTGGATAGATGATATGAAGACCTTCTTAGCTAGGAATGGATATCCTCAAGGTTGGGATAAAGCTAAAAGAAGATAGTCCATACTACAATCTATTCCTTATGCTATAGTTGATGACATTCTTTTTAGGAGAGACTTCAATGGAGTCCTACTAAGATGTATTGATGCAGATCAAGCAGAGAGGATAGTTAAAGAGCTTCATGATAGTCCTGATGGTGGCCAATTTTTAGCAAGAACCACTACAATGAAGATCATGAGAGCTGGTTACTACTGGCCATATTGTTCCATGACTACCACAAATATGTAAGGAGGTGAGAAAAGTGTGCCTTTTTTCAAGTAAATAAAGACTTGCAACCCTTCCACTTCACCGCATCCAGGTTGATAACACTTTTACCTAGTGGGGATTAGATTTTATTGGTCCTATTAATCTACCTTCTAGCTCTGGTCACAAATGGATTATAACTATACAGATTATTTTGCAAGGTGGACAGAAGCAGTAGCCTTGAAAAGCTCTACAAAAGTTTTAGTTGTGGAATTCCTTAATGGAATTCTCACAATATTTGGTGCACCTTCTACCATAATATTAGATAATGCTAAATCATTTGTAGGAGCTTAGATTTGTGCATGGGTAATTGATCATGGCATTTAATTGAGAACATCTTCCAATTACTATCCTTAAGGTAATGGTTTGGCTGAGTCATCCAATACAAAATTGATTAGAATCATCAAGAGAACTATTGAAGATATCTAGAGGTGTTACCATCAAAAGTTGAAAACAACACTTTTAGATGATAGAATAACACCCAAGAGAGCCATAGGAAATTCTTTGTTTACATTAGTATATGGGAGGGAAGCTAGGCTTCCTGTCTCACTATAGTTTCCTACTCTTGAATTGGCTCATTAGTTGGAATGAAATGAAAATGATGCTATGGTTGTAAGAATGGCATATTTGATGGAGCTAGAGGAGAAAAGAGGCCAAGCAATACAAACCTTAGAAATACATTAGCAATAGATGAAGAGGAGTTTTGATAAGAAGAATGGGGTTAGAAATTTTAGGGAAGGTGATCTAGTGCTAAAGTGGATGCAAACAAAGAAAAAGCATGGAGATACCAAAATTCGATACCCTATGGAGGGGTCCCTATGTAATCATCAATTGCAAGCAAGCCAATGCTTTCCAGTTGAGTAGGATTAATGGTGAAGTCTTGCCTATTCCAACCAATGGAATATATCTCAAGCCCTATTTCTAATGAAAATTAATGTTCACGTACATAGTCAGAGTAGTTTTTCTTTTCTATTCTTTCCTATTTTCCAAGAAGTGCATGGGCACAAGTTTTGTTTTGTAGTAGAGAGTTTTGGTTCTAAGGTTTTTGCAAGTTGTAGAGGAAGAAGGCATGTTATGTCTCAAAATGATAAATTTGATGAGTTTCATTGTTTCAGAGACTCCATAGCCCAATGGATCTTTTGATGGTCACTAGTCATATGCTAAGTAGGCTTGCATCCCCTCTGAGTTGCTAGAAATGTTAGCCATAATTCCCTCTCACCAAAAAATCAAATTCAAGTAACAATATGCTTAATGATTGCCTAAGGTTTTAATTTAGCATTGTTTCTATTTCATATTTTGTCTTTGAATATTTTAAGTTACAACCATGTGATTCACACAGTTATAGTTTGTTGACCACTAACCAGGGTAAAGATGGTGAGGGTGCAACTTCCCTATTTTTGCCTAATCACATAGTTATGTTAACATACTATGATTTAAGCTGTGACAATATAGAAAGGGTAGATCTTCAATGCTTCAAAGACATATCTTGTACCAATAGATCATCTAGATCTATTGTTAGCACATGATCACCGTAGGTCAAGATTTAGTTAAGGTTTGAATTATGATCAAATGATTTGCTTTATTTTGCTATATCACAAAGGTTAGGAAGGAACCTCAGGCTAAGGTGGCAATGATGCAGATATGTTCAAATTTCAACCTTCACAAGGTCACAATGATTAATAAAGAATGTTAAGTGTGGGTTGCAAGGTAGCAATGATTAGTGGATCACAATTTTACAAGAAGTAACTATTATTGAAGGAAGGTGGTGGCAAGGTTGCAATCATGATTTGTCAAATGCAAGGCATAAAGTTAAATTGCTAACAAAGTGGCATAATGGTAAGAAATGTTTGGTCCATGTGGAAAGACCTAATGGTTAAATCTAGTTGACTAAATAACACAACTAAATTTGGCAAGAATAACAATAATGGAAGCAACTCCTTGATGATGAACCTGATCTTTCCAATCTCCTGTAATCACTTTCATCATTCCCTAGGTTTGATAAATACAAAGAAATGCTCTACCAAGACCTGTTGATCCATCCATTCAGTCAGAAGTTAATGAATACCATTCTTGACCTCTTAGAGCTTTGTTTGGTAAAGAAGTGATCTTCTCATGTATGGATTTGTGCTATGATTAGATCTTCCAGTTTTGTAGTGATTATTGTCTGTAGATTTGATTGTAGTGGTTGAATTTTGTCTTACGATGGAAGTTATCTAAGTTATGTTTGTACTATAAAATAAAATGTTGTGCTCTTTCTTACGGTTGGATCTTCTCTATTTCTTTGGTATGGCCTTGGAATGTGACTATAAATTCTATCTTTGCTTTGAGTTAGATGACATTCTATCTTATCTCTTTCAACTGTCGATGAACTGTACAAGCTTTGTCTGCCTCACTTTGATGTAGTATGAATATCTGTAATCTAAATTTTTGTATCTCTTTTGGCCAGTGAATGATAAGAAGTGAAGCAATTTTTTCCTTTTGTTACTCATGTGGTTGTCTAATTTGCATGTGGTTAATAGATTAAAGCAAGTTTGAATCAGTATATTTGTGAACTATCACTATAATGGTACTGTGCATGTATGGGAAGAGTTTGGTCTGAACACCCTATTTTGGTGCATCACCCCTTTATAATAGATTAGGTAGTTTCTTTCATGCATTATTTCTCCCTTTTCTCTTCAATAATAGTTTAAGTGCATTCTATAGTAGAGGAAGCCAACCTTTTTTAGAGAATCAACTTCATAGTTCAAGTCCCATAGCTTAGAGGTTGTTTCCATGTTTCACAAGGTTGTCCTTTGGTAAAAATTTGGACAAGGGTGCAAGCTTTTGTGATAATAGGTATGTTTAAAAAAAATATAGGGAGCAAGTCATATTGATGAACCTTATTGAATTAGATGAAAATAGAACTATGGCACTGGAACACATGGTAAAACATCAAGCTATCACCAAGCATTGATTTGAAAAAAGAGCAACTTTCAAAGCATTCAAGATTGCTGACCTCATCCTCATGTGGGATAAGGAAAAAGAAAAAACAGGTAGTCATAAAAAATTTCAATGCTTTTAGATTGGTCCTTATAAAATACTAGAGATCTTGGGTGAAAATACTTTTAGGCTAGGCACTTTAGAAGGAGAGTTGGTTTTGTTACCGATCAATGGTCAATTTCTAAAATGTTATTTTGAAGCCTAAACTCTCCCTCCTAAACAAAAAATTATTTCAAGTCATTTTCTTGAAGTTATTGTCTATTTTTTTGGTTTTAATTTGAGTCAGTGAATTAGTTTATTGTTAGGATTGTTCCTGGTAATTGGACCATCCCAACTATCCATGATTTTTGGAAGAGGTATTTCTTTGTCAAAGAAATTGAGTTACTTTGTTTCAAGTGAGAACTAAATACAAGTGTCATATGTAGGTAGTAAAATATTTTTAGCCTCTAACTTAGATTCTATAGTGATAATTCTCAACATTTTAATAATTTAAAAATATAATTATCTAGGTTTCCCTCAACTTGGGTGGGAAGCAACTAAAGGTAGTTCAAAAACCTTCCAATTTGAGAGTAGGTTTTTGTTAGCATGAATACTGATAGTATGCCTATAGGGGAGTATCCTAGTATTGTGGAAAATATGATTGAGAGGTTGTATGTTGCATTCATGACAAAGTTTGTCATTGATGTCAACATATTGGATATTTTGTGAAGACTAGAGGAGCAACATACATAGTTTGGCTTTGTGAGGATCAATGAATGAAGATGAGCTTATGCAAAATTTGGATAATTTTCTACAAAGTGTAAGGTTTACATAGTTAAGAGAACATGCATAAATATTAAGACAATACAAATTTGTTGAAGTTTTGGTGAAGACATTGTCTAGACAAAGTTTCTAGATAGCAGTTATTGTTGTTTGGATTATATCTCCTAAAAAAGATAAAAACTAGTTAAGCTAGCTTGGAAAGAGGTAGAAGACATGATGGAGATGTTGTGGTTAAATGTGCACATCTAGATGAGCATCGAGTAAAGATTTAAGAAGACTTCGAGCTGACATTTTATGTGTAATTAGCCTTAGCCTTGGAAGACTTAGCCTTGGAACATGTCTTACCTCATGTAGTAGCCAATGATTCCCATTCTACAACTTAATCTTAATTTTTCCCTTTCCAAAAATCTGACAGGGTTCATTATCCCCCAAATAAACAAGCCCAAAATCTCCTTGGACATAATCAATGAAATAACCTCCATGAGGTGTAGCATGAAATGAAGCACCAGAATCTAAAACCCATGAATCATCAACAGTTTCTAAAGATAGAAGAAAAGCATCCTCTTCGAATTTGTTACTTACCACATTTAACTCCTTGTCTCCATTTGATTTATCTCCTTCATTTTCCTTTCGATTCTAGTAATCTTTCTTTTTGTGCCCTGGTTTCCCACAGTACCAGCAATCATTTGGTCCTCTTGATTTAGACATCTTCCCCTTTGACTTTCCTCTTGATTTCCCATGATTTCTAGAGTTACTTCCTCTCTCAGTCGTTCTACCCTTGCTTTGTGCATTCAAAGCACTTCTTGATGTAGATCCACCTGAGGATTTCCTATGAGTTTTCACAATCAAAACAACATGGATCACATCATCATATTTTAGGGTACTAGATCGAGGAATAGAATTACTCACCACCATTACCAAGCCATTCCAGCTTTCAGGCAAAGAACAAAAAATCAAGAGAGCCCTAATTTCTTCATCAAAATTGATACCCACAGAAGATAACTAACTAGTAATAGTATTAAACTCATTTAAATGATCTGCAACAGATCCACCTTCTGCCATTTTCATATTAAATAAACACTTCATGAGAAATACCTTGTTTGAAGTGGAGGGCTTTTCATATAGTGTCACTAGGGTTTTCATCAAATCTTCTATCATCTTTGCTTTTGTAATATTAAATGCCACTGATGGTGCCAAGCATAATCAAATGCTTCTGAGTGCCTTTCTGTCCAAAAGATCCCATTCAACATCTGACATAGTTCCTTGATTCTTTGCTTTGCCTTCTAATGGCTTCCATAAATCCTTTTGATATAGATAGTCTTCCATTTGCATCTTCCATAACTGGAAGTTTTGCCCATTAAACCTATCAACCCTTAGCTTACCCTCTTCGGCCATTGCTCCCACTCAATCGTGAGACTCCCACTTAACCATAAGACTTTCCCACAGAGGATAACTGAAAGACAACTTCACTCGAATACCACTTGTTAGGATAAACCACAGACAGAAATAAAAAATTGCATGCAAATATAACCAATAACAGAAAATAATAGATCACATAGAGAACACAAGGCACCAAGATTTAACGTGGTTCACCCAATCCCTAGGGTACGTCCACCAAACAACAAGTCCAATATTATTACAATCTAGTGACTACAACCTGATTACAATCTGTAATCCCTTATAGCTCAATACCGCTGCAAGAAGCAATTTCGCATCACCTCACAATAAAAATACCCAACCTTAAACCATTTTATACAAGTATTAAATTGCTTTAGGGTTATAAAATTTTGGCCATAAATTAGCCATAACTTTAGTGGAAAATCTACAAATGGTGAATCTACGAATAGTACCAATTTTTTTTCTAGACGATGCCCCAAACCCCACTAATTATGAAGTATGTACAGTACTTTCCTGATCAGTCACCATAATCTAACAGGCTGTGATGATTTTTGAGGGCTAGAATCAATCTAAAACTCTATAGAATGTGATTTCTATGTCTTCTCCTTTGTCCTAGAAGATACTTGAGCTCCCAATGCATAAGTCTATGAGCCTATGAGAGAATCCAACTAAGAGAGCTTAGCTTGTTCTTGAGTCAAATGATCACAAAAAACCTTAAAGGATGTCATTTCAAATCTATTACCCAAAGAATATTTGGTAGAATAGAAGGTAGAAGCAAAAATATTAAAGTTTCCATGAAGCTTAGAAAGAATTAGGTAAATGCACTCAGTGTCAGTCCTTGTTTTCCCATAACCCTACAATAAAGTTCTCTATTGTTTGAACTTCATCAAGAAGTCCTTAATGGAAGGAAAATAATTTGGTACAAGAGAGGTAATCCTTGACTTTATCTAAAGTGCCTTGAACTCATTCACTATACCAAACAAGCCATCAAGCTTGGTCCACATATCTAGAGGCATATTGCACCCATCAAGGTGAAACTATAGACTATCAGATACCTGTAAAGAAATCAACCCCATTGCCTCATCCATATTGTTCCTATGTTGCATGACCTCAAAAGGCCTCAGTAAAACTAGTTGCACTACATCTAAACAAGACCACAACCCTTTTGACCAGAGAGGTTGTATCATCAAGGTCTTCCATGTGCAATACTTATGAGGGGTCAGAAGTTCTAGACAAGAAGATGTCTCAACCATTATTTTAGATGGCACTGAATTATTTTTTGAAAAAATTGTGGTTTATCGATGTAAATAACATAAAAAATAATACAAAACACCCCCCACAATGCAAAAAATTGAACCCTAGCTACTAGTAGGAATGTGTAAACAAGAAGAGAGAAAAAAGGCTTCAGTTTGAGAGAGACATGTACCTTTGAGAAATACTAATGAAAATAATAGAGAATCTAGATAAGACTCAAGAAGATATTTTTGATGCTTCTTTTGGATCAAAAAATGGAGCTAAAATGAGAAAGTTATGCTCCTTGGAAGATAAAAAGGATCATTTGACTTTGAGCAAAAAAAAGTACCAAATGCCTTAGGATTTTTGCCAAAATGCATTGATTTTCATGAAAATGTTCCTCGATTTGTATGCCAAAAATATTTCTTGATTTGGGAACATAAATTCTTGATTTGCGTGTTAAAAAGTCTTGATTTGGTGCCAAAAACCTCAATTTGCATGTAAAAATCTCAATCTATCAGAAAAAAACTTGATGGGTGTGGTAAAAACCTTATCTACCTATAAAAATATCTATTTAATTGCCAAAAAATCTTTATTTTTGGCCAAAAAAGTTTGATTTACGTACCAAAAATAAGAAAATCATCACCTTGAAAAATGTGCCCAATTCAGGAGCAATATTATTTTGGTTCAGATTGCAACTGTGTCCAACTTTGACATATTTTATATGAAAATGGGGGTTTTGATGCCTTTTGAATCCAACTATGAGGTCTATTTAGCCTCAAAGTACTTTGAAAATCAGAGAGCCCCCTATTTTCAAAAAAAAAAAAACCCAAGAAATGCCAGATCTATTATGTCAAACTGTCATTCTTTTTTTCCTCCAAGTATTGAATAAGCTACAATAGGTTAGACTCTAATACCATGAAGGATTTGAGCAATATAAATCCATAAAACTCAAAAAACAACTACATGCAAGAACCTATCACAGAGAAGAAAAAACAAAGAAGAGGCAAGGGTTTTGCTCTGAAAATATGAGAACTATATTATCAGACTGAAAAGATGAGAGATAATTACAAAAGATCAATCCTTATAGAAGGAGATCAAAAACCTAAGAGGGAAACCTTAAGAGGTAAATGACATGTAATAATTTTTAATTAATTATTAAATGAAAATGCAAAGTGTATAAGGTGAAATCTTAAGAAGGGAGTCAAGGTAATTTAATAAATGAAATGAAATTAACACTTTACTCTAATAGTTATTATGTAGGGTTATCTTTCTATAGTTGTCAATTCTATTGTTTACATGTTTTAAAATTAATAAGGTTATTGATACTTGTTTTAATTGCATAACTGATTCACTCCCCCCTCTCATTTATCTTGGTGGACTTTACTTTCTAACAATTGGTATCAAAACACTAGTCCTTAAAGGAAAATCTTAATAGCTTAAGGAGATCTATTGCATAGTTCAAGAAAGATAGTCCAAAGTTTGATGGAGTTAACTATGATAGCTAGAAAGAAAATATGAAGACACATTTCCTATGAATGGGTCTGGGTTATTGGTTGATTACTAAGAATGAAAAGAAAGTGATTGAAGAAAAGGATCTTGAAAGTTGTGATGAATATTAGAAAAAATATATTCATGCTCAATATGCTTGCAAGAGAAGCACTATTATGGACTCTTCCTAAAACTGAACTCACCCAAGTAAAGTTTTTAAGATTTGCTCATGAAATTTTGACTACTTTACAAACTACATTTGAAGGTAATAATCATGCTCAGAAGAGACTACAAAATTGGATATGCCTATATCAAGATTCTAAAATGATGGAAGATGAATGTATAAGAAGTTATTTTGGAAGAATAGTATAAATTATTGCAAGAATTTAAGACTTGTGGAGGAGAAAAATATGAAGATGAGGTTATATAGAAGATACTGAAGACCTTGACAACTGCATATAGATAAACATCATAGATGATTGGATAGATCATTCCCTTATTTTTTTTGTACAAAAGAAACTCTTCTTGGGAGATTACAATCATCAAAAATGTGGATGAGGTAGAGTGGATAATTTCTTAAAGTAGAGACTAATTTCAATGCATTGAGTGTTCAACTTATTGACAAGGAGTACAAGTAGAGACTATGCTAGTAGTAACCAAACAAGAATTGAAGAAGAAAAGAAGAATGAGGAAGGACTCAAATTTCTTATGAAGAGAGAAACTGAAGGTAAAAAAATCCTTAAATGTTAGACTTGTAATGAATATGATCATTATTCTTCTAAATGTCCTAAAAGAGTGAGAAATACTAAAAATATCTATAAACAAAGAAAACATAAGGAATGTTTATTTGCTGATCAGGATGATTTAAATGCTAAAGTGAAAGAAATCTTGAGTGAAAGTGATGATGAAATGGAATATGTTGCTATTAAGGAAGAAAGCCTTGAGAATGAAGAAGTTAGAGAAGAAAAAGAATCAATATCACTAGTTGAAAAGAAGAAATCTAATTGCATTATTGATTATGGTTGTTCCCATCACATGACTAGAAATATGAATAAGTTTGTTGAATTTAATAGCTATGATAGAGGAATAGTTAGAGTTGGAAATAATGTGACATTTCATATAAAAGAAAAAGGATCTATTACACTATATGGAAAGAATAATATTGATAATGTTTAACTTTTGATGGTTTGAAACATAAGATTTTGAGTGCTACATAGCCAATGGATAAGGGGTATTGGTTATAGTTTATAAAGAAGATTTTCATTATCAAATATAAGATGGTCCATTGATTGGTATTGGTACATGAACAAGAAGTAATATAGTTTAGTTGAATCCTATTGAGATGAAATTCTTAGTTGCTAAGGTGGATGATTGTTGGTTGTGACATAAGACATTTTGCAATGTCAACTGTGATAATATTGTGAAGATCAGTACTACTCTTGTAGTTAGAGATTTGCCTAAAATTTTAAAACCTGCTAACATGGTATGTAATGAATGTGTGATGACTAAATAGATGAAAAGTTTATTTCCAAGAACAAAATTCACTACATCTATGAAGTTGGAGATTGTGAAAAAAAACTTGAGTGGCCCTACAAAGACAAACACATTCTATGGGGAAAGGCATTTTATGATTCTTGTTGATGATTTCACTAGAATGATGTGGGTAGCATTTCTTAGAGAGAAACTTGAAGCTTTTGAGAAATTCAAGATATTTAAGAGTAGAGTTATGAATGAATTTGATTTGAAGATTAGATGTTTGAGATATGATAGAGATGAAGAGTTTACTTAAAATGAGTTTAACAATTTTTGTGAAGATAATGGTACAAAGAAACTACTTTCAACCACTAAAACACCTAAACAAAATGGAAAATTAGAAAAGAGAAGTTGATTAGTGATAGAGGAAATAAGAAAAAAGATGTTTGAGAATAATTTTTTAGCATGAATGCTGATGGTATTCCTCTAGGGGAGTATCCTAGAATTTTTGGAGAGTTGGTACAATGATTGTATGTTGCATTCATGGTTAGTGTTTATCATCGATGTCAACATACTATTTATTCTATGAAGACTAGTAGAGAAGTAGATAGAGAATGAGGCCACATAGTTTGAGGATTGAAGATCAGGTTATGGGCAATGGAGGAAATGTTCTATAGAGTTTCTTGATGATGATGTTAAGAACATGTATGAAAATATGGAAACATTTGACAGTTATTCAAGATTTATTAAAGAAAACATTTAGACAAAGTTACTATACAAAGGTTATTGGTATTTTGATTATATCTCCTAACATAGATAGAATCTATTTATGTGGAATTCTATAGAGGTATAATACATGATGAAGATGTAGTTGGTCAATAATGCACATTTAGATGAGCAAAGAGTAAAGAGCTATTAAGCCTATGAGATGATAGTTTGGTTATAATTGTAAAAAGTTGTGATATTGCAATGTAATGTATAGTATAGTATCCTAAGGTTGTCCTATATTATTATTGTAAGTTGTGAAATCCACAAGGCCAACTGAATAAATCATTCTAAGACTTGGTATAAAGTAAAGTTATTTTCCTTGTGGTAGAGCATGAATTTGTGATTGTGAGATCCAGAAAAAAATTTTGATGTAATGCAAGTAAACAAACATGCATGGTGTTAGTTTGTGGTGACTGATCAAGAAAGTACTATATTTACTTCATAAATTCTTTGGGGTTCAAATTTTTTTTTTGGACCATGGCCGACATTGTGGCCAACATATGGCCGACATGTTGTAACCCTAAAGTAGCATAAAATCACTTGTATAAAAGGGCTTGGGGATAGGTATTTTTCATTAAGATGTGATGCAAAATTGGTTTTTGCGGTGGTATTGAGATGTAAGGGATTACAGATTGTAATCAGGTTATAATCATTGGATTGTAATAACATTGAACTTGTTAATGTTTGGTGGACATAGCCCAGGGATTGGGTGAACCATGTTAAATCTTGGTGTCTTGTATTCTTTTCTGTGTGATATATTATTTCCTATTATTGGTTATATTTGCATGTAATTGTTATCTCTATCTTAGTTTAATCCTAACAAGTGGTATCAAAGCGAGGTTGTTTTTTTTTAGTTATCCTCTACAAGAAAGTCTCACAGTTGAGTGGCAGTGATGGCAGACAAGGGTAAGCTGAGGGTTGATAGGTTTAATTGGAAAAACTTCTTGTTATGGAAGATGGAAATGGAGAATTATCTTTATCAGAAGGATTTATGAAAGCCATTGGAAGGCAAAGCCAAGAATCAGGGATCTATGTCAAATGATGAATGGGATCTTTTGGATAGAAAGACACTTGGAAGTATTCAATTATGCCTGGCACCATCTGTAACATTTAATATTATAAAAGAAAAGACAACAAAAGAGTTGATGAAAACCCTAGAGACACTATATGAAAAGCCCTTTGCTTCAAACAAAGTATTTCTCATGAAGCATTTATTTGATATGAAAATGATAGAAGGTGGATATGTTGTAGATCACTTAAGTGAGTTTAATACTATTACTAGTTAGTTATCTTCTATAGGTATTAGTTTTGAAGAAGAAATTAGGGCTCTCTTGATTTTGTGTTCTTTTCCTGAAAGTTGGAATGACTTGGTAATGGCTGTGAATAATTCTATTCCTAGATCTAGTACCTTAAAATATGATGATGTGATTTTTGTTATTTTGAGTGAGGAAAATCATAGGAAATCCTCAGGTGGATCTACATCAAAAAATGATTTGAATGCACAAAGCAAAGGCAAAATGACTGAAAGAGGAAGTAATTATGGAAATCATGGGAAATCAAGAGGAAAGTCAAAGGGGAGGAGGTATCAATCAAGAGGATTGAACCACTGCTAGTATTGTGGGAAACTAGGTCATAAAAAGAAAGATTGTTGGAATCAAAAGAAAAATGAAGGAGATAAACCGGATGGAGACAAAGAGGCAAATGTGGTAAGTAAAAAATTTGAAGAGGATGCTTTGCTTTTGTCTTTAGAAAGTGTGGATGATTCATGCGTTTTAGATTCTGGTGCTTCATTTCATGCTACACCTCATAGAGGTTATTTCATTGATTATGTCCAAGGGGATTTTGGACTTGTTTATTTGGGGGATAATGAACCCTGTCAAATTGTTGGAAAGGGAAAAATTAAGATTAAGTTGCAAAATGAGAATCATTGGATACTACATGAGGTAAGACATGTTCCAAGGTTGAGTAGGAATTTAATTTCAGCAGGGCAACTTGGTGATGAGATTTGTGTAGTTACTTTTAATGATAAATATTGGAAGGTTTCAAAAGGTTCCCTTGTAGTAGCAAAAGGTGTGAAAGTAGGCACCTTATATCTTTGTACAAGTCATATTGTTCCTTCTACTCTAATTATTTTAGAGAAAAATGAATGTTCAAGAACAAATTTTGTAGTTGAGTAAGGAGAACAAATAGCTACTATAGATTTTGATACAACGTTGTGGCACAATAGACTTGGGCACATGAGTGAGAAAGGTATGAAAGTACTTCATTCAAAGAAAGTTTTACCAAGTCTAAAATGTGTTAATATAGATTTCTGTGAAAGTTGTGTGTATGGAAAACAAAAGAGAGTGAGTTTTGTGAAGACTGAGAAGGAAAACAAAAAGCAAAAATTAGAGCTTGTGCATACCAATGTATGGGGACCAACTTAGATATCTTCCCTTGGATTCTCTCATTATTATGTTATATTTATTGATGATGCAACTAGAAAGGTATGGATTTATTTCCTTAGACAGAAATCTAATATATTTCAAACTTTTAAGAAATGAAAATGCTTGGTTAAAAATGAGATTGGTAAGAAATTAAAATGTCTCAAATCTAATAATGGTGGTGAGTATTGCAGTCATGAATTTGAAGATTATTGCTCCACTAATGGTATTCATAGACATAAAACTGTTCCAAGGACTTCACAGGAAAATGAAGTGGTTGAACACATGAACATGACTATAATGGAGCACACAATGAGCATGAGGTCACATGCTGGGTTGCCCTCACACATGTTGGTAGAGACTATCAATACTATTGTTTATTTGATTAATAGAGGTCCCTCTACTCCTTTGGTCTATGGTATTCTAGAGGAAGCATGGATTGGTAAGAAGGTGAGTTATTCTTTTCTCAAAACCTTCAACTGTGAAGCATTTGCTCACATAGATTCTGAAAATAGAACCAAGCTGGAAGCTAAGTTAAAGAAATGTGCATTTTTTGGATATGGAATTAATGAATTTGGCTATAAGCTTTGGGATTTTGAAAATCATAAGATTTTAAGAAGTAGGAATGTCATATTCAATGAGAAAGTGTGGTACAAAGATCTATTATAACTACTGAAGATATACATTTAGGCTTGATGTTAAAACAACCTTCCTTCATGGTGATTTGGATGAAGAGATATATATGACTCAACCATAGGGATTTGCGGTCAAAGGTAAGGAGAAGTTAATATGCAAATTGATGAAAAGTTTACATGGATTAAAGCAAGCACCTTGGCAGTGGTATCTAAAAGTTGACAATTTTATGCATGAGCATGGATACAATAGGTTTCATTAAAATCATTGTATTTATTTTAAGAGGTTGGATGATGAAAATTACATTATTTTATGTTTATATGTTGATGATATACTTGTAGCTAGGTCTAACATGGATCACATTAAGGGGCTGAAATGCCAATTAGCACATGCATTTGCTATGAAGGATTTGGGGGCAGCAAAACAAATCCTTGGTATGAAGATTTGCAGAGATAGGAAGAACATGAAATTGATGCTATCTCAGGCTGATTATGTTGAGAAGGTGTTGGAGTGTTTCTCTATGGAGAATGCTAAAGCTATCAGCACACCTTTACCTAGTCATTTGAAGTTGACTACAGAGATGTGTCCCAAGACACAAGAAGAGGAGGATAAGATGTCCAAGGTACCCTATGCTTTAGCTGTAGGAAGCTTGATGTATGCTATGGTATGTACTAGGGGATATATTGCACATGCAGTGGGAGTTGTTAGCAAGTATATGAGTCATCTAAGAATTGAGCATTGGAATGCAGTCAAATGGATTCTCAGATATTTGAGAGGAGCATCAAATAAGTGTTTACACTTTGGGAGCTCTTCTACTAATTTACAAGGCTATGTTGACTCTAATTTGGTAGGGGATATTGATACCAGACAAACTACTGTAGGTTATGTCTTTACTATTAGTGGGGTAGCTGTGAGCTAGGTTTCTAGGTTACAGAAGGTTAATGCTTAATCCACTATAAAGGAAGAGTATGTAGCTACTACAGAGGTAACCAAGGAGATGATATGGCTTTAGTTCTTCTTGGAAGAATTGGGAAACCCTCAGAGGGATAATTATTTTTTTATATATAGTCAAAGTACCATTCATATTGCAAAGAATTTAGCTTTGCATTCAAAGACCAAACACATATAGTTGTGATACCATTTCATTCGATCAGTCTTGGAGGATGGATAATTGAAGTTGGACAAGATACATATAGATGAGAATCCAACAGATAAGTTTAGAAAGGTATTGACAAGGGAGAATCTAAACTCTTCTTCAACTTCAATTGGTCTTCTAGACTGAATATGAATAAAAGAACAATAGAGTCCTGGGTGGTTTGATCTAGTAGGAGCCCCATGTGGTAGCAGTATAGCTACAGGATCTATCTCCAAGTGGGAGATTGTTAGCTTGTGGTGATTGATCAGGAAACTACTATACATACTTAATAAATTCTTTGGGGTTCAGGGCATCACCCAAAATTTTTTTTGGGCCATGGTTGACGTTGTGGCTGACATGTTGTAACCCTAAAGAAACATAAAATTACTTGTATAAAAGGGCTTAGGGTTAGGTATTTTTCATTAAGTTGTGATGCAAAATTGGTTCTTGCGGTGGTATTGAGTTGTAAGGGATTACAAATTGTAATCAGGTTATAATCACTGGATCGTAATAATATCAAACTTGTTGGCTGGTAGACATAGCCCAAGGTTTGGGTGAACCACGTTAAATCTTGGTGTCTTGTGTTCTTTTTTGTGTGATCTATTATCTTATGTTATTGGTCATATTTGCATCTAATTTTTATCTTTGTCCATGGTTTAATCCTAGCACATGTGAGATGTAGTAAACTTAATATTGAATATCTTTTGATCAGAGAAGTGTTTGGTGTGGTTAAGGAATGCTGAGATGATAAAGAGGCTATATTATGAAAAGAAGTTGTGTATAGTTGTTTATTGGTATTTTTCTAAGAAGGATAGTACTAAGACTATTTGGACAGTGAGTTTAGTGGTCTTGCCCCTAAAGTTGTCTGGATAGTGGGTCCTTCTACCTTTGAAAACTTTTATTAGGGTTGGTAAAACTTCTAATAGGGTTTGAATCTCATAACAGGAATTCAAAGTCTCCTAATAGGGACTAGTATGTAGTGAATGTATTCAATTGACTCCTAACAGGGTCCATCCTCTTACAAGGAACTTATATATTAGTACACCTTTTTTTGGGTATCATCTCCACTGGGATTTTCCCTCTAATCATAGGTTTCCCTAGTGAACAAATATGCTATTATTGTGTATGGTGATCTTGCTATGGATTTTTCACTTATTGATTACATGTTTTAATATGTTTTAAAAGGAGATCTATGGATAGTCATTTTAGAAAAGAAAGTCTTAATTTTGATGGAGTTAACTATGATAGTTGGAAAGAGAAGATGAAGATACATTTTCTATGCATCAGTCCAAAATATTGGTTGATCAATAAGAATGAGAATTGGTTGATGAATACAAGCTCAAATCTTGTATAGAAGGTCAAAATGATATTTTTGTGTGTAATATGCTTGCTAGAGAAACATTTTTTATAGCTCTTCCTAAAAATGAGTACAATTAGGTAAAATCTTTAAATTCAAAATATTAAATTTGGAAAGCTTTGGAATTTACTTTTTTAGGTGATAAACATGATTGAAAGGTTAGATTTCAAAATTGGATATGTTTATTTCAAGAAGCTAAAATGATGGAAGGTGAATCTATAAGAAATTATTTTTGGTAGAATATCATATATTGTTACAAGAATAAAGGATTTTGATGGAAAGAAGGATGAAGATGACATTGTATGAAAGGTCATGAAAACTCTTACACATCCATACAATCAGAAAGAATAGATGATCGAACAAGTTATATCTTGAATTGGAAATTTCACAAGAGAAACTCTTCTTGAAAGATTGGAATCAGCTGAGATTAATTTCAGACAAAGTGGAGATGTTCCTATAATTGAGACTACTTTTAGTGCATTCACTAACAAGTGCAAGTACTAATGGAGGTTATGCTAGTAGCAACATAGGAAAAGAAGAAGAAGACAAGAAAATTGAAGAAGAAATTTTTGTGCTTATTAAGAGAGAACCTGAAGGTAAGGAAATATTTAAATTTTGGACTTGTAATGGATATAGTCATTATGATTCTTAGTGACCTAAAAGAGTAAATAAGTATAGAAAGAAATTCAAGCTTAGGAAGGCTAGAGAATGTCTTTATGCAAATGATGAGGATTTAGTAGCTAGTGTGGAAAGATTTTTGAGTGAAAGTGATGAAATAGGATTTGTTGCAATTAAGGAATAACGTCCTAAAAAGAAGAAGCTAGAGAAGAAAAGGTATTAGTCTCACAAGTCAAAAGAAAGAAGTATGATTGGATCATAGACAATGGTTGTTCACATCATATGATTGGAGATATGAAAAAACTCATTGAATTCAACAATTGTGATGGAGGAATTTTTAGAGTTGGAAATAATGCATCCTATTACATAAAAGGAATAAGATTTATTTACTCTTAATGGAAATATTAAAAATACTAATAATGTTTATTTTGTTGATGGTTATAAAACATAAATTTTTAAGTGTTGGAGAGCTAGCTAACAAGGGATATTAGTTGCAATTTATAGAGAAGACATGGATTATCAAGGATAAAGAGGGTAAGATGAGTGGTACTGGTACAAGGAAAAGAAGTAATTTTTTAGTTAAATCCTACTGAGACAACATGTTTAGTTGCTAATATTGATGATAGTTAGTTATGACATAAGAGGTTTTATCATATAAACTTTGATAACATTGTGAAGATCAATACTACACTTTCTGTAAGAGATTTTCCTAAAATTATGAAGCCTACTAACATGGTATGCAAGGAATGTGTTATGGTGGAGTAGAAGAAAAGTTCCTTTCCAAGAAATAATTTTATTGATAAGGAGGTTGGATGAACCAATCACAAGTTCATGATCTTAGTATTCTTGAAATACTTCTAGGGTTTATTCACCACACCACTTGTCACCTATAGGACATTTATTGTCTAAGGATCCCTTGGTCTCTCTAGCCAACCCACCTACCAAGAAAGTTTTACCAATCAAGCCAAAACTTGATGTATTCTTGCTCCACTAACCATACAACCACCTTAAAAGCTCTTAATATCCATATCTTTCATTTAGTCTTGCAAAGGTGTGGAGGTATCTCCAAGTAATTCAATTTAACCAACTATGGGTGTTAAGACTCTTACTTGGTTCAACTCTTCATCTAATTTCATCAATTCTTCATAAAATAGGCTTAAAAGGCTACTAGCCCCAATTAGGTCTCTTACTCTGAGAAAATAGGGATTTTATCCCAATCCTTCAAAAGAAATCATATAAATTTTATTATGATTATTGGATCATGTGCTAACCTCTCAAGGATTTTTGGGGTCACCACATTCTATATAGTACCCTAACTCAAATTGAGTTAATTTAAGGGCTTTTAGGCTCTTACTAGCTGCTCCACAAGTTATAAAGTTTTAGGATAACAAATGGATTGGTTTGACCAATCCCTCTAAAAAAATATTTTCAAGAATCCTATATTCAAATTACAAAAGGAATTTTTACTCTAGCTATTCATCTCTGCAAATTCTACTATTTACACTTTGGTCTTCCCTAGCTAGACTCACCATAGGCTTGCCTAGGCCAAGACATTAAAAATAGTTTTTCTTCTTTTGTGGGCTCAAGATTTAGTTAAATTTATGTATATGGAGTTTACTCACTATTCCCAAACGCTCATTTAAGATGGAAAATGGAAAAGTGAGTTAGAACCCCATCTTTGCAAATTGCCTGGACAGAACCAGTGACAGTGCCAAAACAAGATTTTTTACACAAGGAAATATAATGTGCACAAAATTCCAATGTGATGCCACAAAAAATATAAAATACTCACACCAAGTGTTACAATACCAACTTCAATCCTCTAACTACCCACTATCATGGAAAATACATAGATAATGCTAAAAAATCACTTCAAACTCCAATATTCAGAACTTCTCTCCAGACAATGGGTGTCCAACCTTGCATATTGGTCTAGGAATGTATTATCTAGGGTGGTTAGGTAGTTACTTACCACTTAGGGCTTCTTTTCATTGATTTTAAAACTCTTGAAAATGTTGTCCAAGCAACATTACAAAGTTGCAAAGTTACACAATGCAATTTTTACATCTTTTTGGCAAGTTTTTGTACAACTTAGATAAATGAGTCCCAAAACTCCTTAAAATTTACCAAAGAAATTAACTATGGTAAAAACATTATTCTAACCCATCCTAGACCCTCCTAACCTAATTTTGATGTCATCATCAACTTTGTGCAACTCAGGAGCTTTACAACTTGTTCATCCCTAATTGCTACTACAATTGTCCTAAGACTCTTCAAACAAAAATTTGTTGCACTCCTACCATGGTCCACATGATCTTAAACAAAAAACTTCCAAAATTCCCTAAAGGAAAAAAATAGAACAAAATAAAAACTTGAATTGATTAGGGAATCCTTGGGTGCTCCTACACCATTTACTACATCAGTGAAGTTAGAGATTGTAAACATAGACTTGAGTGGTCCTACAAAAATAAGGGAATTTTATGGTGAAACGTATTTCATGATTATTTTTGATTATTTCACTAGGATGATGTGGGTAGCATTTTTCAAATAAAAATTGAAAGTATTTGAGAAGCTTAATGCATTTAAGAGTAGATTTGAAAATGATTTTGGATTGAAGTTTAAATGTTTGAGATCTGATAGAGGTGGAGAGTTTACATCAAATGAGTTTACATTTTTTTTGAAGTGAATGGAATTAAGAGACAACTTTCAACCCCTAAGACACCTAAACAAAATGGTATAGTGGAGTGGAGAAATATATCAGTAATAGAGACAACAAGAGCTATGATGTATGAAATAATGTGAAAAAGATATTTTGAGGAGAAGTAGTAAATACAAAAGTATACACCATGAAAAAAGTACAAATAAAATAAGGTACCAATAAGAATCCCTATGAACTATGGTTTGGACATGCACCAACATTTAATTATTTCAAATTTTTTGTAAGCGTGTGCTACATTAAGAGAGAAGATGATATTAGTAAGTTTGATTCAAGGAGTAATGAAGGTATGTTTCTTGGTTATTCATTGAAAAGGAAAGAATACAAATATTTTAATCAAATAACTAAGACTATTGTTAAGAGCATAGACTTTATAGTTGATGAGAAGTTTAGAATTCATGAAAGAAGGCTTGATTATAATTCTGATGAAGAGACTAATCTAAAGGCCAACCAAGAGAATGTAGAGTTTTTTTTATGAAATTGACATTGATTTGCAAAATAACATTCAAATTGTGGAATAGGGAGAAGAACCAAGGAGTGAACCTAGATTTAAAGTCAAAGTTGAGACAATGACACCAAATAAGAACTTGACAAAGAATTACCCTACTGCTCATATAATTGGAAGAAAAAACATAGGAGTGATGATGGGAATTAGGGTACAAAGAGAAGAACTGTGCTTGATTTCAAAAGTTGAACCTAAAAGTGTTAGTGAAGCTAGTAAAGATGACTTTTGGTTTAAAGATATAAAAGAATAATTAGATCAAATTGCAAAGATTGATACATGGAAATTGGTTCCTAGAACTAAGGATAGAAATATTATTCAAACTAATTGGGTTTTTAGAAATAAAATCAATGAACAAGGTGAGGTTGTGAGAAATAAAGCAAGACTAGTATGTATAGGTAACTCTCAGCAAGAAGGTATTGATTATGAGGAAACATTTGCACATGTTGCTAGAATATCAATCATTAGAATGTTTTAGCATATGTAGCTAACAATAAATTCAAAATTTATTAGATGGATTTCAAATCAACATTTTTTAATGGAGACCTTGAAGAAGTTTACATTGAGTAATCTAAATCCTTTGAAAAAAGAAGGAGACATGGTATTTAAATTGAAGAAAGCATTGTATGGATTGAAACAAGGACCTAGAGCATGGTATGTGAGATTGTATAAATATTTAGAAAGATTTGGATTTGCTAAAAGGTAATGCAAATAGTAATTTATATTTGATGATGATTGAAAATGGTTTGCTAATCATTGAAGAATTTGTGGATGATATAATCTTTGGAGGTGATGATTAAGCAAGTGAGGCATTTTCCAATGAAATAAAGAAGGAATTTGAGATGTGCATGATTGGTGAGATGATATATTTATTTGGACTACAAATTATATATAGTGATGATTGTATTTTCATATCGTAGACTAAGTCTTTGAAATATTTGTTGGAAAGATTTAGTTTGAAAAGTTGTAAGCCTACTTGTATACCTATGGTAACTGTCACACACTATCTAGAAAAGATGAGACACCTACTATTGAAAAGAAGAAGTATAGGTCTATGATTGGAGGATTACAATATCTAAAACACACTAGACTCGATATAGCTAATGCAGTTGGCATTATGGAAAGATTTCAAGGTGATGGTAAAGAATCACATTATGCAATAGTAAAAATAATTTTTAGATATTTAAAGGGTACACCTAATTTAGGTTTATGATATGATAGATAAAATGAATTTACCTTATATGCATAGACTAATTTAAATTGGGAAGGCATTGTGGATGAAAAAAAGAGTACAAGTTGTGGAGAATTATTTCTAGGAAGAAGATTGGTTTCTTGGCAAAGTAGGAAATATGACTGTATTTCACAAAGTATTACATAAACAAAGTATGTAGCAACAAAAATTAGTTGTAATCATATCAGATGGATGAATGTTTTCTGAAGGACAATGGGATAGAGTTTATAGAGCCTGTTATCATACACTATGATAGCACAAGTACAATGAGTATGTCAAAGCATATTATTTTACATTCAAAGATAAGAATATATGGATTAAGTATCACATTTTTAGCTAGAAAGTTACAGAGAAGGAAATCAGACTAAAGTATGTAAGCACAAAGGAGTAGATAGAAGATATATTTACAAAGCCTTTACTAAAGGATATGTTTTAGTACATGAGAGGTATGCTTAGGGTTATGCCCCAACCTACTTCTGAGTAGATAATGCAGAGATTTCATCAATCTAGTGGTAGTAGAGAACTATTTCATTATTTGGATTATATGCTTGATTCTTCCTCTATGGAAGAGTATCTGAGTTTGAGATAAGTCCTTAAGGACTTTTGGTAAGTGACATTTAATAGTGTCTTTGGAAACTTGATCTTATTGAAGATCTTATGCAGTAGAACTGATATAATGATGCCTTTGTCATTGATGTAGGTGTGAGGGAAGTTGTTTGTGAAAAGTATCCTCTATTATGCCTATGGGGAAGAATATAAATATGGGAGAAATTATCCTATGAAAAATTGATATTATTGATGAAGAGGATTTGAAAATCTACACTACAGTGGACATTCATGGGCAGCATGAATGACAAAGTAGACACAATAGAGACGATTTGGTATTATGGAACTGAGATGTTTTTAATGTATATTTTCATCAATACCAAAGGGGGAGATTTTTAGCATGAATGCTAATGTTATTCCTATGGGGGGTATCCTAACATTGCTAGAGAGTTGGTACAATGATCATATATTGCATTCATGGTTGTGTTTTTCATTGATGTCAACATATTGGTTATTCAATGAAGACTGATAGTTATTCAAGATTTATTGAGATTAGTGTTTAGATAGAGTTCCTATACAACAATTGTAGACACCTAAATTTGATTACACTATTTTAGTAATCCTATTTAGTTATCTAAAAAGGCATTATTAATTAAATTTCTATTTAATTAATCCTTTGTCATCCCCTAGTTGATTAATTTAATTAATCATCTATAGTCCTAATTGATAAATCAAATAATCTATTATTTATCAATTAAATCCTATTCTTCTATCTAATTCCAAAAATCCCCATCTATTAAATAAATCTATTTGATAAATAAAATCCTCAAATTCAAAAACCCCTAACCTATTTCTAATCCTCCATTTAGCCTAATCCACCCCATCCACCCATACTAACCAAGCTTAGCCACTAACTCACCCACCCTCATTAATGCCATCCACTTGCACATCTCTAACATCCCTAATCTAATCCTAAACCCAAGCCTAATCCACCCCCTAATTTTGTCACATTCCTTAAACAAGTTTAAGACTTTCCTAATCCAAACCAAAGTCTCCCCTCAAAAAAAACCCAACCACTAAGTCATGAGTGCTCTTACAAAACATAAAGACTCTTACAAGCCCACTCATGACTCTTACATCCATCTTACACACTCTTCCCTCTTCCACACTCATTCCTCTTACATCCCTCTTACATACTCAACCCCACTCATCATGACTTTAACCAACCCTTAACCCTACCCTCTCACACTCATCCTCCTTGTGACAAGTGCCACCTTCCCATTGGTGCTAAACAAGCACAATCCATGTGCTCCCCTTTGAGTGCATCTTAGCCCTCCTTAAGCCTTCATCCATCCTTGCATCTAAGCCCTCCATCCCTCTACCCCTTAGCCTATAAATTGAATCCCATCCCAAGCCATTTCATCAACAATCTTTGAGCTAAAGTTACCATGCTATTTTGAGAACCAAAGCCATCAACCATACCCTTATAATGCCAAATTGAGAGCTCACAAAGCTACCAATTTGCCATTACCCATCTCCATTGAAGCAGCTTTTGAGCATCTTGAGCATACATCCACAACAAAAGGACACATCTACAGAATCAAGAAAGCATGGAGTGTTTTCTCTTGTGAGGTTTGCACTTCTTAATTTCTTTCTTAGTCTAAGCATATATGTGAATTTAGTTTTTTGGTTTGTGAATGTTTACTTCATTTATTAATGTTCTTTGCATACTAATTCTGGTTCTACAACAATAACTAGTATTTTGATTATATCTCCTAATAGAGATAGATTTTCGTTATGTGGACCTATATAGACATAGAAGACATGATGAAGATCTAGTGGTCAATCACACACATTTAGATGAGCATCGAGTAAAGATTTATGAAGACTATGAGCCAATAATTTGGTTGTAATTATGAGAATTTGTGAAATTATTATATAAATTGTAGTATAATATCTTAAGGCAGTCCTATGTTATTATTGTAAATTGAGAAAGCCCCAAGGTTGATTCAATAACTCATTCTAGGACTTGTTATAAAGGAAAGTTGTTTTTCTTGTGGTAGAGCATGGATTTGTGATTGTGAGATGCTATACAAATATTTGATGTAATGTGAGCATGTGAACTTGTATGGAATATCTAGTAAACTTGATATAGAATATCTTTTGATAATATAAATGTTTGGTCCAATTAAGGCATAGTGAGCTGATAGAGAGCTTGTATTTGGAAAAGAGGTTGCTGTGGACAATTTTTCAATGGTATTCTTATGAGAAGGATAATACTAAGAATATTTGAACAATGAGTTTAGTGATCTTTCCCTTGAAGCTATTTGGATAGTGGGTCCTTCTACCTTCCACATGCTAGATTGTGGTGACTGATCAAGAAAGTACTATACATACTTCATAAATTGTTTGGGCTTAGGGCTTAGGGTAATAGATTGTTTTATAGTTGTGATGCAAAACTAGTTCTTGTGGTGGTATTGAGCTGTAAGGGGTTATGGATTGTAATCAGGTTATAATCACTAGATCATAATAATATCAGACATGCTATTTGGTGGATGTAGCCTAGGGATTGGGTGAACCATGTTAAATATTTTTGTCTTGTGTTCTTTATTGTGTGATCTATTATTTTTTGTTATTGGTTATATTTGCATGTAATTGCTATTTCTATCTGTGGTTTAATCTTAACAAGTGGTATCCGAGCCTAGTTGTTTTTTCAGTTATCCTCTACAAGAAAGTCTCATAGTTGAGTGGGAGTGATGGCAGACAAGGGTAAGCTAAAGGTTGATAGGTTTAATGGGAAAAACTTCCAGTTATGGAAGATGCAAATAGAAGACTATCTTTATTAGAGGGATTTATGGAAGCCATTGGAAGGCAAAGCCAAGAATCAGGGATCCATGTCAAATGATGAATGGGATATTTTAGACAAAAAGGCACTTGGAAGTATTCGATTACTCGTTGCACCATTAGTGGAATTTAATATTACAAAAGTGAAGACAACAAAAGAGTTGATGATAACCCTAATGAAACTGTATGAAAAGCCCTCCGCTTCGAACAAGGTATTTCTCATGAAGCATTTATTTACTATGAAAATGGTAGAAGGTGGATCTATTGCAAATCATTTAAATGATTTTAATACTATTACTAGTTAGTTATCTTCTATGGGTATCAATTTTGAGGTGGAAATTAGGGCTCTCTTGATTTTGTGTTCTTTGCCTGAAAGTTGGAATGGCTTGGTAATGATTGTAAGTAATTTTGTTCTTGGATCTAGTATCCTAAAATATGATGATGTGATTAGTGTTATTTTGAGTGAGAAAACTCATAGGAAATCCTCAGCTGGATCTACATTAGGAAGTGCTTTGAATGCACATAGTAGGGGCAGAATGATTGAGAGAGGAAGTAATTCTAGAAATCATGGGAAATCAAGAGGAAAGTCAAAGGGGAGGAGGTCTTAATGGAGAGGACTAAATGACTACTGGTACTATGGGAAACTAGGTCATAAAAAGAAAGATTGCTAGAATCGAAAGAAAAATGAAGGAGATAAATTAGATGGAGACAAGGAGGAAAATGTGGTAAGTAATAAATCTGAAGAAGATGCTTTGCTTCTATCTTTAGAAAGTGTTGATGATTCATGGGTTTTAGATTCTAGTGCTTCATTTCATGCTATATCTCATAGAGGTTATTTCATTGATTATGTCCAAGGGGATTTTGGGCTTGTTTATTTGGGGGATAATGAACCTTGTCAGATTGTTGTAAAGGGAAAAATTAAGATCAAGTTGTAGAATGGGAATCATTGGCTACTACATGAGGTAAGACATGTTCCAAGGCTCAGTAGGAATTTAATTTCAGCAAGGCAACTCGGTGATGAGGGTTGTGTAGTTACTTTTAATGATAAAAAATGAAAGAATTCAAAAGGTTCCCTTATAGTAGAAAAAGGTGTGAAAGTAGGCACCTTATATCTTTATACAGGTCATATTGTTCCTTCTACTTTAATTGTTTGAGAGAAAAATGAATGTTTAGGAACAATTGCTGTAGTTGAGCAAGGAGAACAAATAACTATTGTAGATTTTGATATAGAGCTGTGGCACAAAAAACTTGGGCACATGAGTGAGAAAGGTATCAAAGTAATTCATTCAAAGAAAGTTTTATCAGGTCTAAAATGTGTTAATATGGATTTTTGTGAAAGTTGCATGTATAAAAAACAAAAGAGAGTGAGTTTTGTAAAGACTGGGAAGGAAAATAAAAAGGAGAAATTAGAGCTTGTGCATACAGATGTATGGAGACCAGTTCAGGTATCTTCCCTTGGTGACTCTCATTATTATGTTACATTTATTGATGAAACAACTAGAAAAGTATGGGTTTATTTCCTTAGACAAAAATTAATGTATTTCAAACCTTTAAGAAATGAAAATGCTTGGTTTAAAATGAGATTAGTAAGAAATTAAAATGTCTTAGGTCTGATAATGGTGGTGAGTATTTTAGTCATGAATTTGAAGATTATTGCTCCACTAATGGTATTCATAGATAGAAAACTATTCCAAGGTCTCCATAGGAAAATGGAGTGGCTAAGTGCATGAACAGGACTATAATGTTGTGCACAACGAGCATGAGTTTGCATGTTGGGTTGCCCTTACACATGTGAGTGAAGGCTATCAATACTATTGTATATTTGATTAATAGAGGTCCATCTACTCCTTTAGGCTATGTTATTCTAGAGTAAGCATGGACTGGTGAGAAGGTGATTTATTCTTTTCTCAAAACTTTTAGATGTGAAGCATTTGCTCACATAGATTCTGAAAATAGAACCAAGTTGGAAGCTAAGTGAAAGAAATGTGTATTTTTTGGATATGGCATTAATGAGTTTGGTTATAGGCTTTGGAATTTTGAGAATCATAAAAATTTAAAAAGCATGGATGTCATATTCAATGAGAAAGTGTTGTACAAAGATCTATTGTAGCAACATGAGAAGAAATAAGATGATTATGTAGTGCTGGATGATACTCCACAAGCTGATGTTCCAGTCATTCCTCATAATGTACAACAATAGTAACAACAAATATCATACACACCAGCGAATGTTAGATGGCCAACAAGGAAAATTAGACCTCCAAAAAGATTCTCTCCCTCTTTGTATTCAATTTTACTTACTAATGCTGGTGAACTTGAATGTTATGATGAAGCTATGTAGGTGGATACTAAGATTCAATGGGAGTTTGTAATAAAAGAGGAAATGGACTCTTTGTTGAAGAATAAGACATGGGATTTATACAAGTCACCTATAGGTAAAAAGGCTTTATAGAATAAGTGGGTTTATATGTTGAAAGAAGAGGAAGGAGGTAAGAAAAGATTTAAAGCAAGGTTAGTTGTAAAAGGATTTGCATAGAAAAAGGGCATTGATTTTGATGATATATTTTCTCTTGTTGTTAAGATGACTTATATTCATACTATTTTGAGTCTTGTGGCTACTAAAGATTTGCATTTAGAGTAGATTGATATTAAAACAACCTTTCTTCATGGTGATTTGGATGAAGAGATATATATGGCTTAGCCATAGGGATTTGCAGTCAAAGGTAAGGAGAACTTAGTGTGCAAATTGAAGGAAAGTTTGTATGGCTTGAAGCAAGCACCTCGACAACAGTATCTAAAATTTGATAGTTTTATGCATGAGCATGGATACAATAGGTGTCATTCAAATCATTTTATTTATTTTAAGAGGTTGGATGATGACAACTACATTATTTTATGTTTATATGTTGATGATATGCTTTTAGTTGGGTCTAACATGGATTACATTAAGGGGTTGAAATGCCAATTAGTACATGCATTTGTTATGAAGGATTTGGGGGAAGAAAAACAAATCCTTGGTATGAAGATTTGTAGAGATAGGGAAAAAAAAATTGACACTATTTTAGGCTGATTATGTTGAGAAGGTGTTGCAACATTTCTCTATGGAGAATGCTAGAGTTGTTAGCACACCTTTACTTGGTCATTTGAAGTTGACTAAGGAGATGTGTCCCAAGACACAAGAAGAGGAGGATAAGATGTCCAAGGTACCCTATGCTTCAGCTATAGAAGGCTTGATGTATGCTATGGTATGTACTAGGGGATATATTGCACATGTAGTGGGAGTCATTAGCAAGTATATGAGTCATCCAAGAATTGAGCATTGGAATGCCATCAAATGGATTCTTAGATATTTGAGAGGAACATATAATAAGAGTTTACACTTTGGGGGATCTACTACTAATTTATAGGGCTAGGTTAACTTAGATTTGGTAGGGGATATTGATGCCAGGTGGAGTACTACAGGTTATGTCTTTACTATTGGTGGGGCAGCCGTGAGCTAGGTTTCTAGGTTACAAAAGGTTAATGCTTTATCCACTATAGAGGTAGAGTATGTAGCTACTATAGAGGTACCCAAGGAGATGACATGGATTCAATTCTTCTTGGAAGAATTGGGACACCCTTAGAAGGATAATTATTTGTTTACAGATAGTCAAAGTGCCATTCATCTTGCAAAGAATTCAACTCTGCATTCAAAGACCAAACACATAGAGTTGTGGTACCATTTCATTTGGTCAGTTTTGGAGGACAGACAATTAAAGCTAGAGAAGATACATACAAATGACAATCCAACATATATGTTGTCAAAGGTAGTAACAAGGGAGAAGCTGAACTCCTCTTTAGCTTCGGTTGGTCTTCTAGACTGCACATGAATAAAAGAATAGTAGAGTCCAGTGTGGTTTGATCTAGTGGGAGCCTCATGGAGTAGTGGCATAGCTACAAGATCAGTCTCCAAGTGGAAGATTTTTGTTTAGTGTGAAGCCTGATTAGTCCCCAAGTGGGAGATCGTTAGATTTTGGTGATTGATTAGGAAAGTATTGTACATAATTCATAAATTCTAATTTTTTTTGGGCCCTATTTTATCGATGTTTTGGGATGACATGTAATTATTAATTATAACAATCAAGAGGTAAAAATACTTGTAAAAAATGGCTTAGGGTTAGGGATTGTTTTATAGTTGTGATGAAAAATTGGTTCTTGTAGTGGTATTGAGCTGTAAGGGGTTACAGATTGTAATCAGGTTATAATCATTGGATCGTAATAATATCAAACTTGCTATTTGGTGGACGTAGCCTAGGGATTGGGTGAACCATGTTAAATCTTTGTGTCTCGTGTTCTTTTCTGTGTAATCTATTAGTTTCTATTATTTGTTATATTTGCATGTAATTGTTATTTTTGCCTATTGTTTAATCCTAACACCACAACTCCTAATAGGGTTTGAATCTCCTAACAAGGATTTAAAGTCTCCTAATAGGGACTAATTTGCACTGAATGTATGTCATTGACTCCTAATATGGTCCATCCTCTTACAAGAAACTTATATATTAGTACATCTTTTTTTGGGTATCATTCCCATTGGGACTTTTCCTCTGATCAAGGGTTTTCCTAGTTAACAAATATTGTGTTATTGTGTATGGTGATCTTGCTATGGTTGTTGCACTCATTGATTATATGTTTTAGATTTAATAATTTTGATAAAAAAATGTTTTAATCTGATAACTGATCCCCCTATCTTAGTTATCTTGGTGGACTCTACTTTGTAACATAATGTATCTAAGATATTTTGGAGAGAAGTGATGAATAAAGAAGTGTACACTATGAACATAGTACAAATTAAACAAGGCATTGCTAAGATATCATATGATCTTAGCTTTGGAAATGCCCTTTTGTGAAGTATTTCTTAATCTTTGGAAATAAATGTTACATTAAAAGAGATGATGATATTGGAAAGCTTGATTCAAGGATTGATGAAGATATGTTTCTTGGATATTAATTAAAAAGTAAGGCATATAGATGTTTTAATAAGAGAACTAAGACTATTATTGAGATTGCAAATGTAAGAGTTGATGAGAAGTTTAAAATTTAGGAAAGAATAATTGATTACAATTCTGACGAAGAAGCTGATCCAAGGCCTAGCAAAGAAAATGTTGATCAAGAATTATTTTATGACACTGGCACTAATTAGTATAATGGAATTCAGAGAGAAGTACAAGTGCAAGAACAAAGAGAAGAACCTAGAACTAATATCAGAGTTGAAGTAGTAACATCTAATAGAAATTTGATAAAGAATTACCCTACCAATCAAATTAATGGAAGAAAAGAAAAAAAGGCATTATGACAAGAAACAAGGTATAAGAAGATCTGTGTTTTATTTCTCGAGTTGAACCTAGAAGTACTAAAGAAGCTAGTAAAGATGACTTTTGGATTAAAGCCAAGAAAGAAGACCTATAGAATATTTAAAACAACAACACATGAGGATTGGTTCCTAGACCTAAGGATAAGAATGTTGTTGGAAGAAAGTGAATATTCAAAAGTAATATTAATGAAAAAGGTGAGGTTGTGAGAAACAAAGAAGGATTGGTACATAAAGGTTATTCTCAACAAGAGGAATTAATATTGAGGAAATATTTGCACTTGTTGCTAGAATAGAAGTTGTTAGATTAGTTTTACCATATGAAACTAATAAGAATTTTAAGTGTGTTAAATGGATGTCAAGTTAGCATTTCTAAATGGTGAATTAGAAGAACATGTATACATTGAGTAGCCTGATGGTTTTCCTTTGATATTTAAAGAATATATGAAATGAAAATTGAAGAAAATATTGTATGGATTAAAAAAAGAGCCTAGAGCTTAGTATGCAAGATTGGATAAGTATTTCTCAATTTTAGAATTTGCAAGAGGTAATGTGGATAGTAAATTGTATTTGAAAAGGTTTGACAATGGCTTACTAATTATTGAGGTATTTGTGGATGGCATAATCTTTGGAGGAGATGATGAAGTAAGTGAAGTATTTGCAAAAGAAATGAAGGAGTTTGAGATGAGTATGATTGGTGAGATGAAGTATTTCTTGGGTTTGTAGATTGCTCAGAATAAATATGGTATCTTTATATCACTAGATAATGATTTAGGAGCAACTTGAGTTATCTTGATATGCTTCTCATCTTTGTTTATTCTATTACTTGTTGTTGAGTTGAAGTTGTGGCCAAGCACTAATATTACCAAGCTCCAGTATTGACTAATTCCCTATGTTGGCTGAGCTCTAGTGATTGTTAGGTTCTTTCATATGTCGAGTTGGTTTGGTGGCTCTTTTGATACTCGATTCCTTCTTTGACAGAGTTTATCTGTGATTGTTTCTTAGTGAGAGATGACTTGTTCATTTAATTTGAGCTGGGAATTAGATGTAATGATTATGCATTGGGATACATGCAAACCATTACAATATCAACCTTCTCTTATGTAAATATCTAGAATCTTTTGTAAGCCATTTTGACAAGTATAAGTAGTGAGTCTAGTTTAGGTTTAGAGGTGTGAGACTAGGTAGAAGAATTGTAGATTTAGCAAGCTAGAGTCTCGATATTTGATCATAGTTGTATCATGTTGGGTACTTTTTGATGTATAAGTGATCATTGTATTGGCTATAGCACATAAGGCCTCAGAGCTGAGCATGTTTGCAAATCATTTGATGAATAAATAAGATATATATTTTTTCTTTGGTGCTATTCTCTGCATTTTTACTTCCATTGTGTTTACTCAGCAAGGTGTTTGGATAGTTAGGTGTACCTCTAACCCTAATTTTCCATCCTTATGTCAAAAAAATATCTAAAATATTTGTTGAAGAGATTTGGTTTGGAAAGTTGAAAACATGTTGGAAAAACTATGATAACTAGTCAAAACTTGTCTAGCAAATATGAAACCCCTACTATAGAGGAGAAAAAGTATAGATCTATGATTGGTGGATTGCAATATTTGAAACATACTAGACTTGATATAACTAATACAATTGGAAGAATGATAAAATTTTAGACAAATCCTAAAGAGTCACATTATGCAATAGTAAAGAGATTTTTAAATATCTGATGAGTACACCTGATTATGAACTATGGTATGAAAGACAAAATAAATTTACCTTAGGTGCATATGTTGATGAGGATTAGGTAGTAAGTGTAGATGACATAAAATTTATAAGTGGTCGAGACTTCTTCTTGGGAGGAAGATTGTTTTCTTGGATAAGAAAGAAACATGACTATATTTCACAGAGTATGCCAAAAGAAGAGTAATCAGCAACAAAAAATATTTGTAATAAGATCTTTTGGATGAAAAAAATGTTGAAGGATATTGGGATTAATTTTATAGAGCTTGTTATCATACATTGTGATAAAAAAAGTATGGTAAGTATGTCTAAGAATGTTGTATTACATTTAAAGACAAAGCATATATCTATTAAGTATCACTTTTTGAGAGAAAAAGTTGTAGAGAAAGAGATCAAAATGGAGTATGTTAGCACAAAGGAGTAGATAGTAGACATATTTACAAAACTGTTGGCAAATGAAATGTTTGAGTACTAGAGAGGTATGCTTGGGGTTATGCCCCAACCTAGTTTTGAGTAGTTGATGCAGATATTGCATCATTCTAGTGGTAATAGAGAAATACTTATTTTATTTGGACTAGATTCTTAATGCTTAATCTATGGGGGAGTATCACTATTTGAACCAATTTATGAAGGACACTTGGTAAATGGTATTTGACAGTGTCTTTCGACACTTGAACTTATTATATATATTATGTAGTGAATTGACATAATGATGCCTTTGTCATATATTATGTAGTGAATTGATATAATGATACCTTTGTCATTGATGTCAATGGGGGGGGAGAGCACTATCATGAAACACATCTTCTGGGGGAGAGTAAGACACGTAAACCATCTTTTGATATGAATGTTTGCTGATATATTATGAGGAGAGTAATACATATCTTTGTATATTTATTTATATCAAAGGGGGAGAGATTGATGACCTTTGGGGGAGAAATGTTCCTGAGGGAGAGATTTGATTGATAAAGATGATTTGAAAATATTAATGAAGAGGATTTGAAGATTTGATTAAAGAAGTGGATTTGATGCAGATGATGATGTATGGGGGAGATTATTAAATTCCTTATGTATGCTGGGTATAGTATAGTTGACATTCATGGACAACATGCACGGGGGAGTAGTTGCAATAGAGACATTTGATATACATGGAGCTTAGATGTTTTTCATCTCTGTTGCCATCAATGCCAAAGGGGGATATTGTTAGTATGAATGATAATCATATTCCTATGGGGGAGTACCATAGCATTGCTAGAGATATGATTCAAAGGTTGTGTGTTGCATTCATGACAAAATTTGTCATTGATGTCGACATATTGGCTATTCTATGAAGATTGGTAGAGCAATAGATAGAGTTTCAATTCAAAAGGATTGAGGAATAAAGATTAGCTTATGTAGACTTGATATAATTTTCTATGGAGTATACAGGTTCTAAATTTAAGAATTCATTTGAAAATATGAAGACAGTGAAAGTTTTTGATAATTTGGTCAAGACAATGTTGATATAGAGTTTTTGGATAGTAGTTACTATTGTTTGGATCATATCTCCTAACATAGATAAAATAAGGATAAGTAGAATTGAATAGAGGTAGAAGACATGATGGAGATGCTATGGTCAAATGTGAACATTCAAATGACCATTGAGAAAAGATTATGAAGATTGTAAACTAATAATTTGTGTAATTATTAAATGATGTAATATTATAATGTAATGTGTAAATGTAATATCTTAAGATGACCCTATATTATTATTGTAAATTGGGAAAGGCTCAAGGGAATATAAATAATATATTTTAGGAATTGTTATAAAGGAAGGATGATTTCCTTAGTTTTAATCAGCTAGTGAGAATATTGTGTAATATGAGTATGCAAACTTGTATGTGAGATCTAGTGAGCTAGATAACAAATATCTTTTGATCAGAGAAGTATTTTGGTGCAATTAAGACACAATCAGATTACAAAGTGATTTTATTTAGAAAATAAGTTGTTGTTGGATAGTTATTGATGTACACCAATATTATTTAGTGAGGATAGTACTAAGACTATTTGGACAATGAGTCCTTCTATCTTCCATTCAACTCCTAATAGGATTGACACAACTCCCAACAGGGTTGGAATCTCCTAACATGGATTTAAAGTATCCTAACAAGGACTAATATATATTGAATATATTTCATTAGCTCCTAATAGGGTCTATCCTTTTACAAGGAACATTTTTATTAGTACATCATTTTGTGGGCACCATCCCCACTAGGGTTTTCCCTCTAAATAAGGGTTTCCCTATTGATAAGATTTGGTGCTATCATGTATGGTTATATTTTTGTGGTTATTATTTCTATTATTTACATTTTTTATAATTAATAAGGATGTTAAGAGTTTTTTAAAAATTTATAAGTGATTCACACCCCCTCTCAGTTATCTTGGGATACTTTACTTTCCAATAGTTTTCCCCATGGGCTTATTAAGATCACTAGCTGGCATGTGAGTTTTCCAAAAGTCTACCAAAGAAGGAATGAAAGAGTAATAAAAACTAGTAAAATTCCAAAAAATATAATAGCAACACCTTGATCACATAGTCTAATCACTATTAAAGAAAACCAAAAGATGATGATGAAGAGCGGTGTCAAAAAATGGGACTCCAAGGCTTGTTACAAGAAAAAAAGAAGTCGATCAAGTTAGGCTAGCACGACATTTTTTTTGGCTCAATTACATAAAAAATTCAAAAAAGAATCAAGTGAAAATATACAAGCTCCATTAAGTCATAAAATAGATCACCAAAATGGAAAAGAAAAGTAATTAATGTTTGATTAAGAGCCCTCCAAATGGATTCTCATATATTTTTGTATGATGATTGAAATTTGGTTCATGGGGATGTTTGAAACTCTTTTTGGTTAGAAAAATATTGTTTCTATGTTGGTGTACACTCATGATGGTCGACACCTAGGAGCTTCATCCAAATTGATATATTTAGCATACACTAAACATACAAATTAAACATTTGAGGTTTTTTGAGATTTTCAAAAAGCCTCTTGTAGCATCAAGAATCAAATTCTAACTTGAAATAGTTTTATTGATTACTTGCTGATAAAGAAGTGCCTTTGTCATTTCTTCCTTTTGTCAAGGCTATTTGTTGTGGTTTCATAACACACACTCCATTTTTTACTTTGAAAATGAGGACCCCCTCTTTCTTTTAAATCATAGGAGCATAAGTACTATGACCGAGGTCTAGAGGTCAAGAAAATAGGAGATCATATGAATCTAGAAAGCTAAAAGAGATATTTAAATGCACTAAGGAAAAGTGCACACTTATATACATGTAAAACTCTACCAACACCCCTTCACTATAGATAATGTGAAGGTGCACACATTGACACCTCACAAAGGTGCATAACTCCCCATTGTATGCCAAATCTAGAACCCTTTCCTATAAATAGATGCACCCCTCAAGGTTTTCTCATTCTTGTCACTGAGTTCCTCAACTAAGGACTTGTGCACATAGATCCCTTCACAACCTTGCCATCAATCAAAACTAAGGTAGTCTTTTGCATATGTGGACATCTTACACACCTGTGCAGGTGCACATGTGCATGATCTCCACACCTCCATAAATGAGGATCCCTATATATAACCAACAATTTTGACCTCAACTCTAGTTGCACAATTGTGCACCTTGCACACCTACATAGTGTGCACATGTCCCCTTACATAGCTTCCCAATTGGCTTCAAATGCACACATTGTATACTCTACATGCTTGTATAGGTGCACAAGGTGTGCAAGTGCACCAATTGTAGTGTGTTTCTTAATTTTTAGCTAGTAATTTCATTTTCTCTCATATATTTTTGAGTTGTTAAGTTCCTTTTCACCTTCCAAACAACAAGTTTACTAATGTTTTTTATTTTGTTCATATTACCATAGCTTCCTCATCTTCCATAATAGCTAAGATCTCACCCAAGCCTATGAATTTTAAGTTCCAAGAAGTACCCAAGAAGTTGTAGTTCATAGATTTGCACTAAAAATAAGAGATATATAGCTAAGGATAATGAACTAGAATAAATTTCTAGTACTTTTAAATAAGCCCCACAAGAGATCAAAGATGATACTAATTTATAATGGATTATTTAATGTTGTATCACACACAGTGTCAATACAATCCACAAAGTTGATCATGGATTTGGTATAACATTATGTTCATGATGAGTAAGTGGTGAAGAGCATCACTAGAAAGATCATCCTAGACATATAAACAAACAACATTGAGAAAGTATTTCATGTTCCTCTCATCGATGAATATCAAGAAATCACATATGAGAGTGCAGACCATTGGTATAGAGAAAATAAAAAATAGACAACTAAAATAGTGTAAGATAAATACCTGATTACAGTGTAAGATAAATACCTGATTACCTAGACCTCACATAACTAACCAAGAAAAGTTCATATGAATAGGGGATACATGATGTTGAATATTGGTTATTGTATAGTTCTCCCAAGAAAGTAATGGGACTTCCTACTTCAAGCCACCTAGAGACATGGATGGTTCACTTTATATAGAAAATCAAAACTAGAGTCCATAAAATTGACTTGAGAAAAATCATTAGTAGCTCATTGGATGAGAAATTCACTTTGATCTAGTGTGACCCCTAATTATACATGACATCATATGTGATCTACTTGCTAGTAGCTAAAGCCACAAAGTATCTAGGACTTAAGATGAGTGGAAGCATACAAGACCCCAATGCTTGGCCACCCATTGTGTACCCCTAATTGGTATAAAAAAGCTCGTATATGAGATTTTGGAATATAGAATAGTAAATGATGCCTTCATCTTTGAAATAATCTAGTTCATTGAAAGGGATTATATGGAAAAGTTTTATGTAGAGCAATAAAAAGGGTAGTAAAAGTGGGAGGATATTACATCCAATACTACACCTTTACCTACATTCGAGTGGATGGAACCCTCTTATGCCCAAAGAAGATATCAAGATATCCATCAAACATGCTTATACTATTGGATATGTCCTAACAACTATGCTCTACATAAGATAGGATCAGAGAATATCATAGAAATACATGAGTATGGCCTATTATCATTGGGCCTTACGAAGTAAAGAAAAAGAAGGATATTCACATATTTGAGAAGGAATGGGAGAAATAGCCTTTTAAAGAGTATCTAGTTGCCCGACACTATTTTGACAATAGAGGGATGTTCAAGCATGTTGCTAATAGAGAATTTAATCTAAATGCATCCATTGAAGATCATTGGCCAAATAAGAGACTATTATAGGATGAAGTTAGTTATTGGTAGAGAGGGTTTTAAGCTTGAATATACTTCTCAAGGTGTGGAATAAGGATAGTCCCAATATCCTAGATCCCACTTATAACAATAGGATCTTTGAGCACAATATCATGAATGCAAAAGTAAATAGGGAGGAAAATAATTACATACAACATTGTGCTTGATGTGTCATCAACTTGACAAGGGAATTGATACAAAATCCATTTCTCTTGGATGCCTTGCCCAATATTTCTACACTAAAGGCACTAACTAGATCAAATAAAGGTAAGGGATGAAAGTTATCATCCTTGCTTATGATGAGAAGTCCCGGTCAAGGCCCAAGATAATGCATGGATAGAAAGGGATGTTGTTTATATCTCTAGGGAGGAGAAATCAAAGGGAAAGAAGAAGCAGAAGGTTGTAGACACAAAATAAAGACAACCTAAGGAACATATAACTTAGAAAAAAACTTCCCCATTAGTCCAAAAGTAAAGTAGAAAAAATATTATAGTCACTAGATTAAAGAGGAGGAATTTGAAAAAGAAGAGAACTCCTTCACCTCTGATTCCTGAGACCATTCCAGAGGAACTCAAGGAAGAAGAAGAAAAAGACAATATAGACCATCTCCCTTTGAATAAAAGGAAATGTTTAACCAGGGCCACTAAAGAGGAAAGAAGTAGAAGCTCAACAAAGACACCCCTAATGACATAAGAACAATCAATCTAGATCGAGGAATCCACAGATCAAGAGTAGGAAGCATGGAATGAGTTCATAAAAGGGGATGGGTTAGATGTGTTTAATTTCATTGAATGCCTCTACGAACCCACATGGAGGATGGAACAATAAGGGATAAACCATGCGAAGAGTTCCTAGGAGATGATTGGAATATGATTCCTCCACTCCCACATGGTCTAGTAGGCATACCTCCTCCACCTCTAAGAAGGCAAGAGAGACCGCCTCCACCTCCCCTAAAATAGGATATCATGTTGTTTCCTCCTCTAATTTTAGAAGAAAATAAGAACCTAAATAAGGATAATTAGATGAAATAGAAGAATAATCTCCTCCTACAATGCAACCACTTTCCTCCCCTCCTAGAACCATAATAGCTACCTCAGTGGTGGAATAGCCAAGAGTAGAGAAGAACTTGGAAATTATAGATATAGGGAAAGGAATAGAATCTATGACAACTTTGTCACCTAGTTAGTGCATGTCTCTAATTGGAACTACTTCAACATGGATCAAATGTGTAGTAGAGACCCAAAAAAAGGAGATATATAAAGACTCCTGAGGATGGATTGGAAATTTTGACACAGGTTATACAACCAAGAGTATACACTCTAGAGACTCCACACCAAATGGATTTTATAATGAATAATAAAAAAAGGACTTGGATACACATATATCCTTTCCTCCACCCCATTCAAATATGGAGACTATAACCCATCGGGACTATCAAATGCAAGAGATTATATTCGGGAAGGCCACTAAGGATACATCCAAAATTTTGACAACCATGGATCTTCAACATGTGTTTCATCAATCAGATGAAGGTCAAGAGGAAACTTAATATTTATATACACATCATGATATTATATGGAATTTTTGATAGAGGTAGTGGGTTCAATTGACCTAGCTCACTCTGAGATTGCTCTAAAGGCTACCCTTAAGAAATGAGCTCTAGCCCCTACACCGAGTGACTCATTTCTAGATGCTTGGAAGAGATGGAATCTTATTTTTGAATAAAATGGAGTAGTTATTATAGAGAAAAATATTCATCTATTACATACTATATAAAAGAATTTAGATAAGTTAACAATTGTGATCAATTAGGATTTTGGGCCAGTGGATGAAGTGTCCGCTTGGATTAATGATTTGGATGCATTACAAAAAAATAAGGGTAGAGATATATAATGGTTCTATATGTTTACATAAGAGAATATTTGGATAATATTGATGATTGGATTGAGAAGATACATGCCAATAATAAGGTCATGTTATCTATGTATAAAGATATCTAGGTTGTGCAGGGAAGAACACATGCCTAATTTTTAGAATTGAATAATTATTATAGTGCAACTATACTAGAGATTTTTGATAATGAATTTAGAGAACACCTATGCTCAAGATAAACAATAGGAAATTAATTTAGAGGATCATTTAAAGTATTGCCCTTCAAGGTTGAGGAGACATTAAAGGAGTTAAATTCCAAGTTGCATGATTTTATCAAAGTGGGGGAAGAGGTTCATGATTTTCATAGAAAAGTGAGGGCCAAGTACTAAGCTTTATATTTTTTGAACCCCAAATAAATCACCATTTTAATACCAAATTTCAAGGCATCTAATCTAGAAATCATTTTGGTTGAAAAGCAACAAGATCACAGATGCTAGAAATTGAGATTTTGGACTTAGAATTTTTTTACTAATTTTGATCTTGAGACCTCTGAAGGTGTGCAACTCTACATATTGAAGTTTTTTTTGAGGAATTTATTTTTTCTCCAAAGGTGTGCAACTTTGGAGCTTTTCATGTGCAACTATTTCTGATGATTTGAGACTGTGCCAACAATGAACTACTAGTTACTATTTTCGAGCATTTTTATAAATTAAAGCACATTATTTTTGAAGTATTGATGTGGCTAACTAGTACTCAAGTGTGGAGGAATATGATTTTTGTATTTTTGGAAGGCTCCTAAGCTCTATCTTGCACTCAAAGATGTACCTCTTCTATCTTCTTCTTCTTTTATTGTTTTAATTCATGTAAAGGCTCATGGACCAATTAATTCATAAAAACAAGTGCATACCTACATACCACCATATTAGGAGTTAGTTAGTATAAAATTTACTTATTATTATTATTATTTAGAATACATTGTGCATGAGAAAAATCATAGCTCCTAACTTCATATGAAGGAAGAGGATAGCTATAAATATAGGGTTGTAATATGTATTCAAGGTTGACGTTTAATGCAATAAAATATGCTATTGGTGCTCTCATTCTGTGTATAATGATTCTTGCTAGAAGGTGCATTCTATTTGTGAGTTTATAGTTCTTAAATAATAAAGTATCTAACAGGCTTATTGTATGTGAATTATTGTGAAATTTTTGTATTCTAGGAGTTTTTCATGAATAAATGCATAATACCTCTATTATGACTAAATTGAGAAGGGGATTTCTTACATGTGTTCATAGAAATTTGTCTCGAGTGTGTGCAATTTTCATGGCTGCGTGATTTGATGAGCTCTGAAAAATCACACTATCTTTCAAAGTTTCATTGACAATTACATCAAGGAGATTCAGATTATGTCACTCAAAATTTTAATGGTTTCCTACCATCCCCTTCAAAGATTTAATTCCCAGACATGTTGGTACTATGGTTTATGTCCATGTATATTTCAATTTCAATAATTTTCTTATCTTTCTTTTTACCCTATCTTAATAATTTTCCTTTTCATAAAAAATGGTTAAGTTAGAAATTCATGTTAAATTAGACTTGCATCATTATCAGCAAATTCAAAAAACAACAAAAATACTATTTTTACTAAATATTTTTGAAGTGTCAAAAAGTTACAGATTGGACTTCACCAAAATAGAAAAGGCCTCCTCATTAAACATAAACATTTATTTTCAGTTTAGCTACCCATTCCGTTGAAAATATACTCCTAAAACCTTGGACGTGATATTTCATTAACATTTCAAGAGAGAGATTCTCACAAATTATTTCCATTATCATCATTCAATTATGATGCTCAATACGATCCATAAACATGATTAATATATGAGAAGGAGTTTGGGTTAAGGGACTCCATCCATATGATTCAAGTTGTTGTCCCCTTTATGATCTTTATTGTTTCAGATTCTTTTGAAGGTCTTATTGAAGTTAAAGATGCACTTCCTGGGCCTCTCCCTACAATGAGAATTCCTATATCTATAATTGTGGCTGATTCTGTTGGTGTTTGAAAATGCTGGAGGGTTTTCAATTACCCTGGTGAGAACAAAACACATCTAGGGGTAGCTAATTCCCATTATCAACATGCCCATTCAGACACTAGGCCAACTATAAGGTTAGACCCTTCTTCTTCTTTAGGCTCTACAAAACCTAGGCGGGTGGACCTATAGATTCCTTATATGGTACCAATTGTCAAAGCATACACTGAATCTAATATGAATCAGATAAAACCCTTATTTTTCCTGAGAGCTAATGAAATAACATCAATCTATAGTAGCTAAATGCAGATCTAGGAATCTCAGAAGCTGAGTGAGGGCATTCTATTATAGCTCTTCAACATGAAAGGGGAAAAGCGTTTGATTAATGATGTTGATGTCCAACAAATCCTCAAACATGCAGCAATGAGAACAAATTGATCCTACACATGATCAGTGCTTAATCCATTGGGTAATTCCATGAATTGAAAACATACATCTATGACATCAAGATATATTCTGTATACCTAGACATTAGATCTATCTAATCACCTTGTGATTTAGACATCAGTGTTCATTCAGATCTCATTCTCACTAAATATCCTTCTCAAGCAACCAGTAACCTTGTTAAACATATCAAGCATTTACTTGGCCCTTTCGTCCAACAGTAAAATACATCAAACATACAACCTAAAAGGGATACAAATGGGTCTCAGATCTTTGTTCCAAAACCACATAAGACTTATAGATTGCTGAGATAGGAGATAAGAAACAAAATGAAGCTAGTGAAACTATTGCTCATATGTATTCATTTTCTTGAAATAATACAACCAAATGCATGAAATCAAAACATGAAACAACCTAACATATCAAAACTATCTGTATTCTTTACACTTGCTGTTCACATGAGAGAAATATGCTAAAGAATAAAGGTGGAATCATAGTTTTGGATCCAAAGAATTGGTCTCATAGAATGACTACAAATTTCTTACCAACAATGGTTTCTCAGTAACAAAAAATTGGAACCTCTCAAATGAAAAAAAGAAAGAAAGATATAGACCAAAAAGAATTCCCAGATCTGTTATGAAGATGACAAGTGTCCATTTGAAATTCAATCTTGTGCAACTGAGTAACCTCTTTCCTCTTTCATCCCATCTGATTTGATTAGGTTTCATCATTGTTCTGTTACTGTTTTTCAAATATCCTTGTACAATGATGAAATTCTTTTGAATCGCTAAAATATTTGATTTCTTCATGAAAATGCCAGTGAAAATAAGTTTTTACTGGGTAAATCTGAACAAATTTGACCCTAACTGCATTTCCATGGCCTTTTACTAATATTCAAGTCATTACCTCATTAGAAATTAGTTCTGAACTTCCATATCTAAATATTGTTGCAATTTAGGTACCTGAGACAAATCCTCCTGTAGCTCAAACATATTGCTACCTACACAAAAACTAACCTCAGAATCAAAAAATTCAGACTTCCATGATTTTGGCGGTATATGATAAGGCATATTTGGCCTTCAAGAAACACCCAGAATCTCGATTTGAAAAATGCCCCTCTGCTATCAAAGAAACACAGGTCTGCACATTTGAATTTCTTTAAAAATTTAAAATTTCTAAAGTTTAAACTTTAGAAAATAAACTTTTAAAATTAAAACCCTGCACGTCTCTTTTTGAAAACAATTTTCAAAATAAAAATTTTAAGTCCATTGAATGTTCCATCCCCTTCAATTTCGTGGTCAACCCCCTTTGACCAAGTGCCACGTGACACTTTTTGATTGGTCCACCTCTGCATTAGATGCCATGTCAGCGCCAGTGAGACCTGCGCCACATGTCGCTTGCTTGCATTATTTATCTTCCTTGCATCTTCTTTTTGTAGGAATGTGGGCACTGCAAGATCTGCCACATGGCAGCATCCTGTGCAGTGATCTTAGACTACTGTTTTGCGCCACCTCATCGCCAGTCGGGACCCACTTTCCACATGGAAACAACTCTCTTTCCTATAATATTTAACCTGTGTGCAACTTATTTTTACGAGGAAGAAGGCATGGTCAATAATGCCATGTGTCATCATCTATCTTTTGGTGCCACATCATCATCGCTCTATGGTTGGTTAAAATTTGGCTGGCGCTGGGCATCATCATCATCTATCTAGCCTTCACTGTCAACAATCCCCACCAAGCGTGTGCAACTTCCCAAAAGCCCAAGTCCTTTAGACATTAAGTGGTATATAAAGATTTGTATTTAGAGTGTTTAAAATTTCAAAACCTGGCAAATGTGCGATATCAGCTTTTAATAATGCTTTTAAAAAAAATGCCTTCCCTGCACTGAAACATTTTAGCTTTCTCTCATAATCTTCGGCGTGATGTTCCATTCAATGTGGGCGCCTTTCTTTCATCACTGCTGCTCCTTGAACACTTACCCCAAAAACTTGCGGAATCCATTCTATGTTGTGCTCTGCCTGTAGTTGACATGGATTCTTTACTTAAATGTGTGGATTTTCTGGTCATTAACTGCCTCCAAGTGCTCATGCTTTATCTGGGTATGCTGCGTGTTCTCTACACATTTTATAGTCAATTTATAGAATGACGAATTTGGAGCGGTGTGCAAATTTTTGGGCATGACAGATGACACAATTCTTGTTTTTTTTTTTAAACATGCCTTGTGGATTCTTCATTTGCCTTCCTCTGGTGGCTTCCTCTCCGATGGAAAATTCTCATTCTCATATCTTTTCAATGCTACCTCTGGTCTCTTTAGCGTGAGGCAGCTTTGCCTGTGCATGGAGTGTTTTTTTTTTTGCTTTTGGCGATGCTTGAAAATGTCTCCCTTATGTCAAAACATGGGTGCATCTTGACTGTGATTTGATCTTTATTCATGCAATATGAATGTGCTGTGCTTTCCATTTGCATTAGAGTTCCCTGCTGAAATGTTTTACTTTGCAAAAATGTGGATCACAATGCTACCCACCGTGGCTTCCACTATAGTGGTTCTTGCTTGCGTGGGCTTCTCCTGCTCTTTGCCCATTGCGTGGATCTCCCTTTTATATCTGCAGCTTGATGCCCCTTGCACTAAAAACATGGACTTCTGTATCATTTTGTCTTGACTGGAACATAGCCCCTCTTGTTTTCTTGCCTTCTATCGTAGCTTTGTTTCTTTAAACTTCTGACTAGTGACTTCTATAGTAATGGGTGCCCTTCTCATAATAATAATAATGCAGCCATTATATTTTGGAGAAAGTTGTCATTGTCTCCTTTTAATATGAATGAAATGCTTTGGTAAACTATATTTACTCCATAGTTTGATTATAAAATCAAATTAGATCAAAGCATATCCCAAAAAATATTTAACATTGATAATTTTTGAGTGCTGATTTGACTCCTCCTCTGCTGCTCACAGCTTCAAGATGGGGCTATTTCTTTTTTAATTTATGAAATGTTTTTGCCTTTGACCTCTAGAAAGATTCATTCATTCATTTAAAAAAATTAAAAATGAAACTACATTTCCTCTTTAAAATGGCAGCCTTACTTGTCCTTTAATGCCATAGGGTGTTTTCATCAAGTAGAAACTCCTTCCATGCATTTGAGAACTTTAATCATGCATTATCATAATTTGAATTATGATAATGTTTGTTTAATATTGATCATCCATGCCTGAAGAAATTAGTCGGATCCCAAAGCAGGTCCGGCTAAAAAATTTTGCTTTACAAACAATTGGCATCCTCATATTTGTCCCTTGACCCCACTGGACATTTTAGATTGACATGATTCAAATTAAATCATTGATTCATCATTTAAAACTCATTTCACTTCTTGCTTGCAAACTGTGAATTTGTGTTTGGAGGCCTGCCAGTTGGCCTTAAAAATTGATTCAATCAAGTAACCAGGCCACGAAAATTGACATGAGTGTTCAATCTTATACACTCTACTATATTGCTAATTATTAGTCCATGACGAATCCCCAATCAAAAGATTTTAATTGCCAAACATCCATACTTCAAATATCCTCTAGGCAAACAGTGTTAAAAAACATAAACTGGGCTCGAGTTTGACACTATAAACTGGGTTATTAATCACTTGGGGTTCTGGAAACTAGGATATAAGTTCTTTGCCATGAAGAGAATATAATTCCATATTTTGGGCTCATGAAGAATCATAGGGCACATTTGGCGCATTTTCGAAAATAGGCACTTGGAAATTTTAAGCTAGCAAATATGTCAAAAAGTAGTTTTTGGTAAATGGATGGACATAAGAAAGTATGCATATGGATTCATCATGACTTGAGAATTGGCATAATTGAAGGAATTTTAGGACACAATGTAATGGTACAATCAGTTTAGGATTACCAACTACTGGGTCAAAGTTATAATGTGCCGAACAGGGGTACGAATCAACCTGGATACCTTAGTCATAACAAAACAATGTAAACTAGGTTTTTAATCATGCTAACAAACTGATCAAATGGATTCATCATGATCTCAAAATTGGAACATATGAAGTGTCTAACCCCTGGAACACAATGCAAAAATAAATTTCTCATTTGGATCAACAGGGTCAAAGATATCATTGGTCGAACAGGGCTTCCCAGAATTGTGAACTACACATGTACAAAACAGTAAATGACCAACTTTGTAGGGTTCGAAACCTAGTCAAACGGATTCAAAATGACTTGAAAAATGAAACATAAGTTCTCTATTATGGACACTAAACATTCCCAAAGTGGCTAGTCATGATACATTCCTAGGTAAAAGATATTCAAATGCAAATTGGGCCTCTGGTCACTATTTGACACTAAGGCAGAATTGCAAATTTTGACACTAGCTCAAAATGAGACTTCACAGAATGATTCGGGATGGAAAAATAACATTGTGGATCACATGCATATGTCAAAAGAAAGGTGTTGAGCCACTCAAACACCATCTAGGCCTCAAACCAACAACCAACTACATATGCATAAAAAGGCACTCTAGGGCATGATTCTTCAAAATTTTCAATATGTGACTCAAAATTGACCATGCAATTTTTAGTCCCAACAGATTCTATAGAATCTAAAAGTGAGTTTGATGGTATTTTATCCAAGTTGAAAATTGAGAGGATCAAGTTCTTCTTGGTGATAGTTTGAGTTTTGGGAAAAATATTGATGCTATAGGCTTGGAGTTGAATGGATTTTCAATTCCTTGTGGGAAAGTTGGGATTGAGTTGGAGGGATCCCCCACTTTGAAAGGGATGATACAAAATTTCCAAGTGGTTTTACCTGGACCAAATTTCACCAGTATGAAGTGTTGATAACAATTATTAAATTATATATTGTCATTGATGTTACACAAATGTTATACTCTAACTGAGCACTTCTAGTTAGAACCAAGAAGAAGTCAAGTTCAGTGATTAGTTGTTACCAAGTTTGGTCAGTTACCAAAGGAGGTCAGTTGTAATTGAGTTAGAAGTTTAGTGTAAATTGAGTTAGGTCAGTTACCAAGGAAGACAGTTGTAATTGAGTAACTCAGTTTTAGTTCAAGTTGACTTGTATCATAATATCTTTCTTTATCATTTGGTTTATGCAAGTTGACTTAATGGATGTTAAATTTTTATTTGTAAGGATATTCAAGCTAACTTGACATTGTATTTCGTATATATGAAAGGTAAAGTTGTGTGTTAAAATATAGAGTTTAGAAGAAGATAAGATGTGAATTAAGAAGGACATTTAATTAAGGGTAGAACATCCAAGGAGATGAAAATAATATTTTGATCAAGAAGGATCTAGACGATAAAAAATAAAAGTGATCTGAATCTGTAATTCAATTGCTTCATCAATTAGGTCAATCATTATTACTCTCTAACAATTGTAGAAGTGAAGAAATCTCTTAACAGAGTTGACTTTACAGTCATTTTTGTAAATCCTCTAACAAGGTGGCATTTCTAGATTGAATTTTCTTAAGACCTCTAACAAGGCCACTCCTAAAAATTTGATTAAATCCTTTAAAAAGGTCACACATAACAATGTGTTTTGTAACCTTTAATAGGGCTAGGGGTAGCTCCTAATAGGGCTCACCTCAAAAGAGTGAAAAGTTGTGACTAGTTGCATTGGCAATTTTTCCAAAATGGGTTTCTATGTTAAATCTTGGTATCTCATGTGTTTATGTTATTTTATTTTTCTTTATCTTTATGCAACTAAGTCACTAAAGGTTAATACACATTAATATTTTAAGATTTCTTTGTTAACTAAGTTACAATGGATTTCTAGTTCTAACCAAGCTGTGAGTTAAAAGGAAGTTTGTATTGACATCTACGGGATTTGGAATTGTTTTAGTCATAATTGATTCACCCCTCCCCTCTTAGTTACTCCTCTTATATTTCCAACAATTAGTATCAGAGCATTTGGTGCTTTCAAGAAAAGATTCAAGGACCTAAGCTAAAGATCAAGATGTCTTACAAAGTAGAGATACCTAAGTCTGAACACTTGGAGCACTATAATGGTGGAAGTGTTAAATTCTAAAATAATGAACCATGTTATGTGAAAGGAAAAGGTTGAATTGTATTAACTAATGAGCTCAAATGTGACAATGATTACTAGGTTGATGGACTAAGACAGAATCTAAGCATGGCACAACTAAACAAAATTGAATTCAAGGTAGAATTCATGAATGGGAAGGCTAGGATTTTTGATGGTAAAGGAATCCTAGTTACAAATGGCAATCAGAAAAATATAATCTATTCTATCTTGATCTCATTGAAAGTTCATGCTTTTTGGCACAAGTAGAGGAAATTTGGTTATGGCATAAAAGAATGTGTCATGTAAACTTTGATAATTTGGTTACTATAAGTAAGAAAAAAAGAGAAAGAGGTATTCCAAATCTGAAGAAACCTCGAATGACCATATGCAAACAATGTCAGATTGGAAAGATGGGTAAAGCTAGTTTCAAAAGTAAGCACTTTAATACTGAAAAAGTCTTGGAACTAGTACATATAGATCTTTGTGGACCAATAGGTATAGAGACCTACACTGGAGACAAATTTTTCATTTTTTTTGTTGATGATTATTATAGAATGATGATGCTAATGTAATTGAAAGAAAAATTTAAAGCTTTTCAAAAGTTCAAGTGGTATTTCGATAGAGTTAAGAAAGAAACATGAAGGAAGTTAAATGTCTAAGATTAGATAGAGGAGGAGAGTTCATCTCTAATGAATCCAATGAATTCTGCAATGAAAGAGGAATTAAAAGAAAAGTATCTACACTTTGTACACCTTAGTAGAATGACATAGAAAAAAGAAGGAATAGATCCATCATGTATTGTACAAGGACACTAATGATAGAGGAAAATGTTACAACCAAATATTGGAAGGAAGCAATCAACATAGTAGTTCATACCCTAAACATAGTTTAACTAAATAAAGGTACAGATCAAACACTTTATGAATTATGGTATAGCTATAAACCTAATGTCTATTATTTCAAAGTATTTGGAAGAAAATGTTATATCTTAAAAGAGACAAGGAAAGGAAAGTTTAAAGTGAAAATTGATGAAGACATATTCCTAGGGTACTCCAACAAGTGAAAAACATATAAATGTTTGAATCTTGCCACTCACAAGGTTATAGAAAGTGCACATGTAAAAATTAATGAGTTTGTAGAAAAGAGTGAAGAAATAAGCAACAAGGAACCTAAAGACTACAAAAATTTTGTTTACTTTGAGCATGATACTTTAACTATAGCTCAAAAAAATGAAATTGAAAAGTAGCAAACTTCACCATCTAAGTCCCCAAAATCTCTAGTTCAACCCGAGTCGCAGCTTGTGCGACCTGAGTCATAGTTTGAATACATTGAGTCATGGACAGAGGAACTTGAGTCATAGACAATGAGACTCAAGAAGGAGTCAGAAGCTTATAGAACCTTTGAGGATGATGGACCAAGTGAATCAAGTCTAGAATTTAGAAGGAAGGTACCTGTACTTATTATATATGTTAGAAGACATCATGCACCTGAGAAAATTATTGGATATTAGACAGAAGGCACAATGACAAGGAAAAAACTAAAAGGTACATGTTTTCTTACTAAGTTTAAACCTATAATCATTAAAGATGCATTAAATAATGAAATTTGGATTGAGGCAATGAATGAAGAGATTGAAAAAATTGAAAGGAACAAAACTTGGACTCTTGTTGCTAGACCCAAGGACAAAAATGTAACTGGCACAAAGTCAGTATTCAGAAATAGGTTGAATGAAAATGGAGAAGTCTCAAGGAATAAGGAAAGGCTAGCATGTAAGGGATACATTTAAGAAAAAGGTATAGACTATGGAGAAATATTTGTTCATATTGCTAGGCTTAAAGGTGTAAGGACAATAATAGTATTGATTATGATGAATGGAGGTCAGTCTGGTCTGCATTGAGAGCTAGGGCACATGTGCCCTAGCTCTATTTTGTCTCTTTCTCTACATGCTATGGAGGTGGGTGTTTAGGGTTTGAAGGGGTTGACTTGGGTAGCTCTTCCTGTCAGGCCATAGGCTGGGACATGCTCAGAAGGTGGATTTTTTTTGGCACACAAGACATAGTGGTCATTTTCTTGCTAGCCTGCATTGAGCATGGGTAGTGGGCTATTTGGGGATTTGATATTTTGTGGCTCTACTATGTCTTCTATTATGAAGGATAGGAGAGTAGCTATAGCTTTGGAACTAGAAGTGATTGGTTTAAGGGAGGAGGGTCTACCTTCTTCATTCAATAGTTTTTGCAAATGGCTGATGCTAGGGGGGAGACAACAATGATGAGCCCTCGCATGGATTATCGAGTAGCTCTAGGCCGTAAGTTTTCAAATCAAGGGATGAAGACTTTTGATAAAAATCTATTTATTTCAAACTCTAAGAATGTCAATTTGGGGTTATCTAATGGCTCAAGGATTATGAAGACCAATGGATTTATTGAGAAGTGCAAGGAGAGGCCAAAACTGGTGGTCCTAGTGGAAATGATTGTAGATGATGTTGAATATTATTCACATTATTCCTTATATTGTAAGTTCTTAGGGATGAGGCTGTCCCATCAATTCTTGGAGGTTTGGGCTTAGAGGACTTGGGAGCCAAAAGGGGAAATGGAGATAATGTTGCTGGAAAATAGTTATTTCATGGTTATTTTCAATTGCATTGCTAATCGAAATAAGGTGTTTGAGGGAGGCCCTTATTTGCACAATAAGGTTGGGTTATTTATCCAGCCATGACATGCTAGTTTCAACCTTGCAGAGGAGCTACCTAATCATGTCCCAGTATGGGTTTGCTTGCCAAGATTCCCAGTTGAATGCTGTCAAGAGGATGTGCTACATCTTTTGGCCTCAGTGCTTGGAAAACCTATAGGGACTTCATCACAGACCTTGGGAAAGAAGGTAATGAATTTTTCTCACATTTGTGTTGAAATTGGTCTAAGTAGACCTTTACCAAATGCAATAGAGATGTGTGCAAGTTCTTATTCTTGGGTGCAACAATTAGACTATGAAACTCTACCTTTTCATTGTTGCCTTTGTCAAGAATATGGTCATTTGTAGCGAAGATTCCTAAGGAATAAACCTCAGGATCCCCTCCCATCATAGCCTATAAAAAGGCCTCCTAAAACTAATAAAGGGAAGAAAATATCTCTAACTGAGATAGGTACTTCTAATGGTTTTGTTTTGGTTAGGGCTAGGAATCAAAACATGGGTCAAAAGAGGCCTTTTATTGAAAGGTAGGATGATACCTTTAAGAAGTTTGAGGTGTTGGATGAGCTTAGCCAATAGGAGGTGAACCTGAGTTTTCTCAATTTGGACCACGAGCCTATGGACTTAGCTCAGGAGAACCCTATCATCAATTCTACTATGGATTCCCTAGGGGATGAGTGCAGGCAATTGGTTGCTGACCAAAAAAAGGAGACTTCTAAGGTGCAGGAACCCCTGGTCATTGTTACAATAGTAGGTATGGATTCTTTGACTATTGGATAACATATTGGTTCAAGTTCAGTAGCAAAGATTAAGCCTCCTCCCAAATTGGGCATTCTGTAGAAAGATATCAAGAAAGGTGGGGCAGAGAAACTTGTCAAATCTAGCCAAAAAAAGGATGTGGAAAAGATCAATTTAGCTAGTGAAAATTTGGTGGAGTCAAGGGAAGTTAAACCTCTAGATTCTATCTTTTCATGTCCCTTGAAATGATTGTTCTGTCATGGAATGTGCAGGGCTTGAACAATGGCCCTAGACAAAAAGCGGTTCATGAGTTAGTCAAAAGACAAGGTCCTGATGTTCTCTTCTTGTAGGAAACTAAGTTATCTGTGGAGGGTATGCTAGGTCTAAAGTCTAGGTTGTGGAGTAGTGGGGAATGCCAAAGAATTGGTGCTCATGGTTCTTCTGGGGGATTGGCTTGTTTTTGGAATCCTCCAAAACTTCATCCCCTTTGGTGGATTTCCTCTAAGTCCTCTCTCTCCATGATTGCTACCTGCCTAGTGATAGGGGAGGTTATATTATTTTCCAATATTTATGCTCCAACTAATTTCCAGGGTAAACAAGTTTTTTGGTCCCACATCAGGATGATTCGTAGCATGTTGCCCTTTCATCCTTGGATCTTAGTTGGAGATTTCAATGCCATTTGTGAGCTGGCTGAGAAGTGAGGTGGTACTGGAAGATTGGAGCCTTCTGTAGTGCTACTTCAAGACAATATCAATACCCTAAACCTTGTGGATATTAAGCCTAGCAATGGACAGTTCACTTGGAACAACCGTCAAAGTGGAGAGTTTTATATAGCAGAGAGGTTAGACTAGTTCCTGGTTTCTTGTTACTGGATTGGAGGGATGTGGTCATCTTGCACTAAGATCTTGGATTGGAGAGAATCAGATCATTGGCCTATTAAACTATTTATAGAGTCAACTCAGGTACTTTGAAAGCCTTCATTTAGGTTCCAACTTATGTGGCTTCGAGACTCATCCTTGTATGATTTGGTCTCTGAGTGGTGGAAGAAAGGTAGACCGACCTATGGCACTTCTATGTACATTTTTGCTAAGCTTCTTCAATATGTTAAATTTGAGCTCAAATGATGGAATCATTCACACTATGGGAATGTCTTCCTTGAGAAGGCAAGGGCCTAGGCAAATTTGGATGATATCACAAGAAGGATAAGAGAGGAGGGAGTTACAGATGTATGGCTTTAGGATGAGGCTTGGGCTATAAAATTGCTTGAAGAATGGGAGCTACAAGAGGAAATGTATTGGAAATAAAAGGTGCGAATCGAGTGGCTTCTGGAAGGGGACAAAAATACAGCTTTTTCTTCAACTCTATTAAAGCCAGGAGACATGGTAACTCTATCTTAGGGTTGGTGAATGATAGGGGAGAGCATCTTTCCTCCTTTGCAAAAATGTTTAGGGAGGCAGTACAGTACTTTGAATCTCTCTTTAGAGAGGACTTGCAAGGGGGGTCCCCTAAGGAAGCACAAGTTCTTTCATGTATCCCCTCTCTTGTGACTGAAGATATGAATTAGTAGCTCATGAGGGATATCTGACTTGAAGAGCTGGAAGGGGTTGTTTTTAATATGAAGAAAGGGAAAGCACCAAGTCCTAATGGTTTCCCAATTGAGTTTTTTCAAGAGTTCTGGGATATCATTAAATTTGATCTCTTGGCTATGGTTCATGAGTCTCAACATAATAAGCAGATTTTAAGGGCTCTTAATGCTACTTTTCTTGCTCTTATCCCAAAGAATGAGGGGGCTGATAAGTTGAGTCACTTTTGACCCATCTCTTTATGTAATGTTATTTACAAAATTATTTCCAAACTTATTGCAAATAGGTTGAAGAAGGCACTTGCTGATTTGATATCCGAGGAGCAAAGTGGCTTTGTTGAGGGTAGGCAAATTTTGGATGGGATTGTTATTGCAACTGAGGTCATCCATTCTATGGCTAGATCAAAAGAAAAAGAGATGTTTATCAAATTGGATATTTCCAAGGCATATGACAGAGTTAGGTGGTCTTTCTTGTGGTGGGTTCTTAGTGCCTTTGGTTTTGTGGAGGATTGGATTCAATGGATTTGGAGTTGTGTTACTTTAGCCTCTTTCTCGGTGCTTATTAATGGGATCCATTCTGAGATTTTTGGGGCTTCAAGGGGGATGCATTAGGGAAATCCTCTTTCCCCTTATTTGTTTAGTCTTTTGGCAGAAGGCTTGGGGAGATGGATTAAACAGAATGTGGAGTCTAGTGTTATTCAAGGCTGGAGGTGGGGTGGGGCCTTACCCCCACAGTCTCACTTGCAATTTGTAGATGATACTATTTTGATGGGGATGGCTACAATGCGGGAGGAATCTAATCTTTGCAAGGTATTGGATATGTACCTGGGTACATTAGGACAACAGATTAATGGAGAAAAAATCTTCCATCTACTTATTCAATACTCCGAGCTCTATTCAACAAAGGATTGCTCACACTTTGAGATTTCAGATTGGGAGTCTCCCATTGAAGTATCTTGGCATTCCCATCTCAGTGAGTAGGCTTCCTAGGGAATCATGGTAGGTTATATTGGTCAAATTTTGGGTGAAAGTTAATCATTGGACTCACCATTGGTTATCCTTTTCTGTTCGTGTCCAATTGATTAAGTCCGTGGTGCAGGCTTTGCCCATTTTATAGATGCATGCTCCAAGTTGCTCCTATAGGCTTTCTTAAGGATCTTGACTCTATGATATGCCAATTTTTATGGGTGGGCTGCTTGGAGACCTCCAAATGGAGTTTGGTTAGATGGGAAGTGGTGTGTAGTTTGAAATAGTATGGGGGACTTGGCTTGAGGCAGTCTACTTTGACAGGTGAGGCATTGGCTGTTAAACTTTATTGGTAGTGGTGTAATGAGCAGGATCAGAGTTGGGTGATGGTTCTTTCTTAGAAGTATCTGATGAGAATTATTCATCTTGATATTTCCAGGTATCCACTTGTGGGGAAGGGATCCGTGATTTGGGATACTCTAAAGAAAGGGGCTAAGCTTATTAAGGGTGGTTTATTTTGGATTTGCAAGAGTGGGGTGGAAGCCCAATTTTGGTCAGACTCTTGGGATGGATATCCCCCAATCTTATCTCAATTTCCTAACCTTGTGGTTCTTTCCTAGTGGTTTCTTAAGGTGGGTTGATCATGGGTGAGTATTTTAAGTCTTTTTCCCACTATGGTTAGATGGAAATAGCTAAATGGAAGTTGCCAGATGAATGGACGATTGCTAATTTACAGGAGAAATGTGCTATGCTAAAAAATATCCTCTCCAGTAGAAGGTTTTGTTCTCTTTGGGAGGGTGATGTTCTTTCCTAGTCTCCTAATCCTAAGGGGACTTATACAGTTGCCTCTGGGTATAGCAAGTTGATGTCTCATAAGACAATTTTTCTTGAAGTGCAGTGGTGGAAGAAGATTTGGAAGAAGATATCTTGGCCAAAATGAAATCATTTTATCTAGATGTTGTGTTGGAATAAGTGTTTGATGTGGGAAAATATTTGGAAGAGAGGTTTCCATGGCCCTTCTAATTGTGTTATGTGTGGGGCTAATGAGGAAGATTCTTCCCAATTGTTCTTTCATTACTCTTTTTTCCGACAACTTTGGCATTTATGGTGGGGATTTTAGACAGCTCCTTGTGTCCATTCCTCCTCCTTGATTGAGTTTTGGAAGGGGATGGGTCATCCCCCTTCTATGGCCCCTTTTCTATAGGAGGTATGGTTTGTGGGGCCTATCTTTTTATTATGGTAGATTTGGATGGAGTGCAATTGAAGGATCTTACATGGAGAGCAGAGGTTAGAGCAACAAATTTGGCAGAGGATATTGGAAATGATTCAAGAAATAGTGGAGGCTAAGTGTGTAGTGGAATTACCTTTGAGTAAACAAGATACAGAGCTAGTGGAGAAATTTGGGACTTTGGGGTCTTCTTTGGCATTAACCAAGATTAAGAGAAGGCATCATGAGAAGTAAACAATTGATAGGGTTGGTAAATTGAAGCTTCCCTCCTACGAGGTCTTGAAGATCAATATTGATGGGTCTTCAAGGGGTAATCCGGGTCCATCTGGGATTGGAAAGATTGGTAGAGATGCTATGGGCTCAGTGATCTTTATCTTTTTGATTTATGATGGGATTCAAACCATTAACCTGGTGGAAGGGTTGGTGATTCTTGCTACTCTTGAGAAAGCACATGCTATAGGGTGGAGAAGAATTTCTTGTGAATCTAATTCCCAGGTCTTGATCAACATGCTTATTGAACAGAAAGTGGCTAATGTTAATTGGCAATTGGCTAGGGTTGTGTAAAAAATTTTGCAAATTAGTTCCTTGATGGAAATGGTAACTTTTTCCCATATTCCAAGGGAGTAGAATAGGGCAGCTAATTGTTTGGAAAAATGGGCTTCACAACATGCTGATGGATGGAGAATTGAGGAATGGGAGCTAGTTCCTTAAGAGCTCCGTCTCGAGTTAAGGAGCATTCTTGATGAGAATAGGGTTGAGAATGATGTTAGATGATGGTGTTGGCTATTTTATCTCTATTTGGGGTTGTACTTCTATTTCTTCTTGGGACCTTAGGTCCTTGATTTCTTTGTATTAGTGCTTTTTGTTATTTAATAAAGTTTTTACCCCTTTATTTCAAAAGGTGTAATGACACTACTTGCATATGTTGCATTTAAAGGATTCACAATATATCAAATGGATGTAAAATTAGCTTTCTTGAATGGAATCCTAGAAGAGGAAGCTTAAATTGATTAGCCTGAAGGTTGTATTGATATAAAGAAAAGAGACCTAGTTTGCAAATTACACAAAGCTTTCTATGGTCTAAAGAAAGCTCCTAGAGCATGGTATGAGAGACTACATGGATATCTAGTAAAGATTGGTTTTCAAAGAATAAATGATAATAGCAGTCTATATATTAAAGAAGTACCACAAAACAAGATTTTTTTAGTAGAAATATTTGTTGATGATATTTTATTCATGGGTCATGATGACTTATGCAAGTCATTCTCTAAAGAAATTAAAAAAGAATTTGAAATGTTAATGTTTGGAGAAATAAAATTCTTTTTTGGCTTGCAAGTTCATCAAATGAAATATGGAATTTACTTTACACAATCAAAACATATTAAGGAGATATTGAAGACCTTTGGAATGAAAGATTCCAAACCATTTGGAACACCTATGTCTATTTGATATAAACTATCCAAGGATGATGATTCTAAGGAGGTAAATTAGACAACTATAGATCTATGATTGGGAAACTTCAATATGTTGTTCATAGAAGAACTGATGTTGCATTAGCACTTGGTATAGTTGTAAGATTTTTTACAAATCCCATAGAAAATCATATGATGGAAATTAAAAGAATCATGAGATATCTAAAAGACACTCAAGATTATGGTCTATGGTACAAGAAAGGAGGAAAATTTGAGTTGAAATCTTTACTGATGCTGATTGGGATGGACGCATTGATGACATGAAGAGAACCAGTGGAGGAACATTATTTCTTGGTAATAGGTTCCTATCATGGACAAGAAAAATGTTGAATTGCATCTCTTAGTCTACAATATAAGCTGAATATGTTGCAACCAAAATTAATTGTTCCTACACAATGTGCTTCAAGTAACTATCATTAGGAATGAAGGAAGAAATCAAGGCTCCAGTGGTTATATATTGTGATAACACAAGTGCAATCAACATATCCAAAAATCCAATGATGGAAACCAAGACAAAACACATTGTAATCAAGTATAATTTTCTGAGAGAATTAGTTCAAGATAAAGAGGTTAGATTAGAATATGTGAACAAAAAAGAGTAGGTTACTGACATATTTACCAAACCATTACCTAAGGATGCATTTTTGTATCTAAGAGGAAAGATAGGGTTCATTCCCCTATCTGATGCTCACTAGAGTACATATTAGTGATGCATTAACTAAACAATGTTTAAGATCTATCAAGTTGATGCAAAGAAGTCAGAGCCCATTGAATATGAATTAGTAGATCAAGTACATTATAAAATATTGTATTAAGTCTTTGGAATTTGATGTCAAAGAGGGATAGATTGATCATGTTATATATTCATTAAGGAAGAAATTGATGTATTTAGAGAAGAATTAGAGGAAGTGATTTACATATCAAAAAGAGGGAGAACTTGATTTGATGGAGTTTAAAGATAAGATGGTATAGGAAGAATCTCAAAGGGAGTTTTCATGGTTGAAGAATCAGATTCAAAATAAGAATATTTTCTCCAAAGCTTTCTTTTCTTATGAAATGTTGTGTTGCCATCAATGCCAAAGAGGTAGATTGTTGATAACAATTATTCCATTGTATATTGTCATTGATTTTACACAAATGTTATACTCTAACTGAGCACTGCCAGTTCGAATTGAGCAGAAGACAAGTTTAGTGATAAGTTGTAACTGAGTTTGGTCAGTTACCTAAGGAGGCAGTTGTAACCAAGTTAGAAGTTTAGTGTAAATTGAGTCAGGTCAATTATAAAGGAACTTAGCGGTAACTGAGTGACTTAGTTTCAGTTCAAGCTGACTTGTATCAAAATAAATTTCTTTATTATTTGGTTTATGCAAGTTGATTTAATGGATGCTAATTTTTATTTGTAAGGATATTCAAGCCAACTTGACATTTTATTTCATATATATGAAATGTCAAGTTGTGGGTTGAAATATAGATTTGTAGAAGAAGATCAAATGCAAATTAAGAAGGATATCTGATTAAGGGTAGAACATCCAAAGAGCTCCAAAGAATATTTTGACTAGTAAGGTTCTAGAGGATAGAGCAAAAAAGTGATCTAGATCTACAATTTAGTTGCTTCATCAATCAAGTCAATCATTTTCACTATCTAACAATTGTAGAAGTGAAGAAGTCTCTTAACAAAGTTGAATTAATATTCATTTTTGTAAATCATCTAACAAGATGGCATTTCTAGATTGAAGTATATTAAGGCCTCTAACAAGGCCATTCCTAATAGGGGGAATTAAATCCTTAAAAAAGGTCACACCTAATAGTGTGCTCTATACCTTTAACAAGGTTGGCTCCTAACAAGGCTCACTTTAGAAGAGTGAAAAATTGTAACTAGTTGCATTGGTGGTTTTCCCAAATTGGGTTTCCACATTAAATCTTGGTGTCCCATGGGTTCATGTTATTTTCTTATTGATTTATCTTTCTACAATTAAGTTATTAAAAGTTAATACACATTAATATTTCAAGATTTCTTTGTTAATTGAGTTACAGTGGATTTCTAGTTTGATTCGAGCTATGAGTTAAAAGGAAGTTTGTATTGACATCTAAGGGATTTGGAATTGTTTTAGTGGTAATTGATTCACCCCTCCACTCTTAGTTACTCCTCGTATATTTCCAACATGAAGGTGCCAAGATCACTTCCTAAGAAGTCTTTGGAAATGACTGATGTCTAATCTTAAGTGCTTGAAAGTAAGATTTATGTGTTTGATTAGGAGAGTGAAGCCTCTATTAAGAAGAACTCTTTATTTTCTTCAATTGGTCAACCATGTCATTATATGAATCACTGGAAGAAGTTTAAGAAGAAAATTCCAACTTTTGTTAATAAAATGCCTTGCAATATCCTAAAATCAGATATGGGGGGTAATATAGATGCACCTAGAAAGAAAATAGAGAGGTAAGTGAGTCAATTGATAAACAAGATATTATAGATGGGAAACAAAAACAATTCTAAAGATCTTCTCCCCTAGTTCTAAATAAAGATAATGTTCTAGAATATTAGGGGATTGAATGCCCCTCATAAGAAAGACATTGAGGAATGTGATTTGGGACCATAAATAGGATGTGATGTTAATTTAAGAAACCAAAATCATTAAATAAAAAGATGAATTGCTTTTGTTGTTTAAGAATGGTGAAGTGCCTAGTTGTAATTCAGAGGGAGCCTTAATAGGTATGGTGACCTCCTGGAATGAATTTCTAATTCAAGGTGAGATTCCAATTTCTAAAACCAATATCAATTGCATCATGTATACTCATAGATAATTTTTCCTAGATTCTTTCTAATGTTTATGCCCCTAACTCTATAAATAGGAGGCTAGTTTTTTGGAAAAGGCTATGTACTTTTAGATCTTTTGTTATGGTTTTATGGTGGTTGGTAATGGCTGATTTCAACTCTCCCTTGAATGATAACAAAAACAAGGTGAGGGTGGTGAGAGAGTTTCTTCTTAAGCCCAATTAGATGGTAGGCTTGATTTTATGAGTTTTATTAATCTTCATGCTCTAGTGGATGTGGATATTTAGGGGTTCTCTTACATATGGTCCAACCACTACAAGGGTAAGAAGCTTATTTACATAGAACTTGAAAGAGCTCTAATTTTGGGTAATTGTTTTAATATGTTTAATTGTTCTATGTCCTCCATAACTAAGATTGGGTTTGACCACTACTTGATTTGTCTATTGGCAGAGCCTCTAGTTGTAAAACATAAATTTACCTTCAAGTTTGGAAGGATGTGGATGGAATGCTTGAACTTTGAAAACCTTATTCAAGATTGGTGGAAAGTTAAGGTGGAAGGATGGGCAATGTTCAATTTTTTTAAGAAACTTAGTTTGGTTGAAAATAGAGTTAAATTTTGGAACAAGGATTTCTTTGGAGATATTTTTCTTCAAGAAACTTATATACAAAATGGCCTGGATGAGGCACAAAAGGTTATTCAAATTTGTGGGGGCTCCTAAGGGTTCATTGACAAGGAAAAAGTGTTTCTAGTGAAATATCATGACATTATTACTAAAGAGGAGATTTATTGGAGACAAAGATCAATAACTCTTTGGCTAAAATCAGCGGATAGGAACTCTATATTTTTTCACCTGACTACTTCTAAACATAGAACATCTAAAAGGATTTTAAACATTTCTTCAAAGAAAGGATATTAATGGGGATATTTCTATGGCTTTTTTTGAATTTTTCTCTAACCTCTTGAAATAAGATTCCAACCTCTACCCTGTTAGTTAGAATCAACTCTTGTCCTCCACCCCTTCGATTCTTGATGAAAACATTAATAAAATGTTACTGGCTATTCTGTCTGTGGAAGAAGTTCATAAAGATATTTTCTATTTTGAAGGTTAGAAATCTCTAGGTTTTGATGATTTACTAATGTTTTGCTTTCAATGAATATAGAAAATTGTGGGTTTGGAAGTTTGTGCAGCTATTAAAGAAATTTTTGGCTCTAGAAAACTGCATAAAGAACTTAATTCTATATTTCTTGTGTTGATCCCGGTGCTAGAATGGTGGAATCATTTAGACTAACCAAATTGTGTGACTTTATCTACAAGGTGCTTTTTAAAGTTCTAACAGTGATATTTTTGAATATATTGCCTTCTATCATATTGCCTTAATCAAAAGAGTTTGTGCTTAGAAGGAAAATCCTAGATTCTATTATTAAAGTTCACGAGGTGATTCACTCTACTAATAATTTGAATTCTTAGAGCTTTCTTTTAAAACTTGACCTTACAAAGGCTCACAATTGAGTGGATTGGGATTTCCTATTCAAAGTGTTGCAGAATTATGGCTTTGGAGATCATTTCATCCAATGTATTAACTAGTGGGTTGGTACCTTCTCATTTGCTATTATTGTTAATGGGTTCTAATTTTTTTTTCAAACCTTCTAAAGTATTGAGACAAGGAGATCCCTTCTCTCCTATTCTATTTGTGATAATGGTAGACCTTGGGAAGATCAATTAATTCTCATGTGTCAAATGGGTTGATCTATTGTCTCAAACCTTCTCTAGATGGTTTGATTTGCTCTCATGAGAATTTTTTTGATGATACTATTACGATGGGGGAATATTTGATAAGGAAAGCTAGAAATTTCAAAGGCCACATACAAGTGTACACTAAGGCATCTAGGTAGTTAATTAGGTGGGAAAAGAGCTCTCTCTTCTTTATTAAAACCCCTATTACTAGACATGAGAGATTTATAGGATTATGGATTGTAAAATTGACAATCTTCTAGCCAAACCTTGGGCTTCCCTTAGGTTTAAAACCCCAAGAGTATTTCTAGTCATCCTTGGTTGATAGATTCAATGTGAAATTGGATGAATGGAAAGGGGCTTTACTTAGTCAAGTAGGAAACTTCAACTTCTTAAATCAACTTTGAAAAACATGTTGGTTTATGCTCTAAGTTTATTCAAAATCTTATGAAAAGTTTTGAGTTCTATTGAAAAAATCCAAACGATTTTTCTCTAGTCAGGGGTTAAGGATAAAAAAGCTTGGCTTAAGTTACATGGGATAAAGTTTGTAACTCTAAATCTAATGGGGGCTTGGGTATTTTTTCTCTCATAGTATTAAATTTATTCCTTATGGCCAAAAAAATGAATAGTTTTTTTGAAGGAAATAAATATTGGAATAAGATCTTGAAGATTAAATACTTTATTAATAATATTTAAGCCTTATGGATTTTTTGGAATCCCATAATCTTATTCAAGGCTGTTATTTTTGGAATGGTATCCAATAGTGTCAAGATTTAGTTAAATTAGAAAATAGATTGAAAGTGGGTAATGGTTAGTGTGTTGACTTTTGAGATGACAAGTAGTTGTTTCAGGATCCAATTTCTTCCTTATTGATGTTGGCTCCCTTTAAGGAAATATGTATTATTATTTTTGGGTTGCATGTTGAAGATTATTGGCAGAATGATATATGGGTGGACCTAATAATTCTTGATCTAATATTTTCTCATCTCATGATTGAGCTCAATTCCATAGTACTAATAGAGACTAAGATTGATCAAATCATTTGATATAGTAGTGCTAGAGGTCTTTTCTATATGGTGTCACAAATAAGTTCTCTACAAACTCAAATCAATAGTCCTCCTATATGGGCCCTAGTGTGCAACCTATTGACAATTGGCTAATGAAGATATGTAATCATTTTCATTTATGGCAACACATGATGTACATGCTTAAATGAAACCTCAGAAATAGAGATACTTAGCTTTTGGTACTCATAAATTATCTAAGTATGAATTTGGTATACAACAATGTATTATTTTGTATGTAACTTGTTACTAATGTCATATTATGACCAGCAAAGTTAGATAGAGTTAGTATACATGTTGATGATGATGTGTATAACCTTGGAAGTCATAAAAAACTATATGGAAAATAGATATTCACAATTTAGCATTGAAACAAGACAACAAAATTAAAGGAAAGGAATTATTTTGTTTACAAAATAATTACTTGATCAATTAGGGCCGACATCCTAGATGTTTACTCTAAGTTGGAAAAGTGTATTGTGGTCTTAGTTGACCCAACACCAATTTGTGTAAAGACATGGTATTTATGCAAAGGACATCTTGCAATAAGATGAGTGTGAAGCATTATGGAATTGTGCAATATGTTGTGATATGCGAACTTTTTGTGAAAGTGATATATGCAAAATTGATTTTGTGATTTGAGATTGAACTAAGGAACAAATTGCATCACCTACATTCTAGAAGTATAATTACTTGTTTGGTTAGTGAGCTCTTCTTGTAATTGGAAGTGCATGTTTGGGTAGCGGGCTCATCTTGCATCTACTTTACTACAACTCCTAATAGGGTTGGAATCTCCTAACATGGATTCAAAGTCTCCTAAAAGGAACTCTCTATAATGATTTTTCTCATTGACAACTAACAGGGTCCATCCTCTAACAAGGAACTTGGTATCATCCCAACTAGGATTTTCCTAGTTAACAAAATATGGTGTTATGAGTTATCTTTATGCATGGTTATTGTTACTATTCAACATTACTTTATTACTTTTTTATGTATGGTTTAAAGTAACAAATAATATGTAGTTGGTGACTAAAGGTTTTATATTACTAATTCAACCCTCCCCCCCCCCCCCCCCCATTTCTAACAATTGGTATTAGAGAAAAGTTACTTAGAAGAAGCTTAACAACTTGAGTAAGATCCCTATGGATATGGAATAATTGATGAAGAACGTTGAAGAGGCACTTGAACAAATTGATCTCCTTACTGAAGAAAGAGATAAGTTGAAGGATAGATATGAAGACTCCAAAGTACACATTGGACAATTAAAGGAAAAGATTGAACATCTCATATCCAAGATTGAATCTCAAAATAGTGATGTTGATTATTCAAAGTTGAAGACAGAGTACAAGATCTTGAAGCATGAATTGAAGATTACTAATCTGAATTTAACTTTGAGGAGTGATCCTAGTATAGTTGAAACTAATTTGAAGACTGAGAATGCAAATCTTAGAGCAAGTCTGGCAAAGAAAACATTTGAGCTTGTAATATTGAAAGAAGATCATGAAGAACTTTATGAGTACAATACTATTGTGAAAAGTGAATTAACTCAGTACAAGCAACAACTTGAGAAGCTTTATTCTAGCAAAGAAAAGCTTGATAATTCAATGTCAATATAGAGACCTACTTATGATAATACTAGTCTTGGTTATCTATTTAACATGTCTACAAAGAAACCTAAGATTAGATCAAATCCAAAAGAAAAAGATAAATTTGATGATAAGATTGAATCTAGTCAATCTTTTGATAAACCTAAAGAAGTTGAACAAGACAAGGAAGTTGAGATTTTGGATGAACCAAAGCAAGTGGAATCTCCTAAGAAAACCAGGTATAAATTTAGAGGTAAGTGTTTTTCATGTAATGAAATAGGTCATATGAAAAGAGATTGTAAAAGTAAATCATTTCATCATTTTTTAAATTTTTATTGTCATAATTTTTATGGTATGGTTCATAGAGAAAATGATTGTAGGAAACCTAAATATGATAATAATAGAAGGAATAGTAGAATGTCTAGAAATACTAACCCTACAGATAGAAGAAGATCTAATGAATGGACATAAAGAGAAGGAAGACCTTATGAAGAAAGAAGATAGATTGTGTGTTATAAGTGTAACAACTTTGGACACATAGATTGGAATTGTCATGCACCTGATGATTAGTAGAATCCTAGAAGTAGAACTTTGGTATTTCAATTATTCAACAACTTTGGACATACAACAAAGTATTGCAGAATGGATAGAAACTTTAGAGGTAGAAGGAACAATTGAATAAGATTCAAAAATAGAAGGAATGATGGAACAAACATAAAAAATGATAGAAGGAACCATGAGAAGAACTCTGGAACTAAGAAAGACAGTGAGGAGAAAAGAAATATAGTTAGTGAACTTTGAGAAGAACTCAATGAGGCATTTGTAAAGGGATTAGACATCTCAAAAGACAAGTTAGATGATGATGAGATAGGAAGATAAAATTTAGTAACTAAGTTTGATTCAATTAAGTTGAATTAAGCTTGTTCACATCACCAAAATTTGAAAACTTCATTCAGAGAGAGAATTGTGGGTAACAAAGTTGGGAAAAGGTGTATTGAGATAAGTTTAGATGGTACCTAAGCTCACTTGTAATTTGGAGATTCTAAACTAGTTAGAAAGAAATTAGGAGTTATTTTTATTACAGAGAAAGTTAATTTTATAGAAGAAGATGAAAACTATGTTTTTGTAGAGAATTTTGTGAACCAAAGTTTTGTGGAGCATTGTCATGATGCAAGGTAGCTATAGTAAACCTTGGGTAGCATCTAAGGATCAAATAGAAGATCTTGAGTAGTTATTTTATTTCAAAATGTAATTGACAACTTTTTAGTGTTTGCAAAGTATGTAATTAATGAAATTTCAAGTTGAAGGAATAAATGAGTAAAAACTTGATTTTCAGTTCATTGCGATCACATCAGAAGCATAGAGCACTCAAAAGTGACTCAACAAGGCAATTTTGAAGCAAACCCTATTTTTTAAAAGAGGTATTTTATCGTTTTATCTGCAAAATTTATTTGATAATTTTTTTTATTTGATAGAATGATGGATATGTTAGTAGTTCACAATTTTGAGAATGAGGAGAGACCATAATTGAAGGTTATTTTTGTGAAACCTATAAATAGAAACCCTAACTCAACATTATCCATTACTCCCAACAATGCACTGTATTTGGAAGATACAAGAAGTTATCTTACTAGTAAGTTTGAATCTATTGGGAGTGAGTATATGAATAAGGATATGAAATTAGTGTTTAATCATGATATGAATGTGAAACTTGGATTTCAACACTTGAAGGAACTAGACTTGTTCAAATATCATTTCTACTAAGAATTGGACATAGATAATACTAAGTAGAATACATGATGGAAAACTATGGATAAAAGATAATGTAGTTGATATTTTAGCTAACCTTATTCATCAGGTAACTGGTCTTAATAAACAAGGAAATGTATGTATAGGTGAGAAATTGGTTATGAAGAAAGTTGAGAGCTACACAAAGGTGGTGTATAATGGAAAGGCCATGTTGATCAAAACCATAAAATAAGATGATGTAAGATTCTTGAGTAGAATCATTGCCTACTCTATATGTGCAAGTTCCAAGATTGATGAAATGTTAGCCAGATTCATCTATGCAACCTACAAGATATGTGTTGAGAATGAACCAGTTAAATTTAGTGAAATTCTAAGAATAAAAATTCTTGAGAACCTAAAGAAGATCAAAGGACTACGAATGGTGTGTTTAGATTTTAGTCACTGATCAATCATTCATTTTTTCATGTGCTTAAGAGATTTCCATATTTATTAGTCACAAAGATTATAAGCAGTGAAAGGTGTACAATGGAGAAAAATATAGATGTATGTAGAAGACATCCAATAGATAAAATATTGGATAGTGAAAACTTGATAATGAAAACATTTCAGAATGAAATAATGAAAAGATTCAAAATTACACCTACAATTTTAGATATATTCAAAGAAGATATTTGTGTTATGGTTGATATTGATTTTACGTATATTCAAGCAATAGAACCTCGAGAAACATTTCTTGATCCATTAGGTTATGAATTGAATGATTAAACAATAGTTGGATACATTGATTTATTGTTGAAATCAAAGAAGGACCAAGCTAAATATAGATTTGGAACCTATGATGAGATTACCCAATCAACTCATTAGGCATCCTTGGAGAAGGCATCCCACAAGAAGATGGAAACAATAATGAAGAAATCCTTAATAGAAGCTAGTATGACTGAGAGTGAGTCACAAGTAGTCATGCAAACTATGAAACAAGGTATATTGAATTTGTAACCATTGTTAGAGTCTATTGTAGAGACATCTTCGGAACATAGTATTCCCTATGCAACAATATCTGATGTTCAACCAAGTGAGCTAAAGAGGAAATCAGAGAGATTAGTGGAAGTTGTGACCACCAAGACAAAAAGGGCAAAACAACAAGCCACTAGACTAGGAAAGAGACAAAAGACATTGTTGAACATTGTTGATATAGTGAAGAAGAAGAAGAAGAACAAGAAGGAAAATAGGTAGAGAAGGTAACTACTTCTAAGCAGTCAGCAAGAAAAGCTCGACAATCCTGGAAGCCAAAGATAGAGAAGATAAATTTAGCTATTTCTAATAAGGCAACTTTTTTTAGATGAACAAATTTTATGATTTGTTTAATAATTTAAGAAACATCATATTGATATTTCTACTATGAGATACATAATGGCCAATAATCTAAAACTTAAGGATATTGAAGGCACAATAAACTAGACAGTCTATGAAGAACTCATTGTAAAGAATGCACTAGCTCGAGAAGAGGACATAAAAATTTAGAAGTTTATGACTGATGATGAAGAAGAAGTCAAGAGATTGTTGAAAAATCTAGCACCTTACTTGAGAAATAAGGTATGACCATTCCTATTTATGGTGGGTGAGAAAGATAAAATAAGAAGTGAAATTGTAGTAGCTATAAGTCAAATGATGATAGAGTCCAAGGCAACATCTTCACCAACATACAAAACTTTAGAAGTGTCAGTAAGTAGTAACACAATGCAGATAGATCAGACCAATGTTACCATTAACATTGATGATATAAACCCATTTGAGAGTTTTGAATAGAATGAACCTCATACCAAAGATATTGAAGAACAATTGAGACAAATTGAAGAGGAAATAAGGTTATTAGAGGAAGTGAAAAGTAAAATTGAAGAGGCCAAACAAAAATTGCTCGAAGATGAGATGAAAAGAAAAGTAGAGGAAGAAAAGAAAAGATTAGTTGAAGAAGAAATGGAAAAGAAAATAGAGGAAGATAAGAAAAGATTAGAAGAGGAAGAAACAAGAGAAAAATAAAGAAAGGAAAGAGAAGAGCAAGAGGAAGAAGAAAGAAGAGTCAAAGAGGCATCTCAAAAGAAGCAAGGGGAAGATGACACTAAACCTTCTAGTTCATATACTCCTCTTTCATTTTCTAGCCTAACAACTAATAATGATGATCAAAATGACTTGATCTAATCTTTGTCAAAGCTTATTTAGAAGAAAAAGACAATGAAGAGCCTGTAGAGAACCTTGGTGGAGGTTACCGACAAATTACATAGTACTCTGATAGTCTAGCACAGAGAGGAAAATCCTAAATAGAGGGCATAGGAAGTGCTAAAATATTTTGATGAGGAATTCACAAATTTATTGAATGTTGCAAAAAAAAAGGCACAAATCTCACATGATGCTAACTTGTTTAGCACTATTTGATAGAATATCAAGAATGATTTGATAAGTTTTGATGCTTGTATCAAAGAACTTCAGAAATGTTATTAGGATGGAAAGATATTGCACATCAAATATGCTCTATCTCACAAGTTGACTAAGGATATTGATAATCATATTGGAGGAAAGATGGGTGAGCTAGAGGCTCTATCATGCCAAATACAACATCTTTCTAGTAAAATTGATGATTTTGAAGGACAATTGGCTAGTATTCATAGTGATATTACAAAACTGGAACTTTAGAAGGAACACATTTTGAAGAGAATATTGGATTTCAAAGAATCCATTTCTCTAAAAATATCTATTGTTGAGAAATGGTTGGAGGAATGTGTCAAGGCCAAGGACACTTATTCTAACTTTTTATACTCTAACGTTAATGCAATTGAGATTGCATCATATGCCCTATGTGCAATTCTCACCTCTGATGAATTAGCCAAGGATAGATGGAAAAAAGGTATGAACAATCTTAAGGCAATTTTTGATGATTGCATGAAGATACTATTAGCTCAAGGAAGATGTTTACAAAGATTTTGATAATAGATGGACTTTTTTGGACAATTTTTGACATTTTAAACTTTTTCATTGATGTCAAAGGGGGAGAAGTACATAAGAAAATCGTAAATCAGGTAAAGAGGAGAAAATAATATTGTAAAGTATGAAATCATATTGTAAGGGGGAGCATATGTAAGATGGACAAGTTGTAATAGATGTAATGTTAATGTGTTATTTATTTTGAGTTTTTGATACTTAGCCAATTTTTCCTATTTTGTTGCTATCAATGCCAAAGGGGGAGATTTTTGACAATTAGCTAATGACGATATGTAATTTTTGTCATTTATGGTAACACATGATTTACATTCCTATAGGAAACCTCAAAAATAAAGATACTTAGCTTTTGGTACTCATATATTGTCTAAGTTTGAATTTGGTATACAGTAGTGTATTGTTTTGTATGTAGCTTGTTACTGATGTCATATTATGACTAGCAAAGTTAGATGGAGTTAGTATACATGTTGAAGATGATGTGTTTAACCTCAAAATTTAGTACAAACTTTATGGAAAAGAGATATTCATGTTTTAGCAATGAAACAGGACAACGAAATTAAAGGAAAGGAATTATTTTGTTTACAAAATAATTACTTGACCAATTAGGGTTGATATCCTAGATGTTTACTCTAAGTTGGAAAAGTGTATTTTGGTCTTAGTTGACCCAAAAAAATTTGTGTAAAGACATGGTATTTATGAAAAGGACATCTTGCGATAAGATGAGTGTGAAGCATTGTGGAATTGTGCAATATGTTGTGGTATGCAGACTTTCTATGAAAGCGATATATGTGAACTTGATTTTGTGATCGAAGATCAAACTAAAGAATAAGTTATAGTATCTACATTCCAAAAGTCTAATTACTTGTTTGGGCAATGAGATCTTCTTGTAATTGGAAGTGCATGTTTGGGTAGTGGGCTCATCTTGCATCTATTGTACTACAACTCCTAATAGGGTTAGAATCTCCGAATAGGGATTCAAAGTCTCCTAACAGGAACTCTCTATAGTGAATTTACTCATTGACTCCTAACAAGGTCCATCCTCTAACAAGGAACTTATATATCAGTATATGACCTCGTGGGTATCATCCCCATAAGGGTTTTCCCTTGGCTAGGGTTTCCCTAGTTAACAAAATATGGTGTTATGAGATATCTTTGTGCATGATTACTATTATTTTTCAACATTAGTTTACTACTTTGTTATGTATGGTATAAAGTAACAAATAATATCTAGTTGGTGACCAATATTTGTAGATTACTGATTCACCACCCCCTCTCTCAGTAGTTCTTATTTCTAACAGAACCATCATCTTATTTCAAAAATCAATAATTTTCATTGGCTAGTGCTATAGAACAAAATCCTTACTCTCAATAATCTTATGAAAAGAGGTATGTTTTTTACTAATAGATGTTTTATTTGTGAAGGGACCTTTGAGACTAGAGACCATATATTTTTGTAGTGCCCATATACTTGTGAGACTTAAATAATTTTATTCCAGAGCTGAAACTTGAATTGGACTTCGCTAAGGATAGTTTTTGAACTTTGGATTATGTGGAGAAGCTATAAACTATCAGTAGATAAATGCCTTTGGATGCTCCTTGGTCCCCATGTAATGTGGAACCTCTAGAAATAAGAGAACACCAAATTATTTAGGGAGTCCTTTTGAGCTCCAATAGTGCTGGCTGATAGAATCAAGTTAAACATGGTTGAGAAATTTCATAGAAACTTAAAGGGAAAGGTTAACTTTGATGAGGGGGTTTTAGAAGGCTTCCTTGAGATTAAAAAAATAAATCATAAAAGAGAAAAGTGATAATTCTATATGGGATTATGTGCCCAAGGGCTGGTGCAAAATGAATTTTGATGGAGCATCAAAGGGAAACCCAAGAGATACTGGACATAGTGTGATTATTCAAAATGAGAATGTGGATCTTATTAAGGCAATTTCTATCCCCCTAAGATTTAAATATAATCACTTAGCTAAATAAATGAGCCTTCTTCATGGTTTAAGACTAGTAGAGAAATGTAACTACAAATAATTATGGAAGAGGAAGATTCCAAGGCTTTTCTAAACTACTTAAATGAAAAGGTTAAGGATTTGTGGACCATAGTTAATATTATGAAAGAGTTCAAATTTATTTTGGAAAATTTAGATATTGTGGTTATTAGCCACGTGTATAGAGAAGTGAATAATGTGGCTAATGTTCTTGCTAACATGGTGGTCATAAGCTTGAAGCCCATTCTTTGGGATGATAACATCAAAGTGTATGCAAATTAAAAGAAATGATCAATCATGAAAATTTGTTATATAAAGAAGAGGATTTAAAAAAATTGGCAATTAATGAAAGGTAAGCCTAGGGACATGCATGATAATAATGGGAGTACTAATGGAAAGTTGAAGTATTGATTTCACAGTCTTTCCCATGCTTTGTGGGTGATTTTCTTCTCTATCATTTATCTCAACCCTTCTTTGAGAAAATAGTATTTTTTTGGAAAAATATTATAGGTAAGGAAAGTTGTAGAAACATAATAAGGGGTGGTACTCTGTGTTAGTTTGTGGTGACTGATCAAGGAAGTACTATACATACTTCATGGCCAATTGGCTACATGTTGTAACTATTTTTAACCCTAAAGCAGAAAAAATACTTGTATAAAAGGGCTTAGGGTTAGGGATTGTTTCATAAGACGTGATGCAAAAATTGCTTCTTATGGTGGTATTGAGCTATAAAGGATTACAGATTATAATTAGGTTATAATAACTAAATTGTAGTGATATTACACTTGCTATTTGGTTGATGTAGTCTAGGGATTCAGTGAATCACGCTAAATCTTGGTGTCTTTTGTTCTTTTTTATGTGATCTATTAATTTTTTTATATTGTTTATATTTGCATGTAATTGTTAATTTTTTCTGACATTTAATCCTAACAGTTTGAAAAGGTGGGAGCCTAGGTATTGTGACATATGGAAGAAATAACTCAAAGTTTGGGAAAAGATGGAAAGGGGTAGCTTGGTTCTATATATGGAGAGAATAAAAGATGCTAAACTAGAGATCATTGAGGCGTTCATTAAAGGCTAGGACGTAGGAACAATCACCTTAGTAGGGATATGTCTTTAGATATACATTAAAATCATGGTGAAGATAATGAGGCTTAGAGCTAAATGATAAAGTTTTACCGCAATAAAAATTTTACTGAGGAAGTTGTAAATAAATTTCTAAAATTTGATGATTGACCTCTGGTAAAAGAAAATGGAGGGGTCTTTTCTATTTCTTCTATTCAAATATTGTGGAAATTGGTCCTAAAATTTGTAATTTAGTACATTAATTTGGATGGGAGGTATGATAGGGCTCATAATTATTATTTTGTCCATTAAATCATTTTAGACACAAAATAAGGGTTTGTTTTCTATTTTACTTGCTTAGTTTTCTAGTGCATAGTATTAAGGAATTTATGGAGAAACTTAACAAAAAAATTCTCTATAAATTAAAGGTCTAATGAGATTGGTTTTTTAGTTTATGATGGATATGTCAAGGAGACCCTCCTTGGGTTTGTCTCTTTTAAGTTTGAAAAAACCCCTAAAACTCTAGGTGGTCGCAAAGAAAAAGGTAAGAATTTGATTGTACAGTTGGGTGAAGAAAAAATAAAGGTTGTGAAAAGAAAAAACAAGAATGTTAATTAAAAATAAATGATAAATAATTCTGAAGGTGCAAGTGAGGAAGAGGTGAATAGTCTAGAAATAGAGGAGGATAGTGAGAGAAATCAATTGGTGGGCTAGTTGAGAAAATGTTCCAACTAGTGAGGCTGGGGAGGATTTTGACAAAGAAGCCACTTTTCAGGTTTTTTGAAGAGAACATTACCCATGATGTGTTTAATGCTATCAATAACTCGACTTTGAAAGCTACCCCTGAAGATACATAAGGGAAAAATGGGCAAAATAATGAAAGGAATTTACTAGTTATTAACCTTATGGATATGAATGAGGTCAATGTGAAGCTACTAGAAGAGGATCAAAAAGGGGCAAATATTCAACTTCCTCTAGGTGTTATGCAAATAACTAAGGCAATTTCCACGTATAACTTTAGAATGGAACAGTGGACCTTTAATTCTAGTAAAAAGATCAATATAAACTATGGAGCACTAAATGCCAAAACGGAAGGAGTTGTCAATAAATTGAATAAAGGACCTAAGAATGAAGCTATAAGGTATGGCATGGAGAAGAATGAATTTCTATAGGTTTTGTTGAAGAGAATTGAAAATCTAGAAAATACCACAAACAACATGGTTAAAAATTGCTAGAAACTCTTAGAGGTGATAGTGGAAAGTGTGAACAAAGTTGTTGGAAATATAGATTTTAATGTTGAAAATATTATGGTGTCAAACTCAGATAACCCTAAGGTAGTAAAACATTTTCTTGATTGTAGAAATAACTAGGTCTATGACAAGAAATATTAAGGTGAAAAATAATGAGATTAACAAAGAGGATATTAAAGTGGCCATGTAAAAGATCAAGTAAATGCAAAAGAAAGTGGATTTTGAGATAGCTTAATGTTTGGTTAGTTACTGGTCTTGTTTATTGTCCTTTTTGACATTTTTTGTTGAAACTTTAATTAGGAAACCTAGATACTGAGAAGGCGGGTGAATTAGGATTTATAAAATTCTTAACCTTCAAAACAACTTTACTGCATTCACCATGTTGACCTTATCATATCTAGTTTATGCATAACATAACTTGTAAAATAAAATGCTATAATAAATAGATCTAACTATCAATCACATCCATGAAATGTAAATACAAAAGACAATAGATTTGGTTATCCAAAAACCCTCCAAGGTGAAGGTAAAGTAGGGGTAGGGATGACACCCACAAATCTTCACTAGTATAGTAACAAAGTTAACCTATTAGGGTTATAATTTTTATCACTTCTAATGATCTACCTTGTGAGAGGTTTTCCCTACTAAAGTTATTTAAGACTATTAGGTCTTATCCTATTAAAGGAGTTTACACTTACAATGAAGTAAGGAGTCTATAAGGAGATTTAGAAAGGTATGTTAAACCCTCTTTGTTAAGAGATTTTTCCTAATTCAATCTATTAGAACTATCTCAGTACCTAATCCTTTAGCCTACACTACAATTTCTAATTACGAATCTCCTCCTTCCAATATTTGAGCTAATCTCCAATTTGACATAGCTTTACTAAGTCCTTCACTAATTTGTAGGGTTTCTATACCATGCTCTTTAAAACTCTCTCATGCATGTAACATCCAAAAGTTAGAAATACTTGGCATACTTCACAATCTCTTCTATGATAGCTCTCATCACTTTTATACATAAAAATAGAGTTTGGATCTTCCTTTTTAAAGACTTATGTGGTGTCTTCTACAAATTTCCCCTTTTTCCTCTTCATCTAATTGGTTTTTCATTCCTCATAGGGATCAATGATCCATGTCAAAATGTGTAAATACCTCAATAATAAACTCTACGATCATTAAATATAATGTCCATGTCAGCTTGAAATGGTTTACTTCAAATTTTATAACATTTCAAAATTTTATGTTATCTCTATGTTACTCGACACTCACCATCTCTAATGCTCAATCATACCTATTATCTTTGCTATTGCTTGACCTTAACTATACTTGAAAAATTCTATATAACTCAACATCAATGTGCTTTGTTTGCTTGGCATTTGCTAGGATTAGCTTGTATAGAAAATACTCGATGACCAAAGACTTGGTCAGCTCCCATAGAGCTTCAAATACACATTTAGAGTATTTTAGTCATAGTGATGACCATCTAACTTTTCCTTATATATGACTAAGTGTTTTTCACTAATAGACAATGAGACTTAGAGATATCAACAATCTACCCCTTCGACATTAGTGACAAAAATAATTTGTCATGATTACATCTTTACAGTAAAAAGAATAATAGTACTCTCCCTAAGCCTATGAATTAGTTCCTATAAAACTTCAAAGTTTGCGTTTGCAATACAATATACAATACAAAATTTCCATGACTCAAAAAGTATGATTGTAACTTTATCATACCTTCTCTTCTTTCTATCCTCTGAACTTTGAATCTCATCATGATCATTTAAACTTCATTCCCTTTATAATTTCAATTATCAATCCACCTTGTATATATCAGTCATTAATCATCTATCCCCCTTATTTTTGACACTTACGACTATTTCTTTTCTACTGCGGTTGTGATGGTGGAATCAAATTATATTTTATCAATAAATGGTTTGTGAATTTTATTGATCATAGAAAGTGCATGATCCCATGTGGCTCTTGTTGATTCCAAAACATGAATCTTAAACTCATAATTTATTGCAAAGCCAATAAATTTGTTAGCAATCGAAAGATTATGACCTTTTTGCACTATATCCTTTGCTGAAATCAAATCTCATTGCATAAAATCCAAATGAGGTATCAACAATGACTATATAGAGATCAATTTGGCTCTCATTCTACTATCTGTTGTATTTAGCACAATCAACCTTCCTTATACAAATAATAATATGTTATAATGGTTTGATCTTGATTTAGTTGATTGAGAAATAAATTCTCCTAATTGTTTCATGTCAATATGAATCCTCTATATATTTTCCTAAAACTCATCTATGAACCTTGACATGTCACAAAGTATGTTGTATACATCGTGTACTTTGTTTACAAGTTCTTCAATTTTCTATAGAAGTGCCTATAACTCCACTTTTTAAACTACAATGGTAGTAGAAACTTTCTCTATTACTCTCTTCTCAAATTTCTTCTTAGACCATGCCATACATTTTTAATTTGCCTCAATATCTTTAGTCTACAATGGTAGTACAAACTTTCTCTATGACTCTCTTCTCAAATTTCTTCTTAGAGTATGCCATAAGTTTTTCATGTGCCTCAATATCTTTAGTGTTGACATTTTCTATAATTTGTACCAATTAAGATATAATGGGGGCCTACACATCAATAGTATGAATATAAAAGGCATCAAAAAATATGTCTTTGATTTCACACAACACTTTCTTTTGTTGCTATTCTTTCCTCATCTCTTCTTTCTTCTTCTTCTTTGCTAGTATTTCCTGTAAGGTGACAATTTTCTCAAGAGTGAGATTTTCTAGATCCCATTTTGGCATATCAATCACCTTATCTAGAGTAACAATAATACCTAGAGAACTATCCTTAACCTTCTTTCCTTTATTTTTATTTTGAGTGCTACTACTCAGTAATGTTAGAGTAAGGTGATGAGATGTCACCACTCGACCTTGTTTGAACTTCACTACTTGGAACCAAAAGAGTAATACTCAACACTACATTCTCTCTTATTGTTTCCTCTTGTCTACTCTCCTTATCTCCCTCATTCTAAGGTCCTAAGACATGGGATCCCTCTTGACCTATAGTATAATTTTCTACATTGGTTTCCTTGAATGGTTCTTCTTGCTCTTCCTTCTCCCTTTCTTATTCCTCAACTTCTGACGTCTTTTTCTATTCAGAAACATGTGTGTTAGGTGTACTATCATAAATGGGTGACAAGTTGCCTTGTGGAATCAATACATCTAAGATTTCATCATCACTTTGATAATATTTGATGGTCATAGTAGCCAGTTCTTTCTCCTATTCAACTTTTTTGGTAGTTAATCCAAAAATACTCTTCCATAGAAACTCATTTTGCTCTACAACAACCTCAATTTTATTCTATAAAATCATGAATGTTCTGAATTTAGGAAGAAATCAGTTCCTATGCTTCTCCATTTTTTTTTCTTTTGTTAATTTGACTTCATAATCTTAGCTAATGTGCCTTCTTTTATTTGTTTCTGTACTTTTGATGCCCGTTCCCATCTTCTATCTAATCTATTATATACATCACTTGGAATATTATTTTTCAATTTATTCTGAGCTAGATTATTATTAGCCATCATCTCTATCATGGCCTTCTCTACCTTGGATTTGTTAGCATTGCTCAATGTATTGTACTTCACATATCTGAACATTGATAATTTTGTAGAGCTTTTGATGTTGGCACATATCTCATCAATATTTCTTTTCTTTGAAGGTACAATGACTCAATGATGTCTAGGTTCATTAGACTTGATTTTCTCTACATCTTCCTCTTTAATATCTTTCTTCTTAATTATCCTTCTCCTCTTTTATTGGCTCCTAGTGGTTGTTACTTTCCTTGTCTTTGCACTAATGTCACTAGGTTTTGTGATCTTTACCACTTATTTCTTCAAAGGTGGCTTAATACTTACTACTACTATTTCCCTATTTGTCAGTCATGATGGTTCAAGAGAAGAGAGGGGCTTAGGTTTTTTCTTCTCCACAATCTTTGTCACCTTAGGTTTTGTTATTTTCATTATCTTAGGCTTCTTTACTGGTGGGGGAACTAGTGCTAAGTCTTTTCCCTTTTTCTCTTCACTTTCTTCCTCTTCCTCATCATCAATGTCATGTTCTTCATCTTCTCCTAGACCTTGAGTTAAATTCAAAGGTTCTTTTCCTTTTCCCTATTTTCCTATTTTACCTTCTAGGTATTCAATCATTCATTTTCATTTCTTATTTTTGTATATGAGAAAATGTTAGTATGCTAATAGAAACCAAATTTAAATAAAGCTTCTACAAACTAAACAAAATTCATAAAATTCAAGATAGACTAAGATGAGCTCTTAATTGAGAATATGAGCCATTAATGGGCTCTCTCAATAAGAAGCTCTCTTGTTGAGTAGCTTTGTCTAAATAGATAGGATGTATGCTCAAGCTTTATGCTTCAAAAAGGGCTTCAATGGATGATTGTGGATTTTTGGTGTGGATAGATGGCTTTAGTATGGATTTGGCTCTCAAAATAGCATTATAACTTTACTTCATGGATTGTGTTATTTTGCAAAGGGGAAGGATCCAATTTATAGGCAAGAGGCTTGAGGGATTGAGGGCTAAGATGCAAGGATGGGAAAAAGCTTATGGAAGGCTCAGATTGCATGAGAGGAGAGCACATGGATTGTGCTTCCTTATAGCCAATCAAGGAGTGACACATGTCACATGGTGAGAGGATGGAGGAAAGGGCAAGGATGAGTCAACAAAGGAGGCTCAAGAGATAAAATCTTCATAAAGACCCTCATAATGACTTGTAAGAGCAATAAAAGGGCTTGTAAGAGTCATTTATGACCTAGTGGACTTCATAAAGTTTTATGGTTGAGATATTTTGAGGGTGATGAGAGCAAATTCGACTTGGACTTGATTAGAAATGTTTTAAGCTTGTTTAGGCTTGTGCAAATGATTAGAGGATGGATTAGGATGGTTTAGGATTAGCTTAAGGATAGGCAAGTGGATGGCATTTAATGAGGGTGGGTGAAGGAAGAGATATTTGTTAACTTTGGCTTGGGTTAGTAAGTTTTAACCCATGTTTAGGGAATGTGACAAGGTTAGGAGGGGATTAGGATTAGGTTTAAAGACATCTTCTAGAAGAGTCTAGATTTTGGATGAGGATAAAGACTTTCTAGAATAGTCTAGAATTTCCTAGGATGAGGATGAAGACTTTCTAGAAGAGTCTAGAACTTCTTAGGGTGAGGATAAATTAGATTTTTAGGAAATAAATAAAGTTTTATTCATTTCAAGGGTTTGGGTTGAGGAGATATTTATTAAAACTTTTTTAATAAACATGAGGATTAATATTTAATTTTAATTAAATATTTTGAGTTGGGGTTAGGGGTAGGAAATGATGAGATTAGCCTTTAATCGAAATTAAAGAAGGATTAGAAGATTTTGGAAGAGGTTATTGGTCATAAGGAAATTGGCCAATTTTTGGGCAAAAAATAAATTATTTATTTATTTTAGGATTTTTGGTCAATTTATTAATTAAATAATTAATAAATAAGGAAATAATGTTTAAATAAGATTTAAACATTTTTGGGAGGGATTCCTTAATTAAATATTTTTAATTAAGATAAAGGGATTTAATGGCATAAAAATTAATTAATTAATTAAATAATTAATTAATTAATAAATGATGATGTCATCAGGACTTTTTCAGAAAATAAAAATTCTTTATTTTCTAAAGGATTTTAGGTGTCTACATTTTGCCCCTCTTTGATGTGATGCCGCAAGTGGCATGGCATCAAAGATAAGAAAATAAGATGCCCAAGGCTAGAGCAGAAGAGGAGAGAATGGACTGTGAGATGCCCCCTCAAGAAGGTAGCGGGGAGAGAAAGCGAGGCTCGATGGCTTCTTGAAAAGTACAAGAATCTGAGATGAGCAAGGAAACTCAGATTGGCAAAGAGAAGGGGCTAAATTAGCTCAAACTCTCACTATGGGAGAATGATAAAGGAGAATCAGATGCACAAGAGGAAGCAAGCTTAAGACTTTAGGGAAGGTGGAGGATGAAGGAGCGAAGCGCTATATAAAAAGGAATCCAGGATAAGGAGATGGATGAGGGGATTATAAAGCTGATGGAATAGGATTTCAAAGAGTTAGATTGGTGGAAGATGGGTTTCGGAGATCCCTAGGACTAGGATTGTGGATCTCGAAAGATGAGTCTTGGTGGATTGATTTGGATTGGTGGATCCCTAAAGCTAAGAGTGATGAGTGATTCAAAGAGATACTGATGCATAAGCTGGGGTAGGAGAGATGGATGCTGGATATGGATGGGGGATAATGGAGATGAAGGAAAACCATTGAAGCTTTTTGAGCGGGGGATACTTCAAAGAGAAGTACCACCATGTAGTTGAGCACTAGATTTTCTATAGGACTATTGGTTAATTGCCAAGGTTACCAAGAACATCAAGGCCTTTTCACCAACCGTCCAAAGGACTAACAAACTAACTCAAAACAAACACACAAGGATTGCCCCAGCATCACACATGAATCCTAAAGGAAGCAGCGTGGAAATGACACTGGAGAACCCACAAGCAGAAAAGAAAAACAAATGAAAGACCTGATCAAGACCTTACACTCTAATTGCCCCATTCGCAACATACCATGATATGAAAGATCATGGCAACCTTGAGGAGGGAACAAGGAGATTGCTTGGAAAAGATACTTCAAGACCCAAAAGGGAAGATCCCAAATCAAAAGAAAGTGAAAATCCAAAAGAGAGCCGTTTGCCAACGAGATGGATAGGACGAGGTACTAACGAACCAAGATCAGACATGAGGAAAGCTATATCCTACAAGGATCTATCGGAGAGCACCTAAGCTAGTGGATCTGGATGAGTGATGCGTTTGGCAAGCTGAACTAAGAAAGATAACACTTTGGTGACAGGAAATCTAGCTAAAGGATGCGTTGGAATAGCTAACCAAGATGTGTGATGGGTGCAAGATGCTGATCAAGGACAAACTGACATGAACGCTGGATAGATACAATGGTACTAAGTTAAAGAGGATGTACAAGCTGATGGACCAAGATATGTTACAAATGTACAAGTTTGTTCATGTTTTGGTTTTTGTGAGATGGAAATGTTTGTGAAGGATGGGATGTCTATAATAGGTGATAGGTGGATAGGTAGATGGTTTGCGAAAAGCTTAAGGAAAATGGAATTTTGTGTGTGCACGTGATAGTATACAAGCTAGGATACAGGATTATTTATAGGCTGGAATATGGTACAAACCTTGGACAAGATTTGGATAGACAAGGTATGGTACAAGATTTACAAGGTATAATACAAGCTTTGGTACAAGATTTACAAGCTGTACAAGAGGTATTTACAAGCTTCATCAGATTTTGGATATTTGGTTGGAACACCAAAGGAACAAGCAAGTGTGTCTTATGGGATGGTGGGTAAATGGATGAGGGATAGGATAGTGATAGATAATGAATTAGTCTTTAGTACACAAGGCGCTTGAATTACCAGGTTTTCACCAAGGTACCTATCCAAGGTGCTTGAATTGCCAAGTTTTCACCATTGGACGCTTATTTCTCTTTACTATTTTTTTCTTTTGTATTTTTCAAAAGCTAGGTATACCAAGGATCTTCAAGCATAGAACTTCTTGAGATGAATGATGTTAGTAGGATCATTCAAGAGTTCTCCTTCTGGTGTAGATAGCTGATAAGCTCCAGAGCCAAAGGAAGCAGTGACAACATAAGGACCAAGCCATGTAGGTTCAAACTTGCCTTTCTTTTCTCGATCTACTTGGACTTTCATGTTTTCTTTGAGGACCATGTCACCTGGCTGAAAGTGTCATGGAAGCACCTTCTTGTTGAAATTTCTTTTGAGACGAGTTTGATAGACTGTGAGATGATCATAGGCTTGTTGCCGCTTCTCGTCTAAGAGATCTAGCTGGGTGAGTCGAGCTACTCTATATTCTTCATCTGATATTTGCCCTTGCAAAGATATGCGCAAGGAGGGAAGTTCAACCTCTATAAGTAGTACCACTTTGGCACCATAGACTAGGGAGTATGGAGTTGTGCCTGTGGATGTACGGAAGGAAGTTCGATAGGCCCATAAGGCTGGATTTATTTGTAGGTGCCAATCACGACCGGAATCATTGACAACTTTCTTTAGAATTTTGAGGAGGGTTTTGTTAGTTGCCTCTGCCTGGCCGTTACCTTGTGGGAAATATGGGCTAGAAAAGCGGTGATGGATGCGGAGGGAAGTGCATAATTCTTCCATGTTGAGATTTTCAAAGTTACCTCCGTGGTCGGTGAAGATGGTGGATGGGATGCTGAAGCGGCAAACAATGTGGTACAAGATGAACTTGGAGACCTGAACTCCTGTAGCTGAGACTAGGGGGACTGCTTCCACCCATTTAGTGAAATAGTCTGTAGCTGTTATTATCCATTTATGTCCATCAGATGAGAGGGGTGTGATAGTTCCAACTAGGTCAAGGCCCCAACAAGCGAAAGGCCAAGGTGGTGCAATAGGCTGTAGATCCTGTGCCGGAGCGTGCACAAGATTTGCATGCTGCTGACATGGGAGACACTTTCTGACAAAGTCACATGAGTCTTCTTCAATGGTAGGCCAATAGTAGCCTGCTCTAAGGATTTGTCGCGCTAGGACAATACCACTCGTGTGGGCACCGCAAAGTCCAGAGTGTACTTCCTTTAACACCATCGCGGCCTCATTTTGGTCTAAACATCGAGAGAGAGTATCGTGATAACCATGACGATATAGGGTATTGGCTATGATAACATAGCGGGATGATTTTCGGATGAGGTTCTGGCGTTGGGTACGTGTGAGGTGAGGGGATATGATACCATCGTTAAGGTAAGCATGAATCTCATGGTACCAAGGGGATTGGGGACCAACCAAGATACAAACACGGTTTGAATCCTCATTTGCATAGGCGGGTGTGAGGAGCTGCTCCACTAAAAACTCATATTGTGTAGCTGCTTGGGGAATTTCCAAGAGCGAGCCTATAGTAGCCATAGCATCTGCTGCTTTGTTCTGTATTCGAGGCACTTGTGTAAACTGAAGCTTTGTAAAATGTTGGGTTAGCTGATCAACTAGCTCTTTGTAGGGTAATAGCTTTTCATCTTTGGTTTGATATTCATTTAGGGCTTGCTTGATGATGAGCTGAGAATCGCCAAAGATTTGTAGCTCAACAATGTTCCATTCTACAGCTATCTTTAATCCTGCTATGAGGGCCTCATATTCAGCTATATTGTTGGTGCTAGGGAATTGTAGCTTGAAGGCTTTTGGAATGTAATCTCCTTGAGGTGTGACCAACAATATTCCTGCCCCTGATCCATGAGATGTGTATGATCCATCAAAATAAAGTTTCCATGGGGGTTGTTCTTCAATTAGACAAATATGCTCATCTGGAAATTCTGTGATCAACGGATAAACATCTATTAGAGGTGCATCAGCTAGGTGATCTGCTATAGCTTGCCCTTTGATTGCCTTTCTATCCACATACTGGATGTCAAATTCACTAAGGAGCATAACCCATTTGGCCAAACGGCCTGTAAGTGCTGTTCTAGAGAGCATATACTTGAGAGGGTCAATCTTGGAGACTAGTTGGATGGTATGACTTAGCATGTAATGGCGAAGTTTTTGAGTTGAGAAAACAACTGCCAAACAAGCTTTTTCCATAGGAGTGTAATTGAGTTCATAACCAACTAGGGTTCTACTGATGTAGTAGATGGCTCTTTCTCTGTTGTAGTCATCAAGCTGTGCTAGAAGTGCCCCTAGAGCAGTAGGTGTTGCTGATATGTACAAAATCAGGGGACGACCAGGAACTGGTGGAACCAAGATAGGGGGATTGATGAGATATTGCTTGAGATGGTCAAAGCTGCGCTGACATAAAGGATCCCACTTGAAGTTCTCATCCTTCTTTAGTAAATGTGAAAATGGTGTACACTTATCTGCAAGCTGGGAGATGAAACGCCGAACAGATTGGAGCTTTCCTTGAAGAGAGCGAAGCTGTCGCAGTGTCTGGGGAGGAGGCATGTCTAAGATAGCCTTGACCTTCTTGGGGTCAATCTCTATACCTCGTTTAGAAACTATGAAACCTAGAAGCTTGCCAGATGTGACCCCAAAGACACATTTCTTGGGATTCAGCATGAGATGATATTTGGCTAACCTATCAAAGACTTTCTCCAGGTCAGCAAGATGATCCATGAAGGTATGAGACTTGACCAAGATATCATCCACATAATCCTCCAAAATGCTATGGATGAGATCATGAAAAATGGCTGTCATAGCTCTTTGATAGGTAGCCCCAGCATTCTTTAGGCCAAAAGGCATCATGTTGTAGCAAAAGGTTCCCCAAGGGGTAGTGAATGCTGTCTTATGCTGATCCTCTTCTGCAATCTTGATTTGATTATACCCAGAAAATCCATCCATGAGGGACAAAATTTCATGTCCAGCTGTAAGATCTACAATCATATCTATGTTGGGCAAGGGAAAATCATCTTTTGGACAAGCTTTGTTAAGATCTCTAAAATCAGTGCAGATTCTGATGTCACCGGAAGGTTTAGTGACAGGGACCATGTTGGAGATCCACTCTGAGTAGTCGATAGTTCGGATAACCTTAGCAGCTAGCATTCTTTCTAATTCAGCTTTGACCAATAATGCCACCTTGGGGTGCATTTTTCTAAGCTTTTGTCTGACGGGCTTGATCTTTGGATCAACTGCAAGATGATGAACTACAAGCTTTGGATCAAGTCCTGGCATGTCCTGATATGACCATGCAAATCGGCCAATATTCTCTCTTAAGACCTCAAAGAGGAGGTCAGCTTGGTCTTGTGATAGGGACGCAGCAATGTGAACAAGTCTGGGGATCTCTGAAGAACCAATGTTGACTTCTCGAGTATCCTCAATTAGAATAGAAGACACCTCTGGTTCAACTTAGTTCCAATTTTGGGTGTATCGGAACTAGGTTGGGGATTTTCTCCAAAATACCCCTTGGGATCTAGCTTGTAGATATAGGCAGAATCTGGCTTTGTTTTCTTGTGAGGAGTTTCAGCTCCCATGAATCTTAGAAGTGCCTCCTCTGATGTGAACTCATCGATGTGTATGACACTTGCTTGGTCCCAATCTATGAGTTGTGGATGGGCGAGTGGTAGGTCAATGAGGTGGATGGATAGTTCTTGGAGAACAGAGTCTCTGAGGGAGATTTGGTCTAGGATATCGTCGTAGGCTCTCTTTTCAACTTCCTCAGGAATGTCTTCGATTTCGACAAGGTTGCGGTGAATGTTCGAAAAAGCATGACCGTTCTCATTGGTGCCCCCAGTTGTGGGTATGCCAAAGCCAAGACCTGACTTCGATTCCCACTTATGTGCGTCGATGGGGCACTGCATGCCTCTTTCTTCTGGTCCTAGACCACCACCTTGATAGTTCCATTTGTCAGTGATGAGCTTATGTTCTTGGGGATACTTTTGGCTGAAGTGATCAAGGCGTGCTTGATTTCTTTGAGGTGCATCCTTATGTAACCATTTGTTGATATCTGGAGTGAGCTCCTCATGAAGAGGGATTTTCGAGGATACAAAGGTTGTTGGGCCAAACTGTTTGTATCGAGGAGGTGGAATTTCCTTAGCTTTGTGATATGTCAGTCGTCCATGGGCATGTGGATCAAGTGGGAGTGCCCCGACAGCAAATGCATCTGACAAACTATACTCTCCACAACCTTTGTTATTGATCTTCACGGTAGACAGGGTAGAGGCAAGGATGGTTTTTGGGTCATTATAAGTGTGGGATGAGCTGGCGATGGATGTGCCGATATCAATTCCAGGGCAATGGTTTGTATATGAAGCTTCAACCGCATTGCAGTAAGCAAAGGGTTCTGGATCGGCATGGATGGTTACCTCAGTGCCTTGATGCGGAAATTTGATGCACTGATGGTAAGTGGATGGAACGGCTTTCATGGCATGAATCCATGGGCGACCGAGGAGGATGTTAAATGGTAGGTTTAGATCAATAACATGGCAGAGTGTCTCTTGGATGACTGGCCCAACCTTGATTGGCAGCAAAATAGTTCCTTCTGTGGTTCTTTCCAAGTTGTCATAAGCTTTGATGGTGATAACCTCACTGATGATATCTGCCTCAGTATACCCAGCTTGTTTTATGAATTTTAGGGTGCAAATATTCAAGGCTGATCCATTATCTATCATTACTCTTTTTACAACAAAGTTGGATACCATGATGGCTATGCGAAGCGGAAGGGTGTGATCTGGCTCGACCACGGGTATGTCGGTGGGTTTGAACGATAGGGCACATGAGGATGAGAGGTGTCCAACAAGATTACGAAAATTAGTAGCATTGATATCAGAAGGGACACGGGATTCTATGAGAGCACTGTCAAGGATGTTCTTGTACACAGGACTAGTGCGAAGAAGGTCTAAAATGGAGATTTGGGCTGGCATGTTCCCAAGGTGTTCCAAGATATTGTACTGGCTTTTTGATGGAGCTGATGGTGTTGGTGTAACAGGTGGGCCTGCGATGTTAAATTGCGCTCTTCGAGTGGTGACTGCACACTCATTGTTTGGTCCTTGGATATTGATAACATTGATGGAAGGCTCTTTCTCGGATATACAACCTATAAGGCTACCATAGTCTATATAGGATGAAGTGTGGTCATTGTTCTTCCCATGCTGTTGGTTTGGCTGACGGTTGTTGGTGTTGTTGTTGTTGGTTTGGATAGGTGCTTTTCCAGGATTTTGGTTGTGGTGTGGAGGAAAAGCATTTTGATAGATCTGTAAGCCTGCATTGGGAGAGGTTTGGGCACCAACAGTGATTTCCTTCCGATCAATGAGGTCCTGCACATAGTCTTTTAGTTTCATGCATCTGAGGGTAGTGTGACCTTTTACCCTATGAAATTTGCAGTACTCATTATCTTTGTACCATGCAGCTTTGGATTGGCTTGGGTCAATTTGCTGGGTAGGAGGAAATTTGATGAGGTTTTCTTTGACTAATTTCTCAAAAATGACATCCAATGGTTCACCAAGGGGTGTATAGTTTCTAGGTGTAGGTTGGAATCTAGGCTTTTGTCCTGCAGCTACATTGATGGCATTAGCTTGATTGCTAGACCCTTGGAAGTTGGGTCTTGGATTGTGGTTTTGATAGCTTTGGTTATTCTGTTGTTGGTAGTTGATAGCTTGTTGATTTTTTGGTTGATATGGTGGGTTGGACTGGTTGTGAGAAGGACCAACAATATTCACATGTCTGGTGTCAGTGACGCCATCTGTTGCAACGTGCTTGTTTTTGTTCCAATACCTAGACTTGTCATTGGAATGTGATTGATTTTGGTTGGCTTCCTTGTAAAGCTTGACCACACCATCTTTAATGAGTCCTTGCTCAAGGATCATTCCTTTCTCTTTGACATCTTTGTAGGTTTGCAAACAGTTCATGGTCATGTGGTGAGCCAAGCTAGGATGGGCATTATCAATAAACATTTTCACAACATGGCGTTCTGGCAAGGTGCAGGATATGCGGGTGGTAAGGGTTTGCCATCTTTGCAGGTATTCAACAAGGCTTTCTCCACCTTTTTGCTTGGTGTGGACAAGATCAACTATTGATAGCTCTGTTTCAACAAGATGGGCATATTGGGCTACAAATGCCTCAGATAATTCAGCAAAGTTTTTAATTGTGCCATAGGGGATTCTATAAAACCATTCAAGAGCTGGTCCAGCTAAGCTTTTGGGAAAAAGGCGCAAGAGGAAGACATCATTGTATGCTACGTCCTGGCAGTGCATGTAAAATTCTTTGATATGTGTGACAGGGTCTCCTTTTCCTCTGAATTTGTCAAATTTGGGTACCTCAAAGTGTTTGGGAAATGGTGTCATGGTAATGGCTCTGTCAAATGGGTAAGGACACACATTCTCAAACTTGAATGTCTTCGGATCATTCCCTTCTTGGATGGCTTTCAGAGCTATCTTCATTTGCTCCAATTCTGAATTGATAGGTGATGGCTGGGGTGCCCCCAATGTAGGAGTGCCTTGAGGTAGGTATGTACTGGATGGGGCCACTGAATATGGATGGCTATGAGGGATTTGCTGATAGGGATTGTACATTGTTTGGGCAGCTGCATGGTGGATGACAGGTTGCTGAGGGAGAGGTGGCGCATATTGCTACATGTGCTGCGAGGCTTGCTGTTGATATGGGATTTGAGGTTGGGATTGAGGAACATAAGCTGGCTGTGGGATAAATGGATTGCTTTGTGGAGGTAAGGTATAAGATGGTTGAGAGGCTTGGGGAAAGGATCGGGGGGCTTGTGGGGTTTGACCAATATATGTGGGTTGTGCCCCCATTTGGGATGGTATCTGCAAATAATTGGTGGTTGGCTGGGGTGGTGGATTACCTCCTAGAAGTGGCATTGAAAAGTAGTTGGTAATTGGAGGTAATGGATTAGTTGGTGGTGGAGGTGGTGGGAATTGAAAGCTTGGGAATGGAACTGATGGGGTTTGATAGCTTTGTGGTTGGATTTGGAAGCTTGGTAGAGTGGTGGCAGGGGCTGGGGTCACTTGGGAGCTTGGTAGAAAATTGGTAGTAGCTTGTGGGATTTGATAGCTTTGTGGAGTGAGGGTAGTAGCTTGTAGATTTGTGGCTAATGGTATTGAGCTCCCAAGACCTAATGGAAATGATGGGATTGTGTGTTGGGCTGCAGTGAACAAGCTGGGGGTGATGAAAGGTTGATTACTTGGCCCCATGGGTGGCATCCCTGTTGTATATTGCTGAGGTTGGCCAAAGATGCTAGCACTGATTTGGGAGATGGGTGGATTTGGAAGGCTGGTTTGGGGAGCAGCAGCAGCAATAGTGAAGGGGGTGAACGGTGAGCTATTTTGGGTAAAGGGGGTTTGGACCGGAGAGGTATGAACCAAGGATGGAGTGGTGGTGGCTGGGTTGGCTTGCGGCATGGAGATTTCAACTTGGGTGGATGATGGTATGTTTGGGTCTGTTGGATCATATGGATTGGCTGGAGGCTCTTCTTTTAGCATATATTGAGGATAATTTGGATCATAAGAGCCTATGGGTGGTGTTAGCTTCCCAAACAATGGGTGAGATGGATCTGATAATGGAGGGGGTCTTCCAAAGTCAAAGGTTCCTACATTTTCCCTTCGAAAATTAGCCATGATTGTCTCTTTGTTCTTGTCTATAATGGCATTTACCAATACTGCATTTCCTGGTTGGTTCATGAAAGCTTCAATGTCAGTACGTGATGGCATAGCTTTCTCTGCGCTGAAGGATGGCTGAGTGCTCAAGGGGGGTGAGGCTGTTCGATCCAAATGATAGGGCTCCATTATTTCTTTCTTCTTGGCTAAGCGAGTGACGGGTGGCATGAAAAATGCTCTTAGGGATGAGATGCAATAATGCTGATGGATGCAAAAGGGGGAAGGCTTCTCTATGCAAATGATTTCCTAGGTTAAGGCAAAGCTATACGACAAAACCTAAGGAGGATTGGGTTGGAGATTCAAACTTCAAAGATACGTTGCCAAAGCACGAAAGGTCTGCTTTCCTATGTGCAAGCTCGGTGGTGATTGTGTCAACTTAAGGATAGACTGATGATCCTTTAGGAAGAACACGAGATTGACCACTTGTGGATCCCAACCTTTAGCTCAAGGTGATGAGGGATAACAAGTGACAAAGTTGGATTACCCTAGACAAAGCTCTGTCAAAGGGATAACCTTGGTGAGATTGATGGATTTGGAAGATTTTTAGGAGTGGCAAACTTTTGGCAAAAGTGACAACAATTTTTAAGGCTTGGATGTGAGGTTTTGATTGCTGGTTAGATGGTTTGATTCTAAATGATATGGATGAGCTAATAATGCTTAAGGGGATAACCTAAGATGGCTGGCTTTGCTACAAAAATGACTCTAAAGTGAAGCTTATCCAAGAAGATGTGGAGAAACAAGGATGTCTAATCATAGAAATCATGCCTAGTTGGTAAGGCATAAGCAGGATTAACTCCTGGATGTTGGCTAAATTTGATGGTGCGCTCTAACCAGGCCTCTTGAAGTGCTTTGTCGGTAGCTTTTGCCTCTACTTTGTGGAGTTTGGCAATTTGTAGGCTTGGTGTTATTTCTTTTCTCTTGGCTGAAAGTTCTTGGTATGCTAGAGATGGTTTGAGTTTAACTTTGTGGAACTTCTATTTGGGTTTGGGTTGCTCTGACATCAATTTCTGAATCTGCTTGGCTTTGAGAGATCTTGGTTGTTTTGCCTCAACTCATTCAACTTCTGGAATAGGCAGTGACTACGCTAAGTATGCCCTAAGCTAGGATTGACCAAGTTTGGCAAATATTTATTCAACAAATAAAAGATCAAGCAATAGATAGAAACAACCAGATAGAAGTTTTTGATTCTCAGAAAGTGATACTTGCGCCAAGGAGTGTGTATGTTCTACAAATTTTTCGATCAGTCACCTCAAACACATTAACATCCTAGATGGTTGTCTACAGGGTTGACAGTTGGCTTAGCTAAGAAGTCCTCGATATACCCAAGGTACGTGAGGCCCAAATCCGTAGATGAGACCAAAAAGATGTCACACAGTCGAGAGGAGCGGTAACCCACTTCTCCTCTTTCACTTCTCAAGGGTATAAAGTTCCTTGAGGCTTAGCCCGAGTGACAAAATCTTGACCCCAAGAGAGGTGTCTTTCGATTCACCTTCCGATTCTTATACTCTGCCAGAACGCTGGAGTTGAGGTCGTCCAAGGGGTGATGAAATCCCCAAGCAGGCCTCCTAAAAAGAAACAAGGTTTTGGATCCTAATCTTATGCACCCAAGATGGCCTTGAAAGACGACAAGGGGAGAGAAGACTTGGATGACCTTGGGCTAAAAAACACACTTGTTTTTTTACCAACTGATGCTCAAGTTTTCTGATCTAGACTTTGCAAGCACTCATGTTTAAGATACAATGTTTATTCCAACTTGAAGCGCCAACAAAAGTAAATCGATCAAAGAATGAAAACAATAAGAAGAGTTAGGGTCAACAAAAGCAAACAATTTTTAGAAGCAATCTTGATATCAACTATTATTATATCCTTTATTTCTTCAAACTTTCCAAAGGGCTCTACCTCTGCATCAATTTTTTCCTTGAGTAGTGCAACAATGCTTGCACTAACTTTTTTGGCTTCAACCTCATAATCAAAGGGTTTAAGCCATGCTTTCCTAGGCTTAACTACCTCAAGAAATATATTATCTATATCTACCAAAAAATATACATCATTGTAATGCTTCATCACTAATGGTGTTGGGATCCTCACTCTTTTTCTCATCTTTTGTTTGAATTCATCAAATTATTTATCCTTAACACTTTCAAAATGTTCTCCTAACTATGTTATGTACTCACTAATTTTTTTTCTAACTAGTTTTCCTTGCTCCCAAGAAATATTTCCAATAGAAGGAAAATATTTTTGAACATAAAAAAAATGCACATAAGTAATGATCCGAACTTACACATAGGATTCTTTGCCTTCCTAATTGATGTTAGGTTCTCACCAATTGTGACCTCTACAACTCTATAAGATCATACTCATGATCCTTCATCACAATATTTCATGCTTGGTTAACTACCATACAAGGAACACTATTTAGTCTACTTGACTAATAAAATTTGTGAGAGATGACTCTCATTGCAAAATCAATCATTGGATCTATAATGGTTAAAATAGACAATCCTCATCCATTCCACTTGGCTTTTGTATTAGCCTCAATTTATTATCTTCTTAGGCAATACATCATCTTCTTCTTATCCATCATTAGATACATAATTAGTTTATGAATTACTTTCTTTTAAATCTTAATAGATTCCATTCTCTAACCAAAACTTCATATCAAGAATTTTTCTTAGAACCCCTTTAATCCATTCAATCTTAAAATTCCATAGAAAATCTAGAGCACAAGTTAACCCTTTTCTTTCAACAATTTTAAACTCATCCTTCAGTAAACCTTCATCACATAATTTATCATATGCCACAGGGATCTCATAGTCTCAAAATTTTCCATTTTTGTATATGTAGTAACTATGTACATCATGTAGCATGATAATGTTTTGTGGTATCGATGATACCACACCCATTGAATCTCATTTCTTAGCAATATCTATAATAACAAAAAACTTAGGTAGAGTACAAGTGTCACTCATCACCAATTGAACAATAACTACTTATATTCCTTGATTCTTCATTGCAAATGATGATGATGCCACATTTTTGTGTTAGGAAAACTTTTATTTCTAAACTATTTGACACAACCAAAGATCAATACTCAATCACTCTTTCATTTCTATTCACTTCTAATCAATTTTGGAATTGCTTCACTAATTTCTTAGATCACTCTATGCTCTTGAAATTTGAATGCAAGGTATGAAAAATACCTTCAAAATCTTGATATATACCTTCATTCTTTCAATTTAGGGTCTCCATTAATGTTGTAATCTCTATTAGGTTAAATCCATCTACCTCAATTATTACTAAAATTTTAAACTTAGTGTCCAATACATAGCTCAGTCAATTCCATATAACTTCACCTATACATTAGTCTATCACTAGGGTACTCAGTCCATATTGTAATGCTCAATCAATATAGAAAATTTTATTGATGTTTGACACCCATTGTATATATGATTCTTTTGTACTATTCTTTCCATAGATATGTTCTAATGCATCTTTTCTCATGCTCATATGAACTTTTGCACATTTTATGTTAGGAACTGATGTAAGAAAAATCATTAAGTACAAAATTCCTTAATACCTTTCTTGATCAGTTTAAGGTGGTATGATCACCTTCTCAATTGCATTGGGTGACCTTAATCTCATTTGTTCCACTGCCTTCATTTTCCACCTTTATCTTCCATGTTTGATTCTTCTCTTTCTTAGTTTGTTCAACATCCATTTTGCCTTTACCCTTGTTGTGTTCATTATTTGGTATTGGTGCCTGGGTTTTGCAATTTTTATGGGCTAGACATATAAGAGGAAAAACTAAGAGGGGAGGGGTGAATCAGTTACCACAAAAATATTTTCCAAGTCCCTTAAGATTCAATACAAAACATAAACTCTACAGAAACTATTGTCACTTAGTTAACACACAAGCACTTGGTTAATACTAACAATTTGTTGTAACTAAACAAGCACTATAATATCAACTATTACTCAAACAATATTAAACGTGTAGATCTTAAGATATTAAGTGTGATTAAGATTAATTAACTTAGTTGCAGACACATAAAAGAAATAGCATGAACACAAGTGACACCAAGATTTAACGTGGAAACCTAATTTGGGAAAAACCACCAATTGCAACTAGTTACTATTTTTCACTCTTCTAAAGTGAGCCCTATTAAAAGTTAGAAAACACACTATTAAGTATGAACTTGTTAGAGGATTTAATCACCCTACTAGGAGTGGCCTTGTTAGAGGTCCTTAGACACCTCAATCTAGAAATGCCACCTTGTTAGAGGATTTACAAATAACTGTTGCTAACTCTATTAAGAGATTTGATACACTGCTACAATGGTTAGAGAGTAACAATGATATGACCTAATTGCTGATACAACTGCATTTATGATTTCATATCTCAATTCTAGATTCTTGATCCTTCCTGATCAGATTAATCTTTGTAGCCCAACAAGGATATTCCACTTATCCTTCCAATTCACTTCCTCTAAGAAACTTCTTATCTTCCACAAACTCTCACACATTAAATCCTCAACTTGACATTATACTTATATCATATACATTGTCAAGTCAACTTGAATACAAATTATAATAATAAGTCTTCATTACCTCAGTCAGCTAGAATCAACAAACAAATCCATTAAACTCAATATTCCAAAATAAGAAAATCCTTTGTTAGCCGACCTAGCTTGGTAGACACAAACACTGAAATGATTTTCCTATGTTAACAAAGTGAACTTGGTTAACACTACAACATCAATAACTTTATTTTTTAACTGAGTGAGCTCAATTAACACTGGTTTCATCCAACTTTTCCTTTGTTAATCTAGTGATATCAATTAACACTAAACTTATAGAAACTTCTCTTTGGTACCTAAGTGAACTTAGTAAATACTACCTTTTAAACTTGGAAAACACTGTAATGCTTGGTAGACACATGAAACTATCATCATCACTCAAGTGATCTTGGTAAACACTGACTAGTAAAGATATGACATTTTATGTAACATTAAAGATAATATACAATTAATCAATTTTTTCAACAATCTCCCTCTTTGGTATTGATGAAAACATGTCATAATATAATGAAATTTTAGAGAGAAAAAAGTAAGGATAATATCCTTAGCTTCATTGTGATTCTTATCCATGAGAACTCCCTCTATCAGTGTGTACTCCCTTTAACATGAATCTCTTCCTTTGATTTCAATTTCTCCCTTTGTTAGCAAACTCTCCAAGTTAATTCTTCATCAAACTCTTTCACTTTGACATCTTCAGACATATAGAAAAATTTCTCTAATATAGAAACCTCTCCCTTTATAAGTTTCCTATGATATGACAACAAACTCTCCCTCTTTGACATCTTATGCCAAATAAAATATACTATGAGTTTCAATGTACCTAATGTACTGATTCATATACAATCCACCCTTTCATTACTAAATTAATTTTATTGATCTTCAAGAATACTTAGTTGATGCATCACTAAATGATTATTAGTGACTTCAGATAGGGGAATAACCGCTAGCTTACCTCTTAGATAAAAAGATGCATCCTTAGGTAATGACTTGCTAAATATGTCTACAATTTTTTCTTTAGTATTTAAATATTCCAATTTCACCTCTTTGTCTTGCATCAATTCTCTTAGAAAATGATATTTTATTGCAATATGCTTGGTCTTAGTATGCATGACAAGATTCTTTGATATGTTGATTGCACTAGTGTTATCATAGAAGATAACCACTGTATCCTTTATTTCTACTTGAATCATACATGCTAACAGTTGTTTGAATGAAACAATATTAGAACAATTGACTTCTGTTGCAACATACTCTACCTCTTTTGTAGACTTAGAGATGGAATTCTGTTTTTTACTTGTCCAAGACACAAATGCCATATCAGTTATCAGACAGAGTCTACCGAGTTCTGTCGGTCAGGAAAATAGTTTACAGAGTCTATCGAGCTCATTCGGTCAGTAAAACCTTTTGCAATGTATACCGAGCATTCCTGTATGTCACACGGTAAGCTAAGGAAAGTTTAGTTCTTACTGAGATCACTCAGGTATCAAAGGATTTTGTAGCGGATGGTTAGTGTTAACCGAGTTCGGACGGTAAGCCAAGGAAAGCTTAGTTTTCACCGAGCTCACTCGGTAGTCGAAGATAGATTTTACCGAGTCTAGTCAGTTTCCAAAGGAAGTGGCAGGTTTACCAAATTCCCCAGTAATTGTAGTTTTTACCGAGTTCTGCCGGTTAACACAGGAAGCAGTTTTTTTTTGTTCTGTATTGACCGAGCAGCGTTGGCCAGTGAAGAATTTTGTTTTGATTATTAGTTCAAGCCGACTTTGGAATATGTTTTGTCAAGTTGGTTGGGCCGACCTGGTATTATGTATAGTATATAAAGAGGTGCTCAAGATGCGGAAAAGTGTGGAATAGAGAGTGTATACGGATAGTGCAAGGAAGTGCAAGGAAGAGACTTATGTGTGCGTAAGCAGAGTTGAGCAGAGGGAAATCTTGGAGCTGCAAAGATATATTTAATCAGTAAGGATCTTGTAGAGCTAAACTGAGATCTGTATTCAGCAAGATAAGTTGCATGTATTTTCAGATCATTCATTGTTGCTTTCTAACCATTGTAACAGTGATTCCAAAATCTCCTAACAGAGTTGGTTTAACAGCCATTCCATAAATCCTTTAATAGGGTGGCAATTCAGTTGAATTGTTCTAAAGACCTCTTACAAGGCCACTCCTAACAGGGTGATTAAATCCTCTAACAGGGTCACACCTAACAGTGTGTTTTGTAACCTTTAACAGGGTTGGCTCCTAACAGGGCTCACTTCAAAAGAGTGAAAATTGGTGACTAGTTGCTGGTGGTTTTTCCCATATTGGGTTTCCACGTAAATCTGGTGTCTACTGTGTTCATGATTACTTTCTTTTGCATGGTCGCTTATTTCAGTAAATGCTTAATAAATTAACTAAACATCTATCAAGTTTTAAGCAGTAATTTATGTGTTTATTGAGTAGCAGAAGCAACTAAGTTTAAGGCATCTTTGGGACTGTTGAATTTGTTTTTGTGGTAACTGATTCACCCCTCCCCTCTCAGTTACCCCATCTTCATTTTCCAACAATTGGTATCAGAGCTTTTGGTGCTTGCAGGAGGAGATTTCAAAGATCTAAGCCAAAGATCAAGATGTCTTACAAGAGGGAAATCCCAAGGCTTAACTGAAACAACTTCTCAGCATGGCAGGGATTAATGAGACTTCATCTAGCTTCCATTGGTGACACTGGTCTGAAATATCTTGATGAGAAATATATAGAACCATCAGGTACATTATCAGTCAATGACATTGCTATAAAGAAGACTCATAACATTATGATGATTGATATTGCATCTGCCTTGAGTTATGAAGAGTTTGATGATGTCAAGGACTGCACTATTGCCTATGAAATGTGGGAAAGACTAAAAGAGATCTATGGTGGAGATGACAATGTTAGAAGAGCCAAAGCTAAAAGTCTGAGAGGACAGTTCGATCAGATGAAAATGAAAGAAGATGAAAACATTGCCAAATATGTTGAAAGAATTAAAGCATGTGTCAGTGCTATCAAAGCTTCTGGAAGAAGTATCAGTGAAGAGACAGTCATAAGTAAAGTTCTTAGAACTCTACTTCCAGTTTATGCCATCAGGGTATCAGCCATTCAAGAAAGAAGGTGTGAGGCCAATCACAAGATAAACCTAGAGGCCATAGTTGGAAGATTGACAGCATTTGAACTAGATAATTTTGATAATTATGTTCCAGCTGCAAAGAACATTGATTCTGCATTTGAAGCCAAGCTTTCACTCAAGGACAAAGGCAAGAAGAAGAAGGAATCTCAGTCAGAGAGTGAAGATCAATCAGATCAGAGTTCTGACAGCGACCTTGAAGTAATTGAAGCTCTACTTGCAAGGAAATATTCAAGAAGAAGAGGTAAATACAAAGGTAAAGTACCCCTAATCTGCTTTTCATGTGAAGAAGTCGGTCATATTGCTGCAAGGTGTCCAAACAAGAAAGATAAAGATGAAAAGAAAGATAATAAATGGAACAGTAAGAAAGATCTCAAATCATTTAAGGATAAAAGTACGAATTCATGTTTTATGGCTAAAGATTCTAATGATTCTAATGATGAAGAAGAGGATGAGATTGTTTACATTGCTATAAAAGATGAATCTGACAATGAAGAAATGACACTCATCTCTCACATAAGTAAGAATGATACATGGATCATTGATAGTGGATGCTCACATCATATGACTGGAGATAAAACAAAGTTTGATCAATTTGAAGAGTATGATGGTGGCAGTGTAAGATTTGGAAACAATGAACTTTGTTGCATCAAAGGAAAAGGAAGAATCACTCTAACCCAGGAACTTGTATGTGATAATGCTTATTGGGTAGAAGGCCTAAAGAAAAATTTGTTGAGTGTGGCACAGTTACTCAACAATGGACTCAAAGTAGAATTCATCCAAGGCAAAGCAAGACTGCTAAACGGTAAAGGAAAGCTGATTGGATCTGGTACTCAAACTAAAGGTAACTTGTTCTATCTTGAACTTGGTGAACATTCATGTTTTATTGCTCAAGTAGAAGAGAGTTGGTTATGGCATAAAAGGTTATGTCATGTGAATTTTGACAATTTGGTAAAGATAAGCAAATTCAAGAAAGTGAGAGGCATTCCTGATTTAAAGAAACCAGAGGTCGGTTTATAAAAGAATTGTCAAATTGGAAAGATGGGTAAGTCTAGTTTCAAAAGAAAAAATTATCAGTCTGAAGATTTATTAGAAATTGTGCATACTGACTTATGTGGACCTATTGGAACTGAAAGCTATACTGGTGAAAAATATTTTATTCTTTTTGTTGATGATTATTCAAGAATGATGACCGTCATGTACCTAAGGAACAAATCAGAAGCATTTGAAAAGTTCCAATGGTATTTGGCAAGAGTAGAAAAAGAAACAGGGAAAAGATTGAAATGCCTAAGGTCAGACAGAGGTGGTGAATTTATTTCACATGAATTCAATAACTTTTGTATTGAAAGAGGAATCAAAAGACAAGTTTCAGCACCAGGTACTCCTGAACAAAATGGCATAGCTGAAAGAAGGAACAGATCCATCATGGATTGTGCAAGAACCTTGATGATAGAAAAGAATGTTGCTATCAAATACTGGAAGGAGGCTATCAGTACAGCAGTTCATACCTTAAACCGAGTACAGTTGAAAAAAGACTCATTCAAAACTCCCTATGAATTATGGAATGGCTATAAACCCAATGTAAGTTATCTGAAAGTATTTGGAAGCAAATGTTATATCTTGAAAGAATCTAGAAAAGGTAAATTTGATGTAAAAGGTGATGAAGGTATATTTCTTGGATACTCATGCAAGAGTAAAGCATATAGATGCTTGAACTTATCTACTCACAAAGTCATAGAAAGTATACATGTGAAAGTTGATGAGTTTGCAGAAAAGACTGAAGAAGAAAGAAGAAGAGAACCAGAAGATTACAAAAGATTTGTCTTCAGTGAACTGGATATAATATCAACTGCATCTGAGAATCAGAAACCTTCTTCTACCGAGTCATCACTAACCGAGTTGCAGGAAACATCTACTGAGCCAACATCTATCGAGCCAACGTCTACCGAGCCAGAGAATACCAAGTTAGAGATTACCAAGCCAGAGGTAACCGAGCATATGCATACCAAGCCAGTTGATACCGAGCCAGACCAAACCGAGCATGAAGGAGAAATGCAAGAAGATAACGACAAGATTCATCCAAAAGGAAAAGAACCTGTTCTAGCCAAGTATGTCAAGAGACATCATTCAGCAGATCAGATCATTGAAAATAAATCTGAAGGAACCATCAAAAGAAGTAAGTTGAAAGGTACTTGTTTACTTGCTGATTTTGAACCTAGAACTGTCAAAGATGCATTAGAAAATAATAATTGGATTGAAGCAATGAATGAAGAAATAGAGCAGATAGAGAAAAACAAGACATGGACTCTTGTACCCAAGCCTAAAGACAAAAATGTAATCGGTACAAAGTGGGTTTCTAGAAATAAGTTGGATGAAAATGGTAAAGTATCAAGAAACAAAGCTAGATTAGTGTGCAAAGGATATTCTCAAGAGGAAGGCATAGATTATGGAGAAACTTTTGCTCTCATTGCTAGATTGGAAGATGTTAGAACCTTATTAGCATATGCTGCTTACAAAGGATTTAAAGTTTATCAGATGGATGTCAAGTCAGCATTTCTAAATGGTATACTGGATGAAGAGGTCTACATTGAACAACCTGAAGGTTTTATAGATCCAGATAAAAAGAACATGGTTTGCAAATTGCACAAGGTACTGTATGGTCTGAAACAAGCCCCTAGAGAATGGTATGAAAGATTGCATATCTATCTTATTCAAATTGGATTTCAAAGAAATAATGATAACAGTAGTTTGTATATCAAGGAAGGACCAGAAAATAAGATTGTCCTGGCAGAAATATTTGTAGATGATACTATTTTCACAGGGAATGATGATCTTTGCAAAGAATTTTTAGAACAAATGAGCAAGGAATTTGAAATGTCAATGTTCAGTGAAATCAAATTCTTTGTTGGACTTCAAATTTAGCAGAACAAGAATGGCATCTACATCACTCAAGCAAAATACATCAAAGAGATATTGAAAAAGTTTGGTATGGAAGACTGTAAACCAGTTGGAACTCCCATGTGTACTGGACTAAAACTTACCAAAGAAGATGATTCAAAGGAAATAGATCAGACATTGTACAGATCTATGATTGGAAAGTTGCAATATGTAGTTCATACTAGGCCATATATTGCTCTTGCAGTTGGAATTGTGGCAAGATTTTCAGCCAAACCAAGAGAAAATCACATGATGGCAATCAAGAGGATAATGAGATATCTGAAAGGAACTGAAGATTATGGATTATGGTATAAATTTGGAGGAAACCTAGACTTAAAAGTGTTTACTGATGCTGATTGGGCAGGAAACCTTGACGAAAGAAAAAGCACAAGTGGAGGTGCATTCTTTCTTGGAAAGAGGTTGGTTTCTTGGACAAGCAAAAAGCAAAATTGTACAGCTCAATCAACAACAGAGGCAGAGTATGTTGCTGCAGCAGTAAACTGTTCTAATATTGTTTGGTTCAAGCAATTGCTACAAGGCATGAAGATGGAAATCAAGGAACCAGTTGTCATGTTTTGTGATAATATAAGTGCAATCAACATATCTAAGAATCCAGTAATGCATTCTAAGACTAAGCACATTGCAATCAAGTATCACTTTGTCAGAGAATTGGTGCAGGACAAGGAAATCAGATTGGAATATGTCCATACAAAGGAATAGATTGCTGACATATTCACAAAGCCTTTACCTAAGGATACATTTTTGTATCTCAGAGGTAAGTTAGGGGTCATTCCCCTATCTGAAGTTCACTAAAATAAGTTTTAGTGATGCATCAGCTCTTACAAAATTAAACAATCATCAGTTGATGCAGCAAATCAAGGAAATATTGCATATGAATCAGTACTAAAGGTACAATGAAATTCATTGAAATTGGATTGTCTTTGGCATGTGTTGTCAAAGAGGGAGAGTTTTACTGTCATATCTTTCCGAAATTTAATTATGTAATTCCTTCACAGAGGGAGATTATTGTAAGAGGGAGAGTTGTCTATCTTAGAGGGAGAATTGTTAATTGTGTTGTGTTGCTGTAGACTTGCTTTCAAATTTCATTTCTGCTATGACATGTTGTGTTGCCATCAATGCCAAAGAGGGAGATTGTTGGATAAAATTAAGTAATTGTGTATTGTCTTTGATGTTACACAAATGCCATATCAGTTATCAGACAGAGTCTACCGAGTTTTGTCGGTCAAGAAAATAGTTTACAGAGTCTACCGAGCTCAGTCGGTCAGTAAAACCTTTTGCAGTGTATACCGAGCGTTCCTGTATGTCACACGGTAAGCTAAGGAAAGTTTAGTTCTTAGCGAGATCACTCGGGTATCAAAGGATTTTGTAGCAGACTGTTAGTGTTAACTGAGTTTGCACGGTAAGCCAAGGAAAGCTTAGTTTTCACCGAGCTCACTCGGTAGTCGAAGACAAACTTTACCGAGTCTAGTCGATTTCCAAAGGAAGTGGCAGGTTTATCGAATTCCCTAGTAATTGTAGTTTTTACCGAGTTCTGCCGGTTAACACAGGAAGCAGTTTTTTTTTTGTTCTGTATTGACCGAGTAGCGTCGGCCAGTGAAGAATTTTGTTTTGATTATTAGTTCAAGCCGACTTTGGAATATGTTTTGTCAAGTTGGTTGGGCCGACCTGGTATTATGTATAGTATATAAAGAGGTGCTCAAGATTCAGAAAAGTGTGGAATATAGAGTGTATACGGATAGTGCAAGGAAGTGCAAGGAAGAGACTTATGTGTGCCTAAGCAGAGTTGAGTAGAGGGAAATCTTGGAGCTGCAAAGATATATTTAATCAATAAGGATCTTGTGGAGCTAAACTGAGATCTGTATTCAGCAAGATAAGTTGCATGTATTTTCAGATCATTCATTGTTGCTTTCTAACCATTGTAACAGTGATTCCAAAATCTCCTAACAGAGTTGGTTTAACAGCCATTCCATAAATCCTTTAACAGGGTGGCAATTCAGTTGAATTGTTATAAAGACCTCTTACAAGGCCACTCCTAACAGGGTGATTAAATCCTCTAACAGGGTCACACGTAACAATGTGTTTTGTAACCTTTAACAGGGTTGGCTCCTAACAGGGCTCACTTTAGAAGAGTGAAAATTGGTGACTAGTTGCTGGTGGTTTTTCCCATATTGGGTTTCCACGTAAATCTGGTGTCTACTGTGTTCATGATTACTTTCTTTTGCATAGTCGCTTATTTCAGTAAATGATTAATAAATTAACTAAACATCTATCAAGTTTTAAGTAGTAATTTATGTGTTTACCGAGTAGCAGCAGCAACTAAGTTTAAGGCATCTTTGGGACTGTTGAATTTGTTTTTGTGGTAACTAATTCACCCCTCCCCTCTCAGTTACCCCATCTTCATTTTCCAACATCTATGAGTGTGGACCTTATCTTGGATTCTTCCCTTAATAATTCTACTTGCATATTAGTTAGAAATTTGATCTTTGAGTAGTAAGCATAAATGTACCTCGAGTCAAGCAACAACTGGTGTGCACTTGCCTTTAAGTCTTCATCTATCTTAGATATTTTATCTTTGATTTCCTAAGTGAGGATAGATGTAACACTTAACTTTTTGAATAATGAAGTAACATTATTTTTAAAGGTTTCTAATGATCTGAGAATAGTAGATAGGTCTACTTGATATATTGCAATTTTCTATGCAACTTGCTCCAATACTTTGTTCTCAAATTTTCTCTCTACTCTTTGTAACAATTTTTCTTGCCCATTCAAATCTTCATTGAATTTATGAACAACTTTTGCTAATTGAACCAAAATAGGTTTTTTATTATCAACCTTGGTACTTAGAGCATCTATAAGTATGTTCTTTACATCTTTAAGCACTTGAATTTCTCTGCTTTTCTCTTCTCTAAGCTTCTGCTACTTAGCTTTCTTCTGCAATAGTTTACCTACAATGTTCATTTGATCAAGATTTAGAGTAGAGATATCCCAATTTAGGATAACAATATCCTCATCAAGATTAATGTCTTCTTCTTTACCTTTTTCCTTTCTTGGAACTTTAGTACTTAGGTGAGGCTTTCTCTCAACTATCTTTGTACATATTATTTGCATACTTGGAATTGTAACAATAATAGAAATAGAAGAGCTAGCAACAAAAGTAGATATTGTACTAACAGTAAAAATACATAGTTGTTGTGAAGCTAAATGTGATGATAGAGGAAGAACTAGCTACTTGATAGATGAGGTGTTGATCACTTCAGTCAATATAGCACTCAACTAAACAGGTGCAAAAATTGGTTGGATTCATGGTGTTGTAGTGGTTTCCACAACCAACTTGGCAAAAGCTTTCTCTGAGATTTATGGAATTAAAGCTTTGCTCAAAGAATGAGGAAATGAGTCCATTACTTTTGTAATCTTCTCTAGTTTAGTTTCCTCAATACTCTAAATCTTAGGGAGATTCACCTTGGTAGCTTCCTATTCTTGCTCCTCAATATCTAGATTTACATCAACTAATTCTATTTCTTCATTATCATTATTGTCATCTTCTTCATTCTTATCTTCATCATCTATGTCACTGAAATGAACAAAAAAATCATTCTATTGATGAAGTTTGTAGATATTCTTCCATGTAGTTGTAGCTATCTTTACCACATATTCAATGTCATTAACCAATGCCATGCAAGTGTTGAATTTTAGGGTGATCTTTTCCTCATTTTTCTTCATGGATTCTTTCACCTCTTTATCACTAAGACCCGACATGAGCTGCCTTAGAGTATGTTCAAATTTATGTTTTGCAATTTCCCTAGCATTTTCTCATCTAGGCTTGATTCTTTCCATAAGCTCATTGGGAATTTTTTGTACAAGTTTATCAAGTGAGTATTTCCATTTACCTAGTTTTGACATTATCATGTCTTCAACTTGCTTCTTCTCATTTTCATTCTTGGTCTCATATATGAGAGACTTGAAGTTTTCCATGCTAGCTCATGCATCGATCTCTTTTAATTTTTCTTGAAATGTAGGTCGAGGTTTTTTGAAAATAATATCCTCTATATCTTCTTCACCTAATTTAAATTTCTTTCTTGATCTAGATGCTCTTCTTCTAAATACTACAATAGATGACTTGGTAGGTTTGGTTATGATAACCTTACCCTTCTTCCTGATTGGCTCTTCTTCTTCATACTTTATTTCTTCTCCTTCATCTTCTACATCTTCTTCTTCTACATCATCTCCTTTTCCTTCTATCGACAAGAGAGTAGAACTTTCTTCCCTTAGTTTTTCTATCCTCTTCTTTCCTTTGCTAACTACTTGAGGAAGCTTAATTTCAAGTTCTATTTTGGCTTTTGTTTAATCAAAAGTACCAAAATATGTGGCCTTGGGATCCACAGGTTCATTCAACAGTTCCTCAATGATATCCTTAGTGCATCAGTGTTAATCTCATAGCTTAGAGGCTTAACCCACACCACTATAGGTTTGATTGCTTGAATGTACACTTTGTCACAGTCTACCATGAAACAAACATCATCCTTGAAATCTTCTACAATTTTCTTAGGGGTTCCAAATCTGATATTCATATTTTCTTTGAATGAATCAAAGTAATTTTCCATGATACTAAAAATGTTCTCACCCATCTCTATTATATATTCATTAATTTGATATAGTACCGGTACATCTTTTCTCCAGATGATTAAATCTTTTGAAGAAAAAAATTATGCACAAAGAAGAATAAACAAGTCAAGAATGAACCAAAATTACACTAGTTATTCTTTTAAGTCTTGATGCTCTCCATGTTCTTGTTGAATTGATTCAGCAATAGCTCATAAAGGTCGATGGACATGTTGTTCTTCACCACCTTGAGAACCAGATCAACTACCTCACATGACACACTGTTGAGATGACTGGAGCTATAGATCTTATGAGTTATCACATGAATTCCAAATTTCAGCTTCATGTTAGTCACACTTCTAATCTTCATGCCTCTTCCATCCCACTTCACAAGAGTTTTGCTTTCTAGTTCTGCCTAACATAGGGTTTTGGTAGTCTTTTCCTTGTTCAACATTGGGAGCCTTGTGATTTGATGAATCACTTTATTTTTTATTTGAATAGGCTACTTCAAACATGGCTACTTGTTGTGTACATGACTAAGGATAAACCTTTTCCATTTTATTTGAAAGTCTTGGGGCATATACAAAATGTGTGTTAAACCCTTGGTCTCCAAATGTTGATGCTCAGGTTTCAACACATCATTAACACATAACTTTTCTAGGCTCTCATCCATCTCTAGGGTTCTAATATCTTGTATTTGTATATGAGCAATGTTAGTATGCTAATAGAAACCAAATTTAAATAAAGCTTCTACAAACTAAACAAAATTCATAAACTTCAAGATAGACTAAGATGAGCTCTTAATTGAGAATATGAACCATTAATGGACTCTCTCAATAAGAAGCTCTCTTGTTGAGTGGCTTTGTCTAAATAGATAGGATGTATGCTCAAGCTTATGCTTCAAAAATGGCTTCAAATGGAGTTGGAATTTGGGTGTGAGTGTATGGTTTTGGTATAAAATGGCTTCTTAAAATGGCATTATGACTTTACTTCATGGATTGTGTTTGTTTTGCAAAGGGGAAGGATCCAATTTATAGGCAAGAGGCTTGAGGGATTGAGGGCTAAGATGCAAGGATGGGAAAAAGATCATGGAGGGCTCAGATTGCATGAGACGAGAGCACATGGATTGTGCTTCCTTACAGCCAATCAGGGAGTGACACATGTCACAAGGTGAGAGGATGGAGGAAAGGGGAAGGATGAGCCAACAAAGGAGGCTCAATAGGATAAAATATTCATAAAGACCCTCATAATGGCTTGTAAGAGCAATAAAAGGGCTTGGAAGAGTCATTTATGGCCTAGTGGGCTTTATAAAGTTTTATGGTTGAGATATTTTGAGGCAGATGAGAGGAATTTCGACTTGGGCTTGATTAGGAAGGTTTTAAGCTTGCTTAGGCTTGTGAAAATGATTAGAGGATGGATTAGGATGGTTTAGGATTAGCTTAGGGATAGGCAAGTGGATGACATTTAATGAGGGTGGGTGAAGGAGGAGATATTTTTTAACTTTGGCTTGGGTTAGTAAGTCTTAACCCATGTTTAGAGAATGTGACAAGGTTAGGAGGGGATTAGGATTAGGTTTAAAGACATCTTCTAGAAGAGTCTAGACTTTGGATGAGGATAAAGACTTTCTAGAATAGTCTAGAACTTTCTAGGATGAGGATGAAGACTTTCTAGAAGAGTCTAGAACTTCTTAGGATGAGGATAAATTAGATTTTTAGGAAATAAATAAAGTTTTATTTATTTCAAGGGTTTGGGTTGAGGAGATATTTATTAAAACTTTTTTAATAAACATGAGGATTAATATTTAATCTTAATTAAATATTTTGAGTTGGGATTAGGGGTAGGACATGGTGGGATTAGCCTTTAATCAAAATTAAAGAAGGATTTAGAAGATTTTGGAAGAGGTTAGTGGTCTTAAGGAAATTGGCCAAGTTTTGGGCAAAAAATAAATTATTTATTTATTTTGGGTTTTTTGGTCAATTTATTAATTAAATAATTAATAAATAAGGAAATAATGTTTAAATAAGATTTAAACATTTTTGGGAGGGATTCCTTAACTAAATATTTTTAATTAAGATAAAGGGATTTAATGGCATAAAAATAAATTAATTAATTAAATAATTAATTAATTAATAAATGATGATGTCATCAGGAATTTTTCAGAAAATAAAAATACTTTATTTTCTAAAGGTTTTTAGGTGTCTACAGTATTGAATAGTGAAAATGTGAGCAAATATTGTTAACAAGTAATACCTTTTGGTGGAATCTACAACTAAGCTCCGGTTGAATCAAGCACTTCTGCAATTACCGGACTCAACTTGAAGTCCGGTGCCTTCCAATTAACTCTTCAAATCAACATCTTGGATCCTTTCTTGTTTTTCTACTGGAGGATGCAATGCTCAGTAGGGTTTTATAAAAACATGGAAATCTTCAACAATAAATGCACAAATATTTTGGAATCATATAAATCACTCTTTGCAAATAGCTCTTCAAAAATTTACGGTGATAAATAAATTCAATTTCCTTCCATTTAACAAATTTTCACTTTCCAATTGCCATAAATGCTTGGCATGATCATTTATTCAGTGATAGACTATCTTACACTCAGTTTGACCTTAGTACTCAGTAAATTCATTCATAACTTGGTGTCTACACAATGTTTTAGTGTATCCCAACCTTTCTCAATAGGGTCTTACAACTTGACCTGGCTCAATAAGGTCTAGACTTTGCATCTTGAATGCTGATATGGATCTTTCCTTCTAGCTAGCTGGAACTAATGTAAGATGTTTTCTTTAGAGTATTAGTTCTAGTCATCCCTATGGGAGATCAATTAGAAATGCTTGAGCCACACAATTATTGAGTGACATGTGCTTCATGTCTTGGACTTGCATTCTCAAAAGAATTAGGAATCCATTGCTACCTCATCTACTTTATGATGTTGTCAGCTTTGGCTTTCTTTTCATCTTCAATCCTTCCAATGTTCATAAAATTCTTGGTAAGATTCCAAGTTCTATACAAATAAAAAATCTTGTAGTGGTTTCTCTTGTCCTCATGTGATGTTTCACACAATTTTCTCCAATGTGTCCAAATTGTAGTCCTAACCAAATATAGCTTTCACAATCTATTCTGTTGGGTTCAATATCTTGGTTTTGCATTTAGAAGATTTGTGCCCATGTTTCTTGCATTTGTGACATTTTCCTTCAAATTTAGGTTTCTCTTTGCATTCATTAGCTCTATGGCCATGTTTATTGCAATTGTAACACTTCCCATTGAATTTTGTTTTATCATTACTCCAACATTTGTTTGATGTATGTGTTCAAATTATTTAGAATAATTGAGATGGGGAGGGGGGTGAATTAGTTATCCAAGGTCTAGATGTACAAATAAAAATTTTCTTATATTAGTGAACCCATAAGACATTCATATTCATGCATCTACACAAATGAATATATGAATACTTAAAACTTGCAGGTCACTGTTTGATCAAATTGCAAAAATGTAAAGTATGAAACACAACACATTCATTAGCACACTTGACAAAATGATTTAATGTGGAAACCCAATTTGGGAAAAACCACTAGTAACATGCTTCTCCTTTTTCACTCTTTTGAAGTTATGCCCTATGAAAGTCCAACCCTGTTAAAAGTTACAATACACACTATTAAATGTGACCCAATTAAAGGATTTCAATCACCCTATTAAAAGTGAGCCTTGTTAGAGGACTTTAGGCCATTCACTTGGAATGCCACCTTGTTAATGGATTTATTAATGACTATTAAGTCAACCTTAATCCAAAGGATTTACCCTAGACTGATACAATTGTAAGAGAGTAATAGTAGAGCTTTGATTTGACACAACTTACAACTTCTCTTGCAGATTATAGATCACTATTCAATCCTCCATTCTACTTGGCCTTTTCAATTTGCAGTTCCAATAGCTTGTTTACTCTTCAAGTATAAATCTCCTTAAGCCTTCTTGCTTAGTATGCTATGTAGATTCTCCTCTTGGTCACTTGCTGAAGGAAAAACTCTTTAATTCATTCTCCTCCTTGGGTTCTTACATCTGCCAACCTTGCTTCATGACTAGACATTCCTATAAATAGGAGATTAGGATACTTTTCCATTTTCCATCATTCATTTTAGGGGTTTGAAAGATTAGGTAGGATACAATGTATCTACCCCACATCTTGTATCTCATCTAGAAACTTCTTCCTAGAATCTATTTGAATTTTCCTCCAAAATGATTTACATCAAATTTTGTGCCACCAAATCATCAATCTTATCTTCCTCCTAGTTCACAAGTTTCAAGAAAACAAACTTGTTGGCTTATATTTAGCAAATCTATGATCTTTTTCATAATGCAACAACTCGACATTATCAATCTTCTGATGCTCGGCACATACTGTGTCACTTGGCATCAATTGTAGAATCACTTGACATCAACTAGATTTTATTGGTGCTTAGCATCTACTAAAATTCACTTGGCATCTACAATCTTGCTTGACATCTAGTAGAATTTTCTTTCACTTGGCTCCAACTGACTTTTTGCTTGGCTCGTACTAACTTTTCTCGGCTCCTACAATCCACTCAGTCAAGCTTGGCATATAAGCTTTTTTTAACTTTTTCTTTTAAACTTTCTTAGTGTAGCCAAAATTTGTAACCTTAAGTAGATCATCAATACATCATGCTATTACATTATTAACTAACCCTTGTACTTTATTACATAATCATAACTCAACCTTTCCTCTAGGTGCTTTTGCTACATCTTGTTGATCAAATCCTCTTCATCAATCAACTAAGTGATAGTACTTGAATCTTATAAGTAATTGTCTTACCAACAAATTGTAGGTTTGACATCAGTGACAAAATAATGATTGACTAAATATCTCCCTCATAAAAATATTTCTAATCAATGAGCTTTTCAATTAGATTTCAACAATCTCCCTCTTTGGCATTGATGGAAAACCAAACTAATCAACCAAGTAAATCAAATGATGAACATCTTATTCAACCAAACTGACTAGGTTAAAATAGTAAAACAATATCGAAAAGAAAACTTGTATTGAAATTTCTCCCTCTATCAACAACCTCCATCTTCTGATTAGGTTACAAAATATAACTCCTCTTGAGTTCCTTCTTATGCCTCTCTTTCATATTGAATTAATTAGCTGAATATATCCCTCTAATAATGATTCTTCTAACTCTTTGATCAATGTCTCCCTCTTTGTTCTAATTCTTTCTCAGATTACTTTCTCCCTCTTTGATCTTTCTCATTTCTTATTCTTAGCTTTTTTGCTATTTCTCCCTCTTTGATAAGAATGCCAAAGACGTATACCAAACACTTGGCATCTTCAACATATGCAGATATAAGCTTTTGTAGGTTCTTCAATTTCTTTATTTGTTACCTTGTTTGTGATTGATTTGAAGTTTTCATCTCTGTGATTACTTTAGGCAATTCCTAAAGTAAGTTGCACTACATCAATTTGTATTATATGAACATTAGATTGTTTGATGCACGACACTCCCTCTATCTCTTATATAGCCTTTGATTGGGGTATCACTCGTAATTTACCTCTTAGATACTCATAAGAATCCTTATATAATTCTTTTGTGAAGATATCAGCAATTTTCTCCTTTGTGTTAATGATTCCATCTTCACCTCTTTATCTTGAACCAATTCTCTCACATAATGATACTTGAATGCAATGTGCTTGGTCTTTGCATGCATTACTGGATTCTTTACTATATGGATAACACTTGTATTATCACAATAGAGTATCACTAGTTCCTTGATTTCTTCCTTTATTCCCTTAAGTAATGGTTTGATCCATACAATATTTGTGCAATTGATAGTAGTAGTAATATATTCTACTTTAGCACTGGATTGGGAAGCACAACTCTACTTCTTACTAGTCCATGTAACTAATCTTTTACCTAAGAAGAATGCTCCTCCACTGATGCTCTTTCTATCATCAATGTTTCTAGCCCAATCAACATCAGTGTAGGCTCTTAGTTCAAAGTTTTCATTCTTCTTATAGTATAAACCAAACTCTTCAGTTCCTTTTAACTATCTCATTATTCTCTTCATAGTCATCAAGTGATTCTCTTTTGGATTAGTAGAGAACCTTGCAACTATCCCTACAGACAATGCAATATCAAGTTTGCTATGTACTACATATTACAATTTTCCAATCATGGATCTGTATAACGTTTGATTCACCATAGTTGAATCATCATTCTTTGATAGCTTGAGTCCTATCACCATAGGTGTACTTACTAGTATGGAATCCTCTAATCCAAATATCTTCAATATCTCTTTGATGTACTTTGACTAAGTGATATATATACCATACCTCATCTAGTATACTTGTAATCCCACAAAGAATTTGATCTCTCCAAACATAGATATTTCAAATTCTTGCTTCATTTGTTTTGCAAAGTTCTTACATAAAGCATCTTGTCCTCCAAATATGATATCATCAACAAATATTTTAGACAAAAAAATACCTTTGTCTTTTTCTATCTTAATGTACAGACTACTATTATCATTAGTCCTTTCAAATCCAATCTTCACAAGATAAGTATGAATTCTTTCATACCATGCTCTTGGTGCTTGCTTCAATCCATATAGGGCTTTGTGTAGTTTGCATACCATGTTCTTATTGTCATCATCAATAAATCCTTCTAGTTGTTCTATGTAGACTTCCTCTTCTAGTATGCCATTTAGAAATGTAGATTTAACATCCATCTGATAAACTTTGAAACCTTTGTATGAAGCATAAGCAAGTAGAGTTCTTACTCCTTCCATTCTTGCAAGAGGGGAAAATGTCTCATCATAGTCAATTTTCTCTTCCTATGCATATCCTTTGCAAACTAATCTTTCTTTTTTTCTTGTCATTTCACCATTTTCATCTAGCTTGTTTTTGAATACCCATTTGGTGCCAATCACATTCTTGTCTTTTGGTCTAGGAACTAGACTCCATGTTTTGTTCTTCTTTATTTGTTGGATTTCTTCTTCCATATCTTTGTACCAGTCATCATCTTCTAATGCATCTTTTACTATCTTAGGTTCCTTCATGCTTAACAAACATGATTCACTTCTCACTCTACTTCTTGTAATTGGCATAGCATCTTTGTTTCCAATGATTTGATCTACAACATGATGTCTTTTGACATATTTAGACAGTCTTGGCTAAGTTCTTGTATCTATATTTTGTCTCTCGGCTTTAGTATCACTGAGTACATCTTTGTCAAGTATCTTTTCTATTGAAATAGAAGTATATATTACTACTAAGATACTTGATAGAGATGTACTTAGTGACACTAAAGCTGAGAGACAAAATGTAGATACAAGAACTGAGGTATCTATAGTTCTACTTTTGTATACATCTTGCAGCAATATGACCAACTTCATTGCAATTGAAACAAATTATGGGTAACTTATCTTTGAATTTTCCCTTACCTCTGTGAAATCTTCTTGCCAGTAGTGCTTCCAATTGTTCAATGTCTTCCTCATCTGTATCACTATCACTAGATGCATACTTTATTTTTCTCTTATTCTTCTTCTTCTTCTTCTTTACATAATCATAATATTTCAATAACAATTTAGCTTTGAAAGTAGATTCAAGACTTTCTAATTTGTAATTATTAAAGTTAGATAGCTCAAAAGTAGTGAGTCTACCTACTAGACCTTCAAGGGTTAGATTATTTCTTGGCATACATCTCAATTCTTGAATTGCAAAAACTCTAATAGCATAAATAGACAATAATGTCCTCAAGACTTTACTGAACATAGTATCATCATCTATTTGACCAATAGCACCTTTTATTGCACTTACAACTTCTTTTATCCTAGCAAAATATTGAGCAATATTCTCACCTTCTTTCATTCTCATGTCATCAAACTTACCTTTGAGACTCTCAAATTTGGCTCTTTGAACATTTTGGTCTCCTCCATAGATGGTAGTTAGGGCGTCCCACATCTTCTTTGTAGTGTCACATCCTTCAATATCATCAAATTTGGCATAGTTTAGGGTAGGGGAAATCTCCAACATCACCTGATTGTGTTCTTTCTTCTTTTTCTTATCTTTAGTAGTTAGGGTTCCTGCTGGATCAACATGTTCTACTAAAATGGTAGATTGTGCATGATCTCCAAGTCCTCCAAGGTATAGCTTCATCAAAATTTTCCATGCAGGGAAGTTATCTCTATTAAGCGTGGGCACATCTCTTTTTGACATCTTGATCTTTGTGCTTCTAGTACCTTCAAACTAGTCCTCTTAAGAAACTATGCTCTGATACCAATTGTTGGAATTCTTTACAATAATTGGGGGGGGGGGGGGGGTGAATCAATTATCCAAGGTCTAGATGTACAAATAAAATTTTTCCTATTTTAGTGAACCCATAACAGATTCATATTCATGCATGTAAACAAATGAATACATGAAAACTTAAAACTTGCAGGTTACTATCTGATCAAATTGCATAAATGTAAAGTAAGAAACACAACACATTCATCAACACACTTGACACAATGATTTAATGTGGAAACCTAGTTTGGGAAAAACCACCAGTAACATGGTACTCCTTTTTTACTCTTCTGAAGTGATGCCCCATGAAAGGCCAACCTTGTTAAAGGTTATAATACACACTATTAAATGTGACCCGATTAAAGGATTTCAATCACCTTGTTAAATGTGAGCCTTGTTAGAGGATTTTAGGCAATTCACTTGGAATGCCACCCTGTTAAAGGATTTACTAATGACTATTAAGTCAATCTTACTCCAAAGGATTTACCCTAGATTGATACAATTGTTAGAGAGTAATAACAGAGCTTTGATCTGACACAACTTGCAACTTCTCTTGCAAATTACAGATCACTATTTAGTACTCTATTATGCTTGGTATTTTCACTTTGTAGTTCCAATAGTTTTCTCACTCTTCAAGCATAAATCTCCTTAAAGCCTTCTTTCTTAGTATGCCATGCAGATTCTCCTCTTGGTCACTTGATGAAGCAAAAACTCTTTAATTTGTTCTCCTCCTTGGGTTCTTGCATCTGACAACCTTGCTTCATGACTAGACATTCCTATAAATAGAAAATTAGGATACTTTGTCATTTTCCATTATTCATTTTGGGTTTTGATGGATTAGGTAGGATACAATGTATTTACCCCACATTTTTTTATCTCTCCTAGAAACTTCTTCCTAGAATCAACTTGAATTTTCCTCCAAAATGGTTTACATCAAATTCTGTGTCACCAGCTCATTAATCTTATCTTCCTCTTGGTTTTCAAGTTTCAAGAAAACAAACTTGTCAGCTTATATTTAGTGAATCTATGATCTTTTTCATAATACAATAGCTCAATTTTATTATTCTTTTGATGCTCGGTACATACTGCGTCAATTGGCATCAACTGTAAAATCAATAGGCATCAATTAGATTTTACTGGTGCTTGACATATAATAAAATTCACTCAACATCTACTATCTTTCTCAGCATCCACTAGAATTTTCTTTCACTCAGCTCCAACTAACTTTTTGCTCAGCTTGTACTAGCTTTTTTTGGCTCCTACAATCCACTCCGTCAAGTTTGGCAGATAAGTTTTGTTGAACTTCTTCTTCTAAACTTTCTTAGTGTAGCCAACATTTGTAACCTTAAGTAGATCATCAATACATCATATTATCATAGTCTTAATTGACCCTTGTACTTCATTACATAATCATAACTCAACCTTTCCTTTAGGTGCTTTTGCTACATATTGTTGATCAAATCCTCCTCATCAATCTACTAAGTGATAGTACTTGAGTCTTATAAGAAATTATCTTACTAGCAAATAGAAGGTTTGACATCAGTGACAGAACAATGATTGAATAACAATCTCCCTCATAACAATATTTCTAATCAATGATATTTTCAATCAGATTTCAATAGTATGACCTAACTTACCATAGTGATTGCAAGTAGGCCTTTGATTCTTTTGAGCTCCTTGCTTGGATGATTCACCTTCTTCTATGTATCCTATTCCTACTTTTCCTTTCTATCTGCATTGACTTTTCTCATTCAAATGATTCGTGTCTGCTTCAGATTTCATTATCCTCTCATTGGTTTACTTTTTAGTATTTAGATCATTTTTTAATCTTTCATTCTTTGACCTTAGATTCATGATTTCTTCATTTACATTAGCAAGATGAACAATGAAGTCTACCTATTGAAGGGATAGATGCTGAATTTCTTTGTTCTTTCCTTCTATCTCTTCTTTTGCTTTGTCTTTTTCTTCTATGACTTTACACAATCTTACTGACTGAATTTCTTGTTCCCTTTTTCAATTTTATAACTTTTTCTTGAAGATTAGAATTCTTTTCTAATATGTCTCTAATTTCCTCATTAGCTTCATCTAAATTTATTTCTAGATAGATATCTTTAATTCTTTCTTTAGTCTAGAGTTTTTCATTCATTTATACTGCAAGATATTTTCTTCTTTTGAAGGATTGAGAGAGTTGCTCCTTTGCTTGCTTAAGTTTCCCAAGAACCAATTCCAAATCCAATGTTTCATTGTCAATAGCTTTATCTAGCCTAAATACCTCCACTACCTTGATCTTTGCTCAAGCTATTAAAATTCTTCTTTGAGAACCACAAAGCTCTAATACCAATTGTTGGAAATATAGGATAGACTAGGTTGCTGAGAGGGGAGGGGTAAATTAGGAAATAATAAAACTTATTCTTATTTACCTAATTAATCCTTTGTATATATTCTAATCCACTTGCATGCATGAATAAATGAAAGCATTAAAACATTCATAACACTTTTAGACAAGATATGGTAACCCAAAAAACTTCTAAATAGAAAGAAAAATTGGGGTGGGGATGATACCCACAAGCTTTAGTATTGCAGTACAAATTTGGCCAGTTAAGGCTTACAATTGATCACTTTTGATGATTTTCCCTATTAGGAGCAATAGGGATTTCTAGGTCTACCTTGCTAAAGGATTTACAAAACATACAATGAAGTATGCACTTAGTAAATAGATTTGCAAAATAATGTTAAGTTTACCTTATGAAAGGATTTAACTATTCCACCTATTAGGATGAACCAGTGGCTGATCTTTGATTTGCAACTCTGATTTGTTGGTTGAGATTCCTTTGGAGTGTAATGATCACCTTGCTATGATGGATAAATCTTTGTTGCTCCTTATACTACTTGTAGCCTTTTTAATTATCACTATATGTTCTTCTATTTCTTCTCTATATATTCTTTGGCCATGATACAATACATTACATATATACCAATCCAAATTACAGTTCATCAAAGTTAGCTACAATACAAGTTTCACCAAAATACACAAAGTCGGCTCAACTATTGGTACTTGGGTTTCAAAGAAAAACTTGGTGAGGTTTTGATACTTAGAAACCATTTCCAACACTTGATATTATCATTCTCTTGGTAGACATGTAAGCTCAATTCATAATAATCACTTCCAAGTATTCTAAACTCAGTCAACACTGGTGACTTGGTGAACACTAGGAAATTCGACATATAAACTAAATCATTTGGTTGACACTACAAGACTCGGTCAACACTAACACTATGAGGTTAGTATAAATTGAATCACTTAGTTGACACTTCTTGGCTTAGTCAATACTTGATTCACATCATTGATGTTGCAAACTCAATAAACATTGGAGACCACAGTTTGTACTTGACAACTCAGTAAATACTATGAAGCTCAATTTGCACTAATACTCGTCAACTCAGTAGATATTGCTCGGTCTGAATTGAATACTAATTTTGGAACTTGGTAGCAATTTTAGAACTTGGTAGAACCTAAATTACTTGGTTAGCACTGTAAACTATAAGATAAGTGTAATAGCAACTAACCATTTAACTAAGTGTGAGTCACTAATTAACAAACTTGACCATAATGTCAACATCTCTTTATTGCCATCATATGATTTTCTTTAGGATTAGCTAAAAATCTTGCCACCATGCCAACTATAAGAGCAATATTAGGCTTAATATGTACTACATACTAAAGTTTTCCAATCATATATCTATATGTGGTCTAATCTACCTCCTTGGAATCATCATCTTTGGAAAGCTTATGTCTAATAGACATAGGTGTTCCAACTAGTCTTGAATATTCCATTGCAAATTTCTTTAGTATCTCCTTCATATACTTAGGTTGAGTAATGTAGATACCATCTTTCTACTATTGAATCTACAAGCCAAAAAAGAATTTAATTTCTCCAAACATTGACATTTCGAATTCCTTACTCATTTCCTCTAAAAAATATTTGCATAGATCATCATTTCTAGTAAAAAATGTATCATCCAAAAAGATTTTTGCCAACACAATCTTCTTGTCTGGTCCTTCTTTGATGTATAGGTTGTTGCTATCATTTTTCTTCTAAAAACCAATCTTCATCAAATAATTATGAAGTCTTTCATACCAAGCTCTGGGAGCTTGTTTAAGATCATATAATGCTTTGTGTAGTTTATAAACCATATCATTTTTACTAGGATCTACAAAACTTTTAGGTTGCTCTATGTAGACTTCTTCTTCTGGAATCCATTCAAGAATGCAAATTTTACATCCATCTAATACACTTTAAATCTTTTATGTGCAACATAAGAAAGTAGAGTCCTAACACCTTCTAATCTTGCAACAGGAGAAATTTTTTTCACCATAATCAATACCTTCCTCTTCAGAGTAACCTTTGTATACTAACCTTGCTTTGTTTCTTGAAACTTCTCCATCCTCATTCAACTTATTTATGAAAACTCACTTTGTGCCAATTAAATTCTTATCCTTAGGTCTAGGGACAAGAGTCTAAGTCTTATTCCTCTCTATTTTTTCTATCTCTTCTTCATTGCTTCAATCCAAATTTCATTATCCAAAGCATCTTTAACTATTCTAGGTTCAAATTCAGTGAGAAAACATGTACCTTTCAATTTGTTCCTTATCATTGTACCATTTGACTTGTCTTCAATGATTTTCTTAGGTGCACGGTTCCTTCTAACATATCTTGCTAATATACGCACTTTGGATTTAGAACTTGTTTCACTTGCCTCACCATGATCTTTTGCATTATGTTTAGGTCCCATTGTTTGTGACTTGAGTCCTTCAGACTCAGACTCATACTTAGGTTGCACTTATTGCAACTTGGTAGCTTTTGACTATGATTTAGGTCCTTTAGAATGTGACTCAAGTTGCACAGGCTACAACTTAGGTGCTTGTGGAGATTTTTGGGACTTGAGAGCTGAAGTCTAATAACTTCCAATTTGATTAGGCAATGTATTAGGTTAAAAGTAAATAAAATATATGTAGTCTTCAGGTTCTTTACTACTCTCTCCTTCACTCTTTTTTGCAAACTCATCGATCTTCACATGTGCACTTTTTATGATCTTATGACTAGTTAGGTTCAAAAATTTGTATGCTTTGCTTCTGCTAGAGTATCCTAGAAACATGCCTTCATCACTTTTGACATCAAATTTACCTTTTGTAGTCTCCTTCAAGATATAACATTTTCTACCAAATACTTTGAAGTAACTTACATTAGATTTGTAGCCATACCATAGTTTATAAGGAGTCTGATTTGAGTCTTTCTTTAGCTATACTTTGTTTAAGGTATGAACTACTGTACTGATTACTTCCTTCTAGTATTTGATTGGAACATTCTTATCTATCATCAGGGTTCTTGCACAATCCATGATTGACATATTCCTTCTTTCTTCTATACCATTTTTCTCAGGTGTACCAGGGGTTGATACTTGTCTTTTGATTCCTTTCCTAGTGTAGAATTCATTGAATTCACTAGAAATGAATTCAACACCTCTATCTAAATTTAAACATTTTAGTTTCTTTCCTATTTCTTTCTCAACTCTAGCCAAATACCACTTAAACTTTTGAAAAGATTCAAACTTATCTTTCAAATACATTACTGTCATTATCCTAGAATAATCATCAATAAATAAAATGAAATACTTATCTCCACTATAGCTCTCTATGCTAATAGTTCACAAAGGTCTATATGAACTAGCTCCAAGACTTCTTCAGGAATGATATTTCTTTCTTTGTAAACTTATTTTTCCCATCTTATCAATTTGACAATTCTTGCACATGTCTATGTCAAGTTTCCTCAGACTAGGAATACCTCTCACTCTTTTATTTTTTCTTATCTTTATCAGATTATCAAAGTTTACATGACACATTCTTTTATGCCATAACCATCTTTCTTCTACTTGAGCAATGAAACATGAGCTTTCACTAGGATCTAGGTAGAATAGGTTACCTTTTGTTTGATTACCAGAACAAACCGAATTTCCTTTTCCATCTAGTAGCTTGGACTTTCCATTCATGCATTCTACCTTGAATCCACTATTATTCAACTATGCCACACTCAGTAGATTATGCTTTAGTCCTTCAAACCAATAAGGCTTGTGACATATGAGTTCACTGATTAGAGAAATATAACCTTTTCCTTTTATGCAACATGGTTCATTGTTTCCAAATCTTACACTTCCACCATCATAGTGTTCCATATGTTAAATTTTTTTTTAATCACCAGTTATATGGTGAGAACAATCACTATCAATAATCCATGTATCATTTTTTTCTAACATGAGAGATAAGTGCCATCTTATCATCTTCATTATCTAATTCATCTTTTACAACATTATAAACCATTTCATCATCTTCGCTAATATCTAAATATTTAGCCATGAAAAAATACTTCTTATCTTTATCCTTATATTCCTTGTAGTTCTTGAAATCATTCTTGCTTTTGTACTTATTGTTATTCTTTTCTTCTTTGTCTTCTTTGTTTGGACACCTTGCAATAATGTGACCAAATTCTTCACAAGAAAAACATATTAGAGGAATTTTACCTTTTTATTTTCCTTTGCCTTTGGAATATCTTCTTGCAATTAGTGCTTCAATGACTTCAAGATCACTATCAGAACTATCTTCCTCTTCAATTTCAAATTTCTTACCTTTAGACTTTGCAACTTTCTTCTTGAGTGACAACTTGTCTTGAAATGCAGATTCAAGATTGCTAGAACTAGGAACATAATTATCATAGTTATCTAGCTCAAATGTTATCAACCTTCCAAATAAAGCATCCAAATTTATCTTATTATTGTGGTCACATATCATCCCTTGAACAACTAACACTTTAATTACATAGATAGGAAGAAGGGTTCTGAGTTACAACTATTACATCATCAATTTTTCCACCAAAGGCTCTGATTGCACTTACACTAGCTTTGATTCTCTCAACATATTTTGCAATATTTTCATCTTCCCTCATCTTCATCTAATCGAACTAACCTGTTAAGGTTTCTGCCTTGGCTCTTCTCACATTATCATCACTTCCATAGATATCTTTTATCTTGGCCTACATCTCATGAGCAGTAGCATACCCTTTGACTTCGTCACATTCAACATAGTTAAGAGTAGATGCAATGTCAATCATCATAATGTTATGATTCTTCTTTTCAAAAATCTCCTCCATAGTCATAGTTCCACTAGGAACTTTATACTAGGTATTCAAATATTTCAAACTTGAATGACTGATGGTTTCCATATGTAGCTTCATAAGTTCCTACCATGCCTCAAAGTTATCTTTGTTCAACTTGGGAATCTCTCTTTTGTAAGACATCTTGATCTTTAGCTTAGGTCCTTCAAATCTTCTCTACAAGCAAAAAAATAACTAATACTAATTGTTGTAAATATAAGAGGAGTAACTAAGAGGGGAGGGGTGAATAAATTACCAAAAAAAAAATTTCCCAGATCCCTTAGATGTCAATACAAAATATAAACTCTACAGAAACTATTGTCACTCGGTTAACACATAAACACTCGGTTAATACTAATAGTTTGCTATAACTTGACAAACGATATAATATCAACTATTACTTGACAAATATTGAACATGCAGATCTTAAGATATTAAGTATGATTAACCTTAATTAACTTAGTTTCATAAACCTAAAATAAATAGCATGAACACAAGTGACACCAAGATTTAACTTGGAATCCCAATTTGAGAAAAACCACCAATTACAACTATTTACTATTTTTCACTCTTCTAAAGTGAGCCCTGTTAGGAGCCAACCCTATCAAAGGTTACAAAATACACTATTAGTGAGACCCTATTAGAGGATTTAATCACCCTACTAGGAGGGGCCTTTTTAGAGGTCATTAGATACTTCAATCAAGAAATTCCACCTTGTTAGAGGATTTAAAAATAGCTACTAGGATAACTCTGTTAAGAGATATGATACACTACTACAATGGTTAGAGAGTAACAATGTTATAACCCAATTGTTGATGCAACTATATTGCTGATTTTAGATCTGAATTTTGGCTCAAATACTTTATCCTTCCTGATTAGATTAACCTTTGCAGCCCAACAAGGATTTTCTTCTTATCCTTACAATTCACTTCCTCTAAGCATCTTCTTATCTTCCACACATTCTCACACATTCAATACTCAACTTGACCTTATACTTATATCATATACATTGTCAAGTCAGCTTTAATACAACTTATAATGATAAGTCTTCATCACCTTAGTTGGGTAGAACCAGAAAACAAATCCATTTAACTCAATATGCAAAAACAAGAAAATCCTTTGTCAGCCAACCTAGCTTGGTAGACACAAACACTGAAATGATTTTCCTATGTTAACAAAGTGAACTTAGTTAACATTGCAACATAAAAAAATTTCTTTGCTAATTAAGTGATCTTGATTAACACTAGTTCCATCCTACTTTTCCTTCATTAACTGAGTGAGCTCAGTTAACACTAAGCTTCTATGAAATTCTCTTTGTTTCCCAAGTGAGCTTGGTAAACACTATCTTCTAAACTTGGCAAGCATTGGAATGCTTGATAGACATAGGAAACTATCTCCATCACTCGAGTGAGCTCAGTAGACACTAATTAGTAATGATATGAAATTTTGCATAACATCAAAGAAAATATACAATTAATCAATTGTTTTCAACCACATGTCCAATCTTGTGATAATTAGAAAAAACTCTCTTTGGTACATCCCTATTTGTCTAGTTGGGGTTTTCCAGTGATTTGCATTCATATGGTCTATGCCCAAAAATTTGATAGTTGTAACAATAACCATCAAATCTTGGTGTAGTATGTGTTTTTTTTTCATTCTAGATCTACACTCATGTATTTGATGTCCTTGCTTCTTGCAGTAAAAATAATAACCAATAAACTTAGGTTTAGGTTTTTGCATACCATTCTTTTTTTTGAAAGTGTTTGCAATATGCCCAAGTTTACCGCAATAATAACATGTTGGTTTTTTAGTTTTTGCATTCCTTATCTCTCCACTTTTAGATGACTCTACTTCTGTAGTAGATGAATTTTGCATTGTATGTCTTTGTCTAGAGATGTTGCTAGATGACCTAGGTGATTTCATCAGATCTTTAAAGCATTGAAAAGATTCACTGGGCTTGTTCATCTTTTCCATAGTTTATTTCTCAAATCTTAACTTATTCCTCAATAGTCCAATCTGTGATCTCATATTTTCTATCTCCATGTCTTTCCTATTCAGTTCCTAATTTGCAAGCATGAATTGAGTCATCATGTCTAGTTGAGTGTTTGTAAGATTTTGCACATAATATGACCTTTCTTCAAGTCTGATAGCCATTTGTATTTTTTCTTCCAAAGCTACAACTTTTTCTTCTTCAACTTTCTTCTTCTATTTGGTCACTTCACATAGCCTTACTGACTAAATTTCATATGCTCTCTTCAATCTTTTGACTTCTTCATTCAAGATACCATTCTTCTCCAGTAGATCTATAATGGCTACATAATTCTCATTAGAATTTCCATTGGAAAGCATTCCTTATGTATCAACTTATTCATTATGAGTATCATTGTGTTGAATAGCTATATCCTTTCTCTTTCTACGGGATTTCCTTAGTTCTTCTCTTGCTACTTCAAGTTGCAGTAGTATGAGTTGGATATCAATCATTTGATTGTTAATAACCTTTCCCAATTTGTAAGCTTCCATCTCAAAGGTCTAAGCTATTAGAATTCCTTTAAGAGAACCAAATCTCTGATACCAATTGTTTGAAGTTTAATTGGGAAAGTAAGATGCTGGGGGGTTGTGAATCAAGATCTATAAAATTTTTAAGCTTCAAAAATACTTTGCTGCATTCACCATATTGATAACATAACTTGAAAAATAAAATGCTATAATAAATAGATATAACTATCAATCAAATCCATGAAGTTTAAATAAATAACACAATAGATTTGGTTACCCAAAAACCCTTTAAGGAGAAGGTAAAACTAGGGTGGGGATGACACCCACAAATATTCACTACTGTATAACAAAGTTAACTTGTTAGGGTTATAATTATGATTAGTTATGATGATCTACCTTGTAAGGGATTTGCCTTGCTAAAGGAATTTAAGATTGTTAGGTCTTACCCTATTAAAGGACTTTAAACTTATAATAGAGTAAGGACTATGTCAAGAGATTTACAAAGTTATGTTAAAACCACTCTATTAAGAGATTTTCCCTGATTTGATATGTTAGAACTTTCTCAACACCTCATCCTATGGTCTATAATACAATTTCTGATTAAGGATCCCCTCCTTCTAATCTTTAATCTGATCTCCAATCTAATTTAGCTTTACTCATTCCTTCACTACTTCTTAGGGTTGCTATATTATGTTCTTCATAACTCTCTCATGTATACACCATTCAAAACTTAACAATACTTTGCATACTTCACAATATCTTATGTGAAAACTCTCATCACTTGTATATATAAAAATAGAGTTTGGATCTGCCTATTTAAAGACTTCTATGGAGTCTTCTAGAAACTTCCCTTTTTACCTCTTCATCTGATTGGTTGTTCATTCCTCATAGGGATTGATGCTCCATGTCAAAATGTGTAACAACCTCTATAAAAAAACTCTATGATCATTAAATGTCATGTCCATGTTAGATTGAAATGGTCCACTTCAAAGTTTGTAACATTCTATACTTTTATGTTCTCTCTGTGTTACTTGACACTCACTATTTTTTATGCTTAGTCATTATTATTATCTCTACTATCACTTAGTCTTAACTATACTCAACACCTTTTGTATAAATTGACATCTATGTGCTCTATCTTCTTGGAATTTACTAGGCTTGACTTGTATTGAAAATAATCGGTGACTAGAGACTTTCTCAGCTCCTACAGAGGTTAGCATACACATAATTATTTACAAGTCTTTACATGACTCAATCTATATAGAGTAGCTCAATCATAGTGATGACTGTCTAACTCTTCCTTCTATATAACTAAGTGTTTGTCACTAATAGACAACAAGAATTAGAGATATCAAAATTTGTGTCTATGGGGTGTTTTTTTTAGATGTGATTTTTTAGTATTTCTCTATTTAAGTGAAATGCTAGTTCTATGGTGGGTTTTTGGATGTTAGGGGTGTTGGTTTTAAATTTTAGTACCATTTTAACTTGTAAACTTTTATTTATTTTATTTTTTAATCATTATTTTGGGCAACCTATTTTAACCCTTAATAAAAAAAAACCACCTTTTCCTAATCCTTAGAAAAGTAGACGAATACCTATAAATATTCTCTCTAGTTATGTAATTACTGAGATACTATTTTTGAAATTCTTTAGAATAACTGGGGGGATGAATTATTTATCTAAGGTCCCAATGTATAATTTTTTTTTTTCACAATTTAGTGAACCCATAAAACATTCATACACATACATGCATCAAAACTTGTAGGTTACTATCAAATCAACTTGTAGAAATGTAAAGTATGAAACATAATAGATTCATCAACACACTTGACACAATGATTTACGTGGAAACCCAAATTGGGAAAAACCACTAGTAACATGCTACTCCTTTTCACTCTTCTGAAGTGATGCCGTATGAAAGGCCAACCCTGTTAAAGATTACAATACACACTGTTAAATGTGACCTTGTTAAAGGATTTCAATCACCCTATTAGGAGCGAGTCTTGTTAGAGGAATTTAAGCCATTCACTTGGAACACCACCTAGTTAAAGGATTTACAAATGACTATTAGGTCAACCTTAATCCAAAGGATTTCTCTAGACTAATACAATTGTTAGAGAGTAACAATAGAGATTTGATCTAATACAACTTACAACTTCTCTTGCAGATCATAGATCTCTGTTCAGTCCTCAATTATACTTGGCCTTCATACTTTACAACTCTAATAGCTTATTCACCCTTTAAGAATTCATCTCCTTAGGCCTTCTTTCTTAACATGCCATTTTAGACTCTTCTCTTAAGTCACTTGATGAAGCAAAACCCTTTTGTTTCCTCATTTTCCTTAGGTTCTCACACATGACAACTTTTCTTCATGACCAACCATTCTTATAAATAGGAAATTAAGATATTTTGTTGCTCATTTTCCATTATCCAAATTAGGGTTTGGATGAGTTAGGTAGGATAAAATTTATCTACCCCATATCTTGTATCTCTTCTAGAAACTTCTCCTAGAATCCATTTGAATTTGCCTAAAATTGGTTTACCTCAAATTTTGTGCCACCAGATCATTATCCTTATCTTCCACTTGTTACAAAATCCAAGAAAACAAACTTGTCAGCTCAAATTCAATGAATCTTTGATCTTTTAAATAATGTAGGAACTCAACATTATTAACCTTTTGATGCTCGACACATACTACCTTACTCAACATCCACTATAAAATCACTTAGCATCAACTAAAATTTACTCGACATCACTTGTCTTGCTTAGCATCCACTAGAATTTCTTTTACTCAGCTCCAATTAACTTTTTTCTAAGTTCGCATTGACTTTTTTTTGCACCTACTATCCACTCAGTCAAGCTTGGAAGACAAAATTTGTTTAACTTGTTCTTCTAACCTTACTTAGTGTAGCCAACATTTGTAACCTTAACTAGATTATCAATTCATCATGTCATCACTGTCTTAATTGATCCTTGTACTTCATTACATTATCATAACTCAACCTTTTCTCTAGGTGCTATTGTTACCTCTTATTGATCAAATCCTCTTCATCAATTAGCTAAGTGATAGTACTTGAATCTTATATGCAATTGTCTTACCAACAAATAGAAGGTTTGAAATCAATGACAAAACAATGATTGAAACACATAGTCTTCTTCAAATCTCTCTCTCTCTCTCTCTCTCTCTCTCTCTCTCTCTCTCTCTCTCTCTTTCAATAATATCTCTTAGTAATGATCTCTTCAATTAGATCTCAACAATCTCCCTCTTTGGCATTGATGGCAAACTAAACTAATCAACTAAGTCAATCAAATGATGAACATATTGTTCAACCAAATTGACTAGGTTAAAATAGTAATATAATACCAAAAAAGAAAACTTGTATTGATATCTCTCCCTCTATCAGCAACTTCCATCTTCTAATTAGGTTACAAATCTCACTCTTTCTTATAACTCACTCCAAGTTCCTTCTTGTATGTCCCTCTGTAGTGCCTGCCCCTAGGTTGTGTTTTTTGTTATCATTGACAAACTCTTTTAGGGCTAGTTTTATGTTGATGATTATTAGTAACATTGTTTTGAGACTATTAGATATTGTGCTATGGATTCAGTTGATATGTGATGAGATTACATAGACTCTACATTTCATGTATGCATGATGATTATTACATTATTTTTAGTTATTGATTAGTTAGATGGTTTATTATCACATATGTTTTCTTATGGATACTTACCCCATACTTGCATGTGTATGGTGTGTGTGTTTGTTCTTGGATGGCATTTCTAATGTGGTTAAGGAAGGGAGTTGTAGTCACCTACTAGTCGAGATCTACATGATGCACCACTTCCTGCCATTGCCTGTTTAGCTTAGTATATATTGTGCTTGTACATGCATAGATTTTATGTAGGTTGTAGGTATCAGGTATCGACTTCTCTGAATTGCCAAGATGAGCGTACCCTATCGCATTATCTCAATGGTAAGAGAGGGGAGATAAATTCTCAAGTCCAAATCCCAACCCTTTAAGCCATTTGTCCTAATTAGAAATTAGGACAAGTATTTGAGTCGAGTACCCTTTGAATGCGTTAGATGACATAATTTGTGATATTAACCCTTTTGGTTTGATTTTGTATGTGTTTTGTTATAGTGGGCTTTTCGTATTTTATTTTATGAGTTTTTGGTGTATTTTCTATTAATTAAGCCTAATTAAAAGATTTAATTAAAGGTTTAATTTAATAGAAAATTAATATGATATTTTAATATTTATTTTATTTAATTAATTAGGAAATTGATTAAATAAAATAATTAAATTTGAAGATAAAAGTTATAATTTTAAAGTTGGAATTAGATAATATTTATTTAAGTTAATAAATATTTTAGCAATTAAGTTTCGAAAATGAATTTAAAAGTGGAAAAGATATTAAAATTATTAAAAGATTATAGGTTGCATGATGTCTGCATGTGATTAAAATATAAATATATTAAGATAGAACAAGTGGATTTATTAAAGTGAGTGCATGAGATTTATAAAAATTAATAAATTAAATTGAAAAGAGTAAAGTGAATATTAAAATTAATTAATGTACATTATTTTAATATTTAGGAGTTTTTGAATTCTCGGGAGTTGTCATGTAGACAACACAGGAGTTTGCACTCTAATTATGCACATGTTGTCTACACTTAGAAGTTAGCATATTATTTGAGCACATGGTGTCTACAACATTCTAGACACCTCATCTTATTCATCTTTTTATTATGAAAGTTATGTGCTTGGTTGTCATGCTTATCTCCTAGTTCTTCTAGACACATTCTAGATGCATCTTAGAGGCCTTTATATAGAGGCTCTCCTAGTGTGTATGGGGAGGGGAGAGAGGCTTCTACAAGCTCATTTGCTTCTACAAGCACTTCTAATCACTTGGGGGTTTGGTTGGTTTGATTCTTGGAGGAATGGCTAATGTTGGAGAGGGAAGAGAATTTTTTATGGACTTCTGAGGCATAGCAAATTAGCATAAGTGTCTAGGTGCACTCATGATTTTTGCATATTCTATTTGCACTCTTTCTCTTCTTGTTTTCATTGTGCTTGTTATATGTGTTTGAGTATACTCCATGAACAAATCTTCAATCTTGGAATTAGAATCTAGATATGTATGTATATTTTTATTTGGTTGCATTAGAAAACCCTAGTTCTAAATAAGAAAGAAATTAGATCTAAATCAGATTTGGGTTCGAATTGTAATAGAATCGAGGATTTGATTAGACAAGGGTTTGTATTTTAACAAGAATTCTAAGTTAAATTTTATAATCAAACCTATTAGAAGAATTAATGGGTTAATTACCTTTTTGAGAAGAATTCTTAATTCGTCTAAATGGAAAGCCCTTCTTGTATAAAATTAGATATATGTTTTCTTTTTATATATACATATGAAATCTACAAACATATATAAACACACACACACACACACACACACACACACACACACACACACACACACACACACATATATATATGTTTATTAAAATGCAATATGCTTGATAAAAATTGCATGCACATATATATGTATATACATATATACTTATATATTTATACACATATACGTATATACATATAGATATATATACATATAGATATATACATATATACATATATGTATATACTTGATTAAAAATGCTATTTTATTATCGCAATGAAATAATATTTAAAAAAAATACAGATTGCGCATGCGATTTACGTTTTGAAGAAAACATTTTAAAAAATAAAAATTTAAATTATATAGTGGGCAGGGGTTTCAACCCACCCCACCCTCCTTTATAACTGCTGGCCTACGGTCTGCTGACGCAGCTGTACTTGCGACTGCGGTTGCAGGGCCGAAGTATTGCGGGCCACAGGTGCATTTGCCATACACTGTTTTATATTAATATTGATAAGGTATGATATGATTGGAGAATCGATTTCATATGTGAATATTGTAATATGTTAATTTATACACACACACACACACATATTGTTGTTATATATATATATCCATTAATTGATTTTAATACTTGTTACTTTATAAATGTTTATGTTGATAATTGTTAAAATTGAAATATCGATTTAATAATAATTTGTCAATTATTGTTAAATTAGAAAGAGATATTGAAGTAATAATTTGAATATTGAGGGATTAGAAAATGGTTGACTTTTAATATTAATTTTATTTAATATATATTAAATAATTAAGAGATGGTAGTTTATATTATGTTAATAAAAGATGTTTAATGATGATTATTGTAATGATTTAAATTAAGAGACTTTAATGATATTGGATTAAGATTTAATTGACAAGGAGTCATTGTTATAACATTGCTACGATTTGAGTTATTATGTTATTATAATACATTATGTATTATTAAATAAATTATTAATATATCTTAATTGTGCTAGAGTTAGTTAAATATTAACCAATGAAGTTTATGTAAATTTTCTCTAGATCGATTAATTATAATATTTGATGAGTTTATTATTTGTTAATGTTTGTTGGGTCTAGCAAATTATTAATAAATAATAGTATAATGGTCTAAATGATTATCAATAATACGGGTTTGTTAAAGAAATGTTAGTATTCATTGAAAGAATGATGAATGTAGTCATTATAGATTTATTAATAAGATTTCCAATATAACTTGTTATTAAATAATAACAAGTCATTATTGAACTATTAATATTGAAAAATTGGATTATAGTTGACTTTTAAATTAAAAATTATAGTTAGTTATTCATCAACTGATATTCATTGGGTTGTTGGTATGGTTATGTAATTATTAATTAAATTTAATTAATAATTAAGTTATGTAATAGAGTGTTAGTTGATATGATTCTTTTAACGAAGTTGTAAAGTATTTACATCGAAGTTGAAAGTCTTATTCTAATGACTTGAATAATGACTTTACATATTTTAATGATTATTAGTGATGATTTAATTATTATAACAATTAAATTAAGAGACCTAAATTTTAGTAATATTTAGTTGAGTTTTTATTAAGTATTATTAGAATGATAAAGAGTCATACCTATGTTCATTATTAATTGATTTAATTAAGATTAATTAATAAAGTGAATAATATCAATTAAGGAAAAATGAAGATTAGTGTAATGAGTAAATATTTATCCTTCAGTTATTCTTAGAATGTAATTTTAAATAATGGAAGGATAATGTTATCGAGGGAACAAATGGGTTGACTTGTAGGTCAAATGATTAATCTTATATACTTGAATTATACTTGCAAACAGAAATAGAAACCTCCATACTCAATTCAACTATGAAATTTTAGCAAACCAAGACATGTGCTGGCATTGTATTTTCTCTATGCTTCTTGTTTTGGGTTTTTGGGTTGACTAGTCTTGACCAATTATAGGAAGTCTACCAAAGGCTTAGGGGTTATGATTGTGATGTCATGATGATGTCTTTTGATCTCGATTCTTTTAAAACCCAACCATGGTAATGTGATGGCATGCTCTATGAGATGTTTGTATTTACTATTTGTTATTGCTCATCAGTCTTCTTGAGTGAAGTTGAGTTATATGTATCTAAGACACTTGACTTAACCATTTTTGAGTCATCGATCAGTTATACTTGGATTACTTTCTAGTTGCCTTAATGGGACTGAAATGTTGATTTATTTCTTGATGATGTCATGTTGTGACATGTTTTAACTCAACCATTTTGGAGTCTTCAATCAGTATGATTTTGAGATATATTTGGTTATTGAGAACCAATGGATTTTGTGATTATCATTGACATTTTGAGTTGCCAATAGAGAACTGTTGTGGTCATGATTTGTTGGCATTATGATACATTTTTGTCATTAGTTACAACACTTATTGGATTCTGAATGCTTACCGAGCTCTCACCGGACATTCCTTTGTAAGCCAAGCTTTACCTAGTTCTCAGTGTTTACCGAGTGATTGAGGTGAACAAAGAAGTCAGTGTTTACTGAGTGATCGAGGTGAACAAAGAAGCCAGTGTTTACCGAGTGTTCGAGGTAAAGAAAGGAATCAGTTTTGATCGAGTGAAGATGTACTTAGTATTGACCGAGAACTTCGTGATAACCAAGCTCCTGAGGTTATCAAGGAAATTAATTTTATCGAGCTCAGACGGTTATCAAGGAAACTAACTATCACTGAGTCACAAGGTTCTATCGAGTGTTTCCTTTGATCACTGAGCTACAGTTCAGATAGAAGTGTTCACCGAGTGACATCTCTTCTACCGAGTCTCCAGTGGTTACCGAGTTTAGAACTACTCGAAGTGTTTAGTATGGACCATGCCTTCACTTCTACCGAGTGCATGATGATGCCGAGTAACGCAGTGGACGCCGAGTATCAGAAGGACACCGAGTCAGTTCAGTGAACCCGAGTTTTTACCTTGGGCCGACTTTGTATAGAAATTTGCACTTGTTGTTTTGGCCGACCTTGCATGTATTGTTTATTTGGATGGTATATATATGCAATGTATTGTATCATTCAAATGTAATGGTAATGAATGAAAATGTGAAAGTGTGAAAGAAATACATGTGAGCGAAAGTATGTGTGCTGAGTTGTGAAGGTATTCAGCAAGGTCAAGTTTTGGAGCAGAAAAGTTTTATCTATCACATCAAGGTGAATTAGAGCATAGCGGATCTTATCAGCAATCAGTTGTAATCAGATCCACTGTTTCATTCTAATAGGTGAATCAGTTTTTGTAAATCCTTTAACAAGGTAGACTTAACAGTCTTTTGTAAATCTCCTAACAGAGTGCATACTTTATTGTATGTTTGTAAATCCTCTAACAAGGTGGATCTAGCAATCCTTTGTGCTCCTAACAAGGAAGATCACCAGAAGTGGTCATTGTAAGCCTTAACTGGCCAACTTCATACTGCAGTAACGAAGCTTTGTGGGTTTCATCCCCACCCCAGTTTTACTTTCTATTTGGAAGGTTTCTGGGTCACCAAATCTGTGTGTTCAAGTGTTGCAAATGATTTTGTTTTGTGCTTATAGTAGGTTACTTGGATAAATGGTGAATATATCAGTATGCAGTTTTATTGTTTGAAATTTTAAGAGTTACTGATTCACCCCTCCCCTCTCAGTAACTTGGCATATCTTGAATATTTCCAACAATTGGTATCAGAGCAATAAGGTTCTCAAGATAAAAGTTTCACATCTTGAGCAAAGATCAAGGACAATGGAGATATTCAGACTTGAGAAATCTATTGAGAATGAAAAGCTAGATCTGAAAATGGCCATGGCTCAACTCAATGAAGCAAAAGATCATCTTTCACAATCCTTGAAAAGAAGAAAAGAACTTGCAAGGCAAATGAATGACCATCAGTATGTTGAAGAAAAGATTGAAGATCTCTCACCATCAAGTAATTCAGATGAAGCTGACAAAGCAATCAAAGAACTTTTAGAAAAGAATGGATCTCTGCAGGAAGAAGTAAGAAAGATCAAAAGGGAACAAGAAATCTAGTCCATCAGGCTATGTGAAATCTTGGAGCAAAGGAAAAAGGCAGCTAAAGACTTAGAGGTAAGGAATAATCAATCCTCTCAGCTTGAAAATCTTGTAACTCAATTATCTAATGCAAATGAAGAAATTATGAATCTAAGATCTGAGAATGAGAATTTGAGAAATGACTTAATTACTGAAAGGCAAATCAATGCAAGCTTACAAAGTGATCTAATCTCTAAAAAACAAGTCAATGAGAGAATGGTAAAATCTCAAAAGGACATGGATCAATTGAATCTGCAAAATGAAGAAAACTTTCATAAACAAAATGGGAAAGTAGGCCTTGGATACAAGGAAGAAGGTGAATCCTCCAAATAGGGTACTCAAAAGAATCAAAGACCTACTTGCAGCCATTGTGGTAAGTTAGGTCATACATCTAACAGATGTTGGAGCAATGGAAAAGGCAAATTTAATGGAAAGTGCTACAATTGCAATCAGCATGGACACAAAGCCAATGAATGCAAAGAGAAACCGAAATTTGAAGGTAAATGTCACAAATGCCAAAAGCAAGGTCATAAGGCATCACAATGCAAATCCAAATAATTTAATCCAGCTGAACAACTTGTCAAAGCAATATTTGGTTGGGACTACAACACTTGGTGCAGATGTCATTATTGTGGAGAATATGGTCATACTGGCATAAACTGTGCAAGGCATCATCTAAGAAAAAGGGATACCACTGTAAGATGTTATACATGTACAGAACTTGGTCATATATCTAAAAACTACATGAACATAAAGAAAGTCAAGGATGAGAAGAAAATCAAAGTAGACAATATTCGGAAGCAAATGAAGCAGCAATGGATTCCTAAGTCTACCGAGCCAGATAATTCAAGTGATGGAATGGTCACTCAAGAAGTGAGTGACTCTACCATTTCCAATTAAGACTCATCAGGATAAGACCAGGACTGTATCTACAAAGCAATATCCTAAGCAGTCCTAGAATGAAAATATGATCAAATCAGTATTTCAGATACATCAGGATCATGGTCGGTACATGACCTTACCGAGCTCAATCGGGTGCAATAAGGCTTCTTTCACCAAGTTGCACTTATCGAGCATGGTTGGTTCTTCTCTTACCGAGTTAAGGTCGGTTTAACCAATTTTATTTTGGTCACCGAGTTGCATGGGTGAAACCTCTTCCATATGAGGTAAATATTGATGAAACAAGGGATATCATTGAAGCACTGGTAAATGAGCCAGTAGACCCAAGGCAACGGATTTTTGGTACTTATGATGAAGCAAAGGCCAGAATTGAACTGGAAATTAAAATTCCACAAGCCATCAACAAAGGTAAGAGGAAAGTGGCCAAACTGAAAACTGCAATGGGTCCTCTTATGCTCACCGAGGGAAAAGGTGAAGATAAAGAAAGTGAAGAAGAAGAAGAAGGAGAAGAAGAATCAGAAGAAGAGCAACCGGCAAAGAAGAAAGGCAAGGTAATCATTACCAAGCCCAAGAAGTAGCCTACTGCAGTATTTACTCAGAGGACAAGAAAAGGTATTCAGGAACCTGTATTGGTCAAGCCTGCACCTACATTCGAGCAAAGGCTCAAATCATTGGAAGAAGGAGCTGGCATCACAAATTTCAAGGCATTGAAATTTGAGACAAGGACTGATGTAGAGAAAATGCAGATTGAGGAACTGGTACTTAACAAAATGGGAAAATGGAAATACTCCCCGGACCAGATTGCTCCTCATATCTCTAAACAACTATTGGAGAGAGTACAGTCAAGATGGGAGTTAGCCACCAAGACGGTAAAAGATATATATGAGCAATCCCTGAAGAATCTTTGGCCTAGTCTCACTGAGAGCAGAGGTAAAATCTGAATTGAAAACCTATAAAGGTAAAATGATGATCAGATTCCACACTTGTTTGATTTTGATCAAAGATATAGAGCATGTTGTAAATGATGCTACAAACATGTGGAAAAACATCTATCATCTACATAGGCCCAGTGTAGACCCAGTAGAAATAAAGGATGATGACAGCAGCAGCAGCAGTGATGAATCAGATAGCACTCCATCCATCACAGTTACACCAGGAGAGTTGCATGCAATGATGGAAGAGAAAGAGGAAGAAGACAAAGAGGAAGAAGTTGAAGAGGAAGATAAGGAGGATGATCCGGTAAAAATTGCAGCAGCAGTTATTGCATCCCTTCCTCACTCCCTAGATAAACCTGTGACATCATCAAGGTTGGAGTCAGCTTCAACAGGTTCATCTACACCAGATTTACCATCTACACCTGCCATATCTCAGCTCCAGGTATCATCAGTGGAAGTGACTACCTCTTCGTCTACCAAGCTGCACCCCTCTTCATCTACCGAGTTGGCCTCCTCGACTCCATCATCATCAGTTGGTATTGCTATGAGTTCTCCAATTTTGACTACTCCAATTTGTTCTACAATTTTGTCGCCATCTACTTCAGGCACAGTGAGCTTAGATACTATATTACTGAGTGTATCACCATTTTTGGCCAGTACTCAAATTTTTGACCCTGTACATACTCCTAATGGCACTCAACCCTCAAGCATCCTAGTTTTTACTGCTAGTCCTTCTGTCTCTACTGTTGTGTCTATTCCAAAGGTAAAACTAGTCATCTCAGAAGTCAAACAAAAGCAACCATTAAGACTTATGATAACTGCAAAGGAAATTTCTGAAGACATTGACTTGGACACAGAGATAGTAATTCCAAAGATTGACTTTGATAATGCTACCATTGAAGAAATGAGGTATGCTAGTCAACTTATTGAGAAAAAGGCTACTCAGATGCAGTTAAGATCGGAAAGGGATAAGGAATACAGAATAATTGAGGATGCCTGGAACATAATTACTGAGGCTATAGGTGTTGATGTTGATACTTCTCAACACATTTTGATTCAATTGGAAGAGGCAGTTAATAAATTCAATGAAGATGCCTCCGGACAAGAAAAGCTGATTGAGCGTGCAGCAAAGAAATTTGATAATAAGGTGTTGGGGCACATTGCCTAGAACATTGCAATAAATCAAGTTGCAATAACCTCAGTTTTGGCAGATATGGAAAATTCTTTTAATAATGTAACATCTCTTTTTGCTAAGCTTTGTGATGTTACCGAGTACACTAAGGGAATAAGAGAGAAACTAAATAAAATTGATGAGGATCTGAAGGTGAGCGCAGAGAACTTGAAGCTTGACCCCAGTTCAAGCTCATCTCATCACCTCAGGATCAAATTTTTGTCAGAGAAGCAGGCAGAGCTATTGAGAGAAGAGGCAAGGATCCGATCTACATTGATAGATATCCAAAACATGATCCTTCCCATCATGGATTCAATGCAGAAGCACATTGCACATTCAAAGACATTAATCCATGATAATAACTTCTCCATTACAGACCATGTGATTGAACTTTCGGCTGAAGTTCAAGTAGCTCTTTCCACCTGCAAAATTTTGCAAGAGAATTGGGATAAGACTCTCCAGCTTATTCTTCAGGTACATTCAGAGTTCATCTCTCATTTTGGTGTTTCTATATAAGTATATATATTTTTTTATTCTTTGGCATTATTGTCAAAAAGGGGGAGATTATTGTTGGATATGTATACTATGGGTGAATAAGTGTTTTCGGAGAAATTGTACAAAGGAAGAGATATATAGCTCATGTAAATACTGTATGTACATTCTATGGGGGAGTTGTATATAACGAAGCTATGTATATTCAGAATCAGCCATCAGCATGTCAGATAAATTTTGTCTCATAAGTGTTTTTGTCACTAATGCCAAAGGGGGAGATTGTTGGCATTATGATACATTTTTGTCATTAGTTACAACACTTATTGGATTCTGAATGCTTACCGAGCTCTCACCGGACATTCCTTTGTAAGCCAAGCTTTACCTAGTTCTCAGTGTTTATCGAGTGATCGAGGTGAACAAAGAAGTTAGTGTTTACCGAGTGATCGAGGTGAACAAAGCAGCTAGTGTTTACCGAGTGTTCGAGGTAAAGAAAGGAATCAGTTTTGACCGAGTGAAGATGTACTTAGTATTGACTGAGAACTTCGTGATAACCGAGCTCCTGAGGTTATCAAGGAAATTAATTTTACCGAGCTCAGACGGTTATCAAGGAAACTAACTATCACCGAGTCACAAGGTTCTATCGAGTGTTTCCTTTGATCAACAAGCTACAGTTCAGATAGAAGTGTTCATCGAGTGACATCTCTTCTACCGAGTCTCTAGTGGTTACCGAGTTCAGAACTACTCGAAGTGTTTAGTATGGACCGTGCCTTCACTTCTACCAAGTGCATGATGATGCCGAGTAACACAGTGGATGCCGAGTATCAGAATGACACCGAGTCAGTTCAGTGAACCCGAGTTTTTACCTTGGGCCGACTTTGTATAGAGATTTGCACTTGTTGTTCTGGCTGACCTTGCATGTATTGTTTATTTGGATGGTATATATATGCAATGTATTGTATCATTCAAATGTAATGGTAATGAATGAAAATGTGAAAGTGTGAAAGAAATACATGTGAGCGAAAGTATGTGTGCTGAGTTGTGAAGGTATTCAGCAAGGTCAAGTTTTGGAGCAGAAAAGTTTTATCTATCACATCAAGGTGAATCAGAGCATAGCGGATCTTATCAGCAATCAGTTGTAATCAGATCCACTATTTCATTCTAACAGGTGAATCAGTTTTTGTAAATCCTTTAACAAGGTAGACTTAACAGTCTTTTGTAAATCTCCTAACAGAGTGCATACTTTATTGTATGTTTGTAAATCCTCTAACAAGGTGGATCTAGCAATCCTTTGTGCTCCTAACAGGGTAGATCACCAGAAGTGGTCATTGTAAGCCTTAACCAGCCAACTTCATACTGCAGTAACGAAGCTTTGTGGGTTTCATCCCCACCCCAGTTTTACTTTCTATTTGGAAGGTTTCTGGGTCACCAAATCTGTGTGTTCAAGTGTTGCAAATGATTTTGTTTCATGCTTATAGTAGGTTACTTGGATAAATGGTGAATATATCAGTATGCAGTTTTATTGTTTGAAATTTTAAGAGTTACTGATTCACCCCTCCCCTCTCAGTAACTTGTCATATCTTGAATATTTCCAACATGATTATCTATGGATGCTTTTCATTTTCTCATGGAGATTTGATGCTCTTTTTATGGATTATCTTTTGGTATTTTTTTTCTAGTCGCTTTTATAGGACTATGGTGATTTTGAGATTTATGATTCCATGAGCTTAAGGTAGGTTATCTACTTGTAGTGTCAGGAAGTGGCTTGCAATGGGGGTTGAGGCCGTAAGTGGCTGCCAGGGTAACTCATTGTAAGTTTCATTAACAAGTGAAAATATTTACACTAAATGGGAATTAAATGAACCTAATAAGATAATTGTATATTCTCGCCCATGCCTTGAGTGCTAGTACAGACTAGGATGGAAGTAGAGAGAACGCTTGATTGCGACCTTGCATTCCATAGTATGCCTCATCAGTATGAGAAGATACTAGTGGCCACACATGGATCACTAGGGGGCTGGGGTCTATTGAGAGACTTCCAAGGTAACTCTAGCATGATCCGTGTGATGAAACTTTCCTGCTTGCATAGTAGGTTTTTTACATGTCTTTGTGTGTCTCTAGGATTAGATGTCATTTTGTGATTGGAACTTTTGAGTTAGTATACTTTTAGGATCCCTAGACTTAGAGAGTATTTATGCTATTTGATTTTGATAACCTGTTTGGGACTTGAGATTATCTCCTCAGCACGGTGGGAGTGGACCATTTAGGTACCATGCAGCTGGGTGGTAGTGCTTTCTCACTCTTACCATTTGAGATCCATCTGAGACACCGTGGTTGATACATTCTTTGTTGGCATCTATCTTCATGGATTATGATGGTGGACATGTATCCTTACTTTGATGATTTTCTTATGTTAGATGATGTTATCTTATGCTTTACTTTGCATGTTAGATTTCTTTCTGCATATGATGTAGTATGTTTTTTAGGAGTGACATTCCTACTATGTTAATACTGATGATCTCTTTGGTGATTTGGAATGTTACGCATGGAGGGATGGCTAGGATCCATGATGGTCTAATGATGCTATTTACAGTTGGGAGGAACCGTGCACTTAGTTAATTATGTTTGTGATAAATGGTTATCTTTTATGATGATGTGTCATGTATGAAATGTGGATTAGATTTAGAATGATGATGTACTTTATTTACACAGATGCATATTCTTTTAAGCCTTTCATACCCTGTGGCATGTATAGTGGATGATTGAGCAATCGTAATGTAATTTATGAACATTGGACTTTTCATTATTATTTCATGTGGATGTAGTAATAGATGGAAACATAATTAGTTATGTTAGATGTGATTCAACATCAAGGGATCCTTAAAGAATGTAACCTATTATGTATGTTATGTTTAGTTTTACTTGAATCATTGCTATTTCTTCCATTATTATGTATAAGTTGTAAATGGTTTTTACTTTCATGTATTAAAAAAAATAAAAAAAATGCTACCAAACTTAGTGAAACTTTAGGTTAATCCTTTGGATTCCTTGGTGAGGCATTACACCCTCTTACTAGGTAGATTAGGATTTCTCCCTCTTTCTTATATTCTTCTCTATCTCATCATACATGTGTTCTCTTCTAATCATCAACATCACCAATTATCTAATCTCCCTCTAAGATCAATAACCCTCTCCAGCTCTTTGACAACAATCTCTTGATATCTTCCTCTAATATACTTTCTCCCTCTGATGATGATCAGTTTAATGTACTTTCTCTCATTAATCATGCTAAAACTAGCTTGATCTATCTTCCTCTTTGATCAATAGAATATCTCCCACTTTGACAACAATGCCAAAGACATATACCAAAAACTTGTCATCTTACCATGTAGATATAGCCATTTTTAGTTTCTTCAATTTCTCCCTATGTCACCTTGCTTGTGACTAATTTAAAATTTCAGCTCTTTGATTACTTTAGGTAGCTCCTAAGGTAATATCCTCTCCATCAATGTGTAACATATGAATATTAGCTTGTTTGATGCAGGGCACTTCTCTTGTTACTTAGATAGCCTTTGGTAGGGTTATCACCCCTAGTTTACCTCTTAGATACTCATCAACATCCTTAGGTAATGGTTTTGTAAAGATATCAACAATTGTCTGCTTTGTGTTAACATATTCTATCTTCGCCTCTTTATCTTGAACTAACTCACTCAAGTAATGATACTTGATTGAAATGTTCTTAGTCTTTGTGTGCATCACTAGGTTCTTTGATATATTGATAGCACTTGTATTATCAAAATAAAGTATCACTAGTTCTATGATTTCTTCCTTCATTCCTTTTAGTAGCTTTTTGATCCATACAATGTTTGTACAATTAACAACAACAATAATATATTCGGCTTTAGCAGTAGATTGTGAAGTACAAATTTGCTTCTTACTAGTCCATGTAACTAGTCTCTTGCCTAAGAAAAATGCTCCTCCACTAGTGCTCTTTCTATCATTAATGTTTCTAGCCTAGTCAACATTAGTGTAGGCTCTCAATTCAAATTTTTCATTCTTCTTGTAGTATAGACCAAACTCTTGTATTCCTTTCAAATATCTCATTATTCTATTTACAACCACTAAGTGATTCTCTCTGGGATTAGCAAAGAATCTTGCAACTATCCCTATAGATAATGCAATATTAGGTATGTTATGTACTATATATTGCAATATTCCAATCATAGACCTATATAATGTTTGATTTACCTCAAGTTAATCATCATTCTTTGACAATTTGTGTCCTATTACCATAGCTATACTTACTAGTTTGGAATCCTCCAATCCAAAAGTCTTTAATATTTCTTTGACACAATTTGACTGAGTGATGTATATACCATACTTCATCTGATATACTTGCAAACCCACAAAAAATTTGATCTCCCCAAACATAAACATTTCAAATTCTTGCTTCATCTAATTTGCAAAATCCTTACATGAAGCATCCTGACCTCAAAATATGATATCATTAAAAAATATTTCAGATAAAAAAATACCTTTACCTTTTTCTATTTTTATGTACAAATTGCTCTTACCATCAATCCTTTCAAATCCAATCTTCACAAGATAATTATGAAGTCTCTCATACCATACTCTTGGTGCTTATTTAAAAGCATATAGAGCTTTGTGTAGTCTACATACCATGTTCATTTTTTAGCATTAACAAAACCTTCTGGCTATTCTATGTAAACTTCTTCCTCTAATATGACATTCATAAATGTAGATTTAACATCCATCTTATAAACATTGAAACCTTTGTATGTAGCATAAGCAAGTAGAGTTCTTACTCCTTCCAATCTTGCAATAGGGAAAAATGTCTCTCTATAGTCAATTACTTCTTCTTGTGCATATCTCTTGCAAATTAATCTTTCTTTGTTCCTTGTGACTTCACCATTTTCATCAGGCTTGTTTCTAAATACCCACTTGGTGCCAATCACATTTTTATCTTTGGTCTAGGAACTAGAATCCATTTATTGTTCTTCTCTATTTGTTCAATCTCTTTTTCCATGGATTTAATCCATTCCACATCTTCTAATGCATCTTTCACTAATTTGGGCTCCTTCATGCTCAACAAACATGATTCACTTCTTAATTTGTTTCTTGTCATTGGCCTAGTATCTTTATCTCCAATAATTTGAGCAGTAGAATGATGTCTTTTGATATATTTGGACAATCTTGGCTTAGCTCTTATTTCTTCATTTTTTCTTTTAGCTTCAAAATCACTATGTACATCTCTGTCAGGTATCTCAACATCTCTTTCATGTACACTAATTTTAGAATAAGAATGTGCATCCACTTCATTCTGTAACTGGGCATCTAAATGTATTTGGGGTCTTAAATGCAACTCGACATTCATAGGATGTGATGTAAGAGTATTCTAGGCTTCCTTGTAGTCCTACACTTTTTGTTCATTTTTTTAGTTACTATCGAGTTCCAGTTATTGTTGAGTGCTAGTTGCTATCGAGTTCCAATTACTACCAAGTACCAGTTGTTGTTGAGTTCTAGTTACTATCGAGTGCCAATTGCTGTCGAGTTCTAGTTACTACCAAGTGCCAGTTGCTGCCAAATTCTAGTTTCTAGTTGTTACCAAGTTCCAGTTACTACCGAGTTATGTAGTGTATGTTGAGGGACTCTTCATGTGCCAAGTTACCCAGTGTATACCGAGTGACTCTTCATGTGCCAAGTTACCCAGTGTATGCCGAGTGACCCTTCATGTGCTAAGTTTTCTTGTTTATGATGAGTGTTAGCATTTGGACATGACTTCTGTGAGCTGACTTGTAGGATTTATTTTGATTGTGATATTTATGTTAAGATCTTTTCTTGGGATGTGTCCTAAGTATTTCTAGGTTGACCTTCCTATTTTGTATGTTCTAGAATGTTCTGTAAGACATTTTGGCAAATATAAATAAGGGTCTTGTTAATTCTTTTGGAAGTTAAGTTTTTGGGAAGAAAGAGATGTGAATTTTAAAGAGCTAGGGCTACAACTTGAGAACTAGAGGATCACTTGGTGGACCTGAGGGTATAAGTGTGGATTCTCTTGGTGTTCTTATCTAGTTGTGTATCTGGGCTAGCTAGGATTGGAATTATAAGTGGGATCTTGTGGATCTTGTAGAACTAATTTTTTAATTGCTATTTGTAGTTGGCCCTAACCCAAAAGGCCTTACAATTGGGCATATTTCATGTAATCAATTATATCTATGAATAAAGTGTTGTGATTTGGTATTAGATCTTGCATTATTGTTTCTTTTTGTTGTGTTTCCACTATGTGATTTTATTGTTGGGTCCTAGGAAATCTCCTTTGGGGATACTCCTTCCTTGCATTACATCAGGTGGTATCAGAGAAAAGGTTGTTCCTGAGTGTGTTGATAGATCACCAAAGCTGAGGCAATTTACACCAGGATCTACAAAGAAGGTTGATCTGATGGCTAATTGATCTTCTAGATTGGTGGATTTGTTGCTTAAGATTTTCTATAATTTTGGAAGATGACTCCAAGAAAATTGGACCCTAGGGTAATTACTGATCTTAGTGATACTATAGAAGAAAGGATCTTAGAGAAGATGAGAGTAGAGTTTAGATTTGAAATTGCATTGATGAAGAGTGACATGATTGCTGAAATTGGAAGTGCTTTAGGTGGTGTACCTAGGAATGTGGGTATTGAAGGAAGTTATGAGGAAGTTGCTAAAGACTTTGAAGCTATTGGATCTAGTGGTGAGGACAAAACTAATCATGTGGAGAGACATATGAGAGCTAGGGTTGGTCAGTTTTCTAGACTTGGATCTCAGTTGAAGCTAAAGCATAAGATGGAGGTTTTTAATTTCTTGAGTACTTTGAATCTTGAAGACCTAAATGATTGGATTGGTGAATTGGAAGATTACTTTGAGTTGAGGATATTGAGGATCCACTCAGAGTGAGGCTGGCACAAACAAAGTTGAAGGGACATTTTTCTCTTTGGTGGAAGGAAATACAAAGGGATAGAGAAGAGGAAGGTGAAATGAAGATCACTAGATGGAAATTGATGGTGACTAAGTTGAAGGATAAGTTCATTCCTATTGATTATAAACTTGAGTTTTTTAAGTGGTTGCAAAATCTAAAATAGAAGGATATGACTGTGAAAGATTATACAGAGGAGTTCTAAAAGTTGACTATTTAGTCTGGCATAGAGAATTATCAAAAGAGAAGGTAGCATGGTATATTAATGGTTTGAGATTTAATATTCAAGATGAGGTTGGTATGCTGAATATTTCTTCTATTGAGGATGCTTATCAGTATGCTTTGGGAGAAGAGGATAAGCTAAAGAGGAAGAATCAAGGTAGTTCTTGAGGGAAAGAGAAGCAAGATAGTTCAACACAAGCTAAACCAGAAGTAGAAGGTGAACCAAAACTTGTTGAACAGAAAAGAAGGACATGTGAAGGTGGATTCAAAGGTAATTGTTTGAAGTGTGGTTAAGAAGGGCATAGATCTTTTGAATGTCCGATTGGTAGGACAACTACTATTTTAAATGAGGTTGAAGTCCAAGACAGTTAGCTTGATCAAGGAGAAAGTTTGTTGGCTCAATGAGTACTAGTTGGTGAGAGGGCATTGGATCCTTGTTAGAGGACTAGTTTGTTTAGGACTTGTTGTAAGTCTGGTGGTAAAGTCTATAGGGTGATTGTGGATGGTAGTAGTACTGATAACCTTGTTGTTGAGGAGTTGGTTTGAAAACTTGGTTTGAAGAGAGTGAGACATCCTTATCCTTATAGGATCGGTTGGTTACAAGTTGAACATGCTTTGGAAGTGAGGGAAAAATTCCTTGTTGATTTCTAGATTGGGCATTATAAGGATCAAGTGTTGTGTGATATTGTGGACATGACTAGTTATCATATTTTGCTAGGTAGACCTTGGCAATATGATTTCAGGGTTGTGCATGATTATGTCAAGAATGTGTTTACTATTGAGAAAGGTGGTAGGAAGTTTTCCCTGATTCCTTTATAGAATGAAGAGCTTGGTAAGAGGAAATTGAGTATTGGTAGCCGAGTTGAGTTGGTAGACCTTAAGAAGGTTGGAGATCACTATGGAAATTAGACTTGTATCACAACTTAGATGGATGTGAGGAAACAAAAGAAGAACAAGTGAATGAGTATATAAGTTGAAGATTTAGAGGATATGTATGTGAAGAACAAGTTTGGGACTTATGTGTTGAATCCTAGAAGATTTTCTTTCAGCTACTAGAACATCTTTGTGAACTTGGGGTGTCTGATGCAGGAGCATCCCAAGCTTCCTTGTAGTCCTCCACTTTTTGTTCATTTTTCTAGTTGTTGCTGAGTTTTAGTTACTGCCAAGTGCTAGTTGCTGCAAAGTTTTAGTTTTTGTCGAGTGCCAATTGCTACCAAGTTCCAGTTACTATCAAGTGCCAGTTGCTACCAAGTTCTAGTTACTACCAAGTGCTAGTTGGTGCTGAGTTCTAGTTATTGTTGAGTGCCAATTGTTTCCAAGTTCCAATTTCTAGTTATTACCAAGTTCTAGTTGCTACTAAGTTACCTAGTGTATGTTGAGTGACTCTTCATGTGCCAAGTTACCCAGTGTATGCCGAGTGACCCTTCATGTGCTGAGTTTTCATATTTATGTTGAGTGTTAGCATCTAGATGTGATTTCTATGAGCTGACTTGCAAGATTTATTTCGATCATGATATTTATGTTAAAATATTTTCTTGGGATGTGTCCTGACCATTTTTGGGTCAGCCTTCCTATTTTGTATGTTCTAGAATATTCTGCAAGCCATTTTGGTAAGTATAAATAAGGGTCTTGTTGAGTCTTTTGTAAGTTAATTTTTTGGGAAGAAAGAGATGTGAATTTTAAAGAGCTAGGGCTGTGGCTTGAGAACCAAAGGATTTCTTGGTTGACCTGAGGGTACAAGTGCAAATTCTCTTGGTGTTCTTATTTAGTTATGTCTCTAGGATAGCTAGGATTGGATTTTTAAGTGGGATCTTATGGATCTTGAAGAACTAATTTTGTAATTACTATTTGTAGTTGGCCCTAACTTGGAAGGCCTTACAACCAAACATATTGCATGTAATTAGTTATATCTATGAATAAAGAGTTGTGATTTGGTATCGGATCTTGCATTATTGTTTCTTGTTTTTGTGTTTTCGCTATGTGATTTTATTGTTGGGGGCTAGGAAATCTCCTTTGGGGATACTCCTATCTTGTAATGCATCAGGATGTGACTCGATAGTCATTGAAACTTGCTGTTGGTTTGCAACTTGATTTACATCTTCTTCAGTAGGCATACCTTCATAGAAGTATACAAATAATTTTTATTCCTCTAGTTCTTTCATAGGTTCAGCCTCATGTACTTTTGTATATTCATCAAAGTTCACATTTGCACTTTCCAAAACTTTTTTAGTGTTAGTATTCAAACACTTATAAGATTTACTTCTTGTGGAGTATCCTAGGAATATACCTTCTTTACATTTTGCATAAAGTTTACCATTCTTAAAATATTTAAAAATATAACATTTGCTTCCAAATACCTTAAAGTATTTTACAATGGGTGAGTGTCCACGCCATAGTTTAAAAGGTGTTAAATGAGTACCTTTCTTGACTTGCACATGGTTCAAGGTATAGAAAACTGTACTTATAGCTTCTCTCCAATATCTCAAAGCAACATTCTTCTCCATTATGAGTGTTCTAGCATAGTCCATTATAGACTTATTTCTTCTTTTAGCAATCCCATTTTGTGGAGGGGTTGTGGGAGAAAATGTCTATCTTTTGATTCCTCTATCATCATAGAACATCTCAAACTCATTTGATGTGAATTCTCGTCCTCTATTTGATCTTAAAAAATTCAAACTCTTACATATTTATTTCTCAACTCTTGCTAAGTACCACTTAAACATTTGAAAAGCATCAAATTTCTATTTCAAAAACATGACTATCATCATTCTAGAATAATCATCAACGAATAACATAATGTACTTATCTTCTTTGTAGCTTTGCACATCAATTGGTCCACACAAGTCAATATGAACAATCTCTAGTATTTCTTTAGAGGTATACGCTTTATTCTTAAAGATTGACTTTGTCATTTTGCCTAACTGACATTGTTTGTACATTACATTATTAGCCTTCTTCAACTTAGGAAAACCTCTAACTTTCTTCATGTTACTGATACTAACCAAGTTATCAAAGTTAACATGACATAACCTCTTGTACCATAGCCACACATCATCAAATTTTACAACAAGACAAGTAGCATCCTCTATATCAAGATAGAATAGATTACTTCTAGTTTGATCACCCTTTCCAATCATTTTTCCATTAGTATGATATATCTTAGCAATCTTTTTTTCAAACTCAACCTTACATTTTGAATTATTCAATTGTGACACACTCAAATTTTTTTAGTTTAGTCCTTCAACATAGTAAGCATTGTCATATGCAATCTTATCTATGAGTTTGATATAGCATTTTCCTTTTATCAAACATCGTGCATCGTTACAAAATCTTACACTATTTCCTTCATAACAATTTAAGGTAATGAACTTACTTTTGTGTCCAGTCATATGATGTGAGCATCCACTGTCAATGATCCATTTATCATTTTTGTTCACACAAGTCATAAGTGTAGTTGCCTCATCTTCATCAGATTCATCCTTTACTTCAACATACACCACTTCATCATCATGTTCATCAGAATCATCCTTTGTTCCCTCTTCAACAATGTAGCATGACTTCTTGCCTTTTTCTTTGTAATCTTTGCTATCATCTTTTTTTTTTTTTTTTTGTACTTATCACCACCTCCACAGTTCTTCTTCTATGTACATCTTGCAGCAATATGACCAACCTCATTGCAATTGAAACAAATGATAGGTAACTTACCTTTGAACTTGCATTTACCTCTATAAAATCTTCTTGCCAGTAGTGCTTCAAGTTGTTCAACATTTTCCTCATCTGTATCACTATCACTAGACACATATTTTATCATTATCAGATTTCCACAATCCATTAAGAATTGAGAGCAATGTTTCTGGATTAGATTGTGTGAGTTTTTTTAGCATCAATGTTTCAGATCACACTACATGATCCATTATCAGGATGAGAAAATGCCCGAATAGGAATAATGATGGATCATGTAGTGTGATCCAAAACATTGATGCTAAAAAAACTCACACAATCTAATCTAGAGACATTGCTCTCAATACATATTTTATCTTTCTCTTCTTCTTCAGCTTCACCTCCTCAAAATTTTTCAATAACAACTTAGCTTTGAAGGAAAATTTAAGAATCTTTGGTTTGCAATTATTACAATTAGATAGCTCAAAAGCAGTGAGTCTACCTACCAGACCTTCAAGGGTTAGATCGTTTCCTAGAATACATCCCAATTCTTGAATTGTAGAAACTCTAATAGCATAAATAGGAAATAGTGTTCTCAAGACTTTACTTAGCACAATATCATCATCTATTTGACCAGTAGCTCCTTTTATTGCACTGACAATTCCTTTTATCCTAGCAACATATTAAGCAATATTCTCACCTTCTTCCATTCTCATGTCATTAAACTTACCTCTAAGACTCTCAGATTTGGCTCTTTGAACATTTTTGTCTCCTTCATAGATAGTGTGTAGGGCATCCCACATTTTCTTTGTAGTGTCACAACCTCTGATATCATCAAATTTGGCATAGACTAGGGTGGAGGCAATCTCCAACATCACCTGATTGTGTTCTTTCTTCTTCTTCATATCTTTAGTAGTTAGGGCTCTAACTAGATCAACATGTTCCATTGAAATGGTAGATTTCACATGATCTCCAAGTTCTCCAAGGCTTAGCTTCATCAAACTTTGTCATGTAGGAAAGTTATCTCTATTAATATTGGGTACATCTCTTTTTGACATCTTGATCTTTATGCTTCTAGTACCTTCAAACTAGTCTTCTTAAGAAGATGGCTCTAATACCAATTGTTGGAATTCTTTAGAATAACTTTGGGGGGTGGGGATTATAGATCTTTGTAGTTATCCAAGGTCTAGATGTATAAATAAAAAATTTCACAGTTTAGTGAACCCATAAAACATTCATACTCATACATGCATCCATAAGATTAAGCAATCACTAAAACTTGTAGGTTATTGTTAAATCAACTTGCAAAAATGTAAAGCATGAAACATAACAAATTCACCAACACACTTGACACAATGATTTACATAGAAACCCAATTTGGGAAAAACCACTAGTAACATGCTACTCCTTTTCACTCTTCTAAAGTGATGCCTTGTGAAAGGCAAACCCTATTACAGTTTACAATACACACTATTAAATGTGACCCTATTAAAGGATTTCAATCACCCTATTAGGAGTGAGCCTTGTTAGAGGACTTTAGGCCATTCACTTTGAATGCCACCCAGTTAAAGGATTTAATAATGATTGTTAGGTCAACCTTAATCCAAAGAATTTACCCTAGACTAATACAATTGTTAGAGAGTAACAGTAAAGCTTTGATTTGATACAACTTATGACTTCTCTTGTAGATTACAGATCTTTTTTCAATCCTCAATTCTACTTGGCCTTCATACTCTGTAGCTCTGATAACTTGTTCACCCTTTAAGCATTCATCTCCTTAATCCTTCTTTCTTAACATGCCGTTTCAGACTCTTCTCTTAGGTCACTTGATGAAGCAAAACCCTTTTGACTCCTTGTCTTCATTAGGTTCTCACACATGACAACTTTGTTTCATGACCATCCATTCCTATACAAAGGAAATTAAGATATTTTTTCACTCATTTTCTATTGTCCAAATTAGAGTTCAGATGGGTTAGGTAGGATACAATGTATCTACCCCATATCTTGTATCTTGTCTAGAAACTTCTCCTAGAATCCATTTGAATTTTCCTAAAAATAGTTTACCTCAAATTTTGTGCCACCAGCTCATCATCCTTATCTTCCACCTAGTTCACAAGATCCAAGAAAATAAACTTGTCAGCTTAGATTTAGTGAATCTTTGATCTTTTAAATAATGTAGTAGCTTGACATTATTAACCTTTTGATGCTTGACACGTACTGTGTTACTTGACATCTACTATAAAATCACTTAGCATCAACTAAAGTTTAATGGTGCTCAACATTAACTAAACTTTACTCGACATCAATTCTCTTTCTTAGCATCCACTACAATTGCTTTTACTTAGATCCAATTGACTTTATGCTCATCTTGCACTGACTTTGCTCTGCACCTACTATCCACTTGATCAAGCTTGGTAGACAAATTTTTTTTTAACTTGTTCTTCTAACCTTACTTAGTGTAGCCAACATTTGAAACCTTTAGTAGATTATTAATTCATCATGTCATCACCATCTTAACTGATCCTTGTACTTCATTGTATAATCATAACTCAACCTTTCCTCTAGGTGCTATTGTTACCTCTTATTGATCAAATCCTCTTCATCAATCAACTAAGTGATAGTACTTGAATCTTATAAGAAATTTTCTTACCAGAAAATAGCATGTTTGACATTAGTGACAAAATAATGATTGAAAAACATAGACTTCTTCAACAATCTCCTTCTTTTAATAATCTCTCTTAGTAATGATATTTTTAATCAGATCTCGACAACTGTAAGACCTATTCACACTCTCATTTCACTTACAAGGTAAGTAGTGGATAGCAATTCTGATCTACAACTTTGAATTTAAATAATTTTGATTTAATTTGATATTGAACTATGAAGGGAAATTAATATCAGCTTGGCTACAATTTCTTTAGCTAATGTCTTATTTATTAGGTATATTTTAAACCAATGCATACCATGATTAATGATCTATTCATTCACCTTACAAATGAAAATCAATTGATACTTAATATCTTATTCTTATAATGAATCTATAGAAACCTAAAATTGTCCAAATCTCATTTCCTAGCCAATTAAATAGATATTTATTATTTATTTAATTACCCTACCTTTAATTAAATAAATTTGCATTTATTTAATTATATTCACCTTACCTTGATTTAAATAAACTAAGATTTATTTAAATCCTAGCCGTTCCTTGATTTAAATAATCTAAGGTTTATTTAAATCCTAACCCATTCACTTTAGTTAAGTACTTCATTTACTTAATTGATCCCTTTCCTAATCCCACTTAGAATTAAATATTAAATTTAATCCTATTTGAGCACATGGCTCCTAACTTAAACCCTCACCTAACCTCACTTGCCTAACCTAACCCATCCTCCTAAACCTACCCACTTCCTAATCATGCTTGCTTTGCATAATCACCTAGCTAATCACATTTTAATCCTAAGTGTGTGCTCACACATGTGTGAGGAATCCTCACACATGTGTGAGGGATATTCACACTTCCCACACCCCTCATGTCTTCCATGCCTCTTGCATATGTGTCCTCTGTAATGAGAGTCAAGGTGTCTCACACATGTGTGAGAAGCCATGCCTTCTCACACCTCTTGCACACTTGTCCTCTTGCATGAGAATCAAGGTGTCTCACACGTGTGAGAAGCCATGCTTCTCACACTTCTTGATCATGTCACCATCAAAAGTTGCTCACACATGTGTGAGCATATTTCCCCTTTTGAATGGTCAAAACCCTAATCCACATGGAGTCTACTTGGTCTCCACCTCATTGACACCTCATCGATCATAAGAGATCGTAGCCCTTCATCTTGCATTTAATCTCACCCGTCCATTGCATCTCTTTTCCTATAAAAGGAGAGCCCTCTCCTCATTTCCATAAGAACCATCTACCTCATTGTTATGTTGTAGGAATAGTGAGCAACCACATCCCATAATGTGAAATCATCTCCACTTGGTGATTTCATGAGGTTTGCATTAGTAGATTAAGCAATTTTTATTTCATATCATGTTTATTTACATGTTCTCTTACATATTTTGAGGTTTGCATGATCATGTAGGAATATGTATTAGTTGCTTAATGTTTATTCTGTTTATTACATTTTTATGGAATACATTTTGGCATTAGTTTCTTAGTGTTTATTCTATTCATAACATTTATATTTGCATATAAAAAGGGAGGAAGATCTTTAAAAAAAAAGAAAGTGTTAGAACTTGGTCTAAGTAGAGAAAATTAAAAATCAAGAAATTCAAAAAAATAAAATAAATAAATAAAATAATAATAATAATAATAAAAATAAAAATAAAAATATTTTTGTGTAGGTTTTGTTGGTAGTGGGCACTGCCACTCATGAGCGGTGCAACTGTGGCCGCGGCACTGCCATCCGCGAGCGACGCAACTTTTGCGATTGTTGGCCACCACTCCCTCTGCTGACTGCCTCCACATCCCCCACCTTTGAAATTTCCCCACCATGGCCTCAACTCAGCCGCAACTCCTACACCACCAACTGTTACCCCTGCGGCCATGCCAGTACCCCCCGTGGCTCCACCTACAACTCACCACCCATGAGCGTCCACTTCCTTCCCCAAGCTATCCTTCCACCTCTACTCTCTGCCTCCCTCGCAACCATCCTGCCACTCTTTGGCCAGCACGCTCCACTTCCTCCCCCACATCCATTTCTCCTCTCTACAACCCGACATCACTTCACCACCTCCTTTGCTGCAAACACCCAACCCCCACCTTTGCCCGTGGCTCGCCCTGCAATGCTCGCAAGGCCCACTTCCAAATGCTGCCACCTGTGCTATCCCTCTGCCTCTCCTTACTTCCTCCACCCATAGCCCACCACTCGCAGAAAACCACTACACAAACCTCCATGCAGGCCTCCTATGGTGTTGCCATGTGGCACCCATTAGGGTTCCATCCATGTGGCATTTTTCTTGATAGCACATGCATATGTGGACTGTACATTAGCACACAAACAAGGTGTTTTTTTTTTTTCAAAAACATCAAAGAACAATTTATTTTTTCTTGACATAATTTTTTCCTGCAAGTCACTGACATCATCACTACGTTAGCAGTCCACATGCCCTTCTAGGCCATAAGGAGCAGCCCTTAGTTTTTTGCTCATAACTTGAGCATACGGACTCTATTTTTGAAAAACAAAATATCACTGAAAAGCTGATTCTGAGCCCATTGTTATGGTGCTAGTTTCATGAGATTTTGATGCTATTTAGACGTTTGTTTTCTCTGTAAAACACCAAACTTTGTGCTAACCTTTCCATTATAGTGTTGTTTCACATTTGTCCTACATTTTTACTACCCTAACTTGTGTTTTTGTAGGGATATTTTCTCACTAACCATATTTTTTGCAAGTTTTTCTTTAAGTTTGTTTTGGGAATGAACTTGTATGCTTAAACACTCATCTTTGAATGTATGGTTAAATGTTAAAACAATCAAACTCAATCTTGAATGCATATTTAATTGAACACTTTTTCTTTGGAATGAATAATCACATAATCTTGCATGTCTAAGGATCAATGAACATTGCAATACACACTTCATTTTGGTGCATAAAATGAATAATCTTTCCTTATCAAATTTGCTTATGTGGATGACTCCCACTTTACTTATGTTGGAAAACTCTCAATTTTTATGACAGTGTCAAATTGGAAAGAACATTGTATGTTTTAAACACGTGTGTCTTCAAAGTAGATTACATAACGTAAAGTTTCATTGGTAAGGAACGCATGTCTTTTAAACCCCAAGGCTACTTATGTATTCTCTCCCTCGTGCCTTTGGGTGATCTTGGGTGCACAAGAAATAAGTGGTCTTGTTCTTTCTTTTTTATGAGGCCTGCTTGGGGATTTCATCACCCCTTGGGATGACCTCAACTCTAGTGTTTTGGCAAAGTATAAAAATTGGGAGGTGAATTGAAATATAGCTCTCTTGGAAGAAAACTATTGCCACTCTTGGCTAAGTCTGAAAGAACTTTATACCTTTGGAAAGTGAAGGAGGAGATTTGGGTTACCGTCTCCCCCCGACTATGTGGTAGTATTTGCTTTCATCTATAGATTTGGGCCTCACGTACCTTGCGTATATCGAGGACACCCTCTAGTTGATCCTTGTATAGCTTAGTTGAAACCTTATAGGATTTTTGGTGTGTTTGATGTTCTTGAGTGTTTAAAACACACTTGCCTTGTAAATATTTCCTTGTTTCATTTTTCATCTTAAACCATAAAATCCAAAAAAATCATAAAACATAAAAATCCAAAAAAAATCATTCAAAAAATAACAAAAAAAAGTCTTGCTTTAGGTCCTCTTAGTCAAGTTGTCCACATCAATTCCACATCACTTCTTCTTTCCATCAAAATCACCACCCTCATACATCTCTTGTCTTCATCATCCAAACCATTCCTTAGTGTCTTAATTATCTCTATTTGTCCAAATCATTTCCTCGTCTTCCTAATCATTCAATATCATCCATAATATTCATCCTAGCCATGATTCATCATCATCTAGATTCAATTTCCTCTGTCAATCCCATCATTCATCCTTAATTCAATCCTTCAAATCATCATCCTTCTAATTCAATTCCTTATCAAATTCAATCATTTCTAATTAATTCATAATTCAATCCATTTACATCTTCATCCATAATCAATATTTCTAATTTCATTCATGTCTTCTTCTAATTCAACTCTGCATCAAATCTTCTACTTTGGACATAGGAGCATTGTCACGAACATTGGACTTTAATTCAAATCCAACATTCATTTGTTTGCAATATCATAGGGTTTTTATCAAATCACATCAAACCCTCATCAAATCCAATCAATATCCAATAAAATCAAATCATATCCACTCAATATCAAATCAAATCAAATCCAATCAATTTCAAGTCAAATTCAAATCAAGTCAACACAAATTCCAAAATTGCTCCTAGTCCTAAGTGCATTTTACATCCATCATCGAATCTTTTGTCACTCTTCCTCTAACATTTATGGATCTAAATTTTCTTAATCAAATGGTTAAAAATATTCAAAGACAATATGGAGTTATACTTCCTGTTCAACCTATATATCAAATACATCCTCAACACTTCATATCCAACTCTCATCCATCTCATGTTCATTATTCTTCTACCTTTGACCAGGGAAATCCACCTCATTATCCTTCAACTACATACAATTCCATTCATAGCCCACATAATTCCTCAAACACAAATTCCCTTGCTAAGGAAATGGAGCAACTAAAGAATTATCTCTTAGTAAGCCAACAGAAAGAGGCCACCTTCCATGCCATGTGTCCTCTTCCCCCATGTTTCAAAGACCATATTCCTCATGTCCCATCCAACCCTAACCCTCCATGCAATCCCCTACCCATAGTTCAACCTTCACATAATCCTAATCTTCCAAAAACATCATCCCCACCTCATAATGGGTTTTTCTCACGTAAATTCTTGGCTAAGTTTACAATTCAAAATGAAGAGAGCCCATCACCCAAAGTCATACCCCCAGTTCCATCTCAAGACTTTTCTCCAAAGCATGACATTATAGATGCTTCTTCTCCTCTAGATTCAAATATTTCTTCATCCCACTGTTCCCTTATCCCTCAAGGTCCATTTATCCCTCCTAGTTAATCTCATGATCCCCTTCCTAATCAAGATCAAGGCATTCCATGTGTCATACACCTTACCGCTTCCCCTCCATCTCAAGAATTCGCATCTATAGATCCTCCACTTCATACTAAAGTTTCTTCCACTCCATCCACTACCACTCCTCCATGTCAATATCAAATCACTTCATCTCATGATTCCATCCCCTCCACTCCATCTCATGATTATGGTCCATCTCATGATCCACTCATTCCACTAAATGATCCTCTTTTAAATCAAGATCAAAGCACCCTTCATTTACCTTTTATGATCCCACTCCATCCAAAAATCCTATTATCCCTCATAATCCCCCTTGCTATCCTAATCCTCCACATGACCCTATCACAACTATCTAATGCATTCATGAACCCCATATACATGGACTCGCATCTTATGTTGAAAATGATAAATATCCCCTTAAAGAAATAATGTCTCAAGATGTTGGTATGCCTCCCATTTCTTCCAAATCCAAAATTCCTCCATCCAAACCTAAAGCTTTCCATAATTCATCTTCCAAGTCCATTTTAGGACCTTATATCCATATTCCCATTCCTTCCTCATTTCCATCCATTTTGGGTCCTTACATACCTCCATCCACCATATCCATGTTTTCCACTTCCTCCCCTCATGCTCCTAGTAAAGATCAACAAAGGCACACATCCTTGAATTCCTTACAACATTCACCATCCATATGCTCTCCTTCATGCACCCATACTATAGCCAATGGAAGCAAATTGGATGCCAAAGAAAAAGAGCACAAAGCCAAAAATCCACAAAAGCCCAAGGATCCACATGTCCCTTCTAAACGACATGTCCAAGAAAAGACAAATATGATCCAAAGAAAAAACAAAAGGCCACAAGGGCTAAAAATCAAAAATACAAAAAATTTGTGGATCCCAAAGCTACTTAATGTAGCACTGAATCTTAAAGAAAGATTAAAAATGACATCCAATTTTTCTAATCCAAATGCTTCCCTCATGCATAAATCATCCACGCTTCCATTTTACAAATCCATTTTGGGTCCTTATATACCCAAATCCACCATCCTAAATCCATCGTCTCCTTCATCCATTTTGGATCCCTATATCCCAAATACAAACTTACATATCCTCCACAATTACCTCCTTTCCATCACCCTTCAAGGTGTGTGCCAATGATGATCTTTTTGCCTCCTTCATCCATTCATTCACAAGTCTTCCAACCTAACATCCATCAACCATGTCTTCCTCCCACCCACTCCACCCCTCAATCCAAACCTTTTCATAAGTCATTAGCCTCCATTCCCCAATCCACTTCACCCTTCTTTTCACTATCCTACCAACATCTATGAGCAACTAGTACAAATTCCTTGAAAATAAGAAAGAAAAAGGAAAATATATCAAGGGATCCCATCCATACACATAGATGCTTGAGTCTTCCCTTCATTTTCCTATCATGTATCCATTGTCTTCCACTTCCATTTATCCATCCATTCACTTTTCCTCTTCCACTTGCACTCTACACTGGGGGTAAGCTCCATCCATACCATAATGCCTTATGTATCTTTCATCTTTCATCTACCATTCATTATCCTTTTCCATCTTTGATCTTGACTTTCACTTTCCTTTCATCCATCCATATGCATTTTCCATATCCTTTGTGCATCCTCCATACATTGTCCTACATACTTCCATAATCCTTCCATATATTTGATCTCAACATGCTATCCATATCTTTCCTCCCATAGTCCTTGTCATGTTCATCCATTTTCCATCCATACTCCTACTTACTTCCATCCATCTTTCATATGTCCTTGATCTTGGTTATCCCTTCCATTGCATCCACTTCATATCCCACATTTTATCCATATCATTATCCCTTTGTCATACTCTCCCTCCCATATCCCTTATTCATTCTACTTTCATGCCCATGCTCATGATCCATACTAGAGGCACAATAGCACAATGTTCACACATGCTTTGGAAGAGCACATGTCTTCTCTTCATCCATATGCTAGCCTTCATACCATCCTTCCATTTTCATGCATCCTTTTCAACCATATTTTCTTCCATTTTCCTATCCTTGGTATGGGGCATTTGCACTCCTTCAAAACATGGTCCTTGGCTCCACATTTTTTGATACCATATCATTTGGCCCCTTATACCTTTTCACCATTTCTTTCATTCCTTGACTCATGTTTATTTTCCTCCATTTACCATACCTTGGCTCTCCCTTGTCATTGGTTCCAATTCATTCTATCTCACATTCATTCAATCTAATTCTTCCACCTATTCAATCACATTCAGTTATCCTCTAATTCAATCAATTTTCCCTTCTTCTAATCAAATCAATTTCAATTCCAATCTCATCTTTCTTCATCCTATCAACATCATTCTTCCAATCTCATCCATGTTCATTCTTCTACCTTTATTTCAATTTCATCTATTCATCCAACTCTCCATAAAATCAAAAAACAACAAATAAAAAAATCTCACTATGCAATCAATACTAATTCAATCAATCTAATCTTGTAATCTTGTACATCAATCCTTAATCAATTCATCAATTTGACCCAATCAGCTGATAATCCATTAACCATATTCAATCATGGGATGAATCCTTCCCAATCCTTGGATGTGCATTACACTTATCATTAGCTTTATCATCCTTAATCAATCATCATTAATCAATCCATTAATTGGTTTTCAGCTTGACTACGGGAAAAATGATGGTTTTCTTTTGGTTTCTTGTGCATGATTTCTTGTTACTTGTATGCATTAGTATTTTTTGCATTTATCATGGTCTTTGCATCCTATTGTCCCCAAGAATCATGGTCTTCCATATCATGGTTTCATAATGCATATGGTTGTATTAGACCCCTATTTTTCATGTACTTGACACATTGTCATCCTAGTTCCTCATACCTTGGTGCATAGTGTTGAATAAAATATCAAACTTAGGTTGTTCACACCATTGCATCATAACTTTATCCCTCTTTATCATTTGCCACTCCCTTCCATCCTCCTCTCCATTTTGAGAGAACATCCATGTTCTCCTAACCTGCATGTCCTCTCGAGGGGGCATCCCCTTCCACCCTCGTCATCCTTCCTCATTCTTCCATGATTGGGGCATCTTGCTACTAGTCTTATCCTCCTAACCATTATGTTTTATTCTTCTTTGATATAAAATTACTAATGCTATATCAAAGAGGGGCAAAATGTAGACAACTAAAATTGTTCAAATCCTATTTCCTAGCCAATTAAATAGATATTTATTATCTATTTAATTACACTACCTTTAATTAAATAAATTTGCATTTATTTAATTATATTCACCTTACCTTGATTTAAATAAACTAAGATTTATTTAAATCCTAGCCGTTCCTTGATTTAAATAAACAAAAGTTTATTTAAATCCTAACCCATTCACTTTAATTAAGTACTTCATTTACTTCATTGATCCCTTTCCTAATCCCACTTAGTATTAAATATTAAATTTAATTCTATTTGAGCACATGGCTTCTAACTTAAACCCTCACCTAACCTCACTTGCTTAACCTAACCCATCCTCCTAAACCTACCCACTTCCTAATCATGCTTGCTTTGCATAATCACCTAGCTAATCACCTTTCAATCCTAAGTGTGTGCTCACACATGTGTGAGGAATCCTCACACATGTGTGAGGGATATTCACACTTCCCACACCCCTCATGTCTTTCATGCCTCTTGCATATGTGTCCTCTTGCATGAGAGTCAAGGTGTCTCACACGTGTGAGAAGCCATGCTTTATCACACCTCTTGTACACTTGTCCTCTTGCATGAGAATCAAGATGTCTCACACATGTGTGAGAAGCCATGCTTCTCACACCTCTTGATCATGTCACTATCAAAGGTTGTTCACACATGTGTGAACATATTTCCCCCTTTGAATGGTCAAAACCCTAATCCACATGGATTCTACTTGGCCTCCACCTCATTGACACCTCATTGATCCTAAGAGATCCTAGCCCTTAATCTTGCATTTAATCTCAACCATCCATTGCATCTCTTTTCCTATAAAAGGAGAGCACTCTCCTCATTTCCATAAGCACCATCTACCTCATTGTTATGCTACAAGAATAGTGAGAAACCACATCCCATAATGTGAAATCATCTCCACTTGGTGATTTCATGAGGTTTGGATTAGTAGATTAAGCTATTTTTATTTCATGTCATGTTTAGTTACATGTTCTCTTACATATTTTGAGGTTTGCATGATTGTGTAGGAATATTACATTTTTATGCAATACATAATCCTTCTCTAAATCCTATTAAGAAATTATTTAATTCCTTTAATTAAATGGAAAGAACATGACATACAAATTGAAATAAATTGCAAATATAATCTTGAGCTATTTATTGAGAAGACACAAAAAATTGCTGAATACTATATAAGGACACATTTTAAAGAAACAAATTCTTGATGAATAATTGAATTAATTTTCATGAAATTTATGCATCACAATGCTTGAATAGACTCAAAATAACACACAATAACTAGAATAGAATATCCTCCATTAACCTTCACTAGAAGAAAAACATACAAAATGACTCTACACAGTAGCGACTAACAACAAAGACATCTATTCTAAAAAAAGAAAACAAATTGATGGTCTTTTTTCCTAGTCATGAAAATCCATTTATAATAATGGATTGAAACAAGATTTAGATGCAGGAAAAGTAAATATTTCAACATCAAATAAAATTTTACATAATAGAATGTAAGTAGTTACAAAAATGAGAACTTGTAGCCTAAATTTTTAGGATCATTTTTGGTGCACATTGTAGGTGTATCCATAATAGGAAAACTATAAAAGTATTATACCCTATTGAGTTAATTGACCTCCTTCTATTGGTTCTCAATTAAAAATCTATCTCACCTACTTCTAAGGGGTAGGGCTTGAATTTATCCAATGTTTTCCCACACCATAATTGCTCTCTTCATTAGAAAATGTGCTTCTCTAACTACATCCTACAAGTCCTAAAGACACCTATTCCATCTATAATCTATTATGGCCTACAAGCTAGAAAAGAACTTGTTCATATCTCAACTTCATGAAAAATAGAAACATCAAAATCACTATCAAAGAATGAAAACAACTTGTTATCAACCAAATTTTGGTTGAAATAATCAACCCACTCCTACCAATCATTCAGACGTGCTTCTATATCAATGGTGGAAGGGATACATCCTTCACATATCTCAACAAAAACCCTTAACTTTGCCTAGATAATTTTTTAATTGCAAGTAAAGAATGCATATAATTCCTTCACCAATAATAAAATTTCTTTAACATCAATTATCTTATCTTGTAGATCATCCTTCTTCTCGATTAACACAAATAACCTTGCAAAGAATTGTAAATAAGGACCCCAAGAATTAAATAATGGTACGAATACAACTAAGGCATTTGAACAATGATGTTCTTCCCCCTACAAAGAAATATAAGTACTATGTACTAATTGGGATTTTCCCTTGAAACCATTTATTTTATACAATATTAAATCCTTAAGGACTTCCTTCTTAACATCCCTGGTACTAGAAGGTTCATCAATGTCCATACTATTTTCTCTATCGCAGATGTTTGAAATATTTTTTGAAATCTAACAAGGAAATTAAGATACTAAGAGGGAGGGGGTGGATCAAGATCTATAAAAATTTTAACACTTTAAAAATGAAACATATTTTATATCTTAAAATAAACCCTCATTTGAAGATTAAACTCATATCAATGCAATCATATATTTCAACATAACATCAAATCTAAGTTCTAATTGCATGAATGAAACTTGCAAACACATAACACACTTAACAAAAA